>CM038670.1:23822975-24477358 GCA_021605145.1 Aegilops bicornis | reverse complement strand
AAATCTTTGCCGAGAGCCACTCTCGGTAAAGAGTTACAACAATAACCATACCGTTGTCGCCGCCGAATGTGTCATGTGGCAAAACTTTGTTGTTTGGCCGGATAGCCCTCGGCAAATAGTGCCTTTACCGAATATAGCATGTTTGCGAGCACTACTGTCAGCAGATTTTCATGTGTTTGCTGGCTTACTCCGTTTTGCCGAGGCTGAAGCTCTCAGACGTTCTTTCTTTTTAAGTGCCGTGTTTTTGGCTCGGCGTTATCGCATAACACCAGCGTATCTCGAAAAGTCCAGTAGTGAGAATGAACTTTTCGCACTTGAATGCGTGGATAGTAGAGTTTCTCAAAGGAGCAACAATTTTCTTTTGGGGCGCCCGATAATTTGCCACACGGATGGCACAATGGACATCCGCCCCATACGCCCTGTGGCATATCCACTTGCCTTAGCCCATGCGACTCTGTATGGGCAAATAATAAAAACTATCCACAAGCATTGGTCAGTTTGGTCTCCTCAAAAATCTCACAATTTTGGAGAAGGCAGAGGATATTATACCAAAATTACCAAGTGGTGAAGAAGTGATATCTCAGAGAAATATATATAGAGAGAGAGGCTATTACATATCACATCACAGTGGCACAGAGCTCCCACTTTCATTTTCATGCATATATATCTCCTTGTCATGCATATATCTGCTCATTTTTGTATGCGTACATCTCCTTGTCGTACATATATCTGATCACATGAATCTCTCCCATCCCATGTGGCCCACAGCCGTTGTGGACTGTGTGCAGGTCAAAAAGCATAGAGCACATTGCATAGCTTAGGGTGCCCTATTGGTGGAATCGTTTTCCATCTAACAAAGTTCTGGTGCTCACACTGTGTGAAAGTAAAGCTTCTAAAAGCATGGACGGTTTAGCATGTTTTTTCATGTGCTTTTCCATTTCTCCTACTTTTGCTTTTTCTGCAGACCTTTGTTGTGCACGTTACGATCAAAAATTACATCCGTACAGGCCCCAAGAAATGTTTTTCTTACACAATTAGGAGTTAGGCTACTAATGTAGAAAAGGGATTGTCTTTAAAAATGATTATTTTTTTCTTAAAATGACTGTTGACAGAGATGACGGTTAAAATAAGATGGGCCCTTTTAAGGCCCAGCAAACATGGTGCAAAATGATGGGAAAATCCTTATCCGACGCCTTTTGCGTCAAACTGTCGGGGGATTCGCGACTTTGGGTTTGGAGGCGAGGAACCTTTGATCTGGGCTGCCCGTGGTAAGCGCTTCAACAGAAGCTATGGTTTTTCTCCGGTTTTGGGAAACTTCTAGAAGGTTCCCTGAATCGCTTTTTCTTTTTTGCCCTGTTGTTTTTCCTGGCTGATTTTCATTTGCTTTTTATTTTACTTTTTATTTTATGTTTCTTTTTTATTTTCGTTTTTGTTTTAGTTATGCTTTCTTGTTTCTTTCTCCTTTTTTATTTTATTTCCTTTTTCTGCTACTTTTCTCAAAAATGCACAAACTTAAAAATGTTGGAGAATTCAAAATTTTCAAAAAATCAGGAAAATATGTTTGGGGTTTAAAAAATTCTTGTATTTTCAAAAGAAGTTCACTGAAATTTGAAAAAAATGTTCACGTTTTAAAAAATGTTCGCCAATTAAAAAATGTTTCTCTTTTGAAAATGTTTATAAAACAATATTCATAAATTTCAAAAAATGTTCATGTTGTTCAAAGTGTGTTTGCAAATTCAAAAAAAATGTCCGTGCTTTCAAAAACTGTTCGCCGTACCAAACTTTTTTTTCACAGTTTCAAAAAAATGTTCTTGTTTTACAAGATGTTTCATTTTTTCAAATTTAATTCACGATTTCAAGGGAAATTCGTGTTTGAGAAAACATTCATGAATTTCAGAAAATGTTCTTGTAAGCAAAAATTTGTTCACCATTTAGAACAATATTCGTGTTTAAGAAAATGTTCGAGGTTTCAACATTTTGTTCACAATTTAAACAAATATTCTGATGTTTCCAATTTTGTTCTCATGTTCAAAATAGCGTACAATAAAATTTTGTTCACATTTGTTTTTAAAAGTTCTCTTTTATCTTTTTTGTTCTGTGTTTAAAATTATGTTCCTGTTTTTCCATTTTTGTTTAAAAACAAAAATTGTCACTATATTTCAGAAAATATTCGGAAGTTTAGAAAAAAATCGCTCGCTTTTTGTTAATTGTTAGCTTTATGAAAATGTTAACTTTTGGAAAAATTGTTCGCGCTTGTGAAAACTGTTCGAATTGCAAAATATGTTCGTGTTTCGCTTTTTCAATCGGAATTACAAACCATTTTCAGTTTCACAAAAAATTGGAATATAAAAACTCCGACTTTTCAAAAACAGCTTGCAATTTTCACAAAATGTATTCAAAATGGTTTCCAAATCTGAACGCCGCTAAGTATTCTTATAGCTGTTCGCACTTTAATTTTCAGTTACGTCATGTGGTGTGGTGGTTGACTGCTTGCTGTCGGTGTGTGCAACTCCTTGTATGACGCAAAATGCGTCATATAGGAGGTCTCCAAAATGATTCTCGGCTTGTGAGACAACGTGACGCCAAAAGCCTGTTGAGACCTTGAGTATGCACACGGCCACATGGGGTCTCGAGCCTGTCTGGGTAAATCTTTTCAACACCATAGGGGTGTCTAGCAGGGCTGCCCTTTTGGCCGATCATGTTCATCCTTGCCATGGAACCTTTCCAGTGCAACTTGCATAAAGCCACCGATGAAGGGATTCTATCTCAGTTTAAGCAGCCCTGCCAGTATCGTGTATGCAGATAATGCTCACGGCGAAGGATGGCTAAAGAAAGACAACAAATCTCCAGTGCGAGGGTTCTGTCATCTCTTTGAGAGTGGCTCGGCAAAGATGCCACAACCAACAGTCGGCGCATGCCACTTTGCCGAGTAGCTTCCTCGGCAAAACGCCACAACGAACTGCCAGCGTGCCACTTTGCCGAGAGCCATTCTCGGCAAGATCCATTCCCAGACAACTTTTTACTGCTTTTCTCCTGATCCCTACTGCAATAATCTATCTATCTATCTATCTATTATATAATTAAAACAAGAGACAAATAAGCTATCACATGTATCCACATATAATAATATTACTTACACCGCCTGATTAAAATAGCAACGCTCAGATTTAAAAGTAATTACGTAACATGTTAATATGTACATAACAGCAATATTGGACTATCATATTGTCACGTCTCCATACATACACGGAAGCCATGGGATAGTCCGGCGTTATGAGCCTACAATAGCAACAGCCGGTCAAAAGAAAATAGCAATAGTCACGATTGACCACGTATAAAACACGTGAGCTGCCCAAACATGAAGGTAAGGAAAAGCAAGTCGGACAACATTGCATGCGCTGATGGCATGATGACAACAGATTTTTTAATCTTTTTTCTTTCATTGGAATATTCTTCACCATTGATTTGATGGTGGGTCCTTGAAGGACAAAACTTAAAACTGCACGTGAAAGAAAACCTATACGTGCGTATGTGTATTGGATTCAAAGTTGGACTCAAGCCAATCCAAATTCTTCAGGCCATATTTTTTCAATCTAAAAGAGTTATTTTGTTAATTTGATAAAATGTAACGGGTCAGTTTTAAAGCTAAAATGTATATTCTGAAATTTCTTAAGAGTGGAAAAGAATGTTTTGTCATTATGTAAACTAGCATAACCAGCGGGCGGCTACTTGTATACCATCGATACGATGTGTTCATATGGATTGTGTTTACTATTTACAATTAAAGTTATCAATTTAAGATAGCAGATATTGTACATAAAACTGTGGATGTAGGAAAATAAGTAAGAAAGAAGCAAATTTATTGGCATCATGCATGTTGGACATTGCTAAAGAGGGAAACACATGTTCATACATCTCCGAGAGGGGTCATCCATTCTTGCCGAACATGGCACGACTCTACTGCAATAAAATGAAAGAAAAATAGATAATTATTCCTAGATTAGATCATCCTGGTGTAGCTTCCTGCAGGAATATTAGTGCCTGTGGATGAAGTGGATAAAGATCTTTTGTGAATTGTTTCCTTTGGCCCACAGGTGGCTTGGTGCCTAATGCTAGGATCTTTACTATATGGGCGCTTAAGGGTACACGCAGAGCGATATCACATCAGAGAAGATGTCGCATATTTTCTAGCATTCTTGTTTGCCTTGCAAATTCATTATGCTAGGTGATTACTTGCTGATGGGCCATGCTAAGTTGCCATTGTTTTTGTTCGTGCATTCTCTTGTGTTGTAAGGAGTTTTTCTTCTGCCACTCTAAGTTCATGGTATATGGTCGTTGATGGTGATATTGTGGTTACCCCAAATGCACTCACGGGCCAGTTGGAGCAGCCTTAATCAGATAACGGGTGGCTGCAGCGATTATTGATTAGATATCGGACATTCCTTCTCCTTTCACATGGGCTGCATGGCTGCTTTCTAATTTGACTCACGTCCTCCTTGGCAGTTTTCTGCTTTGCTTTATCTCTGCATGCAGTGGTCTGCGTCCTTTGCTGTTTGGATTTCTTGTTGTTGGATAGTACTGCTAGGTTGCTATTTTCCTTTTGACAAATTTTAATTTAAGAAGAAAACTGCATGTGTACAATTTTGGGGTTGCAATAAGCCAAGCAATGCATACTTGCATAGAATCAAATTGGAAAACAAAAAGTTTTCCTCATGTAATCAAATATGTGTTACGAAAAGGAAGTATACATTGCTACTCCCATACTAAGATTGAACGCTTTATAGATCAAACATGTTACAGTCATTTATAGCTTATATCTGTTTAGGGGGAATAAAGATATATAGTAGTCAATGTTTAAATGCCTGTACTCATGAGAGTGTTTGTGTTAGATTCTGAAGTAATAGGTTGTGGTGAGAGATGGTTAATCGAACAAATGCATGTTATATTTCACATGAATATGCAGAGGAAACCGATAAGATATAGCACAAAAGACATCCACACCAACCTGCTTTCGATATTCAGCCTTGTAGAGGTTTTAATTATGTGCTATTTTTTTTGTATAATAAGCATGATCTAAACGTCACTCAATGTGAACTTTACATGAACATGTGGAAGCTTAGGTACCGCCAAAGGTTACACTATAAGTTGCATCCAAATACTCAAAGAATACCAACAAAAGATAATCATCAGTTATTGATATGACCACTGTCCATGCTACTCATTAAAAATGACTTCTGTGGAAAGACTAAATTCCTACTTTCTTTTGAAATATTTTGCGATGCTCACATCCTTTGATTGAATTTTGTTTTACGTGGTTAATTGTTCAATCATCAAATACTACAATCTTAATGCACAAATATATCAATTATTTATCAAACAATTACTTGTTCGGAGGAAAATAAAATCGAGAAGAACTTGCAGTTCTGCCTCCACCAATAGGTAATGTGATTATTATATAAACTTAATTTATAAACAGTTTAAGGTGAGAGAAATTAACTACTACTTGCCTAGAGATGGAACCATGGGGTGTTCTCAAATCCTAATGGCTAATAAAGAGTAATCTTTGCAACTATGACATGATCGTCACCAACATGGGCTGGATCGGTGGACCACAGCAATGTCCAGCAGAACCACGCCATATGAAAAGATAGAATCCAGTACAGACAAAGAACGAATTAAACTCTTCGCAAAAAAGAAGAAGAACGAATTAAACCAGAACGAATGGGCGCCTTAAATAGCCGCTTAAATCCTTATGCCCGCAACCATGTAAAATACCAGAGATCTCCAGAAACTACGGACTAAACAGTGGCCATCTAAAACACAGCAAAACAGCCATGCCAAAGCGACCGGATGAAAAATCCCAACTACCTACATTAATAAATAAGAAAACTGAAAAATCTGTGATCCCGCATGTAAAAGACATGCACATCGAAAGCAATTCCATGTAGTACATGACCAAACTAAGCCGCTGCATGCGGACAGCAGAAGCAAATCCCGACACAGCCAATCAATGCAACCCGAACCCATAAAAAAACGCTGAACAAATGGTTATACTGCATAAACGCCCAACTAATATTGCTTAATGCAATCATACTACTCAATACATGCACAGTCTGACTAACCCGATATTAACAGCATGGACCCATACGTACAAACAGAAGAATATGCATAGGCAGATGAACGACGCCGATTGGGCCAAACAGGGCGTCCTACTACAGCCGGCTCGGGGCTCCTGGTTCCCATGCAGTCCATTCGCAAGCCGCTGCTGATCGGTTCGACGGGCTCAGGGCGATGCCGGAGCTTATGATGCGGCCGCTGCTCACCTGGCCCACAGCCGGCGCCGCAAAGGATGTCGACGGGGAGGAGGTGGTCACGGAAGTTGCAGTGCGCCCCGAAGGCCAGGAGCTGCGACGGCGGCTACACGTGAAGCTGAGCGGCGGGCTGAAGGGAAGACGTCAGCGGACGGGTACACTCCGCCGGCGACCATCGTGCCGCAGAGGCGACGCGCAAGGTGCCGACGCTAGCTGCAGGAAAGCCTCGTGGTTGTTAAGGAGTCAGCGAGGATGACTTCCCAGCGAGCATGGGAGAGATGATGATCACGGCTAATGACGACGTCGATGTTCAGGCGTCTTACCTCACCCTCAACGCCGCCGAGTACCACCGCGCCATCGTTGCAGTGTCTGTAGCCAATGCGCGTCGAGCCTGAAACACACTGCTCTTCTCCATAGCTGCATCTCTCCAGTTGTTCTCTTGGGCTCCAGCCGCCGCTAGTGCAAAGGACCTGGTCGCCATGTCGGAGGCCAGCATGGGAACTTGGGAAGAGCCATGACAGTACTCCATGGCCTGAGCACTAAGCGCAGCCGCAGAGCAGAAGAGGAGCTGGGAAGGGATGATGGAATGGCGCCGCCGCCGTCGCTCCAGGAGAGGAGACGGGAGCCTGCCGGCAGGGACGACCTGCCTACAGCATAAGACAGCTTGACTGGTGCCGGTGCGTACGGTTGCCGAGCATTGCTGGCGTCGGAACAGATGGGAGCCTGCCGGCGGGGACTACGACATGGACCGATGGCGAGGTGGGATGTACATGTTGCTGGATTGAAAACGCATGCAGGGACGCGAGGTGAGCTTCAGTGGCAACGGATGGAGAAGGACGCCGGCGTTTTATATTCCTGTACGGCGGTCGGGCGGTGCAGCAGTGGCACGTGGTTTTGCTGGATTCTTCGAGAGAAATGGTGATCGAATCCCAAACGGACACGTAGAACAGCCTATTTATAGCCTCACCACCGACGGAAACAGATGAACACAGTCTGGAAAGAGCGGCCAGAGCGGCACCTAGAGAGAGCGACAGGCATGCAAACCAATAGCAAAAGAAGAGACAAAACGAATGACCAACAGCGGCAAGAACCCGAAAGCTACCCACCGATTGGGCAACAGCGGCAGAGGCAGAAGAGAAGCTTCCAACCAGATAGGTGTGTTAGGGAACCTGCCCCACATGCAGTACCAAATTGCTAAATACACCAACACGATCGCCACACCCGTTGAAGAAATTTGAATGAAATAAGTGAATGCACCATTCATTTCTACCTCAGCTGTATACCAAAAATAATACCACGCATACAACCAGAACACACTATGTGTCACTTTCATCCAAGTGGTTTACTCTCACGGTGAAAACTTGGTCTGGAATAGATGCTGCGCGGCGGCACGCCGCGCCCAATACCGTACATGTGTATATGTTATTTTGACTCATGTGATGAACAATAAGGTCTTCTGTGTGTAAGCTTGTTGTTTAACTCGGTAGTCACAAGAAAGCAGGCTATGCACACGAACGATTTCGAAAGGATACATTTATTATCATCATAAGTGCTACATCTTGCAAGATGCAAAGTACACCCCCTCTCCCTCATGAAGCTCGGTGGGTCACCATCACGACGCTTAGCTGATTCAGATTGTCGTTGACATGGTATCCTATGGCCATAATTTTGATCCATTGAAAGTGTGTGATATGGATGTAAGCTAGCTCTGATGGTAGGTCGTCCTTCGGGCAATTGGTGTAGACCAAGAAGGTACTGACGGGCCTGTGTTTGATCGACACGTGCATTAGTTTGGAAGATCACTGGGTAAAAATTTTGTGTGGCTCCGGCATATGTTGCAAATCTTTTGAACTTAGTTTGTTATCCCGTGTGTGCATGTAGCTATTTTGCGTACTTATTTGCGGTGCGCGTGGGCTGTCGTTGTCCCGTTGACCTACATGCATGGGCCCTCTGCAATTTGCTCTGTGATTTGTTTTTGTTTGTTTTTTGATCAACCAACTGTCTGTCGGGCGGCAGGATTGGCTATTTCGCTTTTGCCGTTGATGGGGCGTGCAAGGCGCTGTTTTCGGGATAACGTGACCACATGCACGTATGTTCCAGGATCCTCTCCTGCCGCTTAAGCCAGGTGATTATTTTTTTACGTTCGCATGTGTAAGTCATTGTTGGTGTTGACACATACTTAGGCAGTTTGATTTCTTTCTAATGCGTGCATGGGTTGGTACTGTTGGCGTCGACACAGCATGGGATTACATGCGTGTTTTACCGTGTTGCGGCTTAATCCTAGTTTCTCGATCACAGCATGTGCGTGCTTTCTAGACGAATCGTGCGTGTATAAATAGGAGTAAGATTTGTTTCCGTTTAACGACCAAGCGAGATAACCTACCACACGGCTCCCCTTTCCTCTTCCTCTCCTCTCCCGTTCTTTCCCAACGACGCCGCCAAACTGTCTATCGGCAACGCCATGGAAGCCAAGGAGGTGAGCCAGAGAAACAACCCGGCGACGGGACCTGGACTTGCTCTCCCGGTTCATGGCGGCCATGGGCAAGGATGACGGCGGCAAGCTCCCCTCCGTGTTCCATATGCCGGAGAATGGCGCCGGTTCCCACGGGATGTGGTTGTCAGCTCGTGCCGGAGCCTGGCTCTGTAATCGGAGGCGCAGTTCGCGGCAGTGGGCGACACTGATACGCTCGGGAAGGAGATGTCCCACGTGCAGATGAAGACGGGCGCATCAGCCGCTGTCCAGAAGTTCAGGTTGAACGTGGTGGCGCCCGGCATCGTGCCCAGGATCTTGCAATGGTTCAGGGGCGACAGGCAGGATAGGATCAAGGCACACTCCCTGCCCTCGCATGAAAGCCGCGCCACCGAGGGCGACAGGACAAAGGCTTCGCCGGAGCGCCCATGGACAGGATAGTGAAGCAGAGCCTGAACATGAACATGAGGTCCATCATGCGGTGAGCTATGCGGCGTCCGTGGACATGACCAACGCTAAGCAGCTCCTGGGACGCCATGGACGCAGCGAGGCCGTGAGTTCCACACTTATGTTGATGGTTGTGGCTATAATGCAAGCAGCGAAAGGAAGCACCTATATATAGGATTCTGGACGCCCCATATCACAGACAAAAGGCGGCGATAAACAACCGGAAACATCGATAGGAGGCGGCATCTAGAAAATACGTTTAAAGCGGCACCGCCAGTAGATTCCACACAATGCATTCGTGTCAATCCTCAAACGGAAGTCCAGTCAATCCACAGCGTGCCAACCTCTTAGTACCCCAGCAAAACGAAAAGAAAACGGGCACTACCTTTGACCAGACAACACGCAGATCAATTTCTTTAACTAGGCCACGTCCACACAGGACAACGCCATGCATGCAAGGATAGGTTCAAATAGAAACCGCCAAAACGAAGGACGTAGTCAAATTAGAGTTTCCATGCAGCACAGATGGGGTAGATGGAATGTCTGTAAATCAGGACCTAAATCGCTACATCCACCAGAGCCGTACCCCGCCATTTCACACCACGCTCAAAAATTTGAATCGAATAAGTGAATCCACCAGCCAATTCTACCCCGTCCCATACCAAAATAAATAGTAGCACGTGTCCCATCCACACCTCACCATCAATCACTTTCATCCAAGTGGTTGAATCTCATGCGCGAAAACTTGGTGCGGAATAGAGGCTTGGGTATATTGGTGTATGTCGATGGTCAACTGGCATGGGCAATTTCAATAAGATATATTGTCCTAGAAGCACATGGAGATATTCCAAGATGAAAATTAGCCACGACATTCATCCATGGGGGATTTAACTCTATTTTACGTACGCGTTTGGACTAACAACAAAAGGTTTCAGTCTGATTTTTGTACCACATCGTCTCAGGGCCTTGATAGCAAATCCAAATAAACTATTCCAAAATCGAAATGCCAATGAGTATATAAATCAAAAGGAAAGTGAAAATTTTGATTTCACTATGAAATCCATGGATAGTACTTAAATATTTATGTGCGTGTAAGTTTTATTGACATAAGACAATTATATCTGGATGGATTAGAAAGCCATCACTTCGTATGTATGAAATTTGAACTCAAAAACAAAAAGCCAGTAAAAGAACTGATATAAGAAATAAGAAGTTAGAACAAAGTTCTTATGAGTACAAGTGTAGAAAAATTTATATGGACATTTTTACTGATTTGTATGTGAAATACAAAGTTCAAATTAAACATCAACAAAAATAGAACCTTGATTTCAATTCCATGACATGCAACACGTAGAGGATATGAATGACACTAGGTAAGACAAGGGACGCCGATATCAGCCACACGTGTGGGCGTTAAGGGGTCTGCCCACACATTTTATGTAGTGTCTAAGAGTACGAGCCCACACGCCTACATGTGGGCAAAACAACTAGCGCCCACACATCTCTTTTTTTTCCTCGCGGTCCCTCTCACACACCTACGTGTGGGCAAAATGGATAACGCTCACACGACCTTTCTCAGCCACCTACCTCACGGTCCCGCTGCTGCTGTAACAGCCACCATGCGGCCCTCAGAGTTGCCATGGTTCAGACCCTCTTCAATGTCCGTTTACACTGCAGTTGCCATGTCGCTGAACTACAGTTGCCGTGTCGAACAACTACAGTTGCCATGGTTTCTCAACTGCAGTTGCCAAGTATGGTCCAGTCTGTTGCAGTTTCCATGATTTCAAAAAATTTGGAGTTGCCACCTATTAACACTAGGCAGTTGCCATGTATGGCCTGGTCTACTACAGTTGCCATGATTTTAAAACTTTAGGAGTTGCCACCTACTAACCCTAGGCAGTTGCCATGTAGCACTATAAAAAAGGCATGGCAAAAAAACATGTTCAGATAAAAGAGAGAGTTGTCATGTGCTCACAAGCATGCTAGGGCAGTTGCCATGTAAACAGAAAGAGTTGTCATCTGCTTACGTGCACTCTAGGGCAGTTGCCATGTACCATGCAAAAACACATGGCAAATCGGGTAAAAAGAGAGTTGCCATCTGCTTACAAGCAAAGCTATGGCAGTTGCCATGTACCCTGCAGAAATACATGGCAACTGACAGCTTTGGGTATGGGCGAGGAGACGGGCGTGTGGGCGAAGTGATAAACGCCCACACACCAGCCCCTCTGCATGCGTGAAAACCGGTGTGTTGGCGAACTGCTAAACTCCCACACACCAGCCCGCGCGTGAAGAAAAAAGGACGTGTTGGCAACCGGGTGAATGGCGACACACCAGCCCAGTCCCATGAGCACATAAAAACTGCTAGAACGCGTCAAGATTCGTGGCAAAATTGGTTGGATGAGGATCCATGCGTGTGGGCGGTTAGTTGCCAAACGCCCACACGTGTGAGCTTAGTGTTTTCAAGACAAATCGAAAATGATAAGGTATACAGTGTTCGTTGTTTCTACATGCATGCATGAATGTTGCAAGCACAAATAATTTATAATATTTAATAATTCGTTTCATTCTGATACTTATTAAAACTTGACATGATAACAATATGGCCGCCATTAGAAAAATATACATTGTAGAGGGTTGGAGAGTTAGTGAATGATTTAGAATATTTTCTGAGAGTGCTAACAATTAATGAATAAACTAATATAAAAATTTCTGAGATCAATGAAGAAACATAACACAAGGTTTTCTTGGTTGAAAATTCCCAAAGATGTATTTTAAAAGCAACGTAATAAGGTTTTAAACATTCAGTGTCTCACTACCTATCAAGGATGAACGATAGCATCACATGTTCAGGAGAATATGTTCAAGTAAACTAATCTAAATTTATAGTAAAAAATTATAAATATTGAGGTTTCATGTAGACGTTGTATAGTTTCGTTCGCCAATGGTTACTGTCATTCATAATTTTATATCAGTGCATTAACATAGAATTTTTAATCAGAGTTCAACATAGACCAAGAACCAAGTCATTATCTAAAATGACATACACAACCTTATAATAAAATCTAGTCACAAGAAATGCGCGGGCCACACCCGCTTAGTTTATATACAATATATAAGAAAGTATTTCAAGTCTGAATGTCTAACGATAAACTAACATAACCATTACATAAAATAATTCACACGAACTTCTTTTGAGATCACAAAGTAGCTCTTTAGTACAAATGCCTACTGACTAAACAATCGAGTGGTCAATGCATTTCTACATGCGACCACAAGATAAAAGCAACACCACAATTATCACAAACTGAAGAAGAATTATCATGTTCTTTCATCCACTAAACCCGATAAGCCGCTTTGTGGCTAGCACATCAAGTCAACCCGTCCATTGAACCCACTAATTCAAATTTTCTCTTCTGCTTAAGCACATACTAATCGTAATGATACTCTGCCTTCTCTCTGCTATTGAACGAGTCATGGGAGCTGCGTTCATAGAAAATCACGTGTTCATTGCATTCAGACCATGAGTCGAGAACTCCTGGACATCTACCTCTGTACACTACATACCACTTCATCTACAAAGATAGAGAAAAAAGGCAGAGAATTAGTGCAAGGTTAATAATAGCACATCATACATAATCCACGTAAACGCTCATCACTCATACAATCAAAAGCATCGCAAGTGACAATCTAAGAAGTCCATATCAGCACCTATATGACTACATCAGTAAATCAACGCCAAACTATCTAGGTGGACTACTCAGAGGTATAGTCCGTGAAACCGGTGATCGTGGAGTCAGAGAACGTTGGGGCATCCCCCACGATGGAGGACCAAGCATCATCGAATGTACGCCGGTGGACTCAATGGCATCAGTCATCACACTCCTTACATGGGGCCTTCTTCTCCTTGATTTTCACTGCGAAATCCATGGATAGTACTTAAATATTGATGTGTGTGTAAGTTTTATTGACATAAGACAATTATATCTGGGTGGATTAGAAAGGCAACACTTCGTATGTATGAAATTCGAACTCAAAAACAAAAGCGAGTAAAAGAACTGATATAAGAAATAAGAAGTTAGTACAAACTTCTTATGAGTACCAGTGTAGAAAAATTTATATGGACATTTTTACTTATTTGTATGTGAAATACAAAGTTCAAATGAAACATCAACAAAATAGAACCTTGATTTCCATTCCATGACATGCAATACGTAGAGGATATGAATGACACTAGGTAAGACAAATCGAAAATGATAAGGTATACGGTGTTTGTTGTTTCTACATGCATGCATGAACGTTGGAAGCATAAATAATTTATAATATTTAATAATTCATTTCATTCTGATACTTATTAAAACATGACACAGATAACATTGTCACCATTAGAAAAATATACATTGTAGAGGTTTGGAGAGTTAGTGAATGATTTAGAATATTTTCTCAGAGTGCATAACAATTAATGAATAAACTAATATAAAAATTTCTAAGGTCAATGAACAAACATAACACAACGTTTTCTTGGTTGAAAATTTATAGTAACAACAAATTTCTGAGATCAATTTCTGAGAATATTTTAAAAGTAACATAATAAGGTTTTAAACATTCAGTGTCTCACTACCTATCAAGGATGAACGATAGCATCACATGTTCAGGAGAATATGTTCAAGTAAACTAATCTAAATTTATAGTAAAAAATATAAATATTGAGGTTTCATGTAGACGTTGTATAGTTTCGTTCGCCAATGGTTACTGTCATTCATAATTTTATATCAGTGCATTAACATAGAATTTTTAATCAGAGTTCAACATAGACCAAGAACCAAGTCATTATCTAAAAAGACATACACAACCTTATAATAAAATCTAGCCGTGCAAATGCGCGGGCCACCCCGCTAGTTTATATACAATATATAAGAAAGTATTTCAAGTCTGAATGTCTAACAACAAACTAACATAACCATTACATAAAATAATTCACACGAACTTCTTTTGAGATCACAAAGTAGCTCTTTAGTACAAATGCCTACTGACTAAACAATCGAGTGGTCAATGCATTTCTACATGCGACCACAAGATAAAAGCAACACCACAATTATCACAAACTGAAGAAGAATTATCATGTTCTTTCATCCACTAAACCCGATAAGCCGCTTTGTGGCTAGCACATCAAGTCAACCCGTCCATTGAACCCACTAATTCAAATTTTCTCTTCTGCTTAAGCACATACTAATCGTAATGATACTCTGCCTTCTCTCTGCTATTGAACGAGTCATGGAGCTGCGCTCATAGAAAATAACGTGTTCATTGCATTCAGACCATGAGTCGTAGACTCCTGGACATCTACCTCTGTACACTACATACCACTTCATCTACAAAGATAGAGAAAAAAAGGCAGAGAATTAGTGCAAGGTTAATAATAGCACATCATACATAATCCACGTAAACGTTCATCACTCATACAATCAAAAGCATCGCAAGTGGCAATCTAAGAAGTCCATATCAGCACCTACATGACTACATCAGTAAATCAACGCCAAACTATCTAGGTGGACTACTCAGAGGTATAGTCCGTGAAACCGTGATCGTGGAGTCGAGAACGTTGGCATCCCCACGATGGAGGACCAAGCATCATCGAATGTACGTCGGTGGACTCAATGGCATCGAGTCATCACACTCCTTACATGGGGCCTTCTTCTCCTTGATTTTCACTACGAAATCCATGGATAGTACTTAAATATTGATGTGTGTGTACGTTTTATTGACATAAGACAATTATATCTGGGTGGATTAGAAAGGAAACACTTCGTATGTATGAAATTCGAACTCAAAAACAAAAGCGAGTAAAAGAACTGATATAAGAAATAAGAAGTTAGTACAAACTTCTTATGAGTACCGTGTAGAAAAATTTATATGGACATTTTTACTTATTTGTATGTGAAATACAAAGTTCAAATGAAACATCAACAAAAATAGAACCTTGATTTCCATTCCATGACATGCAATACGAGAGGATATGAATGACACTAGGTAAGACAAATCGAAAATGATAAGGTATACGGTGTTTGTTGTTTCTACATGCATGCATGAACGTTGGAAGCTAATAAATAATTTATAATATTTAATAATTCATTTCATTCTGATACTTATTAAAACATGACACAGATAACATTGTCACCATTAGAAAAATATACATTGTAGAGGGTTGGAGAGTTAGTGAATGATTTAGAATATTTTCTCAGAGTACGCAACAATTAATGAATAAACTAATATAAAAATTTCTGAGGTCAATGAAGAAACATAACACAACGTTTTCTTGGTTGAAAATTCCAAAAGATGTATTTTAAAGCAACATAATAAGGTTTTAAACATTCAGTGTCTCACTACCTATCAAGGATGAACGATAACATCACTTGTTCAGAAGAATATGTTTAAGTAAACTAATCTAAATTTATAGTAAAAATATATATATGGACGTTTCATGTAGACGTTGTATAGTTTCGTTCGCCAATGGTTTAGTGTCATTGATTATCTTATATCAGTGCATTAACATAGAATATTTTATCAGAGTTCAACATAGACCAAGAACCAAGTCATTATCTAAAACGACATACACAACCTTATAATAAAATCTAGTCACAAGTAAATGCGCGGGCCACCCCGCTAGTTTATATACAATACAGAAATAAGCATTTCAAGTCTCCATGTCTAACAACAAAATAACATAACCATTGCATAAAATAGTTCACACGAACTTCTTTTGAGATCACAAAGTAGCTCTTCTGTACAAATGCCTACAGACTAACAATAGAGTGGTCAATGCATTTCTACATGTGACCACAAGATAAAAGCAACACCACAATTATCACAAACTAAAGAAGAATTGTCAAGTTCTTTCATCCACTAAACCCGTAAGCCGCTTCTGGCTAGCACATCCAGCCAACCCATCCATTGAAAACCACTAATTCAAATTTTCTTCTGCTTAAGCACATACTAATTGTAATGATACTCTGCCTTCTCTCTTCTATTGAGCGAGTCGTGGGACCTGACTTCATAGAAAATCACTTGTTCATTGCATTCAGACCATGAATCGTAGACTCCTGGACATCTACCTCTATACACTACATACCACTTCATCTACAAAGATAGAGAAAAAAAGGCAGAGAATTAATGCAAGGTTAGTAATAGCACATCATACATAATTCTCGTAAACGTTCATCACTCATACAATCAAAAGCATCACCAAGTGGCAATCTAAGAAGTCCATATCAGCACCTACATGACTACATCAGTAAATCATTGCCAAATTATCTAGGTGGACTACTCAGAGGTGTAGTCCGTGAAACCGGTGACCGTGGAGTCGAGAACGTCAGATGTATGAAATTTGAACTCAAAAACAAAAGCCAGTAAAAGAACTGATATAAGAAATAAGAAGTTAGAAGAAAGTTCTTGTGAGTACCAGTGTAGAAAAATTTATATGGACATTTTTACTGGTTTGTATGTGAAATACAAAGTTCAAATGAAACATCAACAGAAATAGAACTTTGATTTCCGCTCCATGACATGCAATACGAGAGGATATGAATGACACTAGGTAAGACAAATCGAAAATGATAAGGTATACAGTGTTTGTTGTTTTACATGCATGCATGAAAGTTGGAAGCACAAATAATTTATAATATTTAATAATTCATTTCATTTTGATACTTATTAAAACTTGACATAGATAACATGGCCGCCATCAGAAAAATATACATTGTAGAGGGTTGGAGAGTTAGTGAATGATTTAGAATATTTTCTCAGAGTACGCTACAATTAATGAATAAACTAATATAAAAAATTCTGAGATCAATGAAGAAACATAACACAACATTTTCTTGGTTGAAAATTCCCTAAGATGTATTTTGAAAGCAACGTAATAAGGTTTAAACATTCAGTGTCTCACTACCTATCAAGGATGAACGATAGCATCAAATGTTCAGAAGAATATGTTTAAGTGAACTAATATAAATTTATAGTTAAAAATATATATATATATTGAGGTTTAATGTAGACGTTGTATAGTTTCGTTCGCCAATGGTTTAGTGTCATTCATAATTTTATATCAGTGCACTAAAATAGAATTTTTTATCAGAGTTCAACATAGACCAAGAACCAAGTCATTATCTAAAACGACATACACAACCTTATAATAAAATCTAGCCGCGCGAATGCGCGGCTCACCCCGCTAGTTTATATACAATATATAAGAAAGCATTTCAAGTCTGAATGTCTAACAACAAACTAACATAACCATTACATAAAATAATTCACACGAACTTCTTTTGAGATCACAAAGTAGCTCTTTAGTACAAATATTCACTGACTAAACAATCGAAAGTGGTCAATGCATTTCTACATGCGGCCACAAGATAAAAGCAACACTACAATTGTCACAAACTGAAGAAGAATTATCATGTTCTTTCATCCACTAAACCCGATAAGCCGCTTTGTGGCTAGCACATCTAGTCAACCCGTCCCATTGAACCCACTAATTCTAATTTTCTCTTCTGCTTAAGCACATACTAATTGTAATGATACTCTGCCTTCTCTCTGCTATTGAACGAGTCGTGGGAGCTGCATTCATAGAAAATCACATGTTCATTGCATTCAGACCATGAGTCGTAGACTCCTGGACATCTACCTCTGTACACTACATACCACTTCATCTACAAAGATAGAGAAAAAAAGGCAGAGAATTAATGCAAGGTTAATAATAGCACATCATACATAATCCACGTAAACGCTCATCACTCATACAATCAAAAACATCGCAAGAACTGGCAATCTAAGAAGTCCATATCAGCACCTACATGACTACATCAGTAAATCAACGCCAAACTATCTAGGTGGACTACTCAGAGTTATAGTCCGTGAAACCGTGATCGTGGAGTCGAGAACGTTAGGGCATCCCCCACGATGGAGGACCAAGCATCATCGGGAATGTACGTCGGTGGACTCAATGGCATCGAGTCGTCACACTCCTTACATGGTGGGGCCTTCTTCTCCTTGATTTTCACTACGAAATCCATGGATAGTACTTAAATATTGATGTGTGTGTAAGTTTTATTGACATAAGACAATTATATCTGGGTGGATTAGAAAGGCAACACTTCGTATGTATGAAATTCGAACTCAAAAAAAAAAGCCAGTAAAAGAACTGATATAAGAAATAAGAAGTTAGTACAAACTTCTTATGAGTACCAGTGTAGAAAAATTTATATGGACATTTTTACTTATTTGTATGTGAAATACAAAGTTCAAATGAAACATCAACAAAAATAGAACCTTGATTTCCATTCCATGACATGCAATACGTAGAGGATATGAATGACACTAGGTAAGACAAATTGAAAATGATAAGGTATACGGTGTTTGTTGTTTCTACATGCATGCATGAACGTTGGAAGCACAAATAATTTATAATATTTAATAATTCATTTCATTCTGATACTTATTAAAACATGACACAGATAACATTGTCGCCATTAGAAAAATATACATTGTAGAGGGTTGGAGAGTTAGTGAATGATTTAGAATATTTTCTCAGAGTACGCAACAATTAATGAATAAACTAATACAAAAATTTCTGAGATCAATGAAGAAACACAACACAACGTTTTCTTGGTTGAAAATTCCCAAAGATGTATTTTAAAAGCAACATAATAAGGTTTTAAACATTCAGTGTCTCACTACCTATCAAGGATGAACGATAACATCACATGTTCAGAAGAATATGTTTAAGTAAACTAATCTAAATTTATAGTAAAAATATATATTTTGAGGTTTCATGTAGACGTTGTATAGTTTCCTTCGCCAATGGTTTAGTGTCATTCATAATTTTATATCAGTGCATTAACATAGAATTTTTTATCGGAGTTCAGCATCGACAAAGAATCAAGTCATTATCTAAAACGGCATACACAACCTTATAATAAAATCTAGCCGCGCAAATACGCGGGCCACCCCGCTAGTTTATATACAATACAGAAACAAGCATTTCAAGTCTCCATGTCTAACAACAAACTAACATAACCATTAAATAAAATAGTTCACACGAACTTCTTTTGAGATCACAAAGTATCTCTTTTGTACAAATGCCTACTGACTAAACAGTAGAGTGGTCAATGCATTTCTGCATGCGACCACAAGATAAAAGCAACACCACAATTATCACAAACTGAAGAAGAATTATCAAGTTCTTTCATCCACTAAACCCGATAAGCCGCTTCGCTAGCACATCCAGTCAACCCATCCATTGAACCCACTAATTCAGATTTTCTCTTCTTCTTAAGCACATACTGATTGTAATGATACGCTGCCTTCTCTCTGCTATTGAACGAGTCGTGGAGCTGCCTTCATAGAAAATCACTTGTTCATTGCATTCAGACCATGAATCGTTGACTCGGACATCTACCTCTATACAATACATACAACTTCATCTAAAAAAGATAGAGAAAAAGGCAGAGAATTAATGCAATGTTAATAACAGCACATCGTACATAATCCACGCCAGCCGCTCATCACTCATACAATCAAAAGCAACGCAAGTGGCAATCTAAGAAGTCCATATCAGCACTACATGACTACATCAGTAGAATCAACGCCAAACTATCTAGGTGGACTACTCAGAGCTGTTGTCCGTGAAACCGTGATCGTGGAGTTAGAGAACGTGGGGCATCCCCACGGTGGAGGACCAAGCTGCCGTCGAATGTACGTCGGTGGACTCAATGGCATCGAGTCGTCACACTCCTTACAAGGTGGGGCCTTCTTCTCCCTGATTTCACTATGAAATCCATGGATAGTACTTAAATATTCATGTGTGTGTAAGTTTATTGACATAAGACAATTATATCTAGGTGGATTAGAAAGGCAACACTTCGCTCGCTTGAAATTTGAACTCAAAAACTAAAGCCAGTAAAAGAACTAATATAAGAAATAAGAAGTTAGAACAACGCTCTTATGAGTACCAGTGTAGAAAAATTTATATGGACATATTACTAATTTGTATGTGAAATACAAAGTTCAAATGAAACATCAACAAAAATAGAACCTTGATTTCCATTCCATGACATGCAATACGTAGAGGATATGAATGACACTAGGTAAGACAAATCAAAAATGATAAGGTATACAGTGTTTGTTGTTTCTACATGCATGCATTAACGTTGGAAGCACAAATAATTTATAATATGTAATAATTCATTTCATTCTGATACTTATTAAAACTTGACACAGATAACATGGCCGCCATTAGAAAAATATAGATTGTAGAAGGTTGGAGAGTTAGTGAATGATTTAGAATATTTTCTGAGAGTACGCAACAATTAATGAATAAACTAATATAAAAATTTCTGAGATCAATGAAGAAACATAACACAACGTTTTCTTGGTTTTATACGTAATAAGGTTTTAAAGATTCAGTGTCTCACTACCTATCAAGGATGAACAATAGCATCACATGCTCAGGAGAATGTGTTCAAGTAAACTAATCTAAATTTACAGTAAAAAATATAAATATCGAGGTTTCATGTAGACGTTGTATAGTTTCGTTCGCCAATGGTTTAGTGTCATTCATAATTTTATATCAGTGCATTAACATAGAATTTTTTATCAGAGTTCAACATAGACCAAGAACCAAGTCATTATCTAAAACGACATACACAACCTTATAATAAAATCTAGCCGCGCAAATGCGCGGGCCACCCTGCTAGTTTATATACAATACGTAAACAAGCATTTCAAGTCTCAATGTCTAACAATGAACTAACATAACCATTACATAAAATAGTTCACACAAACTTCTTTTGAGATCACAAAGTAGCTCTTTAGTACAAATGCCTACTGACTAAACAATAGAGTGGCCACAACATAAAAGCAACACTACAATTATCACAAAGTGAATAAGAATTATCAAGTTCTTTCATCCACTAAACCGGATAAGATATTTCTGACTAGCACATCCAATCAACCCATCCATTGAACCTAATAATTCAGATTTTCTCTGCTGCTTAAGCACATACTGATTGTAATGATACTCTGCCTTCTCTCTGCTATTGAACGAGTCGTGGGAGCTGCCTTCATAGAAAATCACTTGTTCATTGCATTCAGACCATGAATCATAGACTCCTGGACATCTACCTCTATACACTACATACCACTTCATCTACAAAGATAGAGAAAAATAGGCAGAGAATTAATGCAAGTTTAGTAATAGCACATCATACATAATCCTCATAACATTCATCACTAATACAATCAAAAGCATCGCAAGTGGCAATCTAAGAAGTCCATATCAGCACCTACATGACTACATAAGTAAATCAATGCCAAATTATCTAGGTGGACTACTCAGAGGTGTAGTCACGTGAAACTGATGATCGTGGAGTCAGAGATCGTCGGGGCATCCTCATGGTGGAGGACCAAGCGTCATCGGGAATGTACGTCGGTGGACTAAATGGCATCGAGTCGTCACACTCCTTACATGGTGGGGCCTTCTCCTTGATTTGACTGTGAAATCCATGGATAGTACATAAATATTTATGTGCTTGTAAGTTTTATTGACATAAGACAATTATATCTGGATGGATTAGAAAGCCAACACTTCGTATGTATGAAATTTGAACTCAAAAACAAAAGCCAGTAATAGGGGCCATGACCGAAGTGGCGGCCCTGAAGAAAGCGCTTATCCGAGGTCAAGACATGGCGGTTACGATGAGCGCACCGAGCGTGAAAAGAAAGATGCTCGGGTGGGAGAGGTACAGCAAGAGCTCCAGGAGTTCAGCAAGAAGTTCGGGTCCTTGGAGCATGACTTCAAGACGCAAGCGTCCGAGCTTGCCAAAGCCCTCCAGTGCGAAGACACCAAGGCCGAAGCCCAAAAGGCCCTCCAGAAATCCAGGCGGGCAAGAAGATAGCGGCGGTAAGGCATTCATTATGCAAAGCAAGCATGTGGAGGATACATTTCTTTTACTTAACCGAATTCGGAGCTCTCCAGGGGCATTCGTAGATCTGCCACGTAGCATATCGGATGCCACGGAGTTCTATCGTGCCGAAGAAGGGAGCTCAACGGAGAAGTTGTTCTGGTCCTAGTATACCGGAGCCGAACACCCGATGCCCTTGAGTGACCAACTGAAGCAATTGGTCGAACTCCACTAGGCGGCCGAACTGGCCATGAAGGGCCTCATAGTCCGTATGTGGCCTGGTGAGCTCCTGCCCGACAGCTACTTTGGCCTTATAAAGCGGATGGTAAATGCCTATTCGCGGCTTGAAGTTATCAAGCAATCTGTCTGTATTGAGGGTGCCCGCCGGGCCTTTGCCCGTGCGAAGATGCATTGGGCCAAACTGGATGCCGAGAAGCTGGTGAAGGATGGACCACCTGAGGGTAAGGACCGTCGCTACCCCGAAAAATATTATGATGGCGTTATAAAAGGCGCTCGCCTTGTGGCCGATGAATGTACCAAGGACATAATCTTTGAGTGAATGTACGCATGTCGTTTTTGTAATATGAAAACAAGTTTGTTTGGCGCTTATATGACGCTTTGTTGATTTAAAATATTACCTTCTGTGCGGCCATTTATAAAATTCTGAAAGTAGGCCAGTCGTTGGCTTCTGCCCCCGTGTAACTAGTACTGAGGTGTTCGTGGAAAACCCAAACATTGTTTATCCAATTTTTTGGTCCTTTAAGGAGGTGTTTAGCGCCGTAACAAGGCAATCGGACTATGCGGCTTTATAACTCTCACTTAGCCATAGAAGTCTACAATTTTAAATTTTGGTGAAGCCCCTAGTATTCAGAAAGCCGAATTGGGGCGCTATACACGCCTAAATCGGACAAGGCCGATTCCTCGCCTGAAGCTGGAAAAATCTTTAAGGATTTTAGACCTCTCGAACAGCGACGAGCTCTCGCCGCATCATGACAGTCAGTTTTCGGCTTTCTACTGAGGTGCTCGCTCGAAGAACCGGACACAATCACAGTAGTTCTCCTGCGCTACCTTAGCCGATATAACGGAATGTAAGGTACCAAAACAAGGAGCCGGGCTAACCCAACTATTGACCAAGACATGATTCGAGCTGATGCATATAATGCTATAATTTCGGGGTGCCGCACTGTCGAAAGTGTTCGGACTTATCTTGCCGTATTATGGGGCACTGTAAGAAGCCCCTGGCAAACTGAACGTACCGAAGTGTACGGATTCAATAAACATTCAAGGGAAAACATAAAGATAGAAATAACTAGCTGACGTTGTATATTGTTTCCCGATGTATTTTAAATAATACGTCAAGGCCTATGTGTACAATTAATGTGTTAAGCAGAGACTAATAGGACTATTTGACATGTCCTATCCAAGGGCGGGCCGCATGCGGGTATGTAAAATAGGTATAATGATCATTAATCAGAGACCACCTGGGTATTCTCTTGTGCGCAAAGCCTCTTGCCTCCTTGGTTTCCCCTCCTGTGATGAGTCCGATGATCAGGCTCTCTGAAGGGGCTGCCCGAAAGTAGGGTCCTAAAAGAGAAATAAAGTTACAAAGGTATGCCGGCCTCGTGGCGGTTGAACCGCACTGTGGACCGCCTTGTCATCGCGCCTCCGCATATGCCCATGGTATTTTGAGTGCATAATTGTGTACGTGCGGCACAAATGCTGCCTGAACGGGGCCGGGGCGGAGGCCTGATTGCTAATTGTGCTCTTGGCGTGCGTGACGGTCCTGTTGCGGGGTACTCCGGACTCGCTTGATGGTGTTCGGGGTTGTCATTGCCGAATTGGCAGTCTGCCGAAGGAGGCTGCTCTGTACTTCTGCCGCGAGGGCTGTAGTATGCTCTTCCGTACAGAGAGAGCGGTCTGTGTTTCCATTGACTGTTATAACCCCGCGAGGTCCTGGCATTTTGAGCTTGGAGCATAGTGTGGTACCACATTGAATCAAGTTTAACGCGTTCGTCCAAGTAGTGCATGATAGCCACTGCGGAGAGGGACGATATCAAAGATTAACTCCTCGCTTCGGAAGTTATCCGGAGATCCGAAGACCACTTCCAGTGTTATTGAGCCCGTACAATGGGCCTCTACCCCTGGAATTACACCTTCAAAGGTGGTTTTGGTGGGTTTGATCCTTGAGGGATCGATGCCCATTTTGCACACTGTGTCCTGATAAAGCAGGTTCAGGTTGCTGCCACCGTCCATAAGGACTCGCATGAGGTGGAATCTGTCGATGATTGGGTCAAGGACCAATGTGGCTGAACCGCCGTGATGGATGCTGGTAGGGTGGTCCCTACGATCGAAAGTGATCGGAGAGGATGACCATGGGTTGAACTTTGGGGCGACTGGCTCCATCGCATAGACGTCCCTTAGTGCACTCTTTCGTTCCCATTTGGGAATGTGGGTGGCATAGATCATGTTTACCGTTTTCACCTGGGGGGGAATTTCTTTTGTCCCCCAGTGTTCGGACGCCGGGGCTCCTCGTCATCAACGCTGTGCAGCCCCTTATCCTTGTGTTTGGCATTTAACTTGTCGGCCTGTTTGAACACCCAGCAATCTCTGTTAGTGTGATTGGCTGGCTTATCAGGGGTGCCGTGAATTTGGCACGAGCGGTCGAGTATGCGGTCTAGACTGGATGATCCCGGGTTGTTCCATTTGAACGGCTTTTTCCGCTGACCGGATTTTGAGCCACTGAATCTGGCGTTGACTGCCATGTCTTCGGCGTTGTCTCCATTGTTTCGACGCTTATGTCTACCGCGTCGTGGCTTGCCGTTATCGCCGCGACATCTGAAGTGCCGGAGTTTCTTGGCGTGGTGCTACTACGAGCCAGCCAGCTGTCCTCGCCCGCTCAAAAGCGGGTCATGAGTGTCGTGAGGGCCACCATGGACTTCAGTTTTTCTTGGCCGAGATGTCGGGCGAGCCACTCGTCGCGGATATTATGCTTAAAGGCCGCCAATGCTTCGGCGTCCGGACAATCACAATTTGGTTCTTTTTAGTTAGGAACCGAGTCCAGAATTTCTGGCTGACTCTCCGTGCTGTTGGTAATGTGACTTAAGTCATCAGCATCCGGTGGTCGCATGTAAGTGCCTTGGAAGTTGTCGAGGAACGCGTCCTCCAGGTTTTCCCAACTGCCGATGGAGTTTGCCGATAGGCTATTCAGCCAGTGTCGGGCTGGTCCTTTGAGCTTAAGGGGAAGATACTTGATGGCGTGTAGGTCATCACCGCGGGCCATGTGAATGTGGAGAAGGAAGTCTTCGATCCACACCGCGGGCTCTGTTGTGACATCATATGATTCGATGTTTACGGGTTTAAACCCTTCTGGGAATTCGTGATCCATTACTTCATCAGTCAAGCAGAGGGGGTGTGCGGCGCGTCTGTGTCGGGCTATGTCGCTACGCAGCGACTAAATCTAGCCGGTTATGTTCGGCCCGCCGGACTTGTCGCTCGCGATCCGGCATGACAGTCATCTTCAAGTGTTGGGGCGTGCCCCCGTGATCCGTAGATCGATCCTGGCTTTCCTGCTTTGTTTTCCAATATATCTCGCAGATCCTGCGTATTGCCCCGGGCCGTAGTGAAGTGGCGCGAGGGTGCTGCTTCTTTTCGTGCTTCTTGCGTGGCTATAAGCCGGGCGCTTGAAGCGCCCTGCTCTATGGGATCCTCCGCACGCCGAATTCATCGCTGCCGAGGCTCACCTCGCCTTCGGAGGAGGCATATAATTGTCATCCTCCAAGTATCCATCCGTCGCCTATTCATCTGGGCTAACCTGCCCGTATTCTTGTTCGGCCTGCTCGAAGGAATGCTGATCGGGATTGTATTCCTCTTCGGCACCATCCGGATTGTTTTCGTCTCCTGTGCCGGTATTGTTGTGGCGGGGCTTAGAGCGGCGCCGGTGACGCCCATGCTTTGATTGCTTCCGTAAGGTGTTATCCTTTATTGCCTCATCGCCATTGTTTTCTTTGGGATATATATATATATATATATATATATATATATATATATATATATATATATATATATATATATATATATATATATATATATATAGGAAGTGGTGTCCAGCGCCTGTGGGCTGTGGTTCCCAAGTTATTCTCCTGCATTGTCGCCCATATCGCCGATGTCCTCGGAGTCAAAGTCAAGCACGCCGGTCAAATCATCGACCGTGGAAATGAAGTGGGTGGCGGTGGGTAATGAATTTCTTCGTCAGCCGCTTCCCACTTGAGCCGGATATAGTTCGGCCAAGAGTCTCCTGACAAAGAGAGACCTTAATAAAACCAGCACGTCACCGAAGGGGGAGTGCTGAAAGATATCCGCAGTGGTGAACTCCATTGCCGGAGCCCAATCGGACTTGATGGGCCCGGCACGCGTGTTCGAACTCCACATCCGGACACAAGTCCAGGGGTCCGGTGACACAGATTTCCTTAACGGCAGAATCTGTGTTCGGCTCTACCGCCGAAGAGTATGCGGCCTCCGTGGCGGGGTCCATCCACTCGTCCTCGGACGACGCGACCTGCCCCGGATTTAGGTCCGGAGCTGCTGCAGGTGAGATATCCCGAATACTGTCCGACAGCAGATTTAAGTTGTGCTCGCCGTGATTGTTTGGCGCTCTGGCGAGGGCCCGAATCCATCAAGATCAAGTCCCCGCGGATATCGCCGTGTAATTCAATTTTTGAACCTGACCGATGGTCGTGGGGCGAGCCGATTCGCTTCCAGATGGCTGCTGAAGTCAAAGGCGAAGCCGCCAACACAAAGATTTGTCCGGGAGAAAGGTCTCACCCTAGACCTCGCTGTTGATGATTGAAGGAGCCATCGAGCCTTATAGTGACGGCACAGAGGAACGCCAATGAAAGCACCAATGTCGTGTCAAACCGGCGGATTTCGGTAGGGGGTCACGAACTGCAAGGCCTCAAGGCTAATGGTAACAGGAGACTGGGGACACGATGTTTGCCCAGGTTCGAGGCCTCTCGATTGAGGTAATACCCTACTTCCTGCTTGATTGATCTTGATGATATGAGTATTACAAGAGTTGATCTACCACGAGATCGTAGAGGCTAAACCCTAGAAGCTAGCCTATGATTATGATTGTTGTCCTCCTACGGACTAAACCCTCCGGTTTATATAGACACCAGAGGGGGCTAGGGTTACATGGAGTCGGTTACAGAGAAGGAGATCTAACATCTGAATCGCCAAGCTTGCCTTCCACGCAAAGGAGAGTTCCATCCGGACACGGGACGAAGTCTTCAATCTTGTATCTTCATAGTCCAACAGTCCGGCCAAAGTATATAGTCCGGCTGTCCGGATACCCCCTTATCCAGGACTCCCTCAGTGGGGCACTCCAACCTGTCTAGACAGCCTTTTCTTTTATGTTTACCACAGACCAGCCCAGTAGTTTTTTTTTCTTTCTGAAAATGGCTAGCACAGTTTTTTTTTGTGATTTGTCAAGTAAGTCGCTTTGTCAGGCCTGTTAGGCTGCAAATCTTTCAAGACGAGGAGAGCTTCATTTGGCTGGCCGAGAAAATGGCTTATTAGTAATGAGAAATGGGTTGTACATTTTTAAAACACATCAAACCTGCAATTAGTTTCAAATTTCTTTTTTTGCATTTCGAGATTTTAAATTGCATTGATTTTTATGCGTGGACAATTTGTTGGATTTTATATTGACATACATTTATTCATAAAATCAGTTTGAGTTTAACTCGAAATTTCGGGATTAAAAACAGTTCAGACCGCACCAAAATATGCAAAAATTCGTATAATTTTTTAACCATGGCCACAATATGGGTTGTAATGTTAAAAAAAGATTATGGGCTCCAAAAAAACCTTAAGAATTAGCAAATGGGCTGTAAATTATTAGAAATAATGGCAGATGGGATGTATGCTGTTTTCCACAGATTTGAAGCTTTCTTAAAAAAAAGTTTGACGCACAAGCAGTGACTGTTGGATGTCCATCCAACGGCCGTCGTGCTTCTTCAATATCTGCTCGTCCTGCTCTAGCCGCTCAAACAATCGCCGGCGGGACTGCCTACTCCCTCCTCCCGCGGCCGGCTATGCTGCCGTGCAGGCCTCACCGCCCCACCATACTCCCATCGCTGGCCTAGCCATCCCTCTACTTACCCACACATGCTGTTATTCTCCGGCGACGGCAGATAAACCAGTAAACCCTCGTACAATCATACTCCCCTGCGCGTGGAAACAACTGCCGAGTCTGGCTCCGTGTCGTTCCCTTCCTAGGCCTTGCCGTCGTCCACCGCCCTAGTGCTCTCGGCGCGGCGTGGTCAACGTGGTCAACGACCGACATGTATCTGAAGTGGACTGTACGTGCAGAGGCTGACAGCTGGGTCCACGGCCGCACGCAAGAAAATGCCTCCTTATTACGCGTAAAATAATGATTCCTCCACCTGACATCTGGGACCCACCGAAAGGGCCTCTGTATTTCGCAAAAAAACGTTCCCGCCACTGACAACTCGGACCCGCCAGCTATATCTTTGCACGCAATGAAGTGTCTCCTTATTACGCACAAAAAAATGAATTGTCCCCCTGCTAGCTGGGAACCAGGATAGTGGGAGGCTGACTTGTGGGCCTACTAAGTTTACGGGGACGGAGGGCTTTGTCAACTTAGTCAATATGAACGATTCTACGATGTCCATCCAACGGCCATAGTGGTTCTTCAATCTCTGGTCTTCTTGCTCCAGCCTGCCCAAAGCAGCGCCCGGTTGTGCCGCTCCTGTCTCCCATGGCCGGCTGTGCTGCCAGGAGGCCTCACCGCCCCTACTACTCCCATCGCTGGTCGCCATCCCTCCACTCACCCACACCCCTTGTTATTCTCAGAGTGACGGCAGCCTCACACCGCAGCCGAACCATTGAACCCTCGTACTCCTCTCCGCGTGGACATCCACTACCGTGTCGTCCCCGGCTCCGCGTCATCCCCTTCCTAGGCCTCGCCGTCGTCCACGGCCTTGGTGCTCTCGGAGCGACGTGGTCAATGTGGTCAATGACCGACTTCCATTGGAACAGTACTGTACATGGAGAGGCTGACAGCTGGGTTCACGGCCGCAGCAAGGAAGTGCGTCCTTATTATGCGGAAAATAATGATTCATCCACCTGACAGCAGGAACCCACCGGACGAACCACCGTATTTCGCGAAAAAATGTTTTCCCTGACTGCTGGGACCTACCAGCTACATCTTCGCACGCAAGGAAGTGCGTCCATATTACGGGCAAAAAAACCGATTCGCCCCCTGACTGCTGGGACCCACCAGCTACATCTTCGCACACAAGAAAGTGCCTGACAGTCAGGATCCACCTGGTCGAAGCGTACATAGCGTTGTTATTCTGGTCGTGAACGTGTACATACATACTGGTCGATGTAGAGGGGCACACATGTCGTAGTAGAGGCGCACACGTGTCGTAGTAGAGGCGCGCACGTAACATGTACACGTACGTACAGCAGCCGGGGTGCAAGAAAGTAAATACGGCGACGTACGTACATACGGGCGGGGTCTCGAACGCCTACTCGCGCATACGTACGGCCAGGACTCGCGTACATGTGGTTGGGTCGGAACGGAAAAATTGCGTCATCGTCGTGTTCATGCGGAGGCAACGAAATGTGTCGTGTTCATCGGGCGGCAACGGAACGCGTGCTGTTCATCGAGAGCCAACCGGTGGCTTGGATGGAATAGCCGATGAAAACGAGGCATGCCGTAACGCAGAACGGAGGAAACAGCCTTGTGTTCGACCAGCCACAGTCGAAACGGGATCCTGTTCATCGAGAGGGGTCTGGCGTACCGTAAAACAGAGGAAACGAACTTATGTTGGACCTCCTAAGGTCGGAACGGGGTCCTATTGATCGGGAGGTGTGTGGCTTACCACAAAATGGAGGAAATGGACTTTTGTTGGAGCTCTACGGTTGAAAGGGGGTCCTGTTCATCGGGAGGGTGTGGCGATCGCAAGCAGGACTCCACGTGATACTGTTCATCTTCACCGTCGACCTCCTCCAGCCTCCACGGGCTACTGTTCATCCACTGGCAACCTCCTCCGGCCTGTACATGCGACTGTTCATCAACGGGCTCCTGTCCATCCAGCCTCCACTGCTCCTCCACCGGCTACTGTTCAACCAGCCCTCTCCACGGGGTCCTGTTCAACCACCCTCCATGGGCTACTGTTCATCCAGCCCTCCACCGGCTACTCGTCAACCAGCCCTCCATGGGGTCGTCCTGTTCATCCAGTCCCCCACGGGGTTCTATTCATCCACCCCCAACCGGCTCGATCGGAGTCCTGTTTATCCAGAGGCAACACCACGGAATCCTGTTCATCCACCCCCACCGGGAACTGTTCATCCAAACCCCTCAACAACACTCACTGTTCATCAAGGGAAGGAGGCAGCAGGGTTCGATCGGCTTCTGTTAGAAGCAGTAGCGAAGGAATCACTTGGGTTCAGTTAACAGCAAGGGATCGATCCCTCGGGTTCAGTAACGTAGCTAGTGCAATCGCTCGGGTTCAGTCAGAGCCCAACGCCCCGCTTGGGTTCAGTTAGAGCCCAACGCCTCGCACACACGCGCGTACGTGTACGTAAGAAACGCTGCATCGCTCGCCCCGACCTCCCACCGTAACCGGAACTCCCGAAATTTTCCTCGCCCTCGCTTCTACCACGGTTTTTTTCCGTCATGCACGGCCCAAAGAATGTCATGCAGCTACGTCTCCGGCCCGCCCATGACGAAAAGCCCATTTTCTGTCATGATCTTTTATCATAGAAGTAGGAGCCCACCACTTATATGATGATACCGGGTTTTGTCACAATTATCGCCATAGAAGTGTCATAAGCATGACACAAAAAAATTCGTTCGACCCAAAATGTCATGGATGTGTCTTTTTTTTTGTAGTGTTGCCGTGTGTGGTTGGAGGGCCCTCGGCAAATAGTGCCTTTGCCGAGTATGGCCTATTTGCCGAGCAATACTGTCGGCACTTTCGTGTGTTTGCCGACTTATTCCATGTGGCGAATGCGACTCTTGGCATTCTTTACTTTGCCGAGTGCCCGTGTTTTGGTTATTCGGCATATACGAAAATTCCAGTAGTGGGTACACCTTGTTCCGTCAAAAATAAGTAGTACACCTTGTTCGTTGTTTGTTCTGCTTGAAAATCTATGTCCATCTAAAAGGTGCACCCACCTTTCATGTTTGAACGTTCACGCGAAAACCCTGTTAAAAGAAAAGGTCCGAATTCTGTTCACCTCTCATACACCCAAGTTCTTGTACTAGATGCTACATCATATTTGTTTAATCACAAAAGCCTACGGTTTATTTCTACCTCAAAGGTAAACTTCCTGTACAGGGTGAATTACTAGCTCAGGCTGCTTGTTAATTACGGACGCTTTAACCAACTAACGAGTCTACAAATATGACTCAAAATATTAAGATGAAAGTAGTAATATTGTACTGCTTGCTTGCAGGGCAAAGTGATTAGGACCAACAGTTTGGAGTACATGCCATTCTACCTGTCGCTGGTGAACTTCCTCAACGGCTGCTGCTGGACAGGCTATGCGCTCATCAAGTTTGACATCTACATAACGGTGTGTACGTACACATAGACATACACATCAGAATAAGAAGTCGCAAACCCAGCCAGACATACAATCAAGAATTCCTTAGTGTGGATCTTTCGAACAGTTATGTCCTCTTTAAATTCTTTGCAGATCCCCAATGGCCTCGGTACAATCTTCGGCCTCATCCAGCTGATCCTGTAGTTTTACTACTATAGATCGACCCCCAAGAAGGGCAAGAACGTCGAACTGCCCACCGTCGTCACCAAAAACGCCATTACCAGCGGCAACATGTCCGTCACCATCGAGAAATAAGTTGCCTTCGTTTTTAGTCTGTAATGGACTTTGAATTCATATTACTTGTATTCTAACTGCTATAAGATAAAAGCAAATGGAAGCATTGGTCCGGATTTGGTCTCCTCCAAAATCTCACAATTGTTAAATTTGGAGAAGGCGAAGGATATTATACCAAAATTACCAAGTGGTGAAGAAGTGATATCTCGGAGGAAATATATAGAGAGAGAGAGCTGTACATATCACATCACAGTGGCACAGAGCTCACTCATTTTTCATGCATATATCTCCTTGTCATGCATATATCTGCTCATTTTTTTATGCGTACATCTCCTTGTCATGCATATATATCTGATCTGCATGAATCTCCCATCCCGTATGGCCAGCCGTTGTGGACTGTGCAGGTCAAAAGCATATGACACATGCATGCTTGAGGTGCCCTATTGGTAGATCGTTTTTCCATCTAACAAAGTTCTGGTGCTCACACTGTGTAGTAAAGCTTCTAAAGCATGGACGGTTAGCTGTTTTTCATGTGCTTTTCATTCTCCTACTTTGCTTAGTTGCATCTTGTTGTGCACGTACGATCAAAAATTACATCCGTACAGGCCCCAAGAAATGTTTTACACAATTAGAGTTAGCTACTAATGTAGAAAGGGATTGTCTTAAAAATGATTATTTTTTTTCTTAAAAATGACTGTTGACAGAGATGACGGTTAAAATAAGATGGGCCCTTTTTAAGGCAGCAAACATGGTGCAAAATGATGGAAAATCCTATCCGACGCACTTTGCGTCAAACTGTCGGGGGTTCGCACAGGGTTTGGAGCGAGGGACGCGATCTGGGCCGGCCCGTTAGCGCTTACCGTAGCTATGGTTTTCTCCGGTTTTGGGAACCTTCTAGAAGGTTCCCTGAATCGGTTTTTCTTTTTGCCTGTTGTTTTTCCTGGCTGATTTTCATTTACTTTTTATTTTATTTTTTATTTTATGTTTCTTTTTTTATTTTCGTTTTTGTTTTTATATTTTCTGTTTCTTTCTCCTTTTTATTTTATTTCCTTTTTCTGCTACTTTTCTCAAAAATGCGCAAACTTAAAAAATGTTGAGAATTCAAAATTTTTCAAAAAATCGAAATATTTTTGGGGTTTAAAAAATTTGTATTTTCAAAAGAACTTCACAAATTTGAAAAAATGTTCACGTTTTAAAAAAATGTTCGCCAATTAAAAAATGTTTCTCTTTTGAAAATGTCTATAAACAATATTCATAAATTTCAAAAAATGTTCATGTTGTTCAAGGTAATGTTTGCAAATTCAAAAAAAATGTCCGTGCTTTCAAAAACTGTTCGCCGTACCAAACTTTTTTTTCACAGTTTCAAAAAAATGTTCTTGTTTTACAAGATGTTTCATTTTTTTCAAATTTGTTCACGATTTCAAGGGAAATTCGTGTTTGAGAAAACATTCATGAATTTCAGAAAATGTTCTTGTAAGCAAAATTTGTTCACCATTTAGAACAATATTCGTGTTTAAGAAAATGTTCGAGGTTTCAACATTTTGTTCACAATTTAAACAAATATTCTGATGTTTCAAATTTTGTTCTCATTTTGAAAATAGCGTACAATAAAATTTTGTTCACATTTGTTTTTAAAAGTTGTCTTTTATCTTTTTGTTCTGTGTTTAAAAATATGTTCCTGTTTTCCATTTTTGTTTAAAAATAAAAATTGTCAGTATTTCAGAAAATATTCGGAAGTTTAGGAAAAATCGTTCTCGTTTTCTGTTAATTGTTCGCTTTTTGTGAAAATGTTAACTTTTGGAAAAATTGTTCGCTTGTGAAGACTGTTCGGGATTTGCAAAATATGTTCGTGTTTCGTTTTTCAATTGGAATTACAAACCATTTTCAGTTTCACAAAAAAAATTGGAATATAAAAAACTCCGGCTTTTCAAAACAGCTTGCAATTTTCACAAAATGTATTCAAAATGGTTTCCAAATCTGAACGCCGCTAAGTATTCTTATAGCTGTTCGCACCTTAATTTTCAGTTGGCGTCATGCGGTGTGGTGGTTGACTGCTTGCTGTCGGCGTGTGCAACTCCTTGTATGACGCAAAATGCGTCATATAGGAGGTCTCCAAAATGATCTCGGCTTGTGAGACAACGTGACGCCAAAAGCCTGTTGAGAGCTTTAGTATGCACACGGCCACATGGGGTCTCGAGCCTGTCTGGGTAAATCTTTTCAACACCATAGGGGTGTCTAGCAGGGCGGCCCTTTTTCGCCGATCATGTTCATCCTTGCCATGGAACCTTTCCAGTGCAACTTGCATAAAGCCACCGATGAAGGGATTCTATCTCAGTTTGAGCAGCGCTCTGCCAGTATCGTGTATGCAGATAATGCTCACGGCGAAGGATGGGCTAAAGAAAGACAACAAATCTCCAGTGCAGGGTTCTGTCATCTCTTTGCCGAGAGTGGCTCTCGGCAAAGATGCCACAGCCAACAGCTGGCGCATGCCACTTTGCCGAGAGTAGCTCTCGGCAAAAACGCCACAACCAACTGCTAGCGTGCCACTTTGCCGATAGCCATTCTCGGATAAGATCCATTCCCAGACAATTTTTTACTGCTTTTCTCCTGATCCCTACTGCAATAATCTATCTATCTTCTATTGTATAATTAAAACAAGAGACAAATAAGTTATCACGTGTATCCACATATAATAATATTACTTACACCGTCTGATTAAAATAGCAACGGCTCAGATTTAAAAGTAATTACGTAACATGTTAATATGTACGTAACAGCAATATTGGACTATCATATTGTCACGTCTCCATACATACACGGAAGCCATGGGATAGTCCGGGCGTTATGAGCCTAGAATAGCAACAGCCGGTCAAAAAAAAAAATTAGCAATAGTCACGATTGACCACGTATAAACACGTGAGCTGCCCAAACATGAAGGTAAGGAAAAAAGCAAGTCGGACAACATTGCATGCGCTGATGGCATGATGACAACAGATTTTTTTTAATCTTTTTTCTTTCATTGGAATATTCTTCACCATTGATTTGATGGTGGGTCCTTGAAGGACAAAACTTAAAACTGCACGTGAAAGAAAACCTATACGTGCGTATGTGTATTGGATTCAAAGTTGGACTCAAGCCAATCCAAATTCTTCGGCCGTATTTTTTTCAATCTAAAAAAGAGTTATTTTTTGTTAATTTGATAAAATGTACGGGTCAGTTTTAAAGCTAAAATGTATATTCTGAAATTTCTTAAGAGTGGAAAAGAATGTTTTGTCATTATGTAAACTAGCATAACCACAAGAGCGGCACGCCGCATACCATCGATACGATGTGTTCATATGGATTGTGTTTACTATTTACAATTAAAGTTATCAATTTAAGATAGCAGATATTGTACATAAAACTGTGTATGTAGGAAAATAAGTAAGAAAGAAGCAAATTTATTGGCATCATGCATGTTGGACATTGCTAAAGAGGGAAACACATGTTCATACATCTCCGAGAGGGTCATCCATTCTTGCCGAACATGGCACGACTCTACTGCAATAAAATGAAAGAAAAATAGATAATTATTCCTAGATTAGATCATCCTGGTGTAGCTTCCTGCAGGAATATTAGTGCCTGTGATGAAGTGATAAAGATCTTTTGTGAATTGTTTCCTTTGGCCCACCGGTGGCTTGGTGCCTAATGCTAGGATCTTTACTATATGGGCGCTAAGGGTACACGCAGAGCGATATCACATCAGAGAAGATGTCGCATATTTTTCTAGCATTCTTGTTTGCCTTGCAAATTCATTATGCTAGGTGATTACCTGCTGGCCGGCCATGCTAAGCTGCCATTCTTTTGTTCGTGCATTCTCTTGTGTTGTAAGGAGTTTTTCTTCTGCCACTCTAAGTGCATGGTAGTTATGGTCGTTGATGGTGATATTGTGGTTACCCCAAATGCACTCAAGGGCCACTTGAGCAGCCTTAATCAGATAACGGGTGGCTGCAGCGATTATTGATTAGATACCGGACATTCCGTCTCTTTTCACATGGGCTGCATGGCTGCTTTCTAATTTGACTACGTCCTCCTTGGCAGTTTTCTGTTTTGCTTTATCTCTGCATGCAGTGGTCTGCGTCCTTTGCTGGTTGGATTTCTTGTTGTTGGATAGTACTGCTAGGTTGCTATTTTCCTTTTTTGACTAATTTTAATTTAAGAAGAAAACTGCATGTGTGCAATTTTGGGGTTGCAATAAGCCAAGCAATGCATACTTGCATAGAATCAAATTGGAAAACAAAAGTTTTCCTCATGTAATCAAATATGTTTCTGAAAAGGAAGTATACATTGCTACTCCCATACTAAGATTGAACGCTTTATAGATCAAACATGTTATAGTCATTTATAGCTTATATCTGTTTAGGGGGAATAAAGATATATAGTAGTCAATGTTTCGTCTGTACCATGAGAGTGTTTGTGTTAGATTCTGAAGTAATAGGTTGTGGTGAGAGATGGTTAATCGAACAAATGCATGTTATATTTCACATGAATATGCAGAGGAAACCGATAAGATATAGCACAAAAGACATCCACACCAACCTGCTTTTCGATATTCAGCCTTGTAGAGGTTTTAATTATGTGCTATTTTTTGTATAATAAGCATGATCTAAACGTCACTCAATGTGAACTTTACATAAACATGTGGAAGCTTAGGTACCGCCAAAGGTTACACTATAAGTTGCATCCAAATACTCAAAGAATACCAGCCAAAGATAATCATCAGTTATTGATATGACCACCGTCCATGCTACTCATTAAAAATGCCTTTTGTGGAAAGACTAAATTCCTACTTTCTTTTTGAAATATTTTGCGATGCTCGCATCCTTTTGATTGAATTTTGTTTTACGTGGTTAATTGTTCAATCATCAAATACTACAATCTTAATGCACAAATATATCAATTATTTATCAAACAATTACTTGTTAGGAGGAAAATAAAATCGAGAAGAACTTGCAGTTCTGCCTCCACCAATAGGTAATGTGATTATTATATAAACTTAATTTATAAACAGTTTAAGGTGAGAGAAATTAACTACTACTTGCCTAGAGATGGAACCATGGGGTGTTCTCAAATCCTAATGGCTAATAAAGAGTAACTTTGCAACTATGACATGACGTCACCAACATGGGCTGGATCGGTGGACCACAGCAATGTCCAGCAGAACCTCGCCATATGAAAAGATAGAATCCAGTACAGACGAAGAACGAATTAAACTCTTCGCAAAAAAGAAGAAGAACGAATTAAACCAGAACGAATGGGCGCCTTAAATAGCCGCAAATCCTTATGCCCGCAACCATGTAAAATACCAGAGATCTCCAGAAACTACGGACTAAACAGTGGCCGATCTAAAACACAGCAAAACAGCCATGCAAAGCGACCGGATGAAAAATCCCAACTACCTACCTTAATAAATAAGAAAACTGAAAAATCTGTGATCCCGCATGTAAAAAGAAACCTTAATAAATAAGCCGCTGCATGCGGACAGCAGAAGCAAATCCCGACACAGCCAATCAATGCAACCCGAACCCATAAAAAACGCTGAACAAATGGTTATACTGCATAAACGCCCAACTAATATTGCTTAATGCAATCATACTACTCAATACATGCACAGTCTGACTAACCCGATATTAACAGCATGGACCCATACGTACAAACGAAGACTGAAGATCGGGCATGAAGACTGAAGAATATGCATAGGCAGATGAACGACGCCGATTGGGCCAAACAGGGCGTCCTACTACATCCCGCTCGGGGCTCCTGGTTCCCATGCAGTCCATACGCAAGCCGCGACTGATCGGTTCGACGGGCTCAGGGCGATGCCGGAGCTGAAGATGCGGCCGCTGCTCACCAGGCCCACAGCCGGCACCGCAAAGCATGTCGACGGGGAGGAGGTGGTCACGGGAAGTTGCAGTGCGCCCCGAAGGCCAGGGAGCTGCGACGGCGGCTACACGTGAAGCTGAGCGGCGGGCTGAAGGGGAAGACGTCAGCGGACGGGTACACTCCGCCGGCGACCATCGTGCCGCAGAGGCGACGCGCAAGGTGCCGACGCTAGCTACAGGAAAGCCTCGTGGTTGTTAAGGAGTCAGCGAGGATGACTTCCCAGCGAGCATGGGAGAGATGATGATCACGGCTAATGACGACGTCGATGTCTAGGCGTCTTACCTCACCCTCAACGCCGCCGAGTACCACCGCGCCATCGTGGCCGTGTCTGTAGCCAAGGTGCGGCGAGCTTGCAACACACTGCTCTGCTCCATAGCTGCATCTCTCCAGTTGTTCTCTTGGGCTCCAGCCGCCGCTAGTGCAAAGGACCTGGTCGCCATGTCGAAGGCCAGCATGGGAACTTGGGAAGAGCCACGACAGTACTCCATGGCCTGAGCGCTAAGCGCAGCCGCAGAGCAGAAGAGGAGCTGGGAAGGGATGATGGAATGACGCCGCTGCCGTCGCTCCAGGAGAGGAGACGGGAGCCTGCCGGCAGGGACGACCTGCCTACAGCATAAGACAGCTTGACTGGTGCCTGTGCGTACGGTTGCCGAGCATTGCTGGCGTCGGAACAGATGGGAGCCTGCCGGCGGGGACTACGGCATGGACCGATGGCGAGGTGGGATGTACATGTTGCTGGGATTGAAAACGCATGCAGGGACGTGACGTGAGCTTCAGTGGCAACGGGATGGAGAAGGACGCCGGCGTTTTATATACCCGTACGGCGGTCGGGCGGTGCAGCAGTGGCATGCGGTTTTGCTGGATTCTTCGAGAGAAATGGCGATCGAATCCCAAACGGACACGTAGAACAGCCTATTTATATCCTCACCACCGACGGAAACAAATGAACACAGTCTGGAAAGAGCGGCCAGAGCGGCACCTAGAGAGAGCGACAGGCATGCAAACCAATAGCAAAAAGAAGAGACAAAACGAATGACCAACAGCGGCAAGAACCCGAAAGCTACCCACCGATTGGGCAACAGCGGCAGAGGCAGAAGAGAAGCTTCCAACCAGATAAGTGTGTTAGGGAACCTGCCCCACATGCAGTACCAAATTGCTAAATACACCAACACGATCGCCACACCCGTTGAAGAAATTTGAATGAAATAAGTGAATGCACCATTCATTTCTACCCTGCTGTATACCAAAATAATACCACGCGCCACAACCAGAACACACTATGTGTCACTTTCATCCAAGTGGTTTCGAAAACTTGGTCTGGAATAGATGCTGCTGGCACGCCGCTACCTAATACCGTACATGTGTATATGTTATTTTGACTCATGTGATGAACAATAAGGTCTTCTGTGTGTAAGCTTGTTGTTTAACTCGGTAGTCACAAGAAAGCAGGCTATGGACACGAACGATTTGAAAGGATCGTTTATTATCATCATAAGTGCTACATCTTGCAAGATGCAAAGTACACCCCCTCTCCCCGCGAGCTCGGTGGGTCACCATCACGATGCTAGCTGATTCAGATTGTCGTTGACATGGTATCCTATGTCCATAATTTTGATCCATTGCCGAAAGTGTGTGAAATGGATGTAAACTAGCTCTGATGGTAGGTCGTCCTTCGGGCAATTGGTGTAGACCAATAAGGTACTGACGGGCCTGTGTTTGATCGACACGTGCATTAGTTTGGAAGATCACTGGGTAAAAATTTTGTGTGGCTCCGGCGGCTGTTTGCAAATCTTTTGAACTTAGTTTGTTATCCCGTGTGTGCATGTAGCTATTTTGCGTACTTATTTGCGGTGCGCGTGGGCTGTCGTTGTCCGGTTGACCTACATGCATGGGCCCTCTACAATTTGCTCTGTGATTTGTTTTTGTTTGTTTTTTGATCAACCAACTGTCTGTCGGGCGGCAGGGATTGGCTATTTCGCTTTTGCCGTTGATGGGGCGTGCAAGGCGCTGTTTTCGGGATAACGTGACCACATGCACGTATCTTCCAGGATTCTCTCCTGCCGCTTAAGCCAGGTGATTACTTTTTTTTACGTTCGCATGTGTAAGTCATTGTTGGTGTTGACACATACTTAGGCAGTTTGATTTCTTTTTAATGCGTGCATGGGTTGGTACTGTTGGCGTCGACACAGCATGGGATTACATGCGTGTTTTACCGTGTTGCGGCTTAATCCGTAGTTTCTCGATCACAGCATGTGCGTGCTTTCTAGACGAATCGTGCGTGTATAAATAGGAGTAAGATTTGTTCCCGTTTAACGACCAAGAGAGATAACCTACCACACGGCTCCCTTTCCTCTTCCTCTCCTCTCCCGTTCTTTCCCAACGTACACCGCCAAACTGTCTATCGGCAACGTCATGGAAGCCAAGGTGGTGAGCCAGAGAAACAACCCCGACGATGGGGACCTGGACTTGCTCTCCGGTTCATGGCGGCCATGGGCAAGGATGACGGCGGCGGCAAGCTCCTCCGTGTTCCACATGCCGGAGAATAGCGCCGGTTCCCACGGGATGTGGTTGTCAGCTCGTGCCGGAGCACTGGCTCTGTAACGGAGGCGAGTTCGCGGCAGTGGACGCGGCACAGTACCTCGGGAAGGAGATGTCCTACGTGCAGATGAAGACGGGCGCATCAGCCGTTGTCCAGAAGTTCAGGTTGAACGTGGTGGCGCCGATATCGTGCCCAGGATCTTGCAATGGTTCAGGGACGACAGGCAGTATAGGATCAAGGCACACTCCTGCCCTCGCATGAAAGCCGCGCCACCGAGGGCGACAGGACGAAGGCTTGCGGGCGCCCATGGACAGGATAGTGAAGCAGAGCCTGAACATGAACATGAGGTCCATCATGCGGTGAGCTATGGCGTCCGTGGACATGACCATCGCTAAGCTGCTCCTGTGACTCCTTGGACGCAGCGAGGCCGTGAGTTCCACACTTATGTTGATTGCTGTGGCTATAATGCAAGCAGCGAAAGGAAGCACCTATATATAGGATTCCTGGACGCCCCATATCACAGACAAAGGCGGCGATAAACAACCGGAAACATCGATAGGAGGCGGCATCTAGAAAATACGTTTAAAGCGGCACCGCTCAGTAGATTCCACACAATGCATTCGTGTCAATCCTCAAACGGAAGTCCAGTCAATCCACAGCGTGCCAACCTCTTAGTACCCCAGCACAAACGAAAAGAAAACGGGCACTACCTTTGACCAGACAACACACAGATCAATTTCTTTAACCAGGCCACGTGCACACAGGACAATGCCATGCATGCAAGGATAGGTTCAAATAGAAACCGCCAAAACGAAGGGCGTATTAAAATTTGAGTTTCCGTGCAGCGCAGATGGGGCAGATGGAATGTCTGTAAATCAGGACCTAAATCGCTACATCCACCAGAGCCGTACCCCTCCATTTCACACACATACAAAAAATTTGAATCAAATAAGTGAATCCACCAGCCAATTCTACCCCGTCCCATACCAAAATAATAGCACGTGTCCCATCCACACCTCACCATCAATCACTTTCATCCAAGTGGTTGAATCTCGCGGCGAAAACTTGGTCTGGAATAGAGGCTTGGGTATATTGGTGTATGTCGATGGTCAACTGGCATGGGCAATTTCAATAAGATATATTCTCCTAGAAGCACATGGAGATATTCCAAGATGAAAATTAGCCACGACATTCATCCATGGGGGATTTAACTCTATTTTACGTACGCGTTTGGACTAACAACAAAAGGTTTCAGTCTGATTTTTATACCATATCGTCTCAGGGCCTTGATAGCAAATCCAAATAAACTATTCCAAAATCGAAATGCCAATGAGTATATAAATCAAAAGGAAAGTGAAAATTTTGATTTCACTATGAAATCCATGGATAGTACTTCAATATTTATGTGCGTGTAAGTTTTATTGACATAAGACAATTATATCTGGATGGATTAGAAAGCCAACACTTCGTATGTATGAAATTTGAACTCAAAAACAAAAGCCAGTAAAAGAACTGATATAAGAAATAAGAAGTTAGAACAAAGTTCTTATGAGTACCAGTGTAGAAAAATTTATATGGACATTTTTACTGATTTGTATGTGAAATACAAAGTTCAAATTAAACATCAACAAAAATAGAACCTTGATTTCAATTCCATGACATGCAACACGTAGAGGATATGAATGACACTAGGTAAGACAAGGGACGCCGATAACAGCCACACGTGTGGGCGTTAAGGGGTCTGCCCACACATTTTATGTAGTGTCTAAGAGTACGAGCCCACACGCCTACGTGTGGGCAAAACAACTAGCGCCCACACGCATCTTTTTTTCCTCGCGGTCCCTCTCACACGCCTACGTGTGGGCAAAATGCATAACGCCCACATGACCTCTCTCAGCCACCTACCTCACGGTCCCGCGCGCCCCGCGTAACAGTCACCATGCGTCCCCGTAGTTGCCATGGTTCAGACCCTCTTCAATGTCCGTTTACCTACAGTTGCCATGTCGCTGAACTACAGTTGCCGTGTCGAACAACTACAGTTGCCATGGTTTCTCAACTGCAGTTGCCAAGTATGGTCTGGTCTGCTGCAGTTGCCATGATTTCAAAAAATTTGGAGTTGCCACCTATTAACACTAGGCAGTTGCCATGTATGGCCTGGTCTACTAAAGTTGCCATGATTTTAAAACTTTAGGAGTTGCCACCTACTAACCCTAGGCAGTTGCCATGTAGCACTATAAAAAGGCATGGCAAAAAACATGTTCAGGTAAAAGAGAGAGTTGTCATGTGCTCACAAGCATGCTAGGGCAGTTGCCATGTAAACAGAAAGAGTTGTCACCTGCTTACGTGCACTCTAGGGCAGTTGCCATGTACCATGCAAAAACACATGGCAAATCGGGTAAAAAGAGAGTTGCCATCTGCTTACAAGCAAAGCTATGGCAGTTGCCATGTACCCTGCAGAAATACATGGCAACTGACAGCTTTGGGTATGGGCGAGGAGACGGGCGTGTGGGCGAAGTGATAAACGCCCACACACCAGCCCCTCTGCATGCGTGAAAACCGGTGTGTTGGCGAATTGCTAAACGCCCACACACCAGTCCGCGCGTGAAGAAAAAAGGACGTGTTGGCAACTGGGTGAATGCCGACACACCAGCCCAGTCCTACGTAGCACATAAAAACTGCTAGAACGCGTCAAGATTCGTGCAAAATGGGTTGGATGAGGATCCATGCGTGTGGACGAGTTACCAAACGCCCACACGTGTGAGCGTTAGTGTTTTCGAAGACAAATCGAAAATGATAAGGTATACAGTGTTCGTTATTTCTACATGCATGCATGAACGTTGCAAGCACAAATAATTTATAATATTTAATAATTCGTTTCATTCTGATACTTATTAAAACTTGACACAGATAACATGGCCGCCATTAGAAAAATATACATTGTAGAGAGTTGGAGAGTTAGTGAATGATTTAGAATATTTTCTGAGAGTGCGCAACAATTAATGAATAAACTAATATAAAAATTTCTGAGATCAATGAAGAAACATAACACAAGGTTTTCTTGGTTGAAAATTCCCTAAGATGTATTTTAAAAGCAACGTAATAAGGTTTTAAACATTCAGTGTCTCACTAGCTATCAAGGATGAAGGATAGCATCACATGTTCAGGAGAATATGTTCAAGTAAACTAATCTAAATTTATAGTAAAAAATATAAATATTGAGGTTTCATGTAGATGTTGTATAGTTTCGTTCGCCAATGGTTACTGTCATTCATAATTTTATATCAGGGCATTAACATAGAATTTTTAATCAAAGTTCAACATAGACCAAGAACCAAGTCATTATCTAAAACGACATACAGAACCTTATAATAAAATCTAGCCGCGCGAATGCACGGGTCACCCCGCTAGTTTATATACAATATATAAGAAAGCATTTCAAGTCTGAATGTCTAACAACAAACTAACATAACCATTACATAAAATAATTCACACGAACTTCTTTTGAGATCACAAAGTAGCTCTTTAGTACAAATGCCTACTGACTAAACAATCGAGTGGTCAATGCATTTCTACATGCGACCACAAGATAAAAGCAACACCACAATTATCACAAACTGAAGAAGAATTATCATGTTCTTTCATCCACTAAACCCGATAAGCCGTTTGTGGCTAGCACATCTAGTCAACCCGTCCATTGAAACCACTAATTCTAATTTTCTCTTCTGCTTAAGCACATACTAATTGTAATGATACTCTGCCTTCTCTCTGCTATTGAACGAGTCGTGGGAGCTGCGTTCATAGAAAATCACATGTTCATTGCATTCAGACCATGAGTCGTAGACTCCTGGACATCTACCTCTGTACACTACATACCACTTCATCTACAAAGATAGAGAAAAAAAGGCAGAGAATTAATGCAAGGTTAATAATAGCACATCATACATAATCCACGTAAACATTCATCACTCATACAATCAAAAGCATCGCAAGTGGCAATCTAAGAAGTCCATATCAGCACCTACATGACTACATCGGTAAATCAACGCCAAACTATCTAGGTGGACTACTCAGAGGTATAGTCCGTGAAACCGGTGATCGTGGAGTCAGAGAACGTTGGGGCATCCCCCACGATGGAGGACCAAGCATCATCGGGAATGTCGTCGGTGGACTCAATGGCATCAGTCGTCACACTCCTTACATGGTGGGGCCTTCTTCTCCTTGATTTTCACTGTGAAATCCATGGATAGTACTTAAATATTGATGTGTGTGTATGTTTTATTGACATAAGACAATTATATCTGGGTGGATTAGAAAGCAACACTTCGTATGTATGAAATTTGAACTCAAAAACAAAACCAGTAAAAGAACTGATATAAGAAATAAGAAGTTAGAACAAAGTTCTTATGAGTACCAGTGTAGAAAAATTTATATGGACATTTTACTTATTTGTATGTGAAATACAAAGTTCAAATGAAACATCAACAAAAATAGAACCTTGATTTCCATTCCATGACATGCAATACGTAGAGGATATGAATGACACTAGGTAAGACAAATTGAAAATGATAAGGTATACGGTGTTTGTTGTTTCTACATGCATGCATGAACGTTGGAAGCACAAATAATTTATAATATTTAATAATTCATTTCATTCTGATACTTATTAAAACATGACACAGATAACATTGTCGCCATTAGAAAAATATACATTGTAGAGGGTTGGAGAGTTAGTGAATGATTTTGAATATTTTCTCAGAGTAATTAACAATTAATGAATAAACTAAGACAAAAATTTCTGAGATCAATGAAGAAACACAACACAACGTTTTCTTGGTTGAAAATTCCCAAAGATGTATTTTAAAAGCAACATAATAAGGTTTTAAACATTCAGTGTCTCACTACCTATCAAGGATGAACGATAACATCACATGTTCAGAAGAATATGTTTAAGTAAACTAATCTAAATTTATAGTAAAAATATATATTTTGAGGTTTCATGTAGGCGTTGTATAGTTTAGATTCGCCAATGGTTTAGTGTCATTCATAATTTTATATCAGTGCATTAACATAGAATTTTTATCAGAGTTCAGCAGCGACAAAGAATCAAGTCATTATCTAAAGCGGCATACACAACCTTATAATAAAATCTAGCGGCATAAATGCATGAAACCACCCATAAGTTTATATACAATACAGAAACAAGCATTTCAAGTCTCCATGTCTAACAACAAACTAACATAACCATTACATAAAATAGTTCACACGAACTTCTTTTGAGATCACAAAGTATCTCTTTTGTAAAAATGCCTACTGACTAAACAGTAGAGTGGTCAATGCATTTCTACATGCGACCACAAGATAAAAGCAACACCACAATTATCACAAACTGAAGAAGAATTATCAAGTTCTTTCATCCACTAAACCCGATAAGCCGTTTCTGGCTAGCACATCCAGTCAACCCATCCATTGAACCCACTAATTCAGATTTTCTCTTCTTCTTAAGCACATCCTGATTGTAATGATACGCTGCCTTCTCTCTGCTATTGAACGAGTCGTGGGAGCTGCCTTCATAGAAAATCACTTGTTCATTGCATTCAGACCATGAATCGTTGACTCCTGGACATCTACCTCTATACAATACATACAACTTCATCTAAAAAAAGATAGAGAAAAAAAGGCAGAGAATTAATGCAATGTTAATAATAGCACATCATACATAATCCACGTGGCGTTCATCACTCATACAATCAAAAGCAGCATGAAGTGGCAATCTAAGAAGTCCATATCAGCACTACATGACTACATCAGTAAATCAACGCCACACTATCTAGGTGGACTACTCAGAGCTGTTGTCCGTGAAACCGGTGATCGTTGAGTTAGAGAACGTGGGGTCATCCCCCACGGTGGAGGACCAAGCGTCGTCGGGAATGCGTCGGTGGACTCAATGGCATCAGTCGTCACACTCCTTACAAGGTGGGGCCTTCTTCTCCCTGATTTCACTATGAAATCCATGGATAGTACTTAAATATTTATGTGTGTGTAAGTTTATTGACATAAGACAATTATATCTAGGTGGATTAGAAAGGCAACACTTCGTACGTTTGAAATTTGAACTCAAAAACTAAAGCCAGTAAAAGAACTAATATAAGAAATAAGAAGTTAGAACAACGTTCTTATGAGTACCAGTGTAGAAAAATTTATATGGACATATTACTAATTTGTATGTGAAATACAAAGTTCAAATGAAACATCAACAAAAATAGAACCTTGATTTCCATTCCATGACATGCAATACGTAGAGGATATGAATGACACTAGGTAAGACAAATCAAAAATGATAAGGTATACAGTGTTTGTTGTTTCTACATGCATGCATGAACGTTGGAAGCACAAATAATTTATAATATGTAATAATTCATTTCATTCTGATACTTATTAAAACTTGACACAGATAACATGGCCGCCATTAGAAAAATATAGATTGTAGAAGGTTGGAGAGTTAGTGAATGATTTAGAATATTTTCTGAGATGCATAACAATTAATGAATAAACTAATATTAAAATTTCTGAGATCAATGAAGAAACATAACACAACGTTTTCTTGGTTTTAAACGTAATAAGGTTTTAAAGATTCAGTGTCTCACTACCTATCAAGGATGAACAATAGCATCACATGCTCAGGAGAATGTGTTCAAGTAAACTAATCTAAATTTACAGTAAAAAAATATAAATATTGAGGTTTCATGTAGACGTTGTATAGCTGCGTTCGCCAATGGTTTAGTGTCATTCATAATTTTATATCAGTGCATTAACATAGAATTTTTTATCAGAGTTCAACATAGACCAAGAACCAAGTCATTATCTAAAACGACATACACAACCTTATAATAAAATCTAGCCGCATAAATCATGAAACCACCCTACTAGTTTATATACAATACGTAAACAAGCATTTCAAGTCTCAATGTCTAACAATGAACTAACATAACCATTACATAAAATAGTTCACACGAACTTCTTTTGAGATCACAAAGTAGCTCTTTAGTACAAATGCCTACTGACTAAACAATAGAGTGGCTACAACATAAAAGCAACACTACAATTATCACAAAGTGAATAAGAATTATCAAGTTCTTTCATCCACTAAACCGGATAATATGTTTCTGACTAGCACATCCAATCAACCCATCCATTGAACCTAATAATTCAGATTTTCTCCGCTGCTTAAGCACATACTGATTGTAATGATACTCTGCCTTCTCTCTGCTATTGAGCGAGTAAGGGAGCTGCCTTCATAGAAAATCACTTGTTCATTGCATTCAGACCATGAATCATAGACTCCTGGACATCTACCTCTATACACTACATACCACTTCATCTACAAAGATAGAGAAAAATAGGCAGAGAATTAATGCAAGTTTAGTAATAGCACATCATACATAATCCTCATAAACATGCATCACTAATACAATCAAAAGGATCGCAAGTGGCAATCTAAGAAGTCCATATCAGCACCTACATGACTACATAAGTAAATCAATGCCAAATTATCTAGGTGGACTACTCAGAGGTGTAGTCACGTGAAACCGGTGATCGTGGAGTCAGAGAACGTCGGTGGACTAAATGGCATCGAGTCGTCACACTCCTTACATGGTGGGGCCTTCTCCTTGATTTGACTGTGAAATCCATGGATAGTACTTAAATATTTATGTGCTTGTAAGTTTTATTGACATAAGACAATTATATCTGGGTGGATTAGAAAGCCAACACTTGTATGTATGGAATTTTAACTCAAAAACAAAAGCCAGTAATAGGGGCCACGACCGAAGTGGCGGCCCTGAAGAAAGCGCTATCCGAGGCCGAAGACAAGGCGGCTACGGAGCGCACCGAGCGTGAAAAGAAAGATGCTCGGGTGGGAGAGGTACAGCAAGAGCTCCAGGAGTTCAGCAAGAAGTTCGAGTCCTTGGAGCATGACTTCAAAGGCATAGCGTCCGAGCTTGCCAAAGCCCTCCAGAGTGCGAAAGACACCAAGGCCGAAGCCCAAAAGGCCCTCCAGGAAATCCAGGCGGGCAAGAAGATAGCGGCGGGTAAGGCATTCATTATGCAAAGCAAGCATGTGGAGGATACATTTCTTTTACTTAACCGAATTCGGAGCTCTCCAGGGGCATTCGTAGATCTGCCACGCAGCATATCGGATGCCACGGAGTTCTACCGTGCCGAAGAAGGGAGCTCAACGGAGAAGTTGTTCTGGTCCTAGTATCTTTGGGCGAACACCCGATGCCCTTATGGTGACCAACTGAAGCAATTGGTCGAACTCCACTAGGCGGCCGAACTGGCCATGAAGGGCCTCATAGTCCGTATGTGGCCTGGTGAGCTCCTGCCCGACAGCTACTTTGGCCTTATAAAGCGGATGGTAAATGCCTATTCGCGGCTTGAAGTTATCAAGAAATCTATGCGTATTGAGGGTGCCGCCGGAAGCTGGTGAAGGATGGACCACACGAGGGTAAGGACCGCCGCTACCCGAAAAATATTATGATGGCGTTATAAAAGGCGCCGCCTTGTGGCGATGAATGTACCAAGGACATAATCTTTGAGTGAATGTACGCATGTCGTTTTTGTAATATGAAAACAAGTTTGTTTGCGCTTATATGACGCTTTGTTGATTTAAAATATTACCTTCTGTGCGGCCATTTATAAAATTCTGAAAGTAGGCCAGTCGTTGGCTTCTGCCCCCGTGTAACTAGTACTGAGGTGTTCGTGGAAAACCCAAACATTGTTTATCCAATTTTTTGGTCCTTTAAGGAGGTGTTTAGCGTAGCGAACAAGGCAATCGGACTATGCGGCTTTATAACTCTCACTTAGCCATAGAAGTCTACAATTTTAAATTTTGGTGAAGCCCCTAGTATTCGGAAAGCCGAATTGGGGCGGTATACACGCCTAAATCGGACAAGGCCGATTCCTCGCCTGAAGCTGGAAAAATCTTTAAGGATTTTAGACCTCTCGAACAGCGACGAGCTCTCGCCGCATCATGACAGTCAGTTTTCGGCTTTCTCTACTGAGGTGCTCGTTCGGAAGAACCGGGACACAATCACAGTAGTTCTCCCTGCGCTACCTTAGCCGATATAACGGAATGTAAGGTACCAAAACAAGGGAGCTGGGCTAACCCAACTATTGACCTAAGACATGATTCGGAGCTGATGCATATAATGCTATAAGTTCGGGGTGCCGCACTGTCGAAAGTGTTCGGACTTATCTTGCCGTATTATGGGGCACTGTAAGAAGCCCCTGGCAAACTGAACGTACCGAAGTGTACGGATGCAATAAACATTCAAGGGAAAACATAAAGATAGAAATAACTAGCTGACGTTGTATATTGTTTCCCGATGTATTTTAAATAATACGTCAAGGCCTATGTGTACAATTAATGTGTTAAGCAGAAACTAATAGGACTATTTGACATGTCCTATCCAAGGGCGGGCCGCATGCGGGTATGTAAAATAGGTATAATGATCATTAATCAGAGACCACCTGGGTATTCTCTTGTGCGCAAAGCCTCTTGCCTCCTTGGTTTCCCCTCCTGTGATGAGTCCGATGATCAGGCTCTCTGAAGGGGCTGCCCGAAAGTAGGGTCCTGAAAGAGAAATAAAGTTACAAAGGTATGCCGGCCTCGTGGCGGTTGAACCGCACTGTGGACCGCCTTGTCATCGCGCCTCCGCATATGCCCATGGTATTTTGAGTGCATAATTGTGTACGTGCAGCACAAATGCTGCCTGAACGGGGCCGGGGCGAAGGCCTGATTGCTAATTGTGCTCTTGGCATGCGTGACGGTCCTGTTGCGGGGTACTCCGGACTCGCTTGATGGTGTTCGGGGTTGTCATTGCCGAATTGGCAGTCTACCGAAGGAGGCTGCTCTGTACTTCTGCCGCGAGGGCTCTAGTATGCTCTTCCGTACAGAGAGAGCGGCCTGTGTTTCCATTGACTGTTATAACCCCGCGAGGTCCTGGCATTTTGAGCTTGAGCATAGTGTGGTACCACATTGAATCGACCGAACGCGGTTCGTCCAAGTAGTGCATGATAGCCACTACGGAAAGGGACGATATCAAAGATTAACTCCTCGCTGCGGAAGTTATCCGGAGATCCGAAGACCACTTCCAGTGTTATTGAGCCCGTACAATGGGCCTCTACCACTGGAATTACACCTTCAAAGGTGGTTTTGGTGGGTTTGATCCTTGAGGATCGATGCCCATTTGCACTGCTTGTGTCCTGATAAAGCAGGTTCAGGTTGCTGCCACCATCCATAAGGACTCGCATGAGGTGGAATCTGTCAATGATTGGGTCAAGGACCAATGTGGCAGAACCGCCGTGATGGATGCTGGTAGGGTGGTCCCTACGATCGAAAGTGATCGGAGAGGATGACCATGGGTTGAACTTTGGGGCGACTGGCTCCATCGCATAGGCGTCCCTTAGTGCACTCTTTTGTTCCCATTTGGGAATGTGGGTGGCATAGATCATGTTTACCATTTTCACACAGGGGGAATTTCTTTTGTCCCCCAGTGTACGGACGCCGGGGCTCCTCGTCATCAACGCTGTGCAGCCCCTTGTCCTTGTTTTCGGTATTTAACTTGTCGGCCTGTTTGAACACCCAGCAATCTCTGTTAGTGTGATTGGCTGGCTTATCAGGGGTGCCGTGAATTTGGCACGAGCGATCGAGTATGCGGTCTAGACTGGATGATCCCGGGTTGTTCCATTTGAACGGCTTTTTCCGCTGACCGGATATTGATCCACTGAATCTGGCGTTGACTGCCATGTCTTGGCGTTGTCTCCATTGTTTCGACGCTTATGTCTACTGCGTCGTGGCTTGCCATTACTGTCGCGGACATCTGAAGTGCCGGAGTTTCTTGGCGTGGTGCTACTACGAGCCAGCCAGCTGTCCTCGCCCGCTCAAAAGCGGGTCATGAGTGTCGTGAGGGCCAGCATGGACTTCAGTTTTTCTTGGCCGAGATGTCGGGCGAGCCACTCGTCGCGGATATTATGCTTAAAGGCCGCCAGTGCTTCGGCGTCCGGACAATCACAATTTGGTTCTTTTTAGTTAGGAACCGAGTCCAGAATTTCCTGGCTGACTCTCCAGGCTGTTGGTAATGTGACTTAAGTCATCAGCATCCGGTGGTCGCATGTAAGTGCCTTGGAAGTTGTCGAGGAACGCGTCCTCCAGGTTTTCCCAACTGCCGATGGAGTTTGCCGATAGGCTATTCAGAGCTTAAGGGGAAGATACTTGATGGCGTGTAGGTCATCACCGCGGGCCATGTGAATGTTGAGAAGGAAGTCTTGATCCACACCGCGGGCTCTATTGTGACATCATATGATTCGATGTTTACGGGTTTAAACCCTTCTGGGAATTCGTGATCCATTACTTCATCAGTCAAGCAGAGGGGGTGTGCGGCGCGTCTGTGTCGGGCTATGTCGCTACGCAGTGCGACTAAATCTAGCCGGTTATGTTCGGCCCGGCCGGACTTGTCGTTCGCGTATCCGGCATGACAGTCATCGTCAAGTGTTGGGCGTGCCCCGTGATCCGTAGATCGATCTTGGCTGTCCTGCTTTGTTTTCCAATATATCTCGCAGATCCTGCGTATTGCCCGAACCGTAGTGAATTGGCGGCGAAGTGCGGGCTGGTACTCCGTTTGATACGTCGTTTTATCTCGGCCACGAGGTGGCTGGTCAGCCTCGTCTGTGCTTTGGTAGTGTAGGCTCTACGGCCTCCTCCTCGAGTTGAGGTAGCAACTCGTGTTTTGGGTAACCTTTGGTGGGGCGCTCGAGTCCGTATTCCTCGGCCGCCAGGACTTCGGTCCATCTATCTGTGAGCAGATCTTGATCAGCTTGGAGCTGTTGCTGCTTCTTTTTCAGGCTTCTTGCAGTGGCTATAAGCCGGCGCTTGAAGCGCTCCTGCTCTATGGGATCCTCCGGCACGCCGAATTCATCGTCGTCGAGGCTCACCTCGTCTTCGGAGGGAGGCATATAATTGTCATCCTCCAAGTATCCATCCGTCGCCTGTTCATCTGGGCTAACCTGCCCGTATTCCTGTTCGGCCTGCTCGAAGGAAGCCTGATCGGGATTGTATTCCTCTTCGGCACCATCCGGATTGTTTTCGTCTCCTGTGCCGGTATTGTTGTGGCGGGGCTTAGAGCGGTGCCGGTGACGCCCATGCTTTGATTGCTTCCGTAAGGGGTTATCCTTTATTGCCTCATCGCCATTGTTTTCTTTGGGATATATATATATATAAGGAAGTGGCTGTCCAGCGCCCTGTGGGCGGTGGTTCCTGTTCTTCTCCTGCATTGTCGTCCATATCGTCGATGTCCTCGGAGTCAAAGTCAAGCACGTCGGTCAAATCATCGACCGTGGAAATGAAGTGGGTGGCGGGTGGGTAATGAATTTCTTCGTCGCCTGCTTCCCACTTGAGCCGGATATAGTTCGGCCAAGAGTCTCCTGACAAAGAGAGACCTTAATAAAATCAGCACGTCGCCGAAGGGGGAGTGCTGAAAGATATCCGCAGCGGTGAACTCCATTGCCGGAGCCCAATCGGACTCGATGGGCCCGAACGCTTGTGATTCGGAACCCACATCCGGACACAAGTCCGGTCGGTGACATGAATTTCCTTCACGGCAGAATCTGTGTTCGGCTCTACCGCCGAAGAGTATCACGGCCTCCGTGGCGGGGTCCATCCACTCGTCCTCGGACGACGCGACCTGCCGGATTTAGGTCCGGAGCTGCTGCAGGTGAGATATCCCGAATACTGTCCGACAGCAGATTTAAGTTGTGCTCGTCGTGATTGTTTGGCGCTCCTGGCGTAGGCCCGAATCCGTCGAAGATCAAGTCTCCGCGGATATCGGCCATGTAATTCAAGTTTTTTAACCTGACCTGATGGTCAGGGGCGTAGCTGTCGATCTGCTCCAGATGGCCAAGCGAGTTGGCCCGCAGTGCGAAGCCACCGAACACGAAGATTTGTCCGGGGACAAAGGTCTCACCCTGGACCTCGTCGTTGATGATTGAAGGAGCCATCGAGCCTTATAGTGACGACACAGAGGAACGCTCAATGAAAGCACCAATGTCGGTGTCAAAACCGGCGGATTTCGGGTAGGGGGTCACGAACTGTGCGTCTAAGGCTAATGGTAACAGGAGACTGGGGACACGATGTTTGCCCAGGTTCGAGGCCTCTCGATTGAGGTAATACCCTACTTCCTGCTTGATTGATCTTGATGATATGAGTATTACAAGAGTTGATCTACCACGAGATCATAGAGGCTAAACCCTAGAAGCTAGCCTATGATTATGATTGTTGTCCTCCTACGAACTAAACCCTCCGTTTTATATAGACACCGGAGGGGGCTAGGGTTACACGGAGTCGATTACGAGAAGGAGATCTAACATCCGAATCGCCAAGCTTGCCTTCCACGCAAAGGAGAGTTCCATCCGGACACGGGACGAAGTCTTCAATCTTGTATCTTCATAGTCCAATAGTCCGGCCAAAGTATATAGTCCGGCTGTCCGGATACCCCCTTATCCAGGACTCCCTCAGTGGGGCACTCCAACCTGTCTAGACAGCCTTTTCTTTTATGTTTACCACAGACCAGCCCAATAGTTTTTTTTCTTTCTGAAAATGGCTAGCACAGTTTTTTTTTTTTTGTGATTTGTCAAGTAAGTCGCTTTGTCAGGCCTGTTAGGCTGCAAATCTTTCAACACAAGGAGAGCTTCATTTGGCTGGCCGAGAAAATGGCTTATTAGTAATGAGAAATGGGTTGTACATTTTTAAAACACATCAAACCTGCAATTAGTTTCAAATTTCTTTTTTTGCATTTCGAGATTTTAAATTGCATTGATTTTTATGCGTGAACAATTTGTTGGATTTTATATTGATATACATTTATTCATAAAATCAGTTTGAATTTAACTCGAAATTTCGGGATTAAAAACAGTTCAGACCGCACCAAAATATGCAAAAATTCGTATAATTTTTTAACCATGGCCACAATATGGGTTGTAATGCTAAAAAAAGATTATGGGCTCCAAAAAAACCTTAAGAATTAGCAAATGGGCTGTAAATTATTAGAAATAATGGCAGATGGGATGTATGCTGTTTTCCACAGATTTGAAGCTTTCTTAAAAAAAAGTTTGACGCACAAGCAGTGACTGTTGGATGTCCATCCAACGGCCGTCGTGCTTCTTCAATATCTGCTCGTCCTGCTCTAGCCGCTCAAACAATCGCCGGCGGGACTGCCTACTCCCTCCTCCCGCGGCCGGCTATGCTGCCGTGCAGGCTTCACCGCCCCACCATACACCCATCGCTGGCCTAGCCATCCCTCTACTTACCCACACATGCTGTTATTCTCCGGCGACGGCAGATGAACCAGTAAACCCTCGTACAATCATACTCCCCTGCGCGTGGAAACAACTGCCGAGTCTTCCCTGGCTCCGTGTCGTTCCCTTCCTAGGCCTTGCCGTCGTCCATCGCCCTAGTGCTCTCGGCGCGGCGTGGTCAACATGGTCAACGACCGACATGTATCTGAAGTGGACTGTACGTGCAGCGGCTGACAGCTGGGTCCACAGCCGCACGCAAGGAAATGCCTCCTTATTACGCGTAAAATAATGATTCCTCCACCTGACATCTGGGACCCACCGAAAGGGCCTCTGTATTTCGCAAAAAAACGTTCCCGCCGCTGACAACTCGGACCCGCCAGCTATATCTTTGCACGCAAGGAAGTGCCTCCTTATTACGCACAAAAAAATGAATAGTCCCCCTGCTAGCTGGGAACCCGGCCTGATGGGAGGCTGACTTGTGGGCCTACTAAGTTTACGGGGACGGAGGGCTTTGTCAACTTAGTCAATATGAACGATTCTACGATGTCCATCCAACGGCCATAGTGGTTCTTCAATCTCTGGTCTTCTTGCTCCAGCTGCCCAAAGCAGCGCCGGTTGTGTCGCCTGCTCCTGTCTCCCATGGCCGGCTGTGCTGCCGCGGAGGCCTCACCGCCCCCTACTACTCCCATCGCTGGTCAGGCCATCCCTCCACTCACCCACACCCCTTGTTATTCTGTAGTGACGGCAGCCTCACACCGCAGCCGAACCATTGAACCCTCGTACTCCTCTCCGCGTGGACATCCACTACCGTGTCTTCCCCGGCTCCGCGTCATCCCCTTCCTAGGCCTCGCCGTCGTCCACCGCCTTGGTGCTCTCGGCGCGGCGTGGTCAATGTGGTCAATGACCGACTTCCATTGGAAGAGTACTGTACGTGGAGAGGCTCACAGCTGGGTCCACGGTCGCAGCAAGGAAGTGCGTCCTTATTATGCGGAAAATAATGATTCATCCACCTGACAGCAGGAACTCACCGGACGGACCACCGTATTTCGCGAAAAAAATGTTTTCCCCTGACTGCTGGGACCTACCAGCTACATCTTCGCACGCAAGGAAGTGCGTCCATATTACGGGAAAAAAATGATTCGCCCCCTGACTGCTGGGACCCACCAGCTACATCTTCGCACGCAAGGAAGTGCACGGCGGTCAGGATCCACCTGGTGAAGCATACATAGAGTTGTTATTCTGGTCGTGAGCGTTATGCGTACATACTGCTTTCGATGTAGAGGCACACACGTGTCGTAGTAGAGGCGCTGCGTGTCGTAGTAGAGGCGCCGCGTAGATGTACACGTCATTACAGCAGCCGGGGTGCAAGAAAGTAAATCTGGCTGACGTCACGTACATTGGCGGGGTCTCGAGCGCCAACTTCAGCGCGCACGTCTGGCCAGAACTTCGCGTACATGTGGTTGGGTCGGAGCGGAAAAGTGCGTCATCGTCGTGTTCATGCGGAAGCAGAAATGTGTCGTGTTCATCGGGCGGCAACGGAACGCGTGCTGTTCATCGGGAGCCAACCGGCGGCTTGGACGGAATAGCCGATGAAAGCGAGGCATGCCGCATCCGCAGAAGCGGAGGAAAGCGGCCTTGTGTTCGACCAGCCACGGTCGAAAGCGGGATCTTGTTCATCGAGAGGGTGCGGCGTGCCGTAAAACAGAGGAAGCGAACTTATGTTGGACCTCCTACGGTCGGAGCAGGGTCCTATTGATCGGGAGGTGTGTGGCTTACCACAAAATGGAGGAAATGGACTTTTTGTTGGAGCTCTACGGTCGAAAGGGGTCCTGTTCATCGGGAGGGTGTGGCGTCTTGCAAAGCAGGACTCCACGTGATACTGTTCATCTTCACCGTCGACCTCCTCCAGCCTCCACGGGCTGCTGTTCATCCACTGGCAACCTCCTCCGGCCTGCACATGCGACTGTTCATCAACGGGCTCCTGTCCATCCAGCCTCCACCGCTCCTCCACCGGCTACTGTTCAACCAGCCCTCTCCACGGGGTCCTGTTCAACCACCCCTCCATGGGCTACTGTTCATCCAGCCCTCCACCGGCTACTCGTCAACCAGCCCTCCATGGGGTCGTCCTGTTCATCCAGCCCCCCACGGGGTTCTGTTCATCCACCCCCAACCGGCTCGATCGGAGTCCTGTTTATCCAGAGGCAACACCACGGAATCCTGTTCATCCACCCCCATCGGGAACTGTTCATCCAAACCCCTCAACAACACTCACTGTTCATCAAGGGAAGGAGGCAGCAGGGTTCGATCGGCTTCTGTTAGAAGCAGTAGCGAAGGAATCACTTGGGTTCAGTTAACAGCAAGGGATCGATCGCTCGGGTTGATAACGTAGCTAGTGCAATCGCTCGGGTTCGGTCAGAGCCCAACGCCCCGCTCGGGTTCAGTTAGAGCCCAACGCCTCGTACACACGCGCGTACGTGTACGTAAGAAACGCGCATCGCTCGGCCCCCGACCTCCCACCGTAACCGGGAACTCCCTGAAATTTTCCTCGCCCTCGCTTCTACCACGGTTTTTTTCCGTCATGCACGGCCCAAAGAATGTCATGCAGCTACGTCTCCGGCCCGCCCATGACGAAAAGCCCATTTTCTGTCATGATCTTTTATCATAGAAGTAGGAGCCACCACTTATATGATGATACCGGGTTTTGTCACAATTATCGCCATAGAAGTGTCATAAGCATGACACGAAAAAAATTCGTTCGACCCAAAATGTCACGGATGTGTCTTTTTTTTTGTAGTGTTGCCGTGTGTGGTTGGAGGGCCCTCGGCAAATAGTGCCTTTGCCGAGTATGGCCTATTTGCCGAGCAATACTGTCGGCACTTTCGTGTGTTTGCCGACTTATTCCGTGTGGCGAATGCGACTCTTGGCATTCTTTACTTTGCCGAGTGCCCATGTTTTGGTTGTTCGGCATATACGAAAATTCCAGTAGTGGGTACACCTTGTTCCGTCAAAAATAAGTAGTACACCTTGTTCGTTGTTTGTTCTGCTTGAAAATCTATGTCCATCTAAAAGGTGCACCCACCTTTCATGTTTGAACGTTCACGCGAAAACCCTGTTCAAAGAAAAGTTCTTGTACTAGATGCTACATCATATTTGTTTAATCACAAAAGCCTACGGTTTATTTCTACCTCAAAGGTAAACTTCCTGTACAGGGTGAATTACTAGCTCAGGCTGCTTGTTAATTACGGACGCTTTAACCAACTAACGAGTCTACAAATATGACTCAAAATATTAAGATGAAAGTAGTAATATTGTACTGCTTGCTTGCAGGGCAAAGTGATTAGGACCAACAGTTTGGAGTATATGCCATTCTACCTGTCGCTGGTGAACTTCCTCAACGGCTGCTGCTGGACAGGCTATGCGCTCATCAAGTTTGACATCTACATAACGGTGTGTACATACACATAGACATACACATCAGAATAAGAAGTCGCAAACCCAGCCAGAAATACAATCAAGAATTCCTTAGTGTGGATCTTTCGAACAGTTATGTCCTCTTTAAATTCTTTGCAGATCCCCAATGGCCTCGGTACAATCTTCGGCCTCATCCAGCTGATCCTGTAGTTTTACTACTACAGATCGACCCCCAAGAAGGGCAAGAACGTCGAACTGCCCACCGTCGTCACCAAAAACGCCATTACCAGCGGCAACATGTCCGTCACCATCGAGAAATAAGTTGCCTTCGTTTTTAGTCTGTAATGGACTTTGAATTCATATTACTTGTATTCTAACTGCTATAAGATAAAAGCAAATGGAAGCATTGGTCCGGATTTGGTCTCCTCCAAAATCTCACAATTGTTAAATTTGGAGAAGGCGAAGGATATTATACCAAAATTACCAAGTGGTGAAGAAGTGATATCTCGGAGGAAATATATAGAGAGAGAGCTGTACATATCACATCACAGTGGCACAGAGCTCACTCATTTTTCATGCATATATCTCCTTGTCATGCATATATCTGCTCATTTTTTATGCGTACATCTCCTTGTCATGCATATATATCTGATCTGCATGAATCTCCCATCCCGTATGGCCAGCCGTTGTGGACTGTGCAGGTCAAAAGCATATGACACATGCATGCTTGAGGTGCCCTATTGGTAGATCGTTTTTCCATCTAACAAAGTTCTGGTGCTCACACTGTGTAGTAAAGCTTCTAAAGCATGGACGGTTAGCTGTTTTTTCATGTGCTTTTCATTCTCCTACTTTGCTTAGTTGCATCTTGTTGTGCACGTACGATCAAAAATTACATCCGTACATGCCCCAAGAAATGTTTTACACAATTAGAGTTAGCTACTAATGTAGAAAGGGATTGTCTTAAAAATGATTATTTTTTTCTTAAAAATGACTGTTGACAGAGATGACGGTTAAAATAAGATGGGCCCTTTTTAAGGCAGCAAACATGGTGCAAAATGATGGAAAATCCTATCCGACGCACTTTGCGTCAAACTGTCGGGGTTCGCACAGGGTTTGGAGCGAGGGACGCGATCTGGGCCGGCCCGTTAGCGCTTACCGTAGCTATGGTTTTCTCCGGTTTTGGGAACCTTCTAGAAGGTTCCCTGAATCGATTTTCTTTTTGCCTGTTGTTTTTCATGGATTATTTTCATTTAATTTTTATTTTATTTTTTATTTTATGTTTCTTTTTTTATTTTAGTTTTTGTTTTTATATATTGTGTTTCTTTCTCCTTATTAATTTATTTCATTTTTATGATACTTTTCTCAAAAATGCATAAACTTAAAAAATGTTGAGAATTCAAAATTTTTCAAAAAATCGAAATATGTTTGGGGTTTAAAAAATTTGTATTTTCAAAAGAACTTCACAAATTTGAAAAAATGTTCACGTTTTAAAAAAATGTTCGCCAATTAAAAAATGTTTCTCTTTTGAAAATGTTTATAAACAATATTCATAAATTTCAAAATATGTTCATGTTGTTCAAGGTAATGTTTGCAAATTCAACAAAAATGTCCGTGCTTTCAAAAACTGTTCGCCGTACCAAACTTTTTTTTCACAGTTTCAAAAAAATGTTCTTGTTTTACAAGATGTTTCATTTTTTTCAAATTTGTTCACGATTTCAAGGGAAATTCGTGTTTGAGAAAACATTCATGAATTTCAGAAAATGTTCTTGTAAGCAAAATTTGTTCACCATTTAGAACAATATTCGTGTTTAAGAAAATGTTCGAGGTTTCAACATTTTGTTCACAATTTAAACAAATATTCTGATGTTTCAAATTTTGTTCTCATTTTGAAAATAGCGTACAATAAAATTTTGTTCACATTTGTTTTTAAAAGTTGTCTTTTATCTTTTTTGTTCTGTGTTTAAAAATATGTTCCTGTTTTCCATTTTTGTTTAAAAATAAAAATTGTCAGTATTTCAGAAAATATTCGGAAGTTTAGGAAAAATCGTTCTCGTTTTCTGTTAATTGTTCGCTTTTTGTGAAAATGTTAACTTTTGGAAAAATTGTTCGCGCTTGTGAAGACTGTTCGGAATTTGCAAAATATTTTCGTGTTTCGTTTTTCAATTGGAATTACAAACCATTTTCAGTTTCACAAAAAAAATTGGAATATAAAAAACTCCGGCTTTTCAAAACAGCTTGCAATTTTCACAAAATGTATTCAAAATGGTTTCCAAATCTGAACGCCGCTAAGTATTCTTATAGCTGTTCGCACCTTAATTTTCAGTTGGCGTCATGTGGTGTGGTGGTTGACTGCTTGCTGTCGGTGTGTGCAACTCCTTGTATGACGCAAAATGCGTCATATAGGAGGTCTCCAAAATGATCTCGGCTTGTGAGACAACGTGACGCCAAAAGCCTGTTGAGAGCTTTAGTATGCACACGGCCACATGGGGTCTCGAGCCTGTCTGGGTAAATCTTTTCAACACCATAGGGGTGTCTAGCAGGGCGGCCCTTTTTCGCCGATCATGTTCATCCTTGCCATGGAACCTTTCCAGTGCAACTTGCATAAAGCCACCGATGAAGGGATTCTATCTCAGTTTGAGCAGCGCTCTGTCAGTATCACGTATGCAGATAATGCTCACGGCGAAGGATGGGCTAAAGAAAGACAACAAATCTCCAGTGCAGGGTTCTGTCATCTCTTTGCCGAGAGTGGCTCTCGGCAAAGATGCCACAGCCAACAGCTGGCGCATGCCACTTTGCCGAGAGTAGCTCTCGGCAAAAACGCCACAACCAACTGCTAGCGTGCCACTTTGCCGAGAGCCATTCTCGGCAAAGATCCATTCCCAGACAATTTTTTACTGCTTTTCTCCTGATCCCTACTGCAATAATCTATCTATCTTCTATTGTATAATTAAAACAAGAGACAAATAAGTTATCACGTGTATCCACATATAATAATATTACTTACACCGTCTGATTAAAATAGCAACGGCTCAGATTTAAAAGTAATTACATAACATGTTAATATGTACGTAACAGCAATATTGGACTATCATATTGTCACGTCTCCATACATACACGGAAGCCATGGGATAGTCCGGGCGTTATGAGCCTAGAATAGCAACAGCCGGTCAAAGAAAATAGCAATAGTCACGATTGACCACGTATAAATAAAAGCAAGTCGGACAACATTGCATGCGCTGATGGCATGATGACAACAGATTTTTTAATCTTTTTTCTTTCATTGGAATATTCTTCACCATTGATTTGATGGTGGGTCCTTGAAGGACAAAACTTAAAACTGCACGTGAAAGAAAACCTATACGTGCGTATGTGTATTGGATTCAAAGTTGGACTCAAGCCAATCCAAATTCTTCGGCCGTATTTTTTTCAATCTAAAAAAGAGTTATGTTTTGTTAATTTGATAAAATGTACGGGTCAGTTTTAAAGCTGAAATGTATATTCTGAAATTTCTTAAGAGTGGAAAAGAATGTTTTGTCATTATGTAAACTAGCATAATCATACAAGAGCGGCACGCCGCTACCATCGATACGATGTGTTCATATGGATTGTGTTTACTATTTACAATTAAAGTTATCAATTTAAGATAGCAGATATTGTACATAAAACTGTGTATGTAGGAAAATAAGTAAGAAAGAAGCAAATTTATTGGCATCATGCATGTTGGACATTGCTAAAGAGGGAAACACATGTTCATACATCTCCGAGAGGGTCATCCATTCTTGCCGAACATGGCACGACTCTACTGCAATAAAATGAAAGAAAAATAGATAATTATTCCTAGATTAGATCATCCTGGTGTAGCTTCCTGCAGGAATATTAGTGCCTGTGATGAAGTGATAAAGATCTTTTGTGAATTGTTTCCTTTGGCCCACCGGTGGCTTGGTGCCTAATGCTAGGATCTTTACTATATGGGCGCTAAGGGTACACGCAGAGCGATATCACATCAGAGAAGATGTCGCATATTTTTCTAGCATTCTTGTTTGCCTTGCAAATTCATTATGCTAGGTGATTACCTGCTGGCCGGCCATGCTAAGCTGCCATTCTTTTGTTCGTGCATTCTCTTGTGTTGTAAGGAGTTTTTCTTCTGCCACTCTAAGTGCATGGTAGTTATGGTCGTTGATGGTGATATTGTGGTTACCCCAAATGCACTCAAGGGCCACTTGAGCAGCCTTAATCAGATAACGGGTGGCTGCAGCGATTATTGATTAGATACCGGACATTCCGTCTCTTTTCACATGGGCTGCATGGCTGCTTTCTAATTTGACTACGTCCTCCTTGGCAGTTTTCTGTTTTGCTTTATCTCTGCATGCAGTGGTCTGCGTCCTTTGCTGGTTGGATTTCTTGTTGTTGGATAGTACTGCTAGGTTGCTATTTTCCTTTTTTGACTAATTTTAATTTAAGAAGAAAACTGCATGTGTGCAATTTTGGGGTTGCAATAAGCCAAGCAATGCATACTTGCATAGAATCAAATTGGAAAACAAAAGTTTTCCTCATGTAATCAAATATGTTTTACTTAAAAGGAAGTATACATTGCTACTCCCATACTAAGATTGAACGCTTTATAGATCAAACATGTTATAGTCATTTATAGCTTATATCTGTTTAGGGGAATAAAGATATATAGTAGTCAATGTTTCGTCCTGTACCATGAGAGTGTTTGTGTTAGATTCTGAAGTAATAGGTTGTGGTGAGAGATGGTTAATCGAACAAATGCATGTTATATTTCACATGAATATGCAGAGGAAACCGATAAGATATAGCACAAAAGACATCCACACCAACCTGCTTTCGATATTCAGCCTTGTAGAGGTTTTAATTATGTGCTATTTTTTGTATAATAAGCATGATCTAAACGTCACTCAATGTGAACTTTACATAAACATGTGGAAGCTTAGGTACCGCCAAAGGTTACACTATAAGTTGCATCCAAATACTCAAAGAATACCAGCCAAAGATAATCATCAGTTATTGATATGACCACCGTCCATGCTACTCATTAAAAATGCCTTTTGTGGAAAGACTAAATTCCTACTTTCTTTTTGAAATATTTTGCGATGCTCGCATCCTTTTGATTGAATTTTGTTTTTACGTGGTTAATTGTTCAATCATCAAATACTACAATCTTAATGCACAAATATATCAATTATTTATCAAACAATTACTTGTTCGGAGGAAAATAAAATCGAGAAGAACTTGCAGTTCTGCCTCCACCAATAGGTAATGTGATTATTATATAAACTTAATTTATAAACAGTTTAAGGTGAGAGAAATTAACTACTACTTGCCTAGAGATGGAACCATGGGGTGTTCTCAAATCCTAATGGCTAATAAAGAGTAACTTTGCAACTATGACATGACGTCACCAACATGGGCTGGATCGGTGGACCACAGCAATGTCCAGCAGAACCTCGCCATATGAAAAGATAGAATCCAGTACAGACGAAGAACGAATTAAACTCTTCGCAAAAAGAAGAAGAACGAATTAAACCAGAACGAATGGGCGCCTTAAATAGCCGCAAATCCTTATGCCCGCAACCATGTAAAATACCAGAGATCTCCAGAAACTACGGACTAAACAGTGGCCGATCTAAAACACAGCAAAACAGCCATGCAAAGCGACCGGATGAAAAATCCCAACTACCTACCTTAATAAATAAGAAAACTGAAAAATCTGTGATCCCGCATGTAAAAGAAACCTTAATAAATAAGCCGCTGCATGCGGACAGCAGAAGAAAATCCCGACACAGCCAATCAATGCAACCCGAACCCATAAAAAAACGCTGAACAAATGGTTATACTGCATAAACGCCCAACTAATATTGCTTAATGCAATCATACTACTCAATACATGCATAGTCTGACTAACCCGATATTAACAGCATGGACCCATACGTACAAACGAAGACTGAAGATCGGGCATGAAGACTGAAGAATATGCATAGGCAGATGAACGACGCCGATTGGGCCAAACAGGGCGTCCTACTACATCCCGCTCGGGGCTCCTGGTTCCCATGCAGTCCATACGCAAGCCGCGACTGATCGGTTCGACGGGCTCAGGGCGATGCCGGAGCTGAAGATGCGGCCGCTGCTCACCAGGCCCACAGCCGGCACCGCAAAGCATGTCGACGGGGAGGAGGTGGTCACGGGAAGTTGCAGTGCGCCCCGAAGGCCAGGGAGCTGCGACGGCGGCTACACGTGAAGCTGAGCGGCGGGCTGAAGGGGAAGACGTCAGCGGACGGGTACACTCCGCCGGCGACCATCGTGCCGCAGAGGCGACGCGCAAGGTGCCGACGCTAGCTGCAGGAAAGCCTCGTGGTTGTTAAGGAGTCAGCGAGGATGACTTCCCAGCGAGCATGGGAGAGATGATGATCACGGCTAATGACGACGTCGATGTTCAGGCGTCTTACCTCACCCTCAACGCCGCCGAGTACCACCTCGCCTTCGTGGCCGTGTCTGTATCCAAGGTGCGGCGAGCTTGCAACACACTGCTCTGCTCCATAGCTGCATCTCTCCAGTTGTTCTCTTGGGCTCCAGCCGCCGCTAGTGCAAAGGACCTGGTCGCCATGTCGAAGGCCAGCATGGGAACTTGGGAAGAGCCACGACAGTACTCCATGGCCTGAGCGCTAAGCGCAGCCGCAGAGCAGAAGAGGAGCTGGGAAGGGATGATGGAATGACGCCGCTGCCGTCGCTCCAGGAGAGGAGACGGGAGCCTGCCGGCAGGGACGACCTGCCTACAGCATAAGACAGCTTGACTGGTGCCTGTGCGTACGGTTGCCGAGCATTGCTGGCGTCGGAACAGATGGGAGCCTGCCGGCGGGGACTACGGCATGGACCGATGGCGAGGTGGGATGTACATGTTGCTGGGATTGAAAACGCATGCAGGGACGTGAGGTGAGCTTCAGTGGCAACGGGATGGAGAAGGACGCCGGCGTTTTATATACCCGTACGGCGGTCGGGCGGTGCAGCAGTGGCATGCGGTTTTGCTGGATTCTTCGAGAGAAATGGCGATCGAATCCCAAACGGACACGTAGAACAGCCTATTTATAGCCTCACCACCGACGGAAACAGATGAACACAGTCTGGAAAGAGCGGCCAGAGCGGCACCTAGAGAGAGCGACAGGCATGCAAACCAATAGCAAAAAGAAGAGACAAAACGAATGACCAACAGCGGCAAGAACCCGAAAGCTACCAACCGATTGGGCAACAGCGGCAGAGGCAGAAGAGAAGCTTCCAACCAGATAAGTGTGTTAGGGAACCTGCCCCACATGCAGTACCAAATTGCTAAATACACCAACACGATCGCCACACCCGTTGAAGAAATTTGAATGAAATAAGTGAATGCACCATTCATTTCTACCCTGCTGTATACCAAAATAATACCACGCGCCACAACCAGAACACACTATGTGTCACTTTCATCCAAGTGGTTTACTCTCACGGCGAAAACTTGGTCTGGAATAGATGCTGCGCCGCGGCACGCCGCGCCCAATACCGTACATGTGTATATGTTATTTTGACTCATGTGATGAACAATAAGGTCTTCTGTGTGTAAGCTTGTTGTTTAACTCGGTAGTCACAAGAAAGCAGGCTATGGACACGAACGATTTCGAAAGGATACGTTTATTATCATCATAAGTGCTACATCTTGCAAGATGCAAAGTACACCCCCTCTCCCCGCGAGCTCGGTGGGTCACCATCACGATGCTAGCTGATTCAGATTGTCGTTGACATGGTATCCTATGGCCATAATTTTGATCCATTGCCGAAAGTGTGTGATATGGATGTAAGCTAGCTCTGATGGTAGGTCGTCCTTCGGGCAATTGGTGTAGACCAAGAAGGTACTGACGGGCCTGTGTTTGATCGACACGTGCATTAGTTTGGAAGATCACTGGGTAAAAATTTTGTGTGGCTCCGGCGGCTGTTTGCAAATCTTTTGAACTTAGTTTGTTATCCCGTGTGTGCATGTAGCTATTTTGCGTACTTATTTGCGGTGCGCGTGGGCTGTCGTTGTCCGGTTGACCTACATGCATGGGCCCTCTACAATTTGCTCTGTGATTTGTTTTTGTTTGTTTTTGATCAACCAACTGTCTGTCGGGCGGCAGGGATTGGCTATTTCGCTTTTGCCGTTGATGGGGCGTGCAAGGCGCTGTTTTCGGGATAACGTGACCACATGCACGTATGTTCCAGGATTCTCTCCTGCCGCTTAAGCCAGGTGATTACTTTTTTTACGTTCGCATGTGTAAGTCATTGTTGGTGTTGACACATACTTAGGCAGTTTGATTTCTTTTTAATGCGTGCATGGGTTGGTACTGTTGGCGTCGACACAGCATGGGATTACATGCGTGTTTTACCGTGTTGCGGCTTAATCCGTAGTTTCTCGATCACAGCATGTGCGTGCTTTCTAGACGAATCGTGCGTGTATAAATAGGAGTAAGATTTGTTCCCGTTTAACGACCAAGAGAGATAACCTACCACACGGCTCCCCTTTCCTCTTCCTCTCCTCTCCCGTTCTTTCCCAACGTACACCGGCCAAACTGTCTATCGGCAACGTCATGGAAGCCAAGGTGGTGAGCCAGAGAAACAACCCCGACGATGGGGACCTGGACTTGCTCTCCCGGTTCATGGCGGCCATGGGCAAGGATGACGGCGGCGGCAAGCTCCCCTCCGTGTTCCACATGCCGGAGGCCAAGCGCCGGTTCCCACGGGATGTGGTTGTCAGCTCGTGCCGGAGCACTGGCTCTGTAACGGAGGCGAGTTCGCGGCAGTGGACGCGGCACAGTACCTCGGGAAGGAGATGTCCTACGTGCAGATGAAGACGGGCGCATCAGCCGTTGTCCAGAAGTTCAGGTTGAACGTGGTGGCGCCGACATCGTGCCCAGGATCTTGCAATGGTTCAGGGACGACAGGCAGGATAGGATCAAGGCACACTCCTGCCCTCGCATGAAAGCCGCGCCACCGAGGGCGACAGGACGAAGGCTTGCCGGAGCGCCCATGGACAGGATAGTGAAGCAGAGCCTGAACATGAACATGAGGTCCATCATGCGGTGAGCTATGGCGTCCGTGGACATGACCAACGCTAAGCAGCTCCTGGGACGCCATGGACGCAGCGAGGCCGTGAGTTCCACACTTATGTTGATTGTTGTGGCTATAATGCAAGCAGCGAAAGGAAGCACCTATATATAGGATTCCTGGACGCCCCATATCACAGACAAAGGCGGCGATAAACAACCGGAAACATCGATAGGAGGCGGCATCTAGAAAATACGTTTAAAGCGGCACCGCTCAGTAGATTCCACACAATGCATTCGTGTCAATCCCTCAAACGGAAGTCCAGTCAATCCACAGCGTGCCAACCTCTTAGTACCCCAGCACAAACGAAAAGAAAACGGGCACTACCTTTGACCAGACAACACGCAGATCAATTTCTTTAACCAGGCCACGTGCACACAGGACAACGCCATGCATGCAAGGATAGGTTCAAATAGAAACCGCCAAAACGAAGGACGTAGTCAAATTAGAGTTTCCATGCAGCGCAGATGGGGCAGATGGAATGTCTGTAAATCAGGACCTAAATCGCTACATCCACCAGAGCCGTACCCCTCCATTTCACACACATACAAAAAATTTGAATCAAATAAGTGAATCCACCAGCCAATTCTACCCCGTCCCATACCAAAATAATAGCACGTGTCCCATCCACACCTCACCATCAATCACTTTCATCCAAGTGGTTGAATCTCGCGGCGAAAACTTGGTCTGGAATAGAGGCTTGGGTATATTGGTGTATGTCGATGGTCAACTGGCATGGGCAATTTCAATAAGATATATTCTCCTAGAAGCACATGGAGATATTCCAAGATGAAAATTAGCCACGACATTCATCCATGGGGGATTTAACTCTATTTTACGTATGCGTTTGGACTAACAACAAAAGGTTTCGGTCTGATTTTTGTACCATATCGTCTCAGGGCCTTGATAGCAAATCCAAAATTCCAAAGTCGAAATGCCAATGAGTATATAAATCAAAAGGAAAGTGAAAATTTTGATTTCACTATGAAATCCATGGATAGTACTTCAATATTTATGTGCGTGTAAGTTTTATTGACATAAGACAATTATATCTGGATGGATTAGAAAGCCAACACTTCGTATGTATGAAATTTGAACTCAAAAACAAAAGCCAGTAAAAGAACTGATATAAGAAATAAGAAGTTAGAACAAAGTTCTTATGAGTACCAGTGTAGAAAAATTTATATGGACATTTTTACTGATTTGTATGTGAAATACAAAGTTCAAATTAAACATCAACAAAAATAGAACCTTGATTTCAATTCCATGACATGCAACACGTAGAGGATATGAATGACACTAGGTAAGACAAGGGACGCCGATAACAGCCACACGTGTGGGCGTTAAGGGGTCTGCCCACACATTTTATGTAGTGTCTAAGAGTACGAGCCCACACGCCCACGCAGGGCAAAACAACTAGCGCCCACACGCATCTTTTTTCCTCGCGTCCCTCTCACACGTTTATGTGTGGGCAAAATAAATAACGCCCACATGACCTCTCTCAGCCACCTACCTTACGGTCCCGCTGCGCCATGTAACAGTCACCATGCGTCCCTCAGAGTTGCCATGGTTCAGACCCTCTTCAATGTCCGTTTACCTACAGTTGCCATGTCGCTGAACTACAGTTGCCGTGGTCGAACAACTACAGTTGCCATGGTTTCTCAACTGCAGTTGCCAAGTATGGTCTCGTCTGCCGCTGCCATGATTTCAAAAAATTTGGAGTTGCCACCTATTAACACTAGGCAGTTGCCATGTATGGCCTGGTCTACTAAAGTTGCCATGATTTTAAAACTTTAGGAGTTGCCACCTACTAACCCTAGGCAGTTGCCATGTAGCACTATAAAAAAGGCATGGCAAAAAAACATGTTCAGGTAAAAGAGAGAGTTGTCATGTGCTCACAAGCATGCTAGGGCAGTTGCCATGTAAACAGAAAGAGTTGTCATCTGCTTACGTGCACTCTAGGGCAGTTGCCATGTACCATGCAAAAACACATGGCAAATCGGGTAAAAAGAGAGTTGCCATCTGCTTACAAGCAAAGCTATGGCAGTTGCCATGTACCCTGCAGAAATACATGGCAACTGACAGCTTTGGGTATGGGCGAGGAGACGGTCGTGTGGGCGAAGTGATAAACGCCCACACACCAGCCCCTCTGCATGCGTGAAAACCGGTGTGTTGGCGAATTGCTAAACGCCCACACACCAGTCCGCGCGTGAAGAAAAAAGAACGTGTTGGCAACTGGGTGAATGCCGACACACCAGCCCAGTCCTACGTAGCACATAAAAACTGCTAGAACGCGTCAAGATTCGTGCAAAATGGGTTGGATGAGGATCCATGCGTGTGGATGAGTTGCCAAACGCCCACACGTGTGAGCGTTAGTGTTTTCGAAGACAAATCGAAAATGATAAGGTATACAGTGTTCGTTATTTCTACATGCATGCATGAACGTTGCAAGCACAAATAATTTATAATATTTAATAATTCGTTTCATTCTGATACTTATTAAAACTTGACACAGATAACATGGCCGCCATTAGAAAAATATACATTGTAGAGAGTTGGAGAGTTAGTGAATGATTTAGAATATTTTCTGAGAGTGCTAACAATTAATGAATAAACTAATATAAAAATTTCTGAGATCAATGAAGAAACATAACACAAGGTTTTCTTGGTTGAAAATTCCTAAGATGTATTTTAAAAGCAACGTAATAAGGTTTTAAACATTCAGTGTCTCACTAGCTATCAAGGATGAAGGATAGCATCACATGTTCAGGAGAATATGTTCAAGTAAACTAATCTAAATTTATAGTAAAAAATATAAATATTGAGGTTTCATGTAGACGTTGTATAGTTTCGTTTGCCAATGGTTACTGTCATTCATAATTTTATATCAGTGCATTAACATAGAATTTTTAATCAGAGTTCAACATAGACCAAGAACCAAGTCATTATCTAAAATGACATACACAACCTTATAATAAAATCTAGTCAAGACAAATGCGCTGGGCCACCCCGCTTAGTTTATATACAATATATAAGAAAGCATTTCAAGTCTGAATGTCTAACAACAAACTAACATAACCATTACATAAAATAATTCACACGAACTTCTTTTGAGATCACAAAGTAGCTCTTTAGTACAAATGCCTACTGACTAAACAATCGAGTGGTCAATGCATTTCTACATGCGACCACAAGATAAAAAGCAACACCACAATTATCACAAACTGAAGAAGAATTATCATGTTCTTTCATCCACTAAACCCGATAAGCCGCTTTGTGGCTAGCACATCTAGTCAACCCGTCCCATTGAAACCACTAATTCTAATTTTCTTCTGCTTAAGCACATACTAATTGTAATGATACTCTGCCTTCTCTCTGCTATTGAACGAGTCGTGGAGCTATGCTCATAGAAAATCACATGTTCATTGCATTCAGACCATGAGTCGAGACTCCTGGACATCTACCTCTGTACACTACATACCACTTCATCTACAAAGATAGAGAAAAAAAGGCAGAGAATTAATGCAAGGTTAATAATAGCACATCATACATAATCCACGTAAACATTCATCACTCATACAATCAAAAGCATCGCAAGTGGCAATCTAAGAAGTCCATATCAGCACCTACATGACTACATCGGTAAATCAACGCCAAACTATCTAGGTGGACTACTCAGAGGTATAGTCCGTGAAACCGGTGATCGTGGAGTCAGAGAACGTTGGGGCATCCCCCACGATGGAGGACCAAGCATCATCGGGAATGTACGTCGGTGGACTCAATGGCATCGAGTCGTCACACTCCTTACATGGTGGGGCCTTCTTCTCCTTGATTTTCACTGTGAAATCCATGGATAGTACTTAAATATTGATTTGTGTGTATGTTTTATTGACATAAGACAATTATATCTGGGTGGATTAGAAAGCAACACTTCGTATGTATGAAATTTGAACTCAAAAACAAAACCAGTAAAAGAACTGATATAAGAAATAAGAAGTTAGAACAAAGTTCTTATGAGTACCAGTGTAGAAAAATTTATATGGACATTTTTACTTATTTGTATGTGAAATACAAAGTTCAAATGAAACATCAACAAAAATAGAACCTTGATTTCCATTCCATGACATGCAATACGTAGAGGATATGAATGACACTAGGTAAGACAAATTGAAAATGATAAGGTATACGGTGTTTGTTGTTTCTACATGCATGCATGAACGTTGGAAGCACAAATAATTTATAATATTTAATAATTCATTTCATTCTGATACTTATTAAAACATGACACAGATAACATTGTCGCCATTAGAAAAATATACATTGTAGAGGGTTGGAGAGTTAGTGAATGATTTTGAATATTTTCTCAGAGTACGCAACAATTAATGAATAAACTAAGACAAAAATTTCTGAGATCAATGAAGAAACACAACACAACGTTTTCTTGGTTGAAAATTCCCAAAGATGTATTTTAAAAGCAACATAATAAGGTTTTAAACATTCAGTGTCTCACTACCTATCAAGGATGAACGATAACATCACATGTTCAGAAGAATATGTTTAAGTAAACTAATCTAAATTTATAGTAAAATATATATTTTGAGGTTTCATGTAGACGTTGTATAGTTTCGTTCGCCAATGGTTTAGTGTCATTCATAATTTTATATCAGTGCATTAACATAGAATTTTTTATCAGAGTTCAGCAGCGACAAAGAATCAAGTCATTATCTAAAACGGCATACACAACCTTATAATAAAATCTAGCCGCGCAAATGCGCGGGCCACCCCGCAAGTTTATATACAATACAGAAACAAGCATTTCAAGTCTCCATGTCTAACAACAAACTAACATAACCATTACATAAAATAGTTCACACGAACTTCTTTTGAGATCACAAAGTATCTCTTTTGTAAAAATGCCTACTGACTAAACAGTAGAGTGGTCAATGCATTTCTACATGCACCACAAGATAAAAGCAACACCACAATTATCACAAACTGAAGAAGAATTATCAAGTTCTTTCATCCACTAAACCCGATAAGCCGTTTCTGGCTAGCACATCCAGTCAACCCATCCATTGAACCCACTAATTCAGATTTTCTCTTCTTCTTAAGCACATCCTGATTGTAATGATACGCTGCCTTCTCTCTGCTATTGAACGAGTCGTGGGAGCTGCCTTCATAGAAAATCACTTGTTCATTGCATTCAGACCATGAATCGTTGACTCCTGGACATCTACCTCTATACAATACATACAACTTCATCTAGAAAAAGATAGAGAAAAAAAGGCAGAGAATTAATGCAATGTTAATAATAGCACATCGTACATAATCCACGTAAGCGTTCATCACTCATACAATCAAAAGCAACGCAAGTGGCAATCTAAGAAGTCCATATCAGCACTACATGACTACATCAGTAAATCAACGCCACACTATCTAGGTGGACTACTCAGAGCTGTTGTCCGTGAAACCGGTGATCGTTGAGTTAGAGAACGTGGGGTCATCCCCCACGGTGGAGGACCAAGCGTCGTCGGGAATGTACGTCGGCAATGGCATCGAGTCGTCACACTCCTTACAAGGTGGGGCCTTCTTCTCCCTGATTTCACTATGAAATCCATGGATAGTACTTCAATATTTATGTGTGTGTAAGTTTATTGACATAAGACAATTATATCTAGGGGGATTAGAAAGGCAACACTTCAGACGCTTGAAATTTGAACTCAAAAACTAAAGCCAGTAAAAGAACTAATATAAGAAATAAGAAGTTAGAACAACGTTCTTATGAGTACCAGTGTAGAAAAATTTATATGGACATATTACTAATTTGTATGTGAAATACAAAGTTCAAATGAAACATCAACAAAAATAGAACCTTGATTTCCATTCCATGACATGCAATACGTAGAGGATATGAATGACACTAGGTAAGACAAATCAAAAATGATAAGGTATACAGTGTTTGTTGTTTCTACATGCATGCATGAACGTTGGAAGCACAAATAATTTATAATATGTAATAATTCATTTCATTCTGATACTTATTAAAACTTGACACAAATAACATGGCCGCCATTAGAAAAATATAGATTGTAGAAGGTTGGAGAGTTAGTGAATGATTTAGAATATTTTCTGAGAGTACGCAACAATTAATGAATAAACTAATATTAAAATTTCTGAGATCAATGAAGAAACATAACACAACATTTTCTTGGTTTTAAACGTAATAAGGTTTTAAAGATTCAGTGTCTCATTACCTATCAAGGATGAACAATAGCATCACATGCTCAGGAGAATGTGTTCAAGTAAACTAATCTAAATTTACAGTAAAAAAATATAAATATTGAGGTTTCATGTAGACGTTGTATAGCTGCGTTCGCCAATGGTTTAGTGTCATTCATAATTTTATATCAGTGCATTAACATAGAATTTTTTATCAGAGTTCAACATAGACCAAGAACCAAGTCATTATCTAAAACGACATACACAACCTTATAATAAATCTAATACAAGAAATGCGCGGCCCACCCTGCTAGTTTATATACAATACGTAAACAAGCATTTCAAGTCTCAATGTCTAACAATGAACTAACATAACCATTACATAAAATAGTTCACACGAACTTCTTTTGAGATCACAAAGTAGCTCTTTAGTACAAATGCCTACTGACTAAACAATAGAGTGGCTACAACATAAAAGCAACACTACAATTATCACAAAGTGAATAAGAATTATCAAGTTCTTTCATCCACTAAACCGGATAAGATGTTTCTGACTAGCACATCCAATCAACCCATCCATTGAACCTAATAATTCAGATTTTCTCCGCTGCTTAAGCACATACTGATTGTAATGATACTCTGCCTTCTCTCTGCTATTGAACGAGTCGTGGGAGCTGCCTTCATAGAAAATCACTTGTTCATTGCATTCAGACCATGAATCATAGACTCCTGGACATCTACCTCTATACACTACATACCACTTCATCTACAAAGATAGAGAAAATAGGCAGAGAATTAATGCAAGTTTCGTAATAGCACATCATACATAATCCTCATAAACATGCATCACTAATACAATCAAAAGGATCGCAAGTGGCAATCTAAGAAGTCCATATCAGCACCTACATGACTACATAAGTAAATCAATGCCAAATTATCTAGGTGGACTACTCAGAGGTGTAGTCACGTGAAACCGTGATCGTGGAGTCAGAGAACGTCGGTGGACTAAATGGCATCGAGTCGTCACACTCCTTACATGGTGGGGCCTTCTCCTTGATTTGACTGTGAAATCCATGGATAGTACTTAAATATTTATGTGCTTGTAAGTTTTATTGACATAAGACAATTATATCTGGGTGGATTAGAAAGCCAACACTTGTATGTATGGAATTTTAACTCAAAAACAAAAGCCAGTAATAGGGGCCACGACCGAAGTGGCGGCCCTGAAGAAAGCGCTATCCGAGGCCGAAGACAAGGCGGCTACGGAGCGCACCGAGCGTGAAAAGAAAGATGCTCGGGTGGGAGAGGTACAGCAAGAGCTCCAGGAGTTCAGCAAGAAGTTCGAGTCCTTGGAGCATGACTTCAAGACGCAAGCGTCCGAGCTTGCCAAAGCCCTCCAGAGTGCGAAAGACACCAAGGCCGAAGCCCAAAAGGCCCTCCAGGAAATCCAGGCGGGCAAGAAGATAGCGGCGGGTAAGGCATTCATTATGCAAAGCAAGCATGTGGAGGATACATTTCTTTTACTTAACCGAATTTGGAGCTCTCCAGGGGCATTCGTAGATCTGCCACGCAGCATATCGGATGCTACGGAGTTCTACCGTGCCGAAGAAGGGAGCTCAACGGAGAAGTTGTTCTGGTCCTAGTATACTGGAGCCGAACACCCGATGCCCTTGAGTGACCAACTGAAGCAATTGGTCGAACTCCACTAGGCGGCCGAACTGGCCATGAAGGGCCTCATAGTCCGTATGTGGCCTGGTGAGCTCCTGCCCGACAGCTACTTTGGCCTTATAAAGCGGATGGTAAATGCCTATTCGCGGCTTGAAGTTATCAAGAAATCTGTCTGTATTGAGGGTGCCCGCCGGGAAGCTGGTGAAGGATGGACCACCTGAGGGTAAGGACCGCCGCTACCCCGAAAAATATTATGATGGCGTTATAAAAGGCGCTCGCCTTGTGGCCGATGAATGTACCAAGGACATAATCTTTGAGTGAATGTACGCATGTCGCTTTTTGTAATATGAAAACAAGTTTGTTTGGCGCTTATATGACGCTTTGTTGATTTAAAATATTACCTTCAGCGGCCATTTATAAAATTCTGAAAGTAGGCCACCGTTGGCTTCGCCGTGTAACTAGTACTGAGGTGTTCGTGGAAAACCCAAACATTGTTTATCCAATTTTTTGGTCCTTTAAGGAGGTGTTTAGCGCAGCGAACAAGGCAATCGGACTATGCGGCTTTATAACTCTCACTTAGCCATAGAAGTCTACAATTTTAAATTTTGGTGAAGCCCCTAGTATTCGGAAAGCCGAATTGGGGCGCTATACACGCCTAAATCGGACAAGGCCGATTCCTCGCCTGAAGCTGGAAAAATCTTTAAGGATTTTAGACCTCTCGAACAGCGACGAGCTCTCGCCGCATCATGACAGTCAGTTTTCGGCTTTCTCTACTGAGGTGCTCGTTCGGAAGAACCGGGACACAATCACAGTAGTTCTCCCTGCGCTACCTTAGCCGATATAACGGAATGTAAGGTACCAAAACAAGGGAGCCGGGCTAACCCAACTATTGACCTAAGACATGATTCGGAGCTGATGCATATAATGCTATAAGTTCGGGGTGCCGCACTGTCAAAAGTGTTCGGACTTATCTTGCCGTATTATGGGGCACTGTAAGAAGCCCCTGGCAAACTGAACGCATCAAGTGTACGGATGCAATAAACATTCAAGGGAAAACATAAAGATAGAAATAACTAGCTGACGTTGTATATTGTTTCCCGATGTATTTTAAATAATACGTCAAGGCCTATGTGTACAATTAATGTGTTAAGCAGAAACTAATAGGACTATTTGACATGTCCTATCCAAGGGCGGGCCGCATGCGGGTATGTAAAATAGGTATAATGATCATTAATCAGAGACCACCTGGGTATTCTCTTGTGCGCAAAGCCTCTTGCCTCCTTGGTTTCCCCTCCTGTGATGAGTCCGGTGATCAGGCTCTCTTAAGGGGCTGCCCGAAAGTAGGGTCCTAAAAGAGAAAGAAAGTTACAAAGGTATGCCGCCTCGTGGCGGTTGAACCGCACTGTGGACCGCCTTGTCATCGCGCCCGCATATGCCCATGGTATTTTGAGTGCATAATTGTGTACGTGCAGCACAAATGCTGCCTGAACGGGGCCGGGGCGAAGGCCTGATTGCTAATTGTGCTCTTGGCATGCGTGACGGTCCTGTTGCGGGGTACTCCGGACTCGTTTGATGGTGTTCGGGGTTGTCATTGCCGAATTGGTAGTCTACCGAAGGAGGCTGCTCTGTACTTCTGCCGCGAGGGCTCTAGTATGCTCTTCCGTACAGAGAGAGCGGCCTGTGTTTCCATTGACTGTTATAACCCCGCGAGGTCCTGGCATCTTGAGCTTAAGGTACGCATAGTGCGGTATCGCATTGAATCGAGCGAACGCGGTTCGTCCAAGTAGTGCATGATAGCCACTACGGAAAGGGACGATATCAAAGATTAACTCCTCGCTTCGGAAGTTATCCGGGGACCCGAAGACCACTTCCAGTGTTATTGAACCCATACAGCGGGCCTCTACACCTGGAGTGACACCTTCAAAGGTGGTTTTGGTGGGTTTGATCCTTGAGGGATCGATGCCCATTTTGCACACTGTGTCCTGATAAAGCAGGTTCAGGTTGCTGCCACCATCCATAAGGACTCGCATGAGGTGGAATCTGTCAATGATTGGGTCAAGGACCAATGTGGCAGAACCGCCGTGATGGATGCTGGTAGGGTGGTCCCTACGATCGAAAGTGATCGGAGAGGATGACCATGGGTTGAACTTTGGGGCGACTGGCTCCATCGCATAGACGTCCCTTAGTGCACTCTTTTGTTCCCATTTGGGAATGTGGGTGGCATAGATCATGTTTACCATTTTCACCTGGGGGGGGGGGGAATTTCTTTTGTCCCCCAGTGTACGGACGCCGGGGCTCCTCGTCATCAACGCTGTGCAGCCCCTTGCCCTTGTTTTCGGTATTTAACTTGTCGGCCTGTTTGAACACCCAGCAATCTCTGTTAGTGTGATTGGCTGGCTTATCAGGGGTGCCGTGAATTTGGCACGAGCGATGGAGTATGCGGTCTAGACTGGATGATCCCGGGTTGTTCCATTTGAACGGCTTTTTCCGCTGACCGGATTTTGAGCCACTGAATCTGGCGTTGACTGCCATGTCTTCGGCGTTGTCTCCATTGTTTCGACGCTTATGTCTACTGCGTCGTGGCTTGCCATTACTGTCGCGGACATCTGAAGTGCCGGAGTTTCTTGGCGTGGTGCTACTACGAGCCAGCCAGCTGTCCTCGCCCACTCAAAAGCGGGTCATGAGTGTCGTGAGGGCCAGCATGGACTTCAGTTTTTCTTGGCCAAGATGTCGGGCGAGCCACTCGTCGCGGATATTATGCTTAAAGGCCGCCAGTGCTTCGGCGTCCGGACAATCACAATTTGGTTCTTTTTAGTTAGGAACCGAGTCCAGAATTTCCTGGCTGACTCTCCAGGCTGTTGGTAATGTGACTTAAGTCATCAGCATCCAGTGGTCACACGTAAGTGCCTTGGAAGTTGTCGAGGAACGCGTCCTCCAGGTTTTCCCAACTGCCGATGGAGTTTGCCGATAGGCTATTCAGAGCTTAAGGGGAAGATACTTGATGGCGTGTAGGTCATCACCGCGGGCCATGTGAATGTTGAGAAGGAAGTCTTCGATCCACACCGCGGGGTCTGTTGTGACATCATATGATTCGATGTTTACGGGTTTAAACCCTTCTGGGAATTCGTGATCCATTACTTCATCAGTCAAGCAGAGGGGGTGTGCGGCGCGTCTGTGTCGGGCTATGTCGCCACGCAAAGGCGACTAAATCTAGCCGGTTATGTTCAGCCCGGCCGGACTTGTCGCTCACAGATCCGCATGACAGTCATCGTCAAGTGTTGGGGCGTGCCCCGTGATCCGTAGATCGATCTTGGCTGTCCTGCTTTGTTTTCCAATATATCTCGCAGATCTCGCGTATTGCCCCGGCCGTAGTGAATTGGCGCTGGGTGCGGGCTGGTACTCCGCTTGATACATCGTTTTATCTCGCCACGAGGTGGCTGGTCAGCCTCGCCTGCGGCCGGGTAGTGTAGGCTCTACGGCCTCCTCCTCGAGTTGAGGTAGCAACTCGTGTTTTGGGTAACCTTTGGTGGGGCGCTCGAGTCCGTATTCCTCAGCCGCCAGGACTTCGGTCCATCTATCTGTGAGCAGATCTTGATCAGCTTGGAGCTGTTGCTGCTTCTTTTTCGTGCTTCTTGGCTATAAGCCGGGCGCTTGAAGCGCTCCTGCTCTATGGGATCCTCCGCACGCCGAATTCATCGCCGCCGAGGCTCACCTCGCCTTCGGAGGGAGGCATATAATTGTCATCCTCCAAGTATCCATCCGCCGCCGCTCATCCGGGCTAACCTGCCCGTATTCCTGCTCGCCTGCTCGAAGGAAGGCTGATCGGGATTGTATTCCTCTTCGGCACCATCCGGATTGTTTTCGTCTCCTGTGCCGGTATTGTTGTGGCGGGGCTTAGAGCGGTGCCGGTGACGCCCATGCTTTGATTGCTTCCGTAAGGGGTTATCCTTTATTGCCTCATCGCCATTGTTTTCTTTGGGATATATATATATATAAGGAAGTGGCTGTCCAGCGCCCTGTGGGCGGTGGTTCCTGTTCTTCTCCTGCATTGTCGTCCATATCGTCGATGTCCTCGGAGTCAAAGTCAAGCACGTCGGTCAAATCATCGACCGTGGAAATGAAGTGGGTGGCGGGTGGGTAATGAATTTCTTCGTCGCCTGCTTCCCACTTGAGCCGGATATAGTTCGGCCAAGAGTCTCCTGACAAAGAGAGACCTTAATAAAATCAGCACGTCACCGAAGGGGGAGTGCTGAAAGATATCCGCAGTGGTGAACTCCATTGCCGGAGCCCAATCGGACTCGATGGGCCCGGGCACGCGCGGTTCGGAACCCACATCCGGACACAAGTCCAGGGGTCCGGTGACACAGATTTCCTTAACGGCAGAATCTGTGTTCGGCTCTACCGCCGAAGAGTATGCGGCCTCCGTGGCGGGGTCCATCCACTCGCCCCTGGACGACGCGACCTGCCCCGGATTTAGGTCCGGAGCTGCCGCAGGTGAGATATCCCGAATCTTGTCCGACAGCCAGATTTAAGTTGTGCTCGCCGTGATTGTTTGGCGCCTCGGCGTAGGGCCCGAATCCGTCGAAGATCAAGTCTCCGCGGATATCGGCCATGTAATTCAAGTTTTTTAACCTGACCTGATGGTCAGGGGCGTAGCTGTCGATCTGCTCCAGATGGCCAAGCGAGTTGGCCCGCAGTGCGAAGCCACCGAACACGAAGATTTGTCCGGGACAAAGGTCTCACCCTGGACCTCGTCGTTGATGATTGAAGGAGCCATCGAGCCTTATAGTGACGCATACGCAGGAACGCCAATGAAAGCACCAATGTCGGTGTCAAAACCGCGGATTTCGGGTAGGGGGTCACGAATCGTGCGCCTAAGGCTAATGGTAACAGGAGACTGGGACACGATGTTTGCCTGTGTTCGAGGCCTCTCGATTGAGGTAATACCCTACTTCCTCGCTTGATTGATCTTGATGATATGAGTATTACAAGAGTTGATCTACCACGAGATCATAGAGGCTAAACCCTAGAAGCTAGCCTATGATTATGATTGTTGTCCTCCTACGAACTAAACCCTCCGTTTTATATAGACACCGGAGGGGGCTAGGGTTACACGGAGTCGGTTACAGAGAAGGAGATCTAACATCCGAATCGCCAAGCTTGCCTTCCACGCAAAGGAGAGTTCCATCCGGACACGGGACGAAGTCTTCAATCTTGTATCTTCATAGTCCAATAGTCCGCCAAAGTATATAGTCCGCTGTCCGGATACCCCCTTATCCAGGACTCCCTCAGTGGGGCACTCCAACCTGTCTAGACAGCCTTTTCTTTTATGTTTACCACAGACCAGCCCAATAGTTTTTTTTCTTTCTGAAAATGGCTAGCACAGTTTTTTTTTTTGTGATTTGTCAAGCAAGTCGCTTGTCGTGCCTGTTAGGCTGCAAATCTTTCAAGACAAGGAGAGCTTCATTTGGCTGGCCGAGAAAATGGCTTATTAGTAATGAGAAATGGGTTGTACATTTTAAAACACATCAAACCTGCAATTAGTTTCAAATTTCTTTTTTTGCATTTCGAGATTTTAAATTGCATTGATTTTTATGCGTGAACAATTTGTTGGATTTTATATTGATATACATTTATTCATAAAATCAGTTTGAATTTAACTCGAAATTTCGGGATTAAAAAAATTTCAGACCGAACCAAAATATGAAAAAATTCTTATAATTTTTAACCATGGCCACAATATGGGTTGTAATGCTAAAAAAGATTATGGGCTCCAAAAAACCTTAAGAATTAGCAAATGGGCTGTAAATTATTAGAAATAATGGCAGATGGGATGTATGCTGTTTTCCACAGATTTGAAGCTTTCTTAAAAAAGTTTGACGACAGCAAAGGATCGTTGGATGTCCATCCAACGGCCGTCGTGCTTCTTCAATATCTGCTCGTCCCTGCTCTAGCCGCTCAAACAATCGCCGCGGGACTGCCTACTCCCTCCTCCCGCGGCCGGCTATGCTGCCGTGCAGGCTTCACCGCCCCACCATACACCCATCGCTGGCCTAGCCATCCCTCTACTTACCCACACATGCTGTTATTCTCCGGCGACGGCAGATGAACCAAGAAACCTCAGACAATCATACTCCCCTCGCTGCGGAAACAATCGCCGAAGTCTTCCCCGGCTCCGTGTCGCTCCTTCCTAGGCCTTGCCGCCGCCCATCGCCTCTAGTGCTCTCGGCGCGGCGTGGTCAACGTGGTCAACGAATCGACATGTATCTGGCGGACTGTACGCAGCAGCGGCCGACAGCTGGGTCCACAGCCGCACGCAAGGAAATGCCTCCTTATTACGCCAGAAAATAATGATTCCTCCACCGACATCCGGGACCCACCGAAAGGGCCTCAGATTTCGCAAAAACGCTCCCGCCACGACAACTCGGACCCGCTTAGCTATATCTTTGCACGCAAGGAAGTGCCTCCTTATTACGCACAAAAAAATGAATAGTCCCCCTGCTAGCTGGGAACCAGCACAGTGGGAGGCTGACTTGTGGGCCTACTAAGTTTACGGGGACGGAGGGCTTTGTCAACTTAGTCAATATGAACGATTCTACGATGTCCATCCAACGGCCATAGTGGTTCTTCAATCTCTGGTCTTCTTGCTCCAGCTGCCCAAAGCAGCGCCGGTTGTGACGCTTGCCTGTCTCCCATGGCCGGGTTGTGCTGCATGGAGGCCTCACCGCCCCTACTACTCCCATCGCTGGTCAGGCCATCCCTCCACTCACCCACACCCCTTGTTATTCGTGTAGTGACGGCAGCCTCACACCGCAGCCGAACCATTGAACCTCAGATTCTCTCCGCGTGGACATCCACTACCGTGTCGTCCCCGGCTCCGCGTCATCCCCTTCCTAGGCCTCGCCGTCGTCCACGGCCTTGGTGCTCTCGGAGCGACGTGGTCAATGTGGTCAATGACCGACTTCCATTGGAAGAGTACTGTACATGGAGAGGCTGACAGCTGGGTTAACGGCCGCAGCAAGGAAGTGCGTCCTTATTATGCGGAAAATAATGATTCATCCACCTGACAGCAGGAACTCACCGGACGGACCACCGTATTTCGCGAAAAAAATGTTTTCCCCTGACTGCTGGGACCTACCAGCTACATCTTCGCACGCAAGGAAGTGCGTCCATATTACGGGCAAAAAAACCGATTCGCCCCCTGACTGCTGGGACCCACCAGCTACATCTTCGCACACAAGAAAGTGCCTGACAGTCAGGATCCACCTGGTCGAAGCATACATAGAGTTGTTATTCTGGTCGTGAACGTGTACGTACATACTGCTCGATGTAGAGGCACACACGTGTCGTAGTAGAGGCGCACACGTGTCGTAGTAGAGGCGCGCACGTAGATGTACACGTACGTACAGCAGCCGGGGTGCAAGAAAGTAAATACGGCGACGTACGTACATTCGGGCGGGGTCTCGAACGCCAACTCGCGCATACGTACGGCCAGAACTCGCGTACATGTGGTTGGGTCGGAACGGGAAAATTGCGTCATCGTCGTGTTCATGCGGAAGCAACGAAATGTGTCGTGTTCATCGGGCGGCAACGGAACGCGTGCTGTTCATCGGGAGCCAACCGGCGGCTTGGACGGAATAGCCGATGAAAACGAGGCATGCCGTACCGCAGAACGGAGGAAACGGCCTTGTGTTCGACCAGCCACAGTCGAAACGGGATCTTGTTCATCGAGAGGGGTCTGGCGTACCGTAAAACAGAGGAAACGAACTTATGTTGGACCTCCTACGGTCGGAACGGGGTCCTATTGATCGGGAGGTGTGTGGCTTACCACAAAATGGAGGAAATGGACTTTTGTTGGAGCTCTACGGTCGAAAGGGGTCCTGTTCATCGGGAGGGTGTGGCGTCGCAAAACGGACTCCACGTGATACCGTTCATCTTCACCGTCGACCTCCTCCAGCCTCCACGGGCTACTGTTCATCCACTGGCAACCTCCTCCGGCCTGTACATGCGACTGTTCATCAACGGGCTCCTGTCCATCCAGCCTCCACCGCTCCTCCACCGGCTACTGTTCAACCAGCCCTCTCCACGGGGTCCTGTTCAACCACCCCTCCATGGGCTACTGTTCATCCAGCCCTCCACCGGCTACTCGTCAACCAGCCCTCCATGGGGTCGTCCTGTTCATCCAGCCCCCCACGGGGTTCTGTTCATCCACCCCCAACCGGCTCGATCGAGTCCTGTTCATCCAGAGGCAACACCACGGAATCCTGTTCATCCACCCCCATCGGGAACTGTTCATCCAAACCCCTCAACAACACTCACTGTTCATCAAGGGAAGGAGGCAGCAGGGTTCGATCGGCTTCTGTTAGAAGCAGTAGCGAAGGAATCACTTGGGTTCAGTTAACAGCAAGGGATCGATCGCTCGGGTTCAGTAACGTAGCTAGTGCAATCGCTCGGGTTCGGTCAGAGCCCAACGCCCCGCTCGGGTTCAGTTAGAGCCCAACGCCTCGCACACACGCGCGTACGTGTACGTAAGAAACGCGCATCGCTCGGCCCCCGACCTCCCACCGTAACCGGGAACTCCCCGAAATTTTCCTCGCCCTCGCTTCTACCACGGTTTTTTTCCGTCATGCACGGCCCAAAGAATGTCATGCAGCTACGTCTCCGGCCCGCCCATGACGAAAAGCCCATTTTCTGTCATGATCTTTTATCATAGAAGTAGGAGCCACCACTTATATGATGATACCGGGTTTTGTCACAATTATCGCCATAGAAGTGTCATAAGCATGACACGAAAAAAATTCGTTCGACCCAAAATGTCACGGATGTGTCTTTTTTTTTGTAGTGTTGCCGTGTGTGGTTGGAGGGCCCTCGGCAAATAGTGCCTTTGCCGAGTATGGCCTATTTGCCGAGCAATACTGTCGGCACTTTCGTGTGTTTGCCGACTTATTCCGTGTGGCGAATGCGACTCTTGGCATTCTTTACTTTGCCGAGTGCCCATGTTTTGGTTGTTCGGCATATACGAAAATTCCAGTAGTGGGTACACCTTGTTCCGTCAAAATAATAAGTAGTACACCTTGTTCGTTGTTTGTTCTGCTTGAAAATCTATGTCCATCTAAAAGGTGCACCCACCTTTCATGTTTGAACGTTCACGCGAAAACCCTGTTCAAAGAAAAGTTCTTGTACTAGATGCTACATCATATTTGTTTAATCACAAAAGCCTACGGTTTATTTCTACCTCAAAGGTAAACTTCCTGTACAGGGTGAATTACTAGCTCAGGCTGCTTGTTAATTACGGACGCTTTAACCAACTAACGAGTCTACAAATATGACTCAAAATATTAAGATGAAAGTAGTAATATTGTACTGCTTGCTTGCAGGGCAAAGTGATTAGGACCAACAGTTTGGAGTATATGCCATTCTACCTGTCGCTGGTGAACTTCCTCAACGGCTGCTGCTGGACAGGCTATGCGCTCATCAAGTTTGACATCTACATAACGGTGTGTACATACACATAGACATACACATCAGAATAAGAAGTCGCAAACCCAGCCAGAAATACAATCAAGAATTCCTTAGTGTGGATCTTTCGAACAGTTATGTCCTCTTTAAATTCTTTGCAGATCCCCAATGGCCTCGGTACAATCTTCGGCCTCATCCAGCTGATCCTGTAGTTTTACTACTACAGATCGACCCCAAGAAGGGCAAGAACGTTGAACTGCCCACCGTCGTCACCAAAACGCCATTACCAGCGGCAACATGTCCGTCACCATCGAGAAATAAGTTGCCTTCGTTTTTAGTCTGTAATGGACTTTGAATTCATATTACTTGTATTCTAACTGCTATAAGATAAAAGCAAATGGAAGCATTGGTCCGGATTTGGTCTCCTCCAAAATCTCACAATTGTTAAATTTGGAGAAGGCGAAGGATATTGTACCAAAATTACCAACTGGTGAAGAAGTGATATCTCGGAGGAAATATATAGAGAGAGAGAGCTGTACATATCACATCACAGTGGCACAGAGCTCACTCATTTTTCATGCATATATCTCCTTGTCATGCATATATCTGCTCATTTTTTTATGCGTACATCTCCTTGTCATGCATATATATCTGATCTGCATGAATCTCCCATCCCGTATGGCCAGCCGTTGTGGACTGTGCAGGTCAAAAGCATATGACACATGCATGCTTGAGGTGCCCTATTGGTAGATCGTTTTTCCATCTAACAAAGTTCTGGTGCTCACACTGTGTAGTAAAGCTTCTAAAGCATGGACGGTTAGCTGTTTTTCATGTGCTTTTCATTCTCCTACTTTGCTTAGTTGCATCTTGTTGTGCACGTACGATCAAAATTACATCCGTACAGGCCCCAAGAAATGTTTTACACAATCAGAGTTAGCTACTAATGTAGAAAGGGATTGTCTTAAAAATGATTATTTTTTCTTAAAAATGACTGTTGACAGAGATGACGGTTAAAATAAGATGGGCCCTTTTTAAGGCAGCAAACATGATGCAAAATGATGGAAAATCCTATCCGACGCACTTTGCGTCAAACTGTCGGGGGTTCGCACAGGGTTTGGAGCGAGGGACGCGATCTGGGCCGGCCCGTTAGCGCTTACCGTAGCTATGGTTTTCTCCGGTTTTGGGAACCTTCTAGAAGGTTCCCTGAATCGGTTTTTCTTTTTGCCTGTTGTTTTTCCTGGCTGGTTTTCATTTACTTTTTATTTTATTTTTTATTTTAGGTTTCTTTTTTTATTTTCGTTTTTGTTTTTATATTTTCTGTTTCTTTCTCCTTCTTATTTTATTTCCTTTTTCTGCTACTTTTCTCAAAAATGCGCAAACTTCAAAAATGTTGAGAATTCAAAAAATTTCAAAAAATCGAAATATGTTTTGGGTTTAAAAAATTTGTATTTTCAAAAGAAGTTCACAAATTTGAAAAAATGTTCACGTTTTAAAAAAATGTTCGCCAATTAAAAAATGTTTCTCTTTTGAAAATGTTTATAAACAATATTCATAAATTTCAAAAAATGTTCACGTTGTTCAAGATAATGTTTGCAAATTCAAAAAAAATTTCCGTGCTTTCAAAAAATGTTCGCCGTACCAAACTTTTTTTTCACAGTTTCAAAAAAATGTTCTTGTTTTACAAGATGTTTCATTTTTTTCAAATTTGTTCACAATTTCAAGGGAAATTCGTGTTTGAGAAAACATTCATGAATTTCAGAAAATGTTCTTGTAAGCAAAATTTGTTCACCATTTAGAACAATATTCGTGTTTAAGAAAATGTTCGAGGTTTCAACATTTTGTTCACAACTTAAACAAATATTCTGATGTTTCAAGTTTTGTTCTCATTTTGAAAATAGCGTACAATAAAATTTTGTTCACATTTGTTTTTAAAAGTTGTCTTTTATCTTTTTTGTTCTGTGTTTAAAAATATGTTCCTGTTTTCCATTTTTGTTTAAAAATAAAAATTGTCACTATTTCAGAAAATATTCGGAAGTTTAGAAAAAATCGTTCTCGTTTTTTGTTAATTGTTCGCTTTTTGTGAAAATGTTAACTTTTGGAAAAATTGTTCGCGCGTGTGAAAACTTTTCGGGATTTGCAAAATATGTTCGTGTTTCGTTTTTCAATCGGAATTACAAACCATTTTCAGTTTCACAAAAAAAAATGGAATATAAAAAACTCCGGCTTTTCAAAACAGCTTGCAATTTTCACAAAATGTATTCAAAATGGTTTCCAAATCTGAACGCCGCTAAGTATTCTTATAGCTGTTCGCACCTTAATTTTCAGTTGGCGTCATGTGGTGTGGTGGTTGACTGCTTGCTGTCGGTGTGTGCAACTCCTTGTATGACGCAAAATGCGTCATATAGGAGGTCTCCAAAATGATCTCGGCTTGTGAGACAACGTGACGCCAAAAGCCTGTTGAGACCTTGAGTATGCACACGGCCACATGGGGTCTCGAGCCTGTCTGGGTAAATCTTTTCAACACCATAGGGGTGTCTAGCAGGGCGGCCCTTTTTCGCCGATCATGTTCATCCTTGCCATGGAACCTTTCCAGTGCAACTTGCATAAAGCCACCGATGAAGGGATTCTATCTCAGTTTGAGCAGCGCTCTGTCAGTATCACGTATGCAGATAATGCTCACGGCGAAGGATGGGCTAAAGAAAGACAAGAAATCTCCGGCAGGGGTTACATCATCTCTTTGCCGAGAGTGGCTCTCGGCAAAGATGCCACAGCCAACAGCTGGCGCATGCCACTTTGCCGAGAGTAGCTCTCGGCAAAAACGCCACAACCAACTGCCAGCGTGCCACTTTGCCGAGAGCCATTCTCGGCAAAGATCAATTCCCAGACAATGTTTTACTGCTTTTCTCCTGATCCCTACTGCAATAATCTATCTATCTATTATATATAATTAAAACAAGAGACAAATAAGCTATCACGTGTATCCACATATAATAATATTACTTACACCGTCTGATTAAAATAGCAACGGCTCAGATTTAAAAGTAATTACGTAACATGTTAATATGTAGGTAACAGCAATATTGGACTATCATATTGTCACGTCTCCATACATACACGGAAGCCATGGGATAGTCCGGGCAAAAAAAAAAAATAGCAATAGTCACGATTGACCACGTATAAACACGTGAGCTGCCCAGACATGAAGGTAAGGAAAAAAGCAAGTCGGACAACATTGCATGCGCTGATGGCATGATGACAACAGATTTTCTTTAACCTTTTTTCTTTCATTGGAATATTCTTCACCATTGATTTGATGGTGGGTCCTTAAAGGACAAAACTTAAAACTGCACGTGAAAGAAAACCTATACGTGCGTATGTGTATTGGATTCAAAGTTGGACTCAAGCCAATCCAAATTCTTCGGCCGTATTTTTTCAATCTAAAAAAGAGTTATTTTTTGTTAATTTGATAAAATGTACGGGTCAGTTTTAAAGCTAAAATGTATATTCTGAAATTTCTTAAGAGTGGAAAAGAATGTTTTGTCATTATGTAAACTAGCATAACCCGCGCAGCGGCACGCCGCGCCCATCGATACGATGTGTTCATATGGATTGTGTTTACTATTTACAATTAAAGTTATCAATTTAAGATAGCAGATATTGTACATAAAACTGTGGATGTAGGAAAATAAGTAAGAAAGAAGCAAATTTATTGGCATCATGCATGTTGGACATTGCTAAAGAGGGAAACACATGTTCATACATCTCTGAGAGGGGTCATCCATTCTTGCCGAACATGGCACGACTCTATGCAGTAAAATGAAAGAAAAATAGATAATTATTCCTAGATTAGATCATCCTGGTGTAGCTTCCTGCAGGAATATTAGTGCCTGTGATGAAGTGATAAAGATCTTTTGTGAATTGTTTCCTTTGGTTCACAGGTGGCTTGGTGCCTAATGCTAGGATCTTTACTATATGGGCACTAAGGGTACATGCAGAGCGATATCACATCAGAGAAGATGTCGCATATTTTTCTAGCATTCTTGTTTGCCTTGCAAATTCATTATGCTAGGTGATTACCTGCTGGCGGGCCATGCTAAGCTGCCATTGTTTTGTTCGTGCATTCTCTTGTGTTGTAAGGAGTTTTTCTTCCGCCACTCTAAGTGCATGGTAGTTATGGTCGTTGATGGTGATATTGTGGTTACCCCAAATGCACTCAAGGGCCACTTGAGCAGCCTTAATCAGATAACGGGTGGCTGCAGCGATTATTGATTAGATACCGGACATTCCGTCTCTTTTCACATGGGCTGCATGGCTGCTTTCTAATTTGACTACGTCCTCCTTGGCAGTTTTCTGTTTTGCTTTATCTCTGCATGCAGTGGTCTGCGTCCTTTGCTGGTTGGATTTCTTGTTGTTGGATAGTACTGCTAGGTTGCTATTTTCCTTTTTTGACTAATTTTAATTTAAGAAGAAAACTGCATGTGTGCAATTTTGGGGTTGCAATAAGCCAAGCAATGCATACTTGCATAGAATCAAATTGGAAAACAAAAGTTTTCCTCATGTAATCAAATATGTTTTACGAAAAGGAAGTATACATTGCTACTCCCATTACTAAGATTGAACGCTTTATAGATCAAACATGTTATAGTCATTTATAGCTTATATCTGTTTAGGGGGAATAAAGATATATAGTAGTCAATGTTTCGTCTGTACCATGAGAGTGTTTGTGTTAGATTCTGAAGTAATAGGTTGTGGTGAGAGATGGTTAATCGAACAAATGCATGTTATATTTCACATGAATATGCAGAGGAAACCGATAAGATATAGCACAAAAGACATCCACACCAACCTGCTTTCGATATTCAGCCTTGTAGAGGTTTTAATTATGTGCTATTTTTTTTGTATAATAAGCATGATCTAAACGTCACTCAATGTGAACTTTACATAAACATGTGGAAGCTTAGGTACCGCCAAAGGTTACACTATAAGTTGCATCCAAATACTCAAAGAATACCAGCCAAAGATAATCATCAGTTATTGATATGACCACCGTCCATGCTACTCATTAAAAATGCCTTCTGTGGAAAGACTAAATTCCTACTTTCTTTTTGAAATATTTTGCGATGCTCGCATCCTTTTGATTGAATTTTGTTTTTACGTGGTTAATTGTTCAATCATCAAATACTACAATCTTAATGCACAAATATATCAATTATTTATCAAACAATTACTTGTTCGGAGGAAAATAAAATCGAGAAGAACTTGCAGTTCTGCCTCCACCAATAGGTAATGTGATTATTATATAAACTTAATTTATAAACAGTTTAAGGTGAGAGAAATTAACTACTACTTGCCTAGAGATGGAACCATGGGGTGTTCTCAAATCCTAATGGCTAATAAAGAGTAACTTTGCAACTATGACATGACGTCACCAACATGGGCTGGATCGGTGGACCACAGCAATGTCCAGCAGAACCTCGCCAAATGAAAAGATAGAATCCAGTGCAGACGAAGAACGAATTAAACTCTTCGCAAAAAGAAGAAGAACGAATTAAACCAGAACGAATGGGCGCCTTAAATAGCCGCAAATCCTTATGCCCGCAACCATGTAAAATACCAGAGATCTCCAGAAACTACGGACTAAACAGTGGCCGATCTAAAACACAGCAAAACAGCCATGCAAAGCGACCGGATGAAAAATCCCAACTACCTACCTTAATAAATAAGAAAACTGAAAAATCTGTGATCCCGCATGTAAAAGACATGCACATCGAAAGTAATTCCATGTAGTACATGACCAAACTATGCCGCTGCATGCGGACAGCAGAAGCAAATCCCGACACAGCCAATCAATGCAACCCGAACCCATAAAAAAACGCTGAACAAATGGTTATACTGCATAAACGCCCAACTAATATTGCTTAATGCAATCATACTACTCAATACATGCACAGTCTGACTAACCCGATATTAACAGCATGGACCCATACGTACAAACGAAGACTGAAGATCGGGCATGAAGACTGAAGAATGTGCATACGCAGATGAAGGACGCTGATTGGGCCAAACAGGGCGTCCTACTACATCCCGCTCGGGGCTCCTGGTTCCCATGCAGTCCATACGCAAGCCGCGGCTGATCGGTTCGACGGGCTCAGGGCGATGCCGGAGCTGAAGATGCAGCCGCTGCTCACCAGGCCCACAGCCGGCGCCACAAAGCATGTCGACGGGGAGGAGGTGGTCATGGGAAGTTGCAGTGCGCCCCGAAGGCCAGGGAGCTGCGACGGCGGCTACACGTGAAGCTGAGCGGCGGGCTGAAGGGGAAGACGTCAGCGGACGGGTACACTCCGCCGGCGACCATCGTGCCGCAGAGGCGACACGCAAGGTGCCGACGCTAGCTGCAGGAAAGCCTCGTTGTTGTTAAGGAGTCAGCGAGGATGACTTCCCAGCGAGCATGGGAGAGATGATGATCACGGCTAATGACGACGTCGATGTCTAGGCGTCTTACCTCACCCTCAACGCCGCCGAGTACCACCACGCCATCGTGGCCGTGTCTGGAGCCAAGGCGCGGCGAGCCTGCAACACACTGCTCCGCCCCATAGCTGCATCTCTCCAGTTGTTCTCTTGGGCTCCAGCCGCCGCTAGTGCAAAGGACCTGGTCGCCATGTCGGAGGCCAGCATGGGAACTTGGGAAGAGCCACGACAGTACTTCATGGCCTGAGCGCTAAGCGCAGCCGCAGAGCAGAAGAGGAGCTGGGAAGGGATGATGGAATGGCGCCGCCGCCGTCGCTCCAGGAGAGGAGACGGGAGCCTGCCGGCAGGGACGACCTGCCTACAGCATAAGACAGCTTGACTGGTGCCGGTGCGTACGGTTGCCGAGCATTGCTGGCGTCGGAACAGATGGGAGCCTGCCGGCGGGGACTACGGCATGGACCGATGGCGAGGTGGGATGTAGATGTTGCTGGGATTGAAAACGCATGCAGGGACGCGAGGTGAGCTTCAGTGGCAACGGGATGGAGAAGGACGCCGGCGTTTTATATTCCCATACGGCGGTCGGGCGGTGCAGCAGTGGCACGCGGTTTTGCTGGATTCTTCGAGAGAAATGGTGATCGAATCCCAAACGGAAGAGACAAAAAGAAGAGACAAAACGAATGACCAATAGCGGCAAGAACCCGAAAGCGACCCACCGATTGGGCAACAGCGGCAGAGGCAGAAGAGAAGCTTCCAACCAGATAAGTGTGTCAGGGAACCTGCCCCACATGCAGTACTAAATTGCTAAATACACCAACACGATTGCCACACCCGTTGAAGAAATTTGAATGAAATAAGTGAATGCACCATTCATTTCTACCCCGCTGTATACCAAAATAATACCACGCGCCACAACCAGAACACACTATGTGTCACTTTCATCCAAGTGGTTTACTCTCACGGCGAAAACTTGGTCTGGAATAGATGCTGCGCGGCGGCACGCCGCGCCCAATACCGTACATGTGTATATGTTATTTTGACTCATGTGATGAACAATAAAGTCTTCATGTGTGTAAATTTATTGTTTAACTCGGTAGTCACAAGAAAGCAGGCTATGCACACAAACGATTTCGCAAGGATACGTTTATTATTATTGTAAGTGCTACATCTTGCAAGATGCAAAGTACACCCCCTCTCCCCACGAGCTCGGTGGGTCACCATCACGATGCTAGCTGATTCAGATTGTCGTTGACATGGTATCCTATGGCCATAATTTTGATCCATTGCCGAAAGTGTGTGATATGGATGTAAGCTAGTTCTGATGGTAGGTCGTCCTTCGGGCAATTGGTGTAGACCAAGAAGGTACTAACGGGCCTGTGTTTGATCGACACGTGCATTAGTTTGGAAGATCACTGGGTAAAAAATTTGTGTGGCTCCAGCGGCTGTTTGCAAATCTTTTGAACTTAGTTTGTTATCCCGTGTGTGCATGTAGCTATTTTGCGTACTTATTGCGGTGTGCGTGGGCTGTCGTTGTCCCGTTGACCTACATGCATGGGCCCTCTGCAATTTGCTCTGTGATTTGTTTTTGTTTGTTTTTTGCTCAACCAATTGTCTGTCGGGCGGCGGGGATTGGCTGTTTTGCTTTTGCCGTTGATGGGGCGTGCAAGGCGCTGTTTTTGGGATAAGGTGACCACATGCATGTATCTTCCAGGATTCTCTCCTGCCGCTTAAGCCAGGTGATTACTTTTTTTTTACATTCGCATGTGTAAGTCATTGTTGGTGTTGACACATACTTAGGCAGTTTGATTTCTTTTTAATGCGTGCATGGGTTGGTACTGTTGGCGGCGACACAGCATGGGATTACATGCGTGTTTTACCGTGTTGCCGCTTAATCCGTAGTTTCTCGATCACAGCATGTGCGTGCTTTCTAGACGAATCGTGCGTGTATAAATAGGAGTAAGATTTGTTCCCGTTTAACGACCAAGCGAGATAACCTACCACACGGCTCCCCTTTCCTCTTCCTCTCCTCTCCCGTTCTTTCCCAACGTACGCCGGCCAAACTGTCTATCGGCAACGTCATGGAAGCCAAGGAGGTGAGCCAGAGAAACAACCCCGGCGATGGGGACCTGGACTTGCTCTCCCGGTTCATGGCGGCCGTGGGCAAGGATGACGGCGGCGGCAAGCTCCCCGCCGTGTTCCACATGCCGGAGGCCAAGCGCCGGTTCCCACGGGATGTGGTTGTCAGCTCGTGCCGGAGCACTGGCTCGGTAACGGCGGCGAGTTCGCGGCAGTGGACGCGGCGCAGTACCTCGGGAAGGAGATGTCCTACGTGCAGATGAAGACGGGCGCAGCAGCCGTTGTCCAGAAGTTCAGGTTGAACGCGGTGGCGCCGACGTCGTGCCCAGGATCTTGCAATGGTTCAAGGACGACATGCAGGATAGGATCAATGCACACTCCTGCCCTCGCATGAAAGCCGCGCCACCGACGGCGACAGGACGAAGGCTTGCCGGAGCGCCCGTGGACAGGATAGTGAAGCAGAGCCTGAACATGAACATGAGGTCCATCATGCGGTGAGCTATGGCGTCCGTGGACATGACCAACGCTAAGCAGCTCCTGGGACGCCATGGACGCAGCGAGGCCGTGAGTTCCACACTTATGTTGATGGCTGTGGCTATAATGCAAGCAGCGAAAGGAAGCACCTATATATAGGATTCCTGGACGCCCCATATCACAGACAAAGGCGGCGATAAACAACCGGAAACATCGATAGGAGGCGGCATCTAGAAAATACGTTTAAAGCGGCACCGCTCAGTAGATTCCACACAATGCATTCGTGTCAATCCCTCAAACGGAAGTCCAGTCAATCCACAGCGTGCCAACCTCTTAGTACCCCAGCACAAACGAAAAGAAAACGGGCACTACCTTTGACCAGACAACACGCAGATCAATTTCTTTAACCAGGCCACGTGCACACAGGACAACGCCATGCATGTAAGGATAGGTTCAAATAGAAACCGCCAAAACGAAGGACGTAGTCAAATTAGAGTTTTCATGCAGCGTAGATGGGGCAGATGGAATGTCTGTAAATCAGGACCTAAATCGCTACATCCACCAGAGCCGTACCCCGCCATTTCACACACGTTCAAAAAATTTGAATCAAATAAGTGAATCCACCAGCCAATTCTACCCCGTCCCATACCAAAATAATAGCACGTGTCCCATCCACACCTCACCATCAATCACTTTCATCCAAGTGGTTGAATCTCATGAAAACTTGGTCTGGAATAGAGGCTTGGGTATATTGGTGTATGTCGATGGTCAACTGGCGTGGGCAATTTCAATAAGATATATTGTCCTAGAAGCACATGGAGATATTCCAAGATGAAAATTAGCCACGACATTCATCCATGGGGGATTTAACTCTATTTTACGTACGCGTTTGGACTAACAACAAAAGGTTTCAGTCTGATTTTTGTACCATATCGTCTCAGGGCCTTGATAGCAAATCCAAATAAACTATTCCAAAATCGAAATGCCAGTGAGTATATAAATCAAAAGGAAAGTGAAAATTTTGATTTCACTATGAAATCCATGGATAGTACTTAAATATTTATGTGCGTGTAAGTTTTATTGACATAAGCCAATTATATCTGAATGGATTAGAAAGCCAACACTTCGTATGTATGAAATTTGAACTTAAAAACAAAAGCCAGTAAAAGAACTGATATAAGAAATAAGAAGTTAGAACAATGTTCTTATGAGTACCAGTGTAGAAAAATTTATATGGACATTTTTACTGATTTGTATGTGAAATACAAAGTTCAAATTAAACATCAACAAAAATAGAACCTTGATTTCAATTCCGTGACATGCAACACGTAGAGGATATGAATGACACAAGGTAAGACAAGGGACGCCGATAACAGCCACACGTGTGGGCGTTAAGCGGTCTGCCCACACATTTTATGTAGTGTCTAAGAGTACGAGCCCTGCGCCTACGTGTGGGCAAAACAACTAGCCCACACATCTTTTTTCCTCGCGGTCCCTCTCACACGCGCCTACGTGTGGGCAAAATGCATAACGCCCACATGACCTCTCTCAGCCACCTACCTCACGGTCCCTTGGCTACCAGCGTAACAGTCACCATGCGTCCCCGTAGTTGCCATGGTTCAGACCCTTTTCAATGTCCGTTTACCTGCAGTTGCCATGTCGCTGAACTACAGTTGCCGTGTCGAACAACTACAGTTGCCATGGTTTCTCAACTGCAGTTGCCAAGTATGGTCTGGTCTGCTGCAGTTGCCATGATTTCAAAAAATTTGGAGTTGCCACCTATTAACACTAGGCAGTTGCCATGTATGGCCTGGTCTACTACAATTGCCATGATTTTAAAACTTTAGGAGTTGCCACCTACTAACCCTAGGCAGTTGCCATGTAGCACTATAAAAAAGGCATGGCAAAAAAACATGTTCAGGTAAAAGAGAGAGTTGTCATGTGCTCACAAGCATGCTAGGGCAGTTGCCATGTAAACAGAAAGAGTTGTCATCTGCTTACGTGCACTCTAGGGCAGTTGCCATGTACCATGCAAAAACATGGCAAATCGGGTAAAAAGAGAGTTGCCATCTGCTTACAAGCAAAGCTATGGCAGTTGCCATGTACCCTGCAGAAATACATGGCAACTGACAGCTTTGGGTATGGGCGAGGAGACGGGCGTGTGGGCGAAGTGATAAACGCCCACACACCAGCCCCTCTGCATGCGTGAAAACCGGTGTGTTGGCGAATTGCTAAACGCCCACACACCAGCCCGCGCGTGAAGAAAAAAGGACGTGTTGGCATCCGGGTGAATGCCGACACACCAGCCTAGTCCTACGTAGCACATAAAAACTGCTAGAACGCGTCAAGATTCGTGCAAAATTGGTTGGATGAGGATCCATGCGTGTGGGCGAGTTGCCAAACACCCACACGTGTGAGCGTTAGTGTTTTCAAAGACAAATGGAAAATGATAAGGTATACAGTGTTTGTTGTTTCTACATGCATGCATGAACGTTGCAAGCACAAATAATTTATAATATTTAATAATTCGTTTCATTCTGATACTTATTAAAACTTGACACAGATAACATGGCCGCCATTAGAAAAATATACATTGTAGAGGGTTGGAGAGTTAGTGAATGATTTAGAATATTTTCTGAGAGTGCGCAACAATTAATGAATAAACTAATATAAAAATTTCTGAGATCAATGAAGAAACATAACACAAGGTTTTCTTGGTTGAAAATTCCCTAAGCTGTATTTTAAAAGCAACGTAATAAGGTTTTAAACATTCAGTGTCTCACTACCTATCAAGGATGAACGATAGCATCACATGTTCAGGAGAATATGTTCAGGTAAACTAATCTAAATTTATAGTAAAAAATATAAATATTGAGGTTTCATGTAGACGTAGTATAGTTTCGTTCGCCAATGGTTACTGTCATTCATAATTTTATATCAGTGCATTAACATAGAATTTTTAATCAGAGTTCAACATAGACCAAGAACCAAGTCATTATCTAAAATGACATACACAACCTTATAATAAAATCTAGCCGCGCAAATGCGCGGGCCACCCCGCTAGTTTATATACAATATATAAGAAATCATTTAAAGTCTGAATGTCTAACAACAAACTAACATAACCATTACATAAAATAATTCACACGAACTTCTTTTGAGATCACAAAGTAGCTCTTTAGTACAAATGCCTACTGACTAAACAATCGAGTGGTCAATGCATTTCTACATGCGACCACAAGATAAAAGCAACACCACAATTATCACAAACTGAAGAAGAATTATCATGTTCTTTCATCCACTAAACCCGATAAGCCGTTTGTGGCTAGCACATCAAGTCAACCCGTCCATTGAACCCACTAATTCAAAATTTCTTCTGCTTAAGCACATACTAATTGTAATGATACTCTGCCTTCTCTCTGCTATTGAACGAGTCATGGGAGCTGCGTTCATAGAAAATCACGTGTTCATTGCATTCAGACCATGAGTCGTAGACTCCTGAACATCAACCTCTGTACAGTACATACCACTTCATCTATAAAGATAGAGAAAAAAATGCAGAGAATTAGTGCAAGGTTAATAATAGCACATCATACATAATCCACGTAAACGTTCATCACTCATACAATCAAAAGCATCGCAAGTGGCAATCTAAGAAGTCCATATCAGCACCTACATGACTACATCAGTAAATCAACGCCAAACTATCTAGGTGGACTACTCAGAGGTATAGTCCGTGAAACCGGTGATCGTGGAGTCAGAGAACGTTGGGGCATCCCCCACGATGGAGGACCAAGCATCATCGGGAATGTACGTCGGTGGACTCAATGGCATCGAGTCGTCACACTCCTTACATGGGGCCTTCTTCTCCTTGATTTTCACTGCGAAATCCATGGATAGTACTTAAATATTGATGTGTGTGTAAGTTTTATTGACATAAGACAATTATATATGGGTGGATTAGAAAGGCAACACTTCGTATGTATGAAATTCGAACTCAAAAACAAAAGCCAGTAAAAGAACTGATATAAGAAATAAGAAGTTAGTACAAACTTCTTATGTGTACCAGTGTAGAAAAATTTATATGGACATTTTTACTTATTTGTATGTGAAATACCAAGTTCAAATGAAACATCAACAAAAATAGAACCTTGATTTCCATTCCATGACATGCAATACGTAGAGGATATGAATGACACTAGGTAAGACAAATCGAAAATGATAAGGTATACGGTGTTTGTTGTTCCTACATGCATGCATGAACGTTGGAAGCACAAATAATTTATAATATTTAATAATTCATTTTATTCTGATACTTATTAAAACATGACACAGATAACATTGTCACCATTAGAAAAATATACATTGTAGAGGGTTGGAGAGTTAGTGAATGATTTAGAATATTTTCTCAGAGTACGCAACAATTAATGAATAAACTAATTGAACCCACTAATTCAAATTTTCTCTTCTGCTTAAGCACATACTAATTGTAATGATACTCTGCCTTCTCTCTGCTATTGAACGAGTCATGGGAGCTGCGTTCATAGAAAATCACGTGTTCATTGCATTCAGACCATGAGTCGTAGACTCCTGGACATCAACCTCTGTACACTACATACCACTTCATCTACAAAGATAGAGAAAAAAAGGCAGAGAATTAGTGCAAGGTTAATAATAGCACATCATACATAATCCACGTAGCGTTCATCACTCATACAATCAAAAGCATCGCAAGTGGCAATCTAAGATGTCCATATCAGCACCTACATGACTACATCAGTAAATCAACGCCAAACTATCTAGGTGGACTACTCAGAGGTATAGTCCGTGAAACCGGTGATCGTGGAGTCAGAGCACGTTGGGGCATCCCCCACGATGGAGGACCAAGCATCATCGGGAATGTACGTCGGTGGACTCAATGGCATCGAGTCGTCACACTCCTTACATGGGGCCTTCTTCTCCTTGATTTTCACTGCGAAATCCATGGATAGTACTTAAATATTGATGTGTGTGTAAGTTTTATTGACATAAGACAATTATATCTGGGTGGATTAGAAAGGCAACACTTCGTATATATGAAATTCGAACTCAAAAACAAAAGCCAGTAAAAGAACTGATATAAGAAATAAGAAGTTAGAAGAAAGTTCTTATGAGTACCAGTGTAGAAAAATTTATATGGACATTTTTACTGGTTTGTATGTGAAATACAAAGTTCAAATGAAACATCAACAAAAATAGAACTTTGATTTCCGTTCCATGACATGCAATACGTAGAGGATATGAATGACACTAGGTAAGACAAATCGAAAATGATAAGGTATACAGTGTTTGTTGTTATACATGCATGCATGAAAGTTGGAAGCACACATAATTTATACAGTAATATTTAATAATTCATTTCATTCTGATACTTATTAAAACTTGACATAGATAACATGGCCGCCATTAGAAAAATATACATTGTAGAGGGTTGGAGAGTTAGTGAATGATTTAGAATATTTTCTCAGAGTACGCTACAATTAATGAATAAACTAATATAAAAATTTCTGAGATCAATGAAGAAACACAACACAACATTTTCTTGGTTGAAAATTCCCTGAGATGTATTTTGAAAGCAACGTAATAAGGTTTAAACATTCAGTGTCTCACTACCTATCAAGGATGAACGATAGCATCACATGTTCAGAAGAATATGTTTAAGTGAACTAATCTAAATTTATAGTTAAAAATATATATATTGAGGTTTAATGTAGACGTTGTATAGTTTCGTTCGCCAATGGTTTAGTGTCATTCATAATTTTATATCAGTGCACTAAAATAGAATTTTTTTATCAGAGTTCAACATAGACCAAGACCAAGTCATTATCTAAAACGACATACACAACCTTATAATAAAATCTAGCCGCGCGAATGCGCGGGTCACCCCGCTAGTTTATATACAATATATAAGAAAGCATTTCAAGTCTGAATGTCTAACAACAAACTAACATAACCATTACATAAAATAATTCACACGAACTTCTTTTGAGATCACAAAGTAGCTCTTTAGTACAAATGCCTACTGACTAAACAATCGAGTGGTCAATGCATTTCTACATGCGACCACAAGATAAAAGCAACACCACAATTATCACAAACTGAAGAAGAATTATCAGGTTCTTTCATCCACTAAACCCGATAAGCCGTTTGTGGCTAGCACATCTAGTCAACCCGTCCATTGAACCCACTAATTCAAATTTTCTCTTCTGCTTAAGCACATACTAATTGTAATGATACTCTGCCTTCTCTCTGCTATTGAACGAGTCGTGGGAGCTGCGTTCATAGAAAATCACATGTTCATTGCATTCAGACCATGAGTCGTAGACTCCTGGACATCTACCTCTGTACACTACATACCACTTCATCTACAAAGATAGAGAAAAAAAGGCAGAGAATTAATGCAAGGTTAATAATAGCACATCATACATAATCCATGTAAACGTTCATCACTCATACAATCGAAAGCATCGCAAGTGGCAATCTAAGAAGTCCATATCAGCACCTACATGACTACATCAGTAAATCAACGCCAAACTATCTAGGTGGACTACTCAGAGGTATAGTCCGTGAAACCGGTGATCGTGGAGTCAGAGAACGTTGGGGCATCCCCCACGATGGAGGACCAAGCATCATCGGGAATGTACGTCGGTGGACTCAATGGCATCGAGTCGTCACACTCCTTACACGGTGGGGCCTTCTTCTCCTTGATTTTCACTGTGAAATCCATGGATAGTACTTAAATATTGATGTGTGTGTATGTTTTATTGACATAAGACAATTATATCTGGGTGGATTAGAAAGGCAACATTTCGTATGTATGAAATTTGAGCTCAAAAACAAAACCAGTAAAAGAACTGATATAAGAAATACGAAGTTAGAACAAAGTTCTTATGAGTACCAGTGTAGAAAAATTTATATGGAAATTTTTACTTATTTGTATGTGAAATACAAAGTTCAAATAAAATATCAACAAAAATAGAACCTTGATTTCCATTCCATGGCATGCAATATGTAGAGGATATGATTGACACTAGGTAAGACAAATCGAAAATGATAAGGTATACAGTGTTTGTTGTTTCTACATACATGCATGAATGTTGGAAGCACAAATAATTTATAATATTTAATAATTCATTTCATCCTGATACTTATTAAAACATGACACAGATAACATTGTCGCCATTAGAAAAATATACATTGTAGAGGGTTGGAGAGTTAGTGAATGATTTAGAATATTTTCTCAGAGTACGCAACAATTAATGAATAAACTAATACAAAAATTTCTGAGATCAATGAAGAAACATAACACAACGTTTTCTTGGTTGAAAATTCCCAAAGATGTATTTTAAAAGCAACATAGTATGGTTTTAAACATTCAGTGTCTCACTACCTATCAAGGATGAACGATAACATCACATGTTCAGAAGAATATGTTTAAGTAAACTAATCTAAATTTATAGTAAAAATATATATTTTGAGGTTTCATGTAGACGTTGTATAGTTTCGTTCGCCAATGGTTTAGTGTCATTCATAATTTTATATCAGTGCATTAACATAGAATTTTTTATCAGAGTTCAGCATCGACAAAGAATCAAGTCATTATCTAAAACGGCATACACAACCTTATAATAAAATCTAGCCGCGCAAATGCGCGGGCCACCCCGCTAGTTTATATACAATACAGAAACAAGCATTTCAAGTCTCCATGTCTAACAACAAACTAACATAACCATTACATAAAATAGTTCACACGAACTTCTTTTGAGATCACAAAGTATCTCTTTTGTACAAATGCCTACTGACTAAACAGTAGAGTGGTCAATGCATTTCTACATGCGACCACAAGATAAAAGCAACACCACAATTATCACAAACTGAAGAAGAATTATCAAGTTCTTTCATCCACTAAACCCGATAAGCCGTTTACGCTAGCACATCCAGTCAACCCATCCATTGAACCCACTAATTCAGATTTTCTCTTCTTCTTAAGCACATACTGATTGTAATGATACACCGCCTTCTCTCTGCTATTGAACGAGTCGTGGGAGCTGCCTTCATAGAAAATCACTTGTTCATTGCATTCAGACCATGAATCGTTGACTCCTGGACATCTACCTCTATACAATACATATAACTTCATCTAAAAAAAGATAGAGAAAAAAAGGCAGAGAATTAATGCAATGTTAATAATAGCACATCGTACATAATCCACGTAAGCGTTCATCACTCATACAATCAAAAGCAACGCAAGTGGCAATCTAAGAAGTCCATATCAGCACTACATGACTACATCAGTAAATCAATGCCAAACTATCTAGGTGGACTACTCAGAGCTGTTGTCCATGAAACCGGTGATCGTGGAGTTAGAGAACGTGGGGGCATCCCCCACGGTGGAGGACCAAGCGTCGTCGGGAATGTACGTCGGTGGACTCAATGGCATCGAGTCGTCACACTCCTTACAAGGTGGGGCCTTCTTCTCCCTGATTTCACTATGAAATCCATGGATAGTACTTAAATATTTATGTGTGTGTAAGTTTTATTGACATAAGACAATTATATCTAGGTGGATTAGAAAGGCAACACTTCGTACGTTTGAAATTTGAACTCAAAAACTAAAGCCAGTAAAAGAACTAATACAAGAAATAAGAAGTTAGAACAACGTTCTTATGAGTACCAGTGTAGAAAAATTTATATGGACATATTACTAATTTGTATGTGAAATACAAAGTTCAAATGATACATCAACAAAAATAGAACCTTGATTTCCATTCCATGACATGCAATACGTAGAGGATATGAATGACACTAGGTAAGACAAATAAAAAATGATAAGGTATACAGTGTTTGTTGTTTCTACATGCATGCATGAACGTTGGAAGCACAAATAATTCATAATATGTAATAATTCATTTCATTCTGATACTTATTAAAACTTGACACAGATAACATGGCCGCCATTAGAAAAATATAGATTGTAGAAGGTTGGAGAGTTAGTGAATGATTTAGAATATTTTCTGAGAGTACGCAACAATTAATGAATAAACTAATATAAAAATTTCTGAGATCAATGAAGAAACATAACACAACGTTTTCTTGGTTTTAAACGTAATAAGGTTTTAAAGATTCAGTGTCTCACTACCTATCAAGGATGAACAATAGCATCACATGCTCAGGAGAATGTGTTCAAGTAAACTAATCTAAATTTACAGTAAAAAAATATAAATATTGAGGTTTCATGTAGACGTTGTATAGTTTCGTTCGCCAATGGTTTAGTGTCATTCATAATTTTATATCAGTGCATTAACATAGAATTTTTTATCAGAGTTCAACATAGACCAAGAACCAAGTCATTATCTAAAACGACATACACAACCTTAGAATAAAATCTAGCCGCGCAAATGCGCGAGCCACCTTGCTAGTTTATATACAATACGTAAACAAGCATTTCAAGTCTCAATGTCTAACAATGAACTAACATAACCATTACATAAAATAGTTCACACGAACTTCTTTTGAGATCACAAAGTAGCTCTTTAGTACAAATGCCTACTGACTAAACAATAGAGTGGCCACAACATAAAAGCAACACTACAATTATCACAAAGTGAATAAGAATTATCAAGTTCTTTCATCCACTAAACCGGATAAGATGTTTCTGACTAGCACATCGAATCAACCCATCCATTGAACCTAATAATTCAGATTTTCTCTGCTGCTTAAGCACATACTGATTGTAATGATACTGTGCCTTCTCTCTGCTATTGAACGAGTCATGGGAGCTGCCTTCATAGAAAATCTCTTGTTCATTGCATTCAGACCATGAATCATAGACTCCTGGACATCTACCTCTATACACTACATGCCACTTCATCTACAAAGATAGAGAAAAATAGGCAGAGAATTAATGCAAGTTTAGTAATAGCACATCATACATAATCCTCAAACATTCATCACTAATACAATCAAAAGCATCGCAAGTGGCAATCTAAGAAGTCCATATCAGCACCTACATGACTACATAAGTAAATCAATGCCAAATTATCTAGGTGGACTACTCAGAGGTGTAGTCACGTGAAACCGGTGATCGTGGAGTCAGAGAACGTCGGGGCATCCCCGCGGTGGAGGACCAAGCGTCATCGGGAATGTACGTCGGTGGACTAAATGGCATCGAGTCGTCACACTCCTTACATGGTGGGGCCTTCTCCTTGATTTGACTGTGAAATCCATGGATAGTACTTAAATATTTATGTGCTTGTAAGTTTTATTGACATAAGACAATTATATTTGGGTGGATTAGAAAGGCAACACTTGTATGTATGGAATTTTAACTCAAAAACAAACGCCAGTAAAAGAACTGATATAAGAAATAAGAAGTTAGAACAAAGTTCTTATGAGTACCAGTGTAGAAAAATTTATATGGACATTTTTACTGATTTGTATGTGAAATACAAAGTTCAAATAAAATACCAACAAAAATAGAACCTTGATTTCCATTCCATGGCATGCAATATGTAGAGGATATGATTGACACTAGGTAAGACAAATCGAAAATGATAAGGTATACAGTGTTTGTTGTTTCTACATGCAAGCATGAACGTTGGAAGCACGAATAATTTATAATATTTAATAATTCATTTCATTGTGATACGTATTAAAACTTGACACAGATAACATGGCCGCCATTAGAAAAATATACATTGTAGAGGGTTGGATAGTTCGTGAATGATTTAGAATGTTTTTTGAGAGTACACAAGAATTAACCAATAAACTAATATAAAAATTTCTGGGATCAATGAAGAAACATAACACAACGTTTTCTTGGTTGGAAATTCCCTAAGATGTATTTGAAAAGCAACGTAATAAGGTTTTAGACATTCAGTGTGTCACAGGATGAACGATAGCATCACATGTTCAAAAGAATATGTTTAAGTAAACTAATCTAAGTTTATAGTAAAAAAAATATTTTTCATGTTTCATGTAGACGTTGTATAATTTCGTTCGCCAATGGTTTAGTGTCATTCATAATTTTATGTCAGTGCATTAACATAGAATTTTTTTATCAGAGTTCAACATAGACCAAGAACCAAGTCATTATCTAAAACGACATACACAACCTTATAGTAAAATCTAGCCGCGCAAATGCGCGGGTCACCCCGCTAGTTTATATACAATACATAAACAAGCATTTCAAGTCTCAATGTCTAACAACAAACTTACATAACCGTTACATAAAATAGTTCACACGAACTTCTTTTGAGATCAAAAAGTAGCTAATTAGTACAAATGCCTCTTGACTAAACAATAGAGTGGTCATTGCATTTCTACATGCGACCACAACATAAAAGCAACACCACAATTATCAAAAACTGAATAAGAATTATCAAGTTCTTTCATCCACTAAACCCGATAAGATGTTTCTGGCTAGCACATCCAGTCAACCCATCCATTGAACCTACTAAATCAGATTTCTCTGCTGCTTAAGCACATACTGATTGTAATGATACTCTGCCTTCTCTCTGCTATTGAACGAGTCGTGGGAGCTTCCTTCATAGAAAACCACTTGTTCATTGCATTCATACCATGAATCGTAGACTCCTGGACATCTACCTCTGTACACTACTTACCACTTCATCTACGAAGATAGAGAAAAATAGGTAGAGAATTAATGCAAGGTTAATAATAGCAGATCATACATAATCCACGTAAGCCTTCATCACTCATACAATCTAAAACATCGCAAGGGGCAATCTAAGAAGTCCATATCAGCACCTACATGACTACATCAGTAAATTAACGCCAAACTATCTAGGTGGACTACTCAGAGGTGTAGTCCGTGAAACCGGTGATCGTGGAGTCAGAGAAAGTTGGGGCATTCCCCATGATGGAGGACCAAGCGTCGTCGGGAATGTATGTCGGTGGACTCAATGGCATCGAGTCATCACACTCCTTACATGGTGGGTCCTTCTTCTGCTTGGCTGGGGGATTCTTCTTGGCCAGATCCTCAGTATACTTTATTAGGATTAGCTGTGGGTGCTTCTCAATGAACACCGCCAAGCGTTCCTCGGCGAGCTTCTCCTTGCCCGCGGAGTCGACCCTAATGGAAGATGCGTTGTCGATGGAAGCCATAGCCACGAAATCGATCGGTGATTACACCTTTCATCACACAATGAAAAATAGCATAAGAATCAAACATCAAATATTACTTCTAAGCAAATAAATCATGATGGACACTATCTCACGGATATTTCGACTTTCGGTGATGGTCAAGCTGGGCGAGTCCATCATGCGTGAAAAATGTAATCACAGGACGAACTCACACAGATCGATCGCCATCGGCAAAAGACGATTTTCTTTCTCCAAGAACAACTCTCATCTCTCTCATGTATATATGGTGGAACACTCCCTGGTGGTGGTATATATGGTGGTCACTATCTCACAGATATTTCAACTTCAGATATTTCAACTTTCGATGATGGTCAAGCTAGGAAAGTCCATCGTGCATGAAAAATATATATCACAGGACGAACTCGCACAGATCCAGTGCCATCGGCAAAAGAAGATTTTCTTTCTCCAAGAACAACTCTCATCTCTCTCACGTATATATGGTGGAACTCTCTATGGTGGTGGTATATATGGTTGTCACTATCTCACGTATATTTCGACTTTTGGTGATGGTCAAGCTTGGCAAGTCCATCCTGTGTGACAAATGTATATCACAAGAAGAACTCGCCCAGATTAACCGCCATCGGCAAAAGACGATTTTCTTTCTCCAAGAACAACTCTCATCTCTTTCATGTATATATCGTGGAACTCTCTCTGGTGGTGGTATATATAGTGGACACTATCTCACGGATATTTCGACTTCTGGTGATGGTCAAGCTGGACGAGTCCATCGTGCGTGACAAATGTATATCACAAGAAGAACTCGCCCACATTGACCGCCATTGTCAAAAGACAATTTTCTTCCTCCATATAGCATCCATACGAACAACAAGAATTATTAGATGCATCAACAATTAATTATCTATACAGCAAAATTAACAATTATCTACATTCATCCATACTTCTTTGCATCCATCTATGCATTCATGCATACATACATACGTTCATCTATATATTGATACATAACAAAAACTACAAAAAAAGTTCATGCATCAATCCATGCATTAATACATACATATATACATTCATACATTCATGCATCCATCAATCCTTGCATCCATATAAAAATCCATGCATCCCTCCATCCTTGCATCCATATTAAAATTCATGCATCCATACATACCCTCATGCATAAATACAAGATGAAGCTCACCGAGATGGGGAAGTGGTCTGGCGGGGTTGGGGGTCACCGGCTGATTCGGGAGGGTGCCTGTGGGGTCAGGGGCGATGGTGGGGTCGATGGACACCGGTGGGGTGGGCGCCAGTGCGGAGAGCGCCGGCCGGGGGGGGGGGGTGCATTGTGTTGGTGGGGTGTGGTGGGGGCGTGGTGAGGAAGAGAAAGAAGAGGCCGTGGGGGGGGGGGGGTTAATTGTTCGCCGACCTTTACCGAGCATCTGTCGGTGCGGCTCTCGGTAAAGGTATGAGACCTAGATCTAGGTTTTACACCTTTTTCGAGAGAAACGCTCGGCAAACGATAAAGCACACTCAAAAATGGCAAACATACCGAGAGTGGCACTCGGAAATGACACTCCTCCCTCACCCAATAAGCCGCAGGCATGCCTCCAGGACACAACAAATGATTTCCCATGCCGCTACCCAGAATGTTTTCATGTGTCACCTTACTGATCTGCAATTCCATGCGATGAAACCCTAGCAGAGCAATATATTTCTCGAATATCGCGCGCGTCCCCGAAAAATGCGAGGCAGGGACACGTGCCATGTGGTTGCCCCCTCTTAGAGCAGCCTCAGGGGACCAACACTTCCTGCACAAACCAGACATGTTTCCTCTCGATACGCAGATATTAGCTCGGAGACGGTGCGGTTTACAAGCGGCCTCGGGGGAGGCTTACTGGTAACGCGTCCAAACTATTACCACACCCTACAGAGGCCCTGTGATGACACCATCCTAGATCCCGAGCAATCCTACCATCGTATGGTTTTCTGAGGATTTCAGTGGTTGCATCAGGAATAACACCGAGGTACTTTTGGTAACCGGGTGGCAGGGCATGCCCCTCCCGCGTCTGTGCAAGGCATAGGCATGCCACAAGGACATCATAAATGATTCCCGATGCAGCTATGCGACATGATTTCATGTGCCACCTTGTTGATCTGCAATTCCCGACGATGAAACCCTAGTAGAGCAATAAATTTCTCAAATATTGCCCGCGTCCCCGAAAAATGCAAGGCCGTGGCACGTGCCATGCGGTTGGCCCCTCTTAGAGCATGAGAAGTTTCGAGGCCAACGAAGCAATGGGACCAACACTTCCTGCACAAACCGAACACGTTCCCTCTCGATACCTAGATACTAGCTCGGGGACGGTGAAAACTGTGAGGCCGTGGCACGTGCCATGCGGTTGCCTCCTCTTAGAGCATGAGAAGTTTAGAGGCCAACGGAGCAACAGGAGCAACAATTCCTGCACAAACCGGACACGTTCCCTCTCGATACCCAGATACTAGCTTGGAGACGGTGCGGTTTACAAGCGGCCTCAGGGGAGGCATACTCGAAACGCGTCCAAACTTTTAGCACACCCTACCGAGGCCCTGTGATGACACAGTGCCAGATCCCGAGCAATCCTACCATCGACATCATAAATAGTCCATCTCCTTAACAAGGGTGTAATGAATACCGAAGCTTACTGCATCTGGACTATCCCACTATTCAAAAAAATACATCAGTCATCCATACTCTCCAGTTGAAGAGTATACACGATTAATACAGTCTTTATTACAGATGATAAATCATATTCATCCTGCATATCCTCCAACTAGAGTGCAAGGAAGACCCACGCTTGTAACAATGTAATAGATGAAGGTATTTAAGCAGGTGCAGCAGTTGCTCGGGGGGGCGAGGTGGGACTAAACTTTGATGGTGGCCTTATCTTTACCGGGAGCCACTCTCGGCAACTGCTCGTTTACCGAGAGCGAATCTCGGGTAATAGCCACTAGAATATTCATAGTGACTATATGGACTCTTTGTAATGAGAGAAGACCGAAGCTTAATGCGGTTGGACTATTGAACTATTTAAACAGGTTATTTTTCTAGTCAGCAGGTGAGGTGGGACTAAATCTTTGCCGAAAGCCACTCTCGGCAAAGAGTTGCAACCGTAACCGTGCCGTTAGTCGCCGCCAATGTGCCCTGTGGCAAAACTTTGCTGTGTGTGGCCGGATGGCCCTCGGCAAATAGTGCCTTTGCGGAATATAGCATGTTGCCGAGCACTACTGTCGGCATTGTCGTGTGTTTGCAAACTTACTCCGTTTACCGAGGGCGACTCTCGGCGTTCTTTACTTTGCGGGTGCCCGTGTTTTGGCTCTCGGCGATATCTGAAAATTCCAGTAGTGACAATGAACTTTTCACAGTTGAACCGTGGATACTATGTTCTCACGGGAGCAACAATTTCTTTAACCGCAGGAGTACTCTGCCAATTTATTGTTCTTGTCATTAGTTTACATATATGTTCATGTCTTTGTCCGTATGGGACTACAATTAGGCTCCGACTAGGCTAGAATATATTCTCGTCCCGAATCCCCAATTCCCTCTTAAATACGAACTCTCATATTCCTTCCCGCAAGCAACATGGTGACAAACAAGTGATGGCCAGGCAGCGAAATAGAGAACTAAAGATGGACGCCACACAAAAGTTACATCATATCTAACTGTGATAGTGTTGACATCAAATTTTGGCATGGTCAAAAACACAATTAAGATAGTGTTAAATGAAAAAGTGCTCAAGGTGGAAAAGTTCTGTATCTTCAAATGGAGAAACTTTGATATTTGGGCCATATATAGACATCCGATCTCATCTCTAAGGCTGAACTTGTGTTTAAGGTACTGAAATTTTGTATTCAGAACACTATTCGACTGATTACGCCCCCAACAAGGCCTCATATGAAAACATGATCTTCACGAATTGTCTTCGTCTCCTTGAAGCGGTTGGTTTTGATATAAAGATCGTCCCAATCCGAGGTCGTATGCAAAAGTTAGAGGCCACACAGCGCGACCCTCTAGTGAGCAAAATATGACGCGCGGAACCAGGCACACATATGAGTATGTCTGATGAGACGCGTGAGTTAATCAGCCTTTGCCGGCCGAGTAAAAAGCTTGCCGGCACAATAAAAGCTTGCCGGCGTAGAAAGCTTGCCGGTGTGAAAGCTTGCCGGCGTAGAAAGCTTGCGGTGTGAAAGCTCGTCGGGATGAAACCTTGCCTGGAAGCTTGCCGGTGTGAAAGCTTGCCGGGTGGAAACCTTGCCGGTGTGAAAGCTTGCCGGGGTGGAAACCTTGCCGGGGTGGAAAGCTTGCCGGGGTGGAAATCTTGCCGGAAAAGTGGAGGCTGTCAAAGACAATCCGACCAGAAGTTGGGGATGGGCTTGAAAGGTTATTGAGATGAACTTGGATGGAAAAGTGTTCTACACGGAAGTTGTGCGTATAATCGAAATGGTCAACTTTGCTTTTGGAGTCATCATCATCGAAGATAGTATACGGCCTGCAAAGTTGTTACAAGACTCGGACAGTTCAGAAAACTGCATAATTGAATCCGACCCACAATTAAAGATGGGCCCTAAAAGTCATAAAGATTGCCTTAAAAGGAGAAGTGACACGCGTTGTATTATGCAGATCATCGAGGCGGACAAGTTTGATGTTGAACTCGACTCCATCCGAGTTAGTATACGATTTCTACGGCGCAAGAAGCAGGACAGAAATTTTAGACAGATTCGGGCTGAATCCGAATTGGACTGAAACTTGAACTGTAGGACGTGAATTAATGTAATTTTCTTGTAAGGAAAGCCTAGATGAATCCTTTACTTGTACGGGAAGTCCAGCCGCCTCGTATATATGTTAGGGGTGACGGCCGATTCGAACAACACACAATCGATCAATTCATCTATCATTTTTTTATCTTTTATCTTTTCTCCTTAACCCTAGTTCTTCTTCTTCCTCGTTCTTCGTCTGTTCTTCTTGTTGCAGGGCGGCGAACCTCGAGGCCCTAGGGGCGATCAGGTCGACCTAAGGCAACGCATAGCCGCCGCGCACCCTGACGGGGTCCCTCCCGGACGTGTGGGGTTTCGGGTCTACAAAAGCGTCCGCAAGATTGCTTGCGTACCGCACTTCTGGATGGGTCTCCTTTGACGTGAGCTGCGATGCTTCATCCTTGGTGTCGAGGGTACACGGTGACGTGTTCGTGTGCGAACAGATAGTACATGGTTATCACTTACGAGCATGAAAACCAAACCTGGTAACAAGGATGCCTACCTACTAAATGGAAGAAGCAAACCAGCAAAGAATAAGTATGTATCCAATCCAACAGGGACGTAGCTAAGCTATAGCTAGCACCAGCGATATATATACCAACCGACGATGAGCATGTCTTTCATATCATGTGCTGCGTGGCGGGCGGCACGATGGAGCCGTCGCTGCGGCCCTGCTGCTTCTGCAGCTCCACGTTGGCGTGCCATCCGATGTCCATGACGAAGCCCCGGTTGCGGAGCTCGCGGTACTCCTGGCAGATGGCGCAATACTCGAGCCAGCAGAAGTGGATGCAGCAGTCCGGGCAGGGGGTCTCCTGGAGCCCGTACTGGGCGCGCATCTTGGTGCGGTACACGCAGGAGTAGATCCACTGGCACTGCCACCCCGACAGCACCCCTATCGTCATGTACAGGGCCGCGCCGGCCCCGCTTGACGTCGCCCCCTTGTCCAGGATCTCCGCCATCCGCCCCACCGCGATGCACGGGCAGCACCACCCCAGCAAGCAGACGCCATGGTCGTCGGCGCAGTCGAACAAGCCCGTTGACCAGGGGGTGGTTCCGGACTCCATGGTGGCTGGTGGCATGCTCGTTCCGGCCGACGGGCTCCTATAGCTATCCGGCCACCGGTGGACGATGGGCAAGCGGGTGGCCTCAGCTAGCGGGATGGCCAAGGCTCCTGTATATGTTGGTTCCCACGATTTATTAGCACTAAAAAAAATTAGCATGCACTATTATTAGGTGGCCTCGCAAAAATAAGTGGCACATGATTTCCATGTTCCATCTCCCGATAAAAGTAGTACGTACTATAAGGAAAAGAAAATACTCTGAAATGTGCCCCCTATGGGCTACGAGAATAATATATAGGACAATTCCATGACCGACTTCATTTTCTTATGGTGAATTGGAGCGGCGCCACATTCGGGATGATGAGTAGTACGTCTGATGTGTGGACATGGCAGTGAGTCGTTATTTCATGCCTTCATACAGTGTGGTCGTGCGCTGTTATTTTCGAATGCTGCGGAGGAATTCTTTCAAGTCAAGTTGCCTAAACATCATCCAGCCACTTGGACTAGGGATTTCCTATAGCAGGCGATGCCAAATAGCGGTGGATCCCTCGCACTTTGGCCTCGCTATCACGGGATCTGCCTCGTCTCCTGTGGCCTTAGGGCGGTTGATGCGCGGTGGATCCTACCCTTTGTCGTTGAGAGGGCTCATTCTTCATTTTAGGTGTTTTTTGGTTTGTTTGGTGTTTGTATCCTGCTCAGGAAGACAAGACAACGGCATCTAACAACTAACTACCAGGAATGCCAATAAAATTAATTGCCGCATTACATAGAGGTGATGTCAACACACTACTTTGGGCAAATCCTTATGCCCACGCCCTAACAACCCTTCACGTGTTGGAGCTCTGCTGCCTTCTTTTCTTCTCTGCCGTAATTCTCTATCAGAGTTTCCGGTGGTAGCCTCCGCCTGCCAGGTAATGAACATGCAACCAAATGATTCAAAAGAAATGTGTATTACAATATATATGCCCGACCAACATATGAAGAATCCTGACAACAAGATATGTATCTGAGACAAACACAATGCCACTTGTAGTTCAACAGGGAACAAAAATCGCTCTTAATTATGATATAAGCTACAAATAGGAGTGTTCCCATGAGAACTGCAAAGAGATCCCCTGTGTGGTTCTAAATCTGACAGTAGTGTAAGGGAGTAGGAATGGAGAGGCAAGATCCTAGCTATGGAGTAGTTGTATACGCAATGGATTTACGAATTCAGGCCCTTCTCGGAGGAAGTAACAGCCCTACGTCTCGGAGCCCGGAGGCGGTCGACTGGATTATATGCGTATGAGTTACAGGGGTGCGAACCCTTTACACTGAGGAGGGGGGTGGCTTATATAGAGTTTGCCAGACCCCTCCGGCCCTCAGTTATGTAGGGTTTAAGGTACATTAAGATCTGGCGTTACTGTTAACGCCACAAGTAAAGTGCTATGACGACCATAAATGCTACTCAATGACCGACCGTTTACATGCAGAGTGACTTTAGTCTTCCCGGCCGTCGAGTGGTTGGCTTCATGGTCGAGTGGTTGGCTTCATGGTCGAGTGTGTCGAGTGGAACACTTCTGAGTTGATTGACAGGTGGTTTCTTCCAGAGATGTCCTTGGGTAGGGTAGTTTGGACAGGTCCATGACCCTACCCTAGGTACATAGCTTCATCGTTAGCCCCCGAATGGATCGAGGTTTGAGTGGGGAAGGAGTTGAGAACTCTTCCGACCCATTTTTCGTGCTATGAGTGTATCTGGCTCTGATCCAAGGACTTGAGTAACGACACCAACTTCTTTCTCGGTCGCCTTGATCCATTCTTGGTTTCAGTCGAGTGAGCTTCTTCACTTGAAAAGCTCCGAGTGGTGGTGCGCAGGAGATCCTCCATCTGACAAGTTGTTCTGCTGCTCGCGGATTCTGCGGGATTCGAATTTTGGGAAGCACGCGGGGAGGAGGAGGCCGCAGTAATTGAATGGGATAAGGCAGGGGCGCCTCGATCTCCGCGCCACCTTTATCGTCACGTATCGCGCGCGAGACTGTTGCGGGATTTGACAGGATCGCCCGGGCCTACAAGTCAGTCACTCGGAGGTAACCTCATATAAAGTGCCGGACGGGGGTGTTTGAACAGTGCGTTCTCATTTCTCCCTCTCTTCTCCAGACTTATCCGACGCATTCGCCTCCGTCTCAGTGCCGCTGCCCCGTGTGTGTCTCGCCGGTGACGATGGTGAAAGAGAAGACGGCGGCCGTGGAGCGGGCGAAGAAAGCAACGGCGAAGGCGAAGGGAAGGGCGACCAGTCGAGGCGGATCTTCATCGAGGGCCGGCCTGTCGCAGGGCTGGATCCAGGGCGACTGGATCCGCTCGACGATTCGTCAAGCAGATCTTGACGACCTGGCCGATGGAGGACTGATCCCCCATGGATCGGCGCGGCTCCCGGGGAACACTACTAGGGAAAACCTTATACACACAATCTTACCAGTAGCGCTTATTAAAATGAGGCGCTACTGCTACTTAGGATTAGCGCGTCTACCAAAACCGCGCTACCGTTAACCCCTTAGCAGTAGCGCGGCAGGAACTGAACGCGCTACTACTATAATTGCCACACCGTTCCCGACGTGCTAGGTACAGTAGTAGCGCCCTTCTAGAAACGGCACTACTACTACCGGTTTTAGCAGCAGCGCGTTTTCCCCTCGCGCGCTGCTGTTATATCTATTCTCACCTAACCCCCCGCATGGCCTGATTCCCTCCTCTTCCTCCCCCAATTCACCACACTCTCTCTTCTCCCCCTCGTCGCCTCCGCCTCGCCGCCGTCTCGCCGCCGTCTCCTGACCCGCCTGTGACCGTCTCCCCGACCCGCCTCGCGACCGTCTCCCTCGATCCGCCTGCCGCCGTCTCCCTCGACCCGCCTGCCCGCCCGTCGCCGCCGACCGCGCCACGCCGCCGTCTCCCCCGAACCCATATCTATCCCCGCCCTCTGTAAGCACTCTCCCCATTTTCTTAGTATAACCCTAGCTATTTAGTGCTAGTTAGTATGAACCCTATGCTATTTTTAGTGTTAGTTAGTTAATTTAGTGTTAGTTCGTTAGTTAGTATGAACCCTTAGCAGTAGTTCCTAGGTACTAATTAGTTAGTAAGAACTAGGTACTAATTAGCTAGGTACTAGTTTATTTTTATTTATAGTAAGTTTATTTTCAGTAAGAACTAATTGAAGTAATAGAACATGTTAGTAAGAACTTGTTGCTATTTTTTTAGTTAAAGCAATTTTTCCCGCATCGACGTGGACGATGCCTATCCCGCATCCTCGTCGTCGAGTCGGTGGAGGACGACACCTGCTTGACCAGATGTGCCATGTCCGGGACTGGGCTCCGCCGGGGTGGTACTGGGAGGCGCTACCTACCGGGGGGCGCAGGTTGGTGAGGAGCCAGGCTGTCGTTGACCCGAACCTTCTTTGGTGGCGGTCGTGTGGGCCAGTGACGGTCCAGAGGCTCGAGGACCCCGCAGAGGTGGTGCATCACCGTGTCAGTGAGGAGGACGCGCACGTCCGTCGCTACTTGTTTGCGTTGGAGCACAGGTTCTCCAATACCTGGCAGGTTCTCCAGGGATCTCACCGGAGCTATGATCCCGTGATGATTCCTTCTCTGTGGGTGTCCACCGCCCGCGTCGATACCCGTCGTGTGCTAGGGTTTTAGTTGTATTAGTGATGTTATATGTATGATACTATTCGGGATGTATTAGTGATAATATTCGACGATGTACGAACACGCATGAGATGATTTACTTTTGCTTATTCAATGCATGCTAATTTGAGTCCTATAAGATATTTTGAAATGTATATCTTGTGTTGCTCAAATATGATATGTGCTTGCCCAAGTGGCCGGTCATGTTTGCAGGTTACACCTCCGAGTGGACTATGTTTTGCCGGAGTGTTGATTCATTTCCGTTCCGGCAAATTTCAGGCGCTCGATATGTCCTATTTTAGCAAAGGTCATGCCGGATTTTTTCCTTAATTTTGGCATGACTTGTGCCAGAATATGTAGGAAATATCGGGTGCCCCGGATTTGTGTGTTGAGTATCCTGGTACTTGTCTTCAATCGATTTTCAATTAATGTTTTAACGATGAATATAGGAAATGTCTGACGACGAAAAGGATTTCGGTATTTGCAAATACTGTGAAGACGAGCGCGGCCTGTGCGACGGAGTCTTCCTAGATGATGATAGGCGCTTCAGCATCATGCTTGACGAGAACTTCGAAGTGGATAGAGTAAGTCACAACGACAAGTCTTTTTTCGTAATTAAGCATGACATATGCTTCATTTGCTTCAACTTATAATTTGTTTTTACTATTCTACTAGCGTATCCCCCGCCATGCAAGAGTTTTTGTATTGGATAAGATAGGTTGCAGTAGTACTATGGAGGTAAAGAAATTTTACTTGAAGACCGAGCATGGTTATATTTTCCACACAAAATTATACAATTCAGACGACTACACCTATTTTGGATGCAAAACATGGCGAGCACTATGCAAGACTTATGCATTTGAGTCTGATATGGTTATCACCTTTGATATTCGTCCGGAAGATGATATTGAAGGTAATACTGGGTCGATGTGCAGACGCCTCCAGTTATACCAAAATGTGAGTTTCTCAACAATATTTATGTCTTCGATATTGTTTATTCAAAAATAGTTGACAATTAATTTCTATTGCTAGCTTATTTCGGTGCAAGCAAACATGTCCAGCGCTTGGTAGACAGGACTGTATACTGTGCCGTGGCTGAACTCAACTGCGAGGAGCTCAGTCATTATGTTTCATGGCTTGCGGATCTTGATACTGTCAAGACAAATTTTCTTCCTGGATTTAGAAATGCTAGTACTAAAAACGTGCGACCAATAGTGTTCATACTGAACTACGGTCACATCTATTTAGGAAGGATGGTAAGATTTTTAATATTTGTCCTCAGTGCATCTTTTCCATACATTATTTTTGAAGCTAAACTTCATTGCTAAGTGTGTTACCATACGATGTTCTTCAACAGGGAGTCCCGATGAATGTTGTGCCTTATGGGATCGAGACTAAAGGTACCATGAGTATTATTAGCTTACGGCCAAGATATCCTACAGATTACTGTAGTGCATTCAAGATTAGCGAAGGATGCTTAATAGTGCAAGACTGGACCAAATATGTGATGGGGGAGCGTAGAGAAGTACTAGGGGGTAATAAACAGAAGCGCATCCTGCGATTAGGAGAAAGGTTCATCTGCATGCTCCAACTTGATCAAGAAGGAGAGCTACACATGTTTTATGTTATTTTACCTAAGAGAGAGCAGCAGGAGTGATTAGCTAGCTAGAAATGAGTTTGAGGATGATGATGTGCTACACATTTACTATGATGATAAAATAGCTAGTGTTGGTGGTAATGACTATGATGATTATTATTAGCTAGTGTTAGTGGTGATTAAATAAATAATGTTGGTGGTAATTACTATGATGATGATTAAATAGCTTGTGCTGGCGGATTAGATTCAAGTGGAGGCAACATGTGGTGCACATCGAAAGTACTACTAGTCCAAACTAGATCAAGTTTGGATTTGTAGTATACTTTTGACATGCACCACATATTGCCTCCACTTGAACCTAATCCACCTTTCTTTGACACACTGGACATAATGATGTAAACCTCATAACTGGTGTTGTACCAATATTTGTACGATGGAGAGAAAACCGCATAAATACACTAAAAATAAAAAAATAAAAAATGAATACTAGTAGCGATGGACAGAAAACGCGCTGCCACTAGTTTCATTAGCAGTAGCATGGGGATGGACAAACGCTACAGCTATTTGTCCTAGCAGTAGCGCGGGCCGGCACGCGTTACTGCTGAGCAATAGCTGTAGCGCTTTATTAGTAGCGCGCCTACCCGCGCTACTAGTAAGCACAAAACCAGCGCTACTGCTAGGGTTTTCCCTAGTAGTGGAAGGAGTCTGAGCCGGAGCCTCAGGAGGGTGAGTGCGTTCTCTTGGCCACCCATGTCGACCGTGGGTTTTCTTTGCCGCCTCACCCTTTCTTTCGGGGATTTCTGAATTTCTTTGGGGCGCAACTCCACCACTTCACACCCAACACCATCGTGTACCTTGCTGCTTTCGTATCTTTGTGCGAGAATTTCTTGGGTTGCCGGCCTCATTGGGGTATTTTCAAGCACATCTTCACCTGTCGCTCCCAGACGGTGAAAAAGGCCAATCCGAGTGACGAGAGAACACAAGTGATTCAGATGTGTGGGGGTCTTGGGGTTCAGTTGAGAGGAAAAAGCTCCTTTCCGACCATGATCCTACCCGACTCGGTCCGTGGATGGCAGTCGACCTGGTTCTACTGCAAAGACCAGTCGACGCCAGGGCAGTCGATTGGGCTCCCTCCTTTTTCCATGGAACGAGTGAGGAAGCCTTCCTCTTTGAAGGTGATCCCGGAAGAGAAGGCGCAAGTTAAGGTGCTGGTCGAGCGTGTCGTCCAGCTTATCCGTGACGGGGTGACCGGCATGGACCTCTTGGAGGTCATCCTCCGACGACGCATCCAGCCGCGTCAAGCTCGAGACCATCCGATGTGGTTGTATTCTGGCACTCAGGACACCACTCGGATCCACCCGGAGGAGATTGACGATGCCACGCTGGAGAGGTGGCTGGCGAGCATCACAGGGAACAAAGACAACCCCCGAGGAGCCAGGAGGATTCCTCCACTCGACCAATCATACGAAGTGGACAAGGTCCAATTCTGCATTTCTGACTGTGATCCTGCCTTCTTCATTCTGTTTGCTTAAAATCAGTCGACTGACTTTTGTCTTGTTTGTTGTCTTCTAGGCCGCGACTGAGATGTACTCGATGCCCAACGGGGCGCAAGAACAGGCCGAGGAAGGAGAGGCGAGCGGAGGTGAAAGTGAGGAGGAGTGGCAATCTGATGGTGAGGGGGAAGAGGATGGCGACGGATCTAGCGAAGAGGAGGAGGAGGAGGAAGTCGATCCTCCTCGCACGGAAAGGCGATCCAAGCTCATCCACGACACCGCGAGCGAGTGTGGCAAAGCGATTGCGCCCGTTGGGCAATCGTCAAAGCGCCGTCGGGCGGCTTCTCCGGCGCCGACTGAGAAAGCACCGAAGCATCCACGAGCGGCGCCATCAAAGCCGCCGTAAGCCTTGCCCAAGATGAGAATGGCCATTCCCACTATCTCCGGGTAACAGCAGAACTTGTGTTTTCTCGTTTAGCACAGACGAACTCTTGGTCGACTCATCGACTAACCGACTGGTTTTTGAAATCCGCAGCGCTGCCACCGCTGAAGCCTCGCCCGACCGGAGCGCTTGCGCCGGCGGGAAACAGGGAGGGAGGACGACATAGGGGTCGACCGATACTGGGTCGACGGTTGACGCAGGAGGACGCCGCGGACGCACGCGCGAGAGTGCGTCGCTCCGCGGACGGGGAGCGCGTCGACGTCGAGTGGAGCCTCCTGAAGCCAAGCGGAGTCGTCGGCGATGAACGTGAGGGCGCCAAGACGGATCTCGCGGCCCTCAACCAAAACTCCGCCTGAAACCATGATGAAGGAGATCGGAAAGATCGCAACTTCTCCAATAAGTCGCTAAGACACCTGCCCCACGGTGGGCGCCAACTGTCGTGGTTCTAAGTCTGACAGTAGTGTAGGGGGGTAGGAATGGAGAGGCAAGATCCTAGCTATGGAGTAGTTGTATACGCAAGGGATTTACGAGTTCAGGCCCTTCTCGGAGGAAGTAACAGCCCTACGTCTCGGAGCCCGGAGGCGGTCGACTGGATTATATGCGTATGAGTTACAGGGGTGCGAACCCTTTACACTGAGGAGGGGGGTGGCTTATATAGAGTTCGCCAGACCCCTCCGGCCCTCAGTTATGTAGGGTTTAAGGTACATTAAGATCTGGCGTTACTGGTAACGCCACAAGTAAAGTGCTATGATGACCATAAATGCTACTCAATGACCGACCGTTTACATGCAGAGTGACTTTAGTCTTCCCGGCCGTCGAGTGGTTGGCTTCATGGTCGAGTGTGTCGAGTGGAACACTTCTGAGTCGATTGACAGGTGGTTTCTTCTAGAGATTTCCTTGGGTAGGGTAGTTTGGACAGGTCCATGACCCTACCCTAGGTACATAGCTTCATCATCCCCAACAATGCCTCTGTTAAATTTTCCTTGAAATCGCCCTACCCCTTTGTTGTTGTTCATTTCTTTATTTGTCTTGGATACCATGGGAGAGATCCCGACATGGAGTACCAAAGAGAAAAAGACATCGAATGCTTATAAGAGATCAAGGAAGGACGAACGGGGACATCATCGAAGTATGTCTTCTCCAAGGTAGAGGATCTCAACATTGAGGAGCTATTTCCAATTTCTCCCACGAGTACAGACAAAAATTTCATATCGGTTTTGATATGAGCATACCGGCACATGTGGGCCACCACCATGATATCCATTACAATATTATCACTATCTCAATAAATATACTTCTCATCCCAAATCAATCTAGATCGTGTCCATTTTGATTGTGCCAACGACAATGAGGAGATCGTCTGTGATGGAAAGGATTGTGTTGCTCAAAAGTAGAGGTGGCCCATTTAGGGACCACTTAGTAGTAGTGCAGGTCTTACACCCCTGCGCTACTACCACCCCTACGCTACTACTACTGCATAACCCGGGGGCACGACGGGGACCACTTAGTACTAGCGCAGATTGTACACCCCTGCGCTACTACCACCCCTGCGCTATGACTACGCCTCACCTGTAGCGCACAGTTTGCACCCGCGTTACTACTAAGTAGCAGTAGCGTGGGTCAAATAAGCGGCGCCACTACTAAGTGGTTACCTATAGGGTTTTCCCTAATAGTGGATCTTCTTGATGATCATCTGGATGTTCATTGGAAGAAAGGCTTGTTAAAACTTCACAATATTCATTGTTGTGGCGGAACACTTAATAAATTTACCACACCCTTGAGGGAGGGTCACTCTCTAAGCAAGTTGTTGGGTCTGAGTGCCCCTTCTCTAGACAGCCAATTATCCTTGGGTCTGTCTCTTGATACGTTTGATAATGCCTTGTGTCAAAGTATCCCAAATAATGCCTTGTGTCAAAGTTGTTGGGTCTGAGTGCCCCTTCTCCACATGCATGCATGAACGTTGGAAGCACAAATAATTTATAATATTTAATAATTCATTTCATTCTGATACTTATTAAAACACGATACAGATAACATTGTCGCCATTAGAAAAATATACATTGTAGAGGGTTGGAGAGTTAGTGAATCATTTAGAATATTTTCTAAGAGTACGCAACAATTAATGAATAAACTAATATAAAAATTACTGAGATCAATGAAGAAACATAACACAACGTTTTCTTGGTTGAAAATTCCCAAAGATGTATTTTAAAAGCAACATAATAAGGTTTTAAACATTCAGTGTCTCACTACCTATCAAGGATGAACGATAACATCACATGTTCAGAAGAATATGTTTAAGTAAACTAATCTAAATTTATAGTAAAAATATATATTTTGAGGTTTCATGTAGATGTTGTATAGTTTCGTTCGCCAATGGTTTAGTGTCATTCATAATTTTATATCAGTGCATTAACATAGAAATTTTTATCAGAGTTCAACATAGACCAAGAACCAAGTCATTATCTAAAACGACATACACAACCTTATAGTAAAATCTAGCCGCGCAAATGCGCGGGCCACCCCGCTAGTTTGTATACAATACAGAAACAAGCATTTCAAGTCTCCATGTCTAACAACAAAATAACATAACCATTGCATAAAATAGTTCACACGAACTTCTTTTGAGATCACAAAGTAGCTCTTCTGTACAAATGCCTACTGAATAAACAATAGAGTGGTCAATGCATTTCTACATGTGACCACAAGATAAAAGCAACACCACAATTAGCACAAACTGAAGAAGAATTGTCAAGTTCTTTCATCCACTAAACCCGGTAAGCCGTTTCTGGCTAGCACATCCAGCCAACCCATCCATTGAAACCACTAATTCAAATTTTCTCTTCTGCTTAAGCACATACTGATTGTAATGATACTATGCCGTCTCTCTGCTATTCAGCGAGTCGTGGGACCTGACTTCATAGAAAATCACTTGTTCATTGCATTCAGACCATGAATCGTAGACTCCTGGACATCTACCTCTATACACTACATACCACTTCATCTACAAAGATAGAGAAAAAAAGGCAGAGAATTAATGCAAGGTTAGTAATAGCACATCATACATAATCCTCGTAAACGTTCATCACTCATACAAACAAAAGCATCGCCAAGTGGCAATCTAAGAAGTCCATATCAGCACCTACATGACTACATCAGTAAATCAATGCCAAATTATCTAGGTGGACTACTCAGAGGTGTAGTCCGTGAAACCGGTGATCGTGGAGTCAGAGAACGTCGGGGCATCCCCATGGTGGAGGACCAAGCGTCATCAGGAATGTACGTTAGTGGACTAAATGGCATCGAGTCGTCACACTCCTTACATGGTGGGGCCTTCTTCTACATGATTTCACTGTGAAATCCATGGATAGTACTTAAATAGTTATGTGTGTGTAAGTTCTATTGACATAAGATAATTATATCTGGGTGGATTAGAAAGGCAACACTTCGTATGTATGAAATTTGAACTCAAAAACAAAATCCAGTAAAAGAACTGATATAAGAAATAAGAAGTTAGAACAAAGTTCTTATGAGTACCAGTGTAGAAAAATGTATATGGACATTTTTACTGGTTTGTATGTGAAATACAAAGTTCAAATGAAACATCAACAAAAATAGAACTTTGATTTCCGTTCCATGACTTGCAATACGTAGAGGATATGAATGACACTAGGTAAGACAAATCGAAAATGATAAGGTATAGAGTGTTTGTTGTTTCTACATGCATGCATGAAAGTTGGAAGCACAAATAATTTATAATATTTAATAATTCATTTCATTCTGATACTTATTAAAACTTGACACAGATCTCATGGCCGCCATTAGAAAAATATACATTGTAGAGGGTTGGAGAGTTAGTGAATGATTTAGAATATTTTCTCAGAGTACGCAACAATTAATGAATAAACTAATATAAAAATTTCTGAGATCAATGAAGAAACATAACACAACATTTTCTTGGTTGAAAATTCCCTAAGATGTATTTTGAAAGCAACGTAATAAGGTTTAAACATTCAGTGTCTCACTACCTATCAAGGATGAACGACAGCATCACATATTCAGAAGAATATGTTTAAGTAAACTAATCTAAATTTATAGTTAAAAATATATATATATGGAGGTTTCATGTAGACGTTGTATAGTTTCGTTCGCCAATGGTTTAGTGTCATTCATAATTTTATATCAGTGCAGTAAAATAGAATTTTTTATCAGAGTTCAACATAGACCAAGAACCAAGTCATTATCTAAAACGACATACACAACCTTATAATAAAATCTAGTCATAATGCGCGGGTCACCCCGCTAGTTTATATACAATATATAAGAAAGCATTTCAAGTCTGAATGTCTAACAACAAACTAACATAACCATTACATAAAATAATTCACAAGAACTTCTTTTGATCACAAAGTAGCTCTTTAGTACAAATGCCTAGTGACTAAACAATCGAGTGGTCAATGCATTTCTACATGCAACCACAAGATAAAAGCAACACCACAATTATCACAAACTGAAGAAGAATTATCATGTTCTTTCATCCACTAAACCCGATAAGCCGTTTGGGGCTAGCACATCTAGTCAACCCGTCCATTGAACCCACTAATTCAAATTTTCTCTTCTGCTTAAGCACATACTAATTGTAATGATACTCTGCCCCCTCTCTGCTATTGAACAAGTCGTGGGAGGTGCGTTCATAGAAAATCACTTGTTCATTGCATTCAGACCATGAGTCGTAGACTCCTGGACATCTACCTCTGTACACTACATACCACTTCATCTACAAAGATAGAGAAAAAAAAGGCAGAGAATTAATGCAAGGTTAATAATAGCACATCATGCATAATCCACGTAAACGTTCATCACTCATACTATCAAAAGCATCGCAAGTGGCAATCTAAGAAGTCCATATCAGCACCTACATGACTACATCAGTAAATAAACGCCAAACTATCTAGGTGGACTAGTCAGAGGTATAGTCCGTGAAACCGGTGATCGTGGAGTCAGAGAACGTTGGGGCATCCCCCACGATGGAGGACCAAGCATCATCGGGAATGTACGTCGGTGGACTCAATGGCATCGAGTCGTCACACTCCTTACATGGTGGGGCCTTCTTCTCCTTGATTTTCACTGTCGCGCAACCTTATAATAAAATCTAAAACGACATACACAACCTTATAATAAAATCTAGCCGCGCAAATGTGCGGGCCACCCCGCTAGTTTATATACAATACAGAAACAAGCATTTCAAGTCTCCATGTCTAACAACAAACTAACATAACCATTACATAAAATAGTTCACACGAACTTCTTTTAAGATCACAAAGTATCTCTTTTGTACAAATGCCTACTGACTAAACAATAGAGTGGTCAATGCATTTCTACATGCGACCACAAGATAAAAGCAACACCACAATTATCACAAACTGAAGATGAATTATCAAGTTCTTTCATCCACTACACCCGATAAGCCGTTTTTGGTAGCACATCCAGTCAACCCATCCATTGAACCCACTAATTCAGATTTTCTCTTCTTCTTAAGCACATACTGATTGTAAGGATACGATGCCTTCTCTCTGCTATTGAACGAGTCGTGGGAGCTGCCTTCATAGAAAATCACTTGTTCATTGCATTCAGACCATGAATCGTTGACTCCTGGACATCTACCTCTATACAATACATACAACTTCATCTAAAAAGATAGAAAAAAAGGCAGAGAATTAATGCAATGTTAATAATAGCACATCATACATAATCCACGTAAGCGTTCGTCTCTCATACAATCAAAAGCAACGCAAGTGGCAATCTAAGAAGTCCATATCAGCACTACATGACTACATCAGTAAATCAACGCCAAACTATCTAGGTGGACTACTCAGAGGTGTTGTCCGTGAAACCGGTGACCGTGGAGTTAGAGAACGTGGGGGCATCCCCCACGGTGGAGGACCAAGCGTCGTCGGGAATGTACGTCGGTGGACTCAATGGCATCGAGTCGTCACACTCCTTACAAGGTGGGGCCTTCTTCTCCTTGACTTCACTATGAAATCCATGGATAGTACTTAAATATTTATGTGTGTGTAAGTTTTATTGACATAAGACAATTATATCTAGGTGGATTAGAAAGGCAACACTTCGTACGTTTGAAATTTGAACTCAAAAACCAAAGCCAGTAAAAGAACTAATATAAGAAATAAGAAGTTAGAACAACGTTCTTATGAGTACCAGTGTAGAAAAATTTATATGGACATATTACTAATTTGTATGTGAAATACAAAGTTCAAATGAAACATCAACAAAAATAGAACCTTGATTTCCATTCCATGACATGCAATACGTAGAGGATATGAATGACACTAGGTAAGACAAATCGAAAATGATAAGGTATACGGTGTTTGTTGTTTCTACACGCATGCATGAACGTTGGAAGCACAAATAATTTATAATATTTAATAATTCATTTCATTCTTATACTTATTAAAACTTGACACAGATAACATGGCCGCCATTAGAAAAATATAGATTGTAGAAGGTTGGAGAGTTAGTGAATGATTTAGAATATTTTCTGAGAGTACGCAACAATTAATGAATAAACTAATATAAAAATTTCTGAGATCAATGAAGAAACATAACACAATGTTTTCTTGGTTGAAAATTCCCTAAGATGTATTTTAAAAGCAATGTAATAAGGTTTTAAACATTCAGTGTCTCACTACCTATCAAGGATGAACAATAGTATCACATGCTCAGGAGAATGTGTTCAAGTAAACTAATCTAAATTTACAGTAAAAAATATAAATATTGAGGTTTCATGTAGACATTGTATAGTTTCGTTCGCCAATGGTTTAGTGTCATTCATAATTTTATATCAGTACATTAACATAGAATTTTTTATCAGAGTTCAACATAGACCAAGAACCAAGTCATTATCTAAAACGACATACACAACCTTATAATAAAATCTAGCCGCGCAAATGCGCGGGCCACCCTGCTAGTTTATATACAATACGTAAACAAGCATTTCAAGTCTCAATGTCTAACAATAAACTAACATAACCATTACATAAAATAGTTCACACGAACTTCTTTTGACATCACAAAGTAGCTCTTTAATACAAATGCCTACTGACGAAACAATAGAGTGGTCATTGCATTTCTGCATGCGACCACAACATAAAAGCAACACCACCATTATCACAAACTGAATAAGAATTGTCAAGTTCTTTCATCCACTAAACCGGATAAGATGTTTCTGGCTAGCTCATCCAATCAACCCATCCATTGAACCTAATAATTCAGATTTTCTCTGCTGCTTAAGCACATACTGATTGTAATGATACTCTTCCTTCTCTCTGCTATTGAACGAGACGTGGGAACTTCCTTCATAGAAAATCACTTGTTCATTGCATTCAGACCATGAATCATAGACTCCTGGACATCTACCTCTATACACTACATACCACTTCATCTACAAAGATAGAGAAAAAAAGGCAGAGAACTAATGCAAGTTTAGTAATAGCACATCATACATAATCCTCATAAACATTCATCACTAATACAATCAAAAGCATCGCAAGTGGCAATCTAAGAAGTCCATATCAGCACCTACATGACTACATAAGTAAATCAATGCCAAATTATCTAGGTGGATTACTCGGAGGTTTAGTCACGTGAAGCCGGTGATCGTGGAGTCAGAGAACGACGGGGCATCCCCACGGTGGAGGACCACGCGTCATCGGGAATGTACGTCGGTGGACTAAATGGCATCGAGTCGTCACACTCCTTACATGGTGGGGCCTTCTCCTTGATTTGACTGTGAAATCCATGGATAGTACTTAAATATTTATGTGCTTGTAAGTTTTATTGATATAAGACAATTATATCTGCGTGGATTAGAAAGGCAACACTTGTATGTATGTAATTTTAACTCAAAAACAAACGCCAGTAAAAGAACTGATATAAGAAATAAGAAGTTAGAACAAAGTTCTTATGAGTACCAGTGTAGAAAAAATTATATGGACATTTTTACTGATTTGTATGTGAAATACAAAGTTCAAATCAAATATCAACAAAAATAGAACCTTGATTTCCATTCCATGGCATGCAATATGTAGAGGATATGATCGACACTAGGTAAGACAAATCGAAAATCATAAGGTATACAGTGTTTCTTGTTTCTACATGCATGCATGAACGTTGGAAGCACGAATAATTTATAATATTTAATAATTCATTTCATTGTGATACTTATTAAAACTTGACATAGATAACATGGCCGCCATTAGAAAAATATACATTGTAGAGGGTTGGATAGTTCGTGAATGACTTAGAATATTTTTTGAGAGTACGCAACAATTAACCAATAAACTAATATAAAAATTTCTGGGATCAATGAAGAAACATAACACAACATTTTCTTGATTGGAAATTCCCTAAGATGTATTTTAAAAGCAACGTAATCAGGTTTTAGACATTCAGTATGTCACAGGATGAACGATAGCATCACATGTTCAAAAGAATATGTTTAAGTAAACTAATCTAAGTTTATAGTAAAAGAAATATTTTTCATGTTTCATGTAGACGTTGTATAATTTCGTTCGCGAAAGGTTTAGTGTCATTCATAATTTTATGTCAGTGCATTAACATAGAATTTTTTTTATCAAAGTTCAACATAGACCAAGAACCAAGTCATTATCTAAAACGACATACACAACCTTATAGTAAAATCTAGCCGCGCAAATGCGCGGGTCAACCCGCTAGTTTAATACAATACATAAACACGCATTTGAAGTCTCAATGTCTAACAACAAACTTACATAACCGTTACATAAAATAGTTCACACGAACTTCTTTTGAGATCACAAAGTAGCTCTTTAGTACAAATGCCTACTGACTAAACAATAGAGTGGTCATTGCATTTCTACATGCGACCACAACATAAAAGGAACACCACAATTATCAAAAACTGAATAAGAATTATCAAGTTCTTTCATCCACTAAACCCGATAAGATGTTTCTGGCTAGCACATCCAGTCAACCCATCCATTGAACCTACTAATTCAGATTTCTCTACTGCTTAAGCACATACTGATTGTAATGATACTCTACCTTCTCTCTGATATTGAACGAGTCGTGGGAGCTGCCTTCATAGAAAATCACTTGTTCATTGCATTCAGACCAAGAATCGTAGACTCCTGGACATCTACCTCTGTACACTACTTACCACTTCATCTACAAAGATAGAGAAAAAAAGGCAGAGAATTAATGCAAGGTTAATAATAGCAGATCATACATAATCCACGTAAGCCTTCATCACTCATACAATATAAAACATCGCAAGGGGCAATCTAAGAAGTCCATATCAGCACCTACATGACTACATCAGTAAATTAACGCCAAACTATCTAGGTGGACTACTCAGAGGTGTAGTCCGTGAAACCGGTGATCGTGGAGTAAGAGAAAGTCGAGGCATTCCCCATCATGGAGGACCAAGCGTCGCTGGGAATGTACGTCAGTGGACTCAATGGCATCGAGTCGTCACACTCCTTATATGGTGCGGCCTTCTTCTTCTTGGCTGGGGGATTCTTCTTGGCCAGATCCTCAGAATACTTTCTTAGCATTAGCTGTGGGTGCTTCTCAATGAACACCGCCAAGCGGTCCTCGGCGAGCTTCTCCTTGACTGCGGAGTCGACCCTAATGGAAGATGCGTTGACGGAGGAAGCCATAGCCACGAAATCGATCGGTGATAACACCTTTCATCACACAACGAAAAATAGCATAACAATCAAACATCAAATATTACTTCTAAGCAAATAAATCATGATGGACACTATCTCACGGATATTTCGACTTTCGGTGATGGTCAAGCTGGGCGAGTCCATCGTGCGTGAAAAATGTAATCACAGGACGAACTCACACAGATCGATCGCCATCGGCAAAAGACGATTTTCTTTCTCCAAGAACAACTCTCATCTCTCTCATGTATATATGGTGGAACTCTCTCTGGTGGTGGTATATATGGTGGTCACTATCTCACAGATATTTCAACTTTCGATGATGGTCAAGCTAGGCAAGTCCATCGTGCATGAAAAATATATATCACAGGACGAACTCGCATAGATTGACTGCAATCGGCAAAAGACGATTTTCTTTCTCCAAGAACAACTCTCATCTCTCTCACGTATATGTGGTGGAACTCTCTATGGTGGTGGTATATATGGTTGTCACTATCTCACGTATATTTCGACTTTTGGTGATGGTCAAGCTTGGCAAGTCCATCTTGTGTGACAAATGTATATCACAAGAAGAACTCGCCCAGATTAAACGCCATCGGCAAAAGACGATTTTCTTTCTCCAAGAACAACTCTCATCTCTTTCATGTATATATCATGGAACTCTCTCTGGTGGTGGTATATATAGTGGACACTATCTCACGGATATTTCGACTTCTGGTGATGGTCAAGCTGGACGAGTCCATAAATGCGTGACAAATGTATATCACAAGAAGAACTCGCCCACATTGACCGCCATTGTCAAAAGACCATTTTCTTCCTCCATATAGCATCCATACGAACAACGAATTATTAGATGCATCAACAATTAATTATCTATACAGCAAAATTAATAATTATCTACATTCATCCATACTTCTTTGCATCCATCTATGCATTCATGCATACATACATACGTTCATCTATATATTGATACATAACAGAAACTACAAAAAAGTTCATGCATCAATCCATGCATTAATACATACATAGATACATTCATACATTCATGCATCCATCAATCCTTGCATCCATATAAAAATCCATGCATCCCTCCATCCTTGCATCCATATTAAAATTCATGCATCCCTCCATCCTTGCATCCATATGAAAATTCATGCATCCATACATACCCTCATGCATAAATACAAGATGAAGCTCACTGAGATGGGGAAGTGGTGCTGGCGGGGTTGGGGGGTCACCGGCGCGGTTCGGGAGGGGGGCGCCTGTGGGGTCAGGGGCGATGGTGGGGTCGATGGGCACAGGTGGGGTGGGCGCCAGTGCGGAGAGCGCCGGCCGGGGGGGGGGGGGGGACGGTGCACTGTGTCGGTGGGGTGTGGTGGGGGCGTGGTGAGAAAGAGAAAGAAGAGACCGTGGGGGGGGGGGGGGTTAAGTGTTCGCCGACCTTTACCGAGCATCTGTCGGTGCGGCTCTCGGTAAAGGTACGAGACCTAGATCTAGGTTTTACACCTTTTTCGAGAGAAACGCTCGGCAAAGGATAAAGCACACTCAAAAATGGCAAACATACCGAGAGTGGCACTCGGAAATGACACTCCTCCCTCACCCAATAAGCCGTAGGCATGCCTCCAGGACACCACAAATGATTGCCCATGCCGCTACACAGAATGTTTTCATGTGTCACCTTACTGATCTGCAATTCCATGCGATGAAACCCTAGCAGAACAATAAATTTCTCGAATATCGCGTGTGTCCCCGAAAAATGCGAGGCAGGGACACGTGCCATGTGGTTGCCCCCTCTTAGAGCAGCCTCAGGGGACCAACACTTCCTGCACAAAACAGACATGTTTCCTCTCGATACGCAGATATTAGCTCTGAAACGGTGCGGTTTACAAGCGGCCTCGGGGGAGGCTTACTGGAAACGCGTCCAAACTTTTACCACACCCTACAGAGGCCCTGTGATGACACCATCCTAGATCCCGAGCAATCCTACCATCGTATGGTTTTCTGAGGATTTCAATGGTTGCATCAGGAATGACACCGAGGTACTTTTGGTAACCGGGTGGCAGGGCATGCCCCTCCCTCGTCTGTGCAAGGCATAGGCATGCCACAAGGACATCATAAATGATTCCCGATGCAGCTACCCGACATGATTTCATGTGCCACCTTGTTGATCTGCAATTCCCGACGATGAAACCCTAGTAGAGCAATAAATTCCTCAAATATTGCCCGGGTCCCCGAAAAATGCAAGGCTGTGGCACGTGCCATGCAGTTGCCCCCTCTTAGAGCATGAGAAGTTTCGAGGCCAACGAAGCAATGGGACCAGCACTTCCTGCGCAAACCGAACACGTTCCCTCTCGATACCTAGATACTAGCTCGAGGACGGTGAAAACTGTGAGGCCGTGGCACGTGCCATGCGGTTGCCTCCTCTTAGAGCATGAGAAGTTTAGAGGCCAACGGAGCAACAGGACCAGCAATTCCTGCACAAACCGGACACGTTCCCTCTCGATACCCAGATACTAGCTCGGAGATGGTGCGGTTTACAAGCGGCCTCAGGGGAGGCATACTCGAAACGCGTCCAAACTTTTACCACACCCTACAGAGGCCCTGTGATGACACAGTGCCAGATCCCGAGCAAAACTACCATCGACATCACAAATAGTCCATCTCCTTAACAAGGGTGTAATGAATACCGAAGCTTACTGCATCTGGACTATCCCACTATTCAAAAAAATACATCAGTCATCCATACTCTCCAGTTGAAGAGTATACACGATTATACAGTCTTTATTACAGATGATAAATCATATTCATCCTGCATATCCTCCAACTAGAGTGCAAGGAAGACCCACGCTTGTAACAATGTAATAGATGAAGGTATTTAAGCAGGTGCAGCAGTTGCTCGGGGGGCGAGGTGGGACTAAACTTTGATGGTGGCCTTATCTTTACCGGGAGCCACTCTCGCAACTGCTCGTTTACCGAGAGCGAATCTCGGGTAATAGCCACTAGAATATTCATAGTGACTATATGGACTCTTAGTAATGAGAGAAGACCGAAGCTTAATGCGGTTGGACTATTGAACTATTTAAACAGGTTATTTTTCTAGTCAGCAGGTGAGGTGGGACTAAATCTTTGCCGAAAGCCACTCTCGGCAAAGAGTTGCAACCGTAACCGTGCCGTTAGTCGCCGCCAATGTGCCACGTGGCAAAACTTTGCTGTGTGTGGCCGGATGGCCCTTGGCAAATAGTGCCTTTGCGGAATATAGCATGTTGCCGAGCACTACTGTCGGCATTGTCGTGTGTTTGCAAACTTACTCCGTTTACCGAGGGCGACTCTCGGCATTCTTTACTTCGCCGGGTGCCCGTGTTTTGGCTCTCGGCGTATACGAAAATTCCAGTAGTGACAATGAACTTTTCACAGTTAAACCGTGGCTACTATGTTCTCACGGGAGCAACAATTTCTTTAGCCACACGGGAGTACTCTGCCAGTTTATTGTTCTTGTCATTAGTTTACATATATGTTCATGTCTTTGTCCGTATGGGACTACAATTAGGCTCCGACTAGGGTAGAATATATTCTCGTCCCGAATCCCCAATTCCCTCTTAAATACGAACTCTCATATTCCTTCCCGCAAGCAACATGGTGACAAACAAGTGATGGCTAGGCAGCGAAATAGAGAACTAAAGATGGACGCCACACAAAAGTTACATCATATCTAACTGTGATAGTGTTGACATCAAATTTTGGCATGGTCAAAAACACAATTAAGATGGTGTTAAATGAAAAAGTGCTCAAAGTGAAAAAGTTCTGTATCTTCAAATGGAGAAACTTTGATATTTGGGCCATATATAGACATCCGATCTCATCTCTAAGGCTGAACTTGTGTTTAAGGTACTGAAATTTTGTATTCAGAACACTATTCGGCTGATTACGCCCCCAAGAAGGCCTCATATGAAAACATGATCTTCACGAATTGTCTTCGTCTCCTTGAAGCGGTTGGTTTTGATATAAAGATTGTCCCAATCCGAGGTCGTATGCAAAAGTTAGAGGCCGCACAGCACGACCCTCTAGCGAGCAAAATATGACGCGCGGAACCAGACACACATATGAGTATGTCTGATGAAACGCGCGAGTTAATCAGCCTTAGCCGGCCGAGTAAAAAGCTTGCCGGCACAATAAAGGCTTCCCGGCATAGAAAGCTTGCCGGTGTGAAAGCTTGCCGGCATAGAAAGCTTGCCGGTGTGAAAGCTCGTCGGGATGAAACCTTGCCTGGAAGCTTGCCGGTGTGAAAGCTTGCCGGGTGGAAACCTTGCCGGTGTGAAAGCTTGCCGGGGTGGAAACCTTGCCGGTGTGGAAAGCTTGCCGGGGTGGAAATCTTGCCGGAAAAGTGGAGGCTGTCAAAGACAATCCGACCAGAAGTTGGGGATGGGCTTGAAAGGTTATTGAGATGAACTTGGATGGAGAAGTGTTCTACACGGAAGTTGTGCGTATAATCGAAATCGTCAACTTTTCTTTTGGAGTCATCATCATCGAAGATAGCATGCGGCCTGCAAAGTTGTTACAAGACTCGGACAGTTCAGAAAACTGCATAATTGAATCCGACCCACAATTAAAGATGGGCCCTAAAAGTCATAAAGATTGCCTTAAAAGGAGAAGTGACACGCGTTGTATTATGCATGTCATCGAGGCGGACAAGTTTGATGTTGAACTCGACTCCATCCGAGTTAGTATACGATTTCTACGGCCCGCGCAAGAAGCAGGACAGAAGTTTGAGACAGATTCGGGCTGAATCCGAATTGGACTGAAACTAGAACTGTAGGACGTGAATTGATGTAATTTTCTTGTAAGGAAAGCCTAGATGAATCCTTTACTTGTACGGGAAGTCCAGCCGCCTCGTATATATGTTAGGGGTGACGGCCAATTCGAACAACACACAATCGATCAATTCATCTACCATTTTTTTATATTTTATCTTTTCTCCTTAACCCTAGTTCTTCTTCTTCCTCGTTCTTCGTCTGTTCTTCTTGTTGCAGGGCGGCGAACCTCGAGGCCCTAGGGGCGATCAGGTCGACCTAGGGCAACGCATAGCCGCCGCGCACCCTGACGGGGTCCCTCCCGGGCGTGTGGGGTTTCGGGTCTACAAAAGCGTCCGCAAGATTGCTTGCGTACCGCACTTCCGGATGGGTCTCCTTTGACGTGAGCTGCGATGCTTCATCCTCGGCGTCGAGGGTACACGGTGACGTGTTCGTGTGCGAACAGATAGTACATGGTTATCACTTACGAGCATGAAAACCTGAAACCTGGTAACAAGGATGCCTACCTACTAAATGGAAGAAGCAAACCAGCCACAACGTACATACGTTGCGATTTGCTACCAGCAAAGACTAAGTATGTATCCAATCCAACAGGGACGTAGCTAAGCTATAGCTAGCACCAGCGATATATATATACCAACCGACGATGAACATGTCTTTCATATCATGTGCTGCGTGGCGGGCGGCACGATGGAGCCGTCGCTGCGGCCCTGCTGCTTCTGTAGCTCCATGTTGGCGTGCCATCCGATGTCCATGACGAAGCCCCGGTTGCAGAGCTCGCGGTACTCCTGGCAGATGGCGCAATACTCAAGCCAGCAGAAGTGGATGCAGCAGTCCGGGCAGGGGGTCTGCTGGAGCCCGTACTGGGCGCGCATCTTGGTGCGGTACACGCAGGAGTAGATCCACTGGCACTGCCACCCCGACAGCACCCCTATCGCCACGTACAGGGCCGCGCCGGCGCCGCTTGACGTCGCCCCCTTGTCCAGGATCTCCGCCATCCGCCCCACCGCGATGCACGGGCAGCACCACCCCAGCAAGCAGACGCCATGGTCGTCGGCGCAGTCGAACAAGCCCGTTGACCAGGGGGTGGTTCCGGGCTCCATGGTGGCTGGTGGCATGCTCGTTCCGGCCGACGGGCTCCTATAGCTATCCGGCCACCGGTGGACGATGGGCAAGCGGGTGGCCTTTCCCACGATTTATTAGCACTAAAAAAATTAGCGTGCACTATTATTAGCTGTACTCGCAAAAATAAGTGGCACATGATTTCCATGTTCCATCTCCCGATAAAAATAGTACGTACTATAAGGAAAAGAAAATACTCTGAAATGTACCCCCTATGGGCTACGACAATAATATATAGGACAATTCCATGACCGACTTCATTTTCTTATGGTGAATTGGAGCGGCGCCACATTCGGGATGATGAGTAGTACGTCTGATGTGTGGACATGCCAACGAGTCGTTATTTCATGCCTTCATACAGTGTGGTCGTGCGCTGTTATTTTCGAATGCTGCGGAGGAATTCTTTCAAGTCAAGTTGCCTAAACATCATCCAGCCACTTGGACTAGGGATTTGCTATAGCAGGCGATGCCAAATAGCGGCGGATCCCTCGCACTTTGGCCTCGCTATCACGGGATCTGCCTTGTCTCTTGTGGCCTTAGAGCCATTGATGCGCGGTGGATCCTACCCTTTGTCGTTGAAAGGGCTCATTCTTCATTTTAGGTGTTTTTTTGGTTTGTTTGGTGTTTGTATCCTGCTCAGGAAGAGAAGACAACGACATCTAACAACTAACTATCAGGAATGCCAATAAAATTAATTACCGCATTACATAGAGGTGATGTCAACACACTACTTTGGGAAAATCCTTATGCCCACGCCCTAACAACCCTTCACGTGTTGGAGCTCTGCTGCCTTCTTTTCTTCTCTGCCCTAATTCTCTATCAGAGTTTCCGGTGGTAGCCTCCGCCTGCCAGGTAATGAACATGCAACCAAATGATTCAAAAGAAATGTGTATTACAATATATATGCCCGACCAACATATGAAGAATCCTGACAACAAGATATGTATATGAGACAAACACAATGCCACTTGTAGTTCAACAGGAAACAAAAAGCGCTCTCAATTATGATATAAGCTACAAATAGGAGTGTTCCCATGAGAACTGCAAAGGGATCCCCTGTGTGGTTCTAAATCTGACAGTAGTGTAGGGGGTAGGAATGGAGAGGCAAGATCCTAGCTATAGAGTAGTTGTATACGCAATGGATTTATGAATTCAGGCCCTTCTCGGAGGAAGTAACAGCCCTACGTCTCAGAGCCCGGAGGCGGTCGACTGGATTATATGCGTATGAGTTATAGGGGTGCAAACTCTTGACACTGAGGAGGGGGGTGGCTTATATAGAGTTCTCCAGGCCCCTCCGACCCTCAGTTATGTAGGGTTTAAGGTACATTAAGATCTGGCGTTACTGGTAACGCCACAAGTAAAGTGCTATGATGACCATAAATGTTACTCAAGGACCGACCGTTTACATGCAGAGTGACTTTAGTCTTCCCGACCGTTGAGTGGTTGGCTTCATGGTCGAGTGGTTGGCTTCATGGTCGAGTGTGTCGAGTGGAACACTTCTGAGTGGATTGAAACGTAGTTTCTTCTAGAGATGTCCTTGGGTAGGGTAGTTTGGACAGGTCCATGACCCTACCCTAGGTACATAGCTTGATCATTAACCCCCGAATGGATCGAGGTTTGAGTGGGGAAGGAGTTGAGAACTCTTCCGACCCATTTTTCGTGCTATGAGTGTATCTGGCTCTGATCCAAGAACTTGAGTAATGACACCAACTTCTTTCTCGGTCGCCTTGATTCATTCTTGGTTTCAGTCAAGTGAGTTTCTTCACTTGAAAAGCTCCGAGTGGTGGTGCGCAGGAGATCCTCCGTCTGTCAAGTTGTTCTGCTGCTCGCGGATTCTGTGGCATTCGAATTTTGGGAAGCGCGCAGGGCGGAGGAGGCCGTAGTAATCGGATCGGATAAGGCAGGGACGCCTCGATCTCCACGCCACCTTTATCGCCACGTATCGCGCGCGAGACTGTTGCGGGATTTGACAGGATCGCCTGGGCCTACAAGTCAGTCACTTGGAGGTAACCTCATATAAAGCGCCGGACGGGGGTGTTTGAACAGTGCGTTCTCATTTCTCCCTCTCTTCTCCAGACTTATCCGACGCATTCGCCTCCGTCTCAGTGCCGCTGCCCTGTGCGTGTCTCGCCGGCGACGATGGTGAAAGAGAAGACGGCGGCCCTGGAGCGGCCGAAGGAAGCGACGGCGAAGGCAAAGGGAAGGGCGACCAGTCGAGGCGGATCTTCATCGAGGGCCGGCCTGTCGCAGGGCTGGATCCAGGGCGACCTGGCCGATGGAAGACTGATCCCCCATGGATCGGCGCGGCTCCCGGGGAACACTACTAGGGAAAACCTTATACACAGAATCTTACCAGTAGCGCTTGTTAAAATGAGGCGCTACTGCTACTTAGGATTAGCGCGTCTACCAAAACCGCGCTACTGTTAACCCCTTAGCAGTAGCGCGGCAGGAACTGAACGCGCTACTACTATAATTGCCACACCGTTCCCGACGTGCTAGGTATAGTAGTAGCGCCCTTCTAGAAACGGCGCTACTACTACCGGTTTTAGCAGCAGCGCATTTTCCCCACGCGCGCTGCTGTTATATCTATTCTCACCTAACCCCCCGCGCGGCCTGATTCCCTCGTGTTCCTCCCCGAATTCACCACACTCTCTCTTCTCCCCCTCGTCGCCTCCGCCTACTTGCCCGTCGCTTGCCGTCTCCCCGACCACGCCTCATGACCGTCTCCCCAGCCCTGCCTGCCGCCATCTCCTCGATCCGCCTCGCCGTCTCCCCGACCCGCCTCGCCGCCCGTCGCTGCCGACCCCCCTCGCCGTCGTCTCCCCAACCCCATCTCTCCCCGCCCTCTGTCAGCACTCTCCCCTTCCGATCCCTCTTGTTAATTTGCTTAGTATAACCCTAGCTATTTAGTGCTAGTTAGTATGAACCCTAGGCTATTTTTAGTGTTAGTTAGTTAATTTAGTGTTAGTTAGTTAGTTAGTATGAACCCTTAGCAGTAGTTCCTAGGTACTAATTAGTTAGGAAGAACTAGGTAATAATTAGCTAGGTACTAGTTTATTTTTATTTATAGTAAGTTTATTTTCAGTAAGAACTAATTGAATTAATAGAACATGTTAGTAAGAACTTGTTGCTATTTTTTTAGTTAAAGCAATTTTTCCCGCATCGGCGTGGATGATGCCTATCCCGCATCCTCGTCGTCGAGTCGGTGGAGGACGATACCTGCTTGACCAGATGGGCCATGTCCGGGACTGGGCTCCGCCGGGGTGGTACCGGGAGGCGCTACCTACCGGGGGGCGCAGGTTGGTGAGGAGCCAGGCTGTCGTTGACCCGAACCTTCTTTGGTGGCGGTCGCGTGGGCCAGTGACGGTCCAGAGGCTCGAGGACCCCGCAGAGGTGGTGCGTCACCGTGTCAGTGAGGAGGACGCGCATGTCCGTCGCTACTTGTTTGCGTTGGAGCACAGGTTCTCCAATACCTGGCAGGTTCTCCAGGGATCTCACTGGAGCTATGATCCCGTGATGGTTCCTTCTCTGTGGGTGTCCACCGCCCGCGCCGGTACCCGTCGTGTGCTAGGGTTTTAGTTGTACTAGTGATGTTATATGTATGACACTATTCGGGATGTATTAGTGATAATATTCGACGATGTACGAACACGCATGAGATGATTTAATTTTGCTTATTCAATGCATGCTACTTTGAGTCCTATAAGATATTTTGAAATGTATATCTTGTGTTGCTCAAATATGATATGTGCTTGCCCAAGTGGCCGGTCATGTTTGCAGGTTACACCTCCGAGTGGACTATGTTTTGCCAGAGTGTTGATTCATTTTCGTTCCGGCAAATTTCAGGCGCTTGATATGTCCTATTTTAGCAAAGGTCATGCCGGATTTTTCCGTGAATTTTGGCATGACTTGTGCCAGAATATGTAGGAAATATCGAGTGCCCCGGATTTGTGTGTTGAGTATCCTGGTACTTGTCTTCAATCGATTTTCAGTTAATGTTTTAACGATGAACATAGGAAATGTCTGACGACGAAAAGGATTTCGGTATTTGCAAATACTGCGAAGACGAGCGCGGCTGTGCGACGAAATCTTCCTAGATGATGATAGGCGCTTCAGCATCAAGCTTGACGAGAACTTCGAAGTGGATACAGTAAGTCACAACGACAAGTCTTTTTTCGTAATTAAGCATGACATATGCTTCATTTGCTTCAACTTATAATTTGTTTTTACTATTCTACTAGCGTATCCCCTGCCATGCAAGAGTTTTTGTATTGGATAAGATAGGTTGCAGTAGTACTATGGAGGTAAAGAAATTTTACTTGAGGACCGAGCATGGTTATATTTTCCACACAAAATTATACAATTCAGACGACTACACCTATTTTGGATGCAAAACATGGCGAGCACTATGCAAGACTTATGCATTTGAGTGATATGGTTATCACCCTTGATATTCGAAGATGATTGAAGGTAATACCGACATCTGGGTCGATGTGCAGACGCCTCCAGTTATACCAAAATGTGAGTTTCTCAACCATATTTATGTCTTCGATATTGTTTATTCAAAAATAGTTGACATTCAATTTCTATTGATAGCTTATTTCGGTGCAAGCAAACATGTCCAGCGCTTGGTAGACTGGACCGTATACTGTGTCGTGGCTGAACTCAACTGCGAGGAGCTCAGTCATTATGTTTCATGGCTTGCCGATCTTGATACTGTCAAGACAAATTTTCTTCCTGGATTTAGAAATGTTAGTACTGAAAACGTGCGACCAATAGTGTTCGTACTGAACTACGGTCACATCTATTTAGGAAGGATGGTAAGATTTTTAATATTTGTCCTCAGTGCATCTTTTCCATACATTATTTTTGAAGCTAAACTTCATTGCTAAGTGTGTTACCATACGATGTTCTTCAACAGGGAGTCCCGATGAATGTTGTGCCTTATGGGATCGATACTGAAGGTACCATGAGTATTATTAGCTTACGGCCAAGATATCCTACAGATTACTGTAGTGCATTCAAGATTAGCGAAGGATGCTTAATAGTGCAAGACTGGACCAAATATGTGATGGGGGAGCGTGGAGAAGTACTAGGGGGCAAAAAACAGAAGCGCATCCCGCGATTAGGAGACAGGTTCATCTGCATGCTCCAACTTGATCAAGAAGGAGAGCTACACATGTTTTATGTTATTTTACCTAAGAGAGAGCAGCAGGAGTGATTAGCTAGCTAGAAATGAGTTTGAGGATGATGATGTGCTACACATTTACTATGATGATAAAATAGCTAGTGTTGGTGGTAATGACTATGATGATTATTATTAGCTAGTGTTAGTGGTGATTAAATAAATAATGTTGGTGGTAATTACTCTGATGATGATTAAATAGCTTGTGCTGGCGGATTACATTCAAGTGGAGGCAACATGTGGTGCACCTCAAAAGTACTACTAGTCCAAACTAGATCAAGTTGGGATTAGTAGTATACTTTTGACATGCACCGCATATTGCCTCCACTTGAACCTAATCCACCTTCATTTGACACACTGGACATAATGATGTAAACCTCATAACTAGTATTGTACCAATATTTGTATGATGGAGAGAAAACCGCATAAATACACTAAAAACAAAAAAATAAAAAATGAATACTAGTAGCGATGGACAGAAAACGCGCTGCCACTAGTTTCATTAGCAGTAGCGTGGGGATGGACAAACGCTACAGCTATTTGTCCTAGCAGTAGCGCGGGCTGGCACGCGTTACTGCTGAGCAATAGCTGTAGCGCCTTATTAGTAGCGCGCCTACCCGTGCTACTAGTAAGCACAACACCAGGGCTACTGCTAGGGTTTTCCCTAGTAGTGGAAGGAGTCTGAGCCACAGCCTCAGGAGGGTGAGTGCGTTCTCTTCAGCCACCCATGTCGACCGTGGGTTTTCTTTGCCGCCTCACCCTTTCTTTGGGGGATTTCTGAATTTCTTTGGGGGCGCAACTCCACCACTTCACACCCAACACCATCGTGTACCTTGCTGCTTTCGTGTCTTTGTGCGAGAATTTCTTGGGTTGCCGGCCTCATTGGGGTCTTTCCAAGCACATCTTCACCTGTCGCTCCCAGACGGTGAAAAAGGCCAATCCGAGCGATGAGAGAACACAAGTGATTCAGATGTGTGGGGGTCTTGGGGTTCAGTTGAGAGGAAAAAGCTCCTTTCCGACCATGATCCTACCCGACTCGGTCCGTGGATGGCAGTCGACCTGGTTCTACTCCAAAGACCAATCGGCCTTGAGCGGTCATTTGGGCTCCCTCCTTTTTCCATGGAACGAGTGAAGAAGCCTTCCTCTTTGAAGGTGATCCCGGAAGAGAAGGTGCAAGTTAAGGTGCTGGTCGAGCGTGTCGTCCAGCTTATCCGTGACGGGGTGACCGGCATGGACCTCTGGAGGTCATCCTCCGGCGCATCCAGCCGCTTCAAGCTCGAGACCATCCGATGTGGTTGTATTACGGCACCGAGGACACCACTCGGATCCACCGAAGGAGATTGGCGATGCCACGCTGGAGAGGTGGTGGCGAGCATCACAGGAACAAAGACAACCCCGAGGAGCCAGGAGGATTCCTCCACTCGACCAATCATCTGAAGTGGACAAGGTCCAATTCTGCATTTATTTGTGATCCTGCCTTCTTCATTACATTTTGCTTAAAATCAGTCCACTGACTTTTGTCTTGTTTGTTGTCTCCTAGGCCGCGACTGAGATGTACTCGATGCCCAACGGGGCGCAAGAACAGGCCGAGGAAGGAGAGGCGAGCAGAGGTGAAAGTGAGGAGGAGTGGCAATCTGATGGTGAGGGGGAAGAGGATGACGACGGATCCAGCGAAGAGGAGGAGGAGGAGGAAGTCGATCCTCCTCGCACGGAAAGGCGATCCATGCTCATCCACGACCTCGCGAGCGAGCGTGGCAAAGCGATTGCGCCCGTTGGGCAATCGTCAAAGCGCCGTCGGGCGGCTTCTCCGGCGCCGACTGAGAAAGCACCGAAGCATCCACGAGCGGCGCCATCAAAGCCGCCGTAAGCCTTGCCCAAGATGAGAATGGCCGTTCCCACTATCTCCGGGTAACAGCAGAACTTGAGTTTTCTCGTTTAGCACAGACGAACTCTTGGTCGACTCATCGACTAACCAACTGGTTTTTGAAATCCGCAGCGCTGCTACCTCTGAGACCTCCGCCAAGAACGAAGACCAGGAAATGGAAGACGCTGCCACCTCGAACCTTGGTACGCTCTTTGTGGTTTTACTTTTGGTCGATTGGATTTCGATTTCAACTTTGGATTTTTCCTGTAGTTCCTCCTCATGTCATCGATCTCCCTGATGATGATGACGAGGTGCCACTGAGGGCGAGGAGGAATAAAAAGGCGCCGGATGGCAAGACCACTCAGACTGCATCAGTGCCTGAGGCATCGGTTCAAGAGGGTGACGATGTCACTCGGCATTCCGTGACCTTCGTTGTTCCGCTGATGAGTGTCCGGCCTTCGACGTCGACTGCTGATCCGCCCTCCCTTTTCGCCACACACCACGTCCTGGAGGACCAAGCGGGTGCTGCTAAGGAGGCTATACGCCAGGCGGGGATCATGATGGAGCAGGTGAAGGCAATCCGGGAAGCCAGCCAAGCAGCCTATGATGCTAGCTCAGCCCTTCAGAGCAACGTCCAGGGTAGTTGGTCACCGCTTGTTCTGTTAGGATATGCTATCCGAAGACTTTCTTTTCGAAGATCTTTGTATCTGTAAACCAACTGGGTGTGTCGATTGAATATTTGAATTGGTGGGGGCATGCTGAGTGCACCCACTGGGTGTAGTCCCCGAGACTATGGTGGACTGCTGGCAGTCGACCGTAATCTTTGTATTTTGAATTTCTTCACTCTAACTTCTTCACTCGGTCTGGTCGGACCATGTCGAATGGAATCTTAGAACCGGTGGGGGCCCGCTGAGTGCACCCACTGGGTGTAGTCCCCGAGACTATGGTGGACTGCTGGCAGTCGACTGTAGTCTGAAGAACCATTTTTTTGGCAGATCATGATGAGACCGAGACTAACTGCTGGCAGTTAGCTATAGGGCTATAGTTTTATGACCATAACCTCTTTGTCTCTTTCGGCCGACTGATCGGACCAAGTCGGTAGAACCAGTGGGGGCACGCTCAGTGCACCCACTGGGTGTAGTCCCTGAGACTACTGTTGAATATTTTGATTCGGCTGTAGTCTTAGAAATGCTATGATTTTTCTCTTAGTCACTCGGAAGCGACTTATCTTTGATGTCTGTCGACTGACCCTTCGCAGAAATCTTGCGAGCTCGTGGCTCGCTATACTGAGTTGGAAAACAAACATATCCAACTCGACCTTGACTTGAAGCTTGTTCAGGAGAACTTTCAGAAGGCGAAGGACGAGGCAAAATGTATGATTGGTGAGAACTTGACAACTGTTTGTATCTTTCTGCCCATTCCTGATTCTGATCTCATTGTCATTTTGCAGATAAATGAAGGAGGCTCTGAAGAAGAATGACCATGACCTTGACGAGGCACAGAAGGCGGCTTTGGACAAAACGAAGCTTGCGGAAGAAAAACTGGCTTCAATCGGTAAACTTGAAGAGGAGAACGCGAATCTGAAGGCTGCTCTCGAAGCAGCTAACAAGGAAGTCAGCCGTCTGAAGAATGACAAGGCTGGTGAGCTGGTGGGGAAGAAGAATGATCTGGAGGCTTATCTGGGAGGGCTCGCCAAGAAGTTATTCATCATGCTTGAGGGTAATCTCTCTTACCCGACTGATTTGTAATCATCGACTTACCGTAGAACTGCTGATTTACCTTTGAATTGTGTTCACAGAATTCTACCAAAACTTCAAGGAGGAGACCAGTCGAGTGGAGACAGGCTTGGACCCCATGAACTCTCTCGTGAAGGATGAAGCTGCCATGAACGTGCTCCGACTGGAGTCTTGTGTTGCTGGTGTGGTTGACTACCTTGCTCGACTGAAGGTTTCGGCATCGCAAATCGACACGACCCTCTGGCCAGGAGTGACGCTTCAAAATGACCTCGAGTCTCTAATGACTCGACTGAATGAAGTTCCAGGTCGAGTGCAAGAATGGAAGAAATCTTCTGCCAGGTGCGGCGCCGACGTTGCTCTGTCCCTGGTTCGTGTTCATTGCAAGGATGCACGAGAGGAAAAGCTGGCGTCCATCAAGGTTGCCAATACCAAGAAGCACGACTTCCGATCTTTCATGGAGACCTTCATTGCTGCTGCCACTCGGATTACTGACGGAATCGACTTGGACCAGTTTGTTGCGCCCTCCAGTCCTCCGCCTGAGGAGTAAAAAACTTCTATGCTCCGTCTTAAATTTGCCTCGGAATGCCGAGTGGTTTTGTAACCGATAAACTTTTGCAGGCTTGACGCCTGAGCACTTTCGAACCCGTAGGATATTATCTGAACTTGGTTTATCGTTGAATATGCTTGCATTTGCCTTCGAACGAACTTTGTTCTTCATTCGGAATATATTTTAGCGCTTGAGACGCAGCCCTGAGGTGGAGGATCCAGTCGACCTGCTCTTCATCGCTCTTGTAGGTAAGGACGGAGCACAGATCGCAATCGACCTGCTCCTTGCGGATCAGGATGGAGCGCACGTTGTATTTGTGGCGTAGCTCTGAAGGAGAAGGTAGCAGTCGACCTGCACCTCGTCGTCCTTGTAGAGCACACATTGTATTTGTGGCGTAGCTCCGAAGGAGAAGGTAGCAGTCGACCTGCACCTCGTCGTCCTTGCACAACGCACATTGTATTTGTGGCGTAGCTCCGAAGGAGAAGGTAGCAGTCGACCTGCACCTCATCGTCCTTGTAGAGCACACATTGTATTTGTGGCGTAGCTCCGAAGGAGAAGGTAGCAGTCGACCTGCACTTCGTCGTCCTTGCAGAGCGCACATTGTAGTTGTGGCGTAGCTCCGAAGGAGAAGGTAGGAGTCGACCTGCACCTCGTCGTCCTTGCGGATCGGAATGGATTTCATACTTAGGCGAGTACTGGGCTGCAGCTAAGCCCCCGAGTGGGAGGTTTGCTCTCCACTCAGTAGGTTTTTCGAATACTTAGGCGAGTATTGGACTGCAGCTAAGCCCCCGAGTGGGAGGTTTGCTCTCCACTCGGTAGGATTTTCAAATACTTAGGCGAGTACTGGACTGCAGCTAAGCCCCCGAGTGGGAGGTTTGCACTCCACTCGGTAGGATTTTCAAATACTTAGGCGAGTACTAGACTGCAGCTAAGCCCCAGTGGAAGGTTTGCTCTCCACTCGGTGGGATTCATATACTTAGGCAGTCTTGGACTGCAGCTAAGCCCCCGAGTGGGAGGTTTGCTCTCCACTCGGTAGGATTTTCATATACTTAGGCGAGTACTGGACTGCAGCTAAGCCTCCGAGTGACAGGCTTGCTCGTCACTCGGTAGGGATTTTTTTTAAAAACTTAGGCTAAACGGATTCGTAGCTAAGCCCCCGAGTGGAAGGTTTGCTCTCCACTCGGTAGGACTTTCAAACACTTAGGCGAGTACTGGACTGCAGCTAAGCCCCTGAGTGGGAGGTTTGCTCTCCACTCGGTAGGATTTTCAAATACTTAGGCGAGTACTGGACTGCAGCTAAGCCCCCGAGTGGAAGATTTTCTCTCCACTCGGTGGGATTTTCAAACACTTAGGCGAGTACTGAACTGCAGCTAAGCCCCGAGTGGGTGGTTTGCTCTCCACTCGGTAGGATTTTCAAATACTTAGGCGAAACGGATTCGCAGCTAAGCCCCCGAGTGAGAGGCTTGCTCGTCACTCGGTAGGGATTTTTTTGCAAACTTAGGCGAAACGGATTCGCAGCTAAGCCACCCACTGGGGGATTTCTCAAGTAAATAGAAGCAACAACAATCACTGGGAAAATTATAATACTCTTGTCTTTGATAAACAAACTACAGAGGTACTTTTTATTACATCTCATCCGAGTGAGTACTTAAGTATAAAAGGGGCGGAGCAGCTCCGCATTCCAAGCTCGTGGCTCATCAATCTAGCGATCGACATTGTAGAGACGGTACGCCCCATTGTGGAGAACTTTGGTGACGATGAAGGGACCTTCCCAAGTAGGAGCGAGTTTGTGTGGCTTTTGTTGATCCACTCGGAGGACCAAGTCTCCTTCTTGGAAGGTTCGGCTCTTCACGCTTCTGGCATGGAATCGACACAAGTCCTGCTGATAGATAGTCGATCGGATCATGGTCATCTCTCTTTCTTCTTCTAGAAGGTCGACTGCGTCCTGACGGGCTTATTCTGATTCATCTTCGGAGTAGAGCTCGACTCGTGGTGCGTTGTGAAGCAGGTCACTCGGCAGAACTGCTTCGGCTTCATATACCAGAAAAAATGGAGTTCGCCCAGTCGATCGATTAGGAGTGGTCCTCAATCCCCAAAGAACTGATGGAAGTTCATCGACCCATGCGCCTGCTGTGTGTTTGAGATCACGCATCAACCGGGGTTTCAGTCCTTTGAGAATTAGGCCGTTTGCTCTTTCTGCTTGTCCATTCGACTGGGGATGAGCAACGGAAGCGTAGTCGACTCGCGTGCCCTGAGAAGCACAAAATGCTCTGAATTGGTCGGAATCAAAGTTTGACCCATTATCAGTGATGATGCTGTGAGGAACTCCATATCTGAATATCAACTCTCTGATGAAGCTGATAGCAGTTCCGGCATCAAGATTCTTGGTAGGCTTGGCTTCGATCGACTTAGTGAACTTGTCGACTGCCACCAGTACATGGGTGAAGCCGCTTCTGCCAGTTCTCAGTGGTCCAACCATATCCAATCCCCAAATAGCGAAGGGCCAGACGAGTGGAATGGTCTTCAAGGCTAAGGCGGGTTTATGTGACATATTGGAGTAGAACTGACATCCTTCACACTTGTCGACTATCTCCATCGCCATTTCATTTGCTCTTGGCCAGTAAAATCCCGCTCGGTATGCTTTAGCCACAATGGTCCGAGAGGACGCATGATGACCACAGGTCCCTGAGTGGATATCGTCAAGAATTATCTGAACTTCTTCTGGTGTTATACATTCTTGACTGACACCAATCGCGCTTTCTCTGTACAACTATCCTTTTATCACAATAAAGGCCTTGGATCGATGGACGATCAATCGAGCCTCTTCTTCATTCTCTGGGAGCTCTTTCCTTAGGATATACTCGATGTACGGCACTGTCCAGTCGGGAGTGATGACCAAAACTTCCATGATCAGGTCGACCACAGCTGGAACATCAACTTCACTCAGATCCGTGGCACTTTTTGTCTGTGGGGCTTCTTCGGTAAAAGGATCCTCCTGAACTGATGGTGTGTGGATGTGTTCCAAAAACACATTACTGGGAACGGCTTCTCTCTTGGAACCTATTTTTGCCAAATCATCAGCCGCTTGATTTTTCAGTCGGGGTATATGATGAAGCTCTAACGCCTCGAATTTCTTCTCCAGCTTTCTCACTGCATTACAGTAACCAGTCATGGCTGAACTTCTGACATCCCACTCCTTCATCACTTGGTTAACCACCAAATCTGAGTCGCCATAGACCATGAGGCGACGGACGCCGAGTGAAATGGCCATACGCAACCCATACAAAAGTGCTTCGTATTCTGCTTCGTTATTGGAGGAATCAAAGTGAATCTGGAGCACATATCTGAGCTTATCTCCTCGGGGGGAAACCAACACTACCCCAGCACCGGATCCATTCAGCATCTTAGAACCATCAAAGAACATGGTCCAGTGCTCCGAGTGAATTTGATTCGGCAGTTGCTGTTCAGTCCACTCGGCGATGAAATCTGCTATTGCTTGGGACTTGATGGCTTTCTTTGCCTCAAACTTGATATCTAGGGGAAGAAGTTCAATCGCCCATTTTGCCACTCGACCAGTTGCATCTTTGTTATGCAGAATCTCTAATAATGGAGCGTCGCTGACGACTGTAATGGAATGGTCAGAGAAGTAATGAGCAACCTTCTTCGTGGTCATATAAATCCCATATACAAGCTTCTGATAATGAGGGTATCTTTGCTTTGATGGGGTCAAAACTTCAGAAATATAATATACTGGGCGCTGAACTTTGAAGGCTTTTCCTTCTTCTTCCCGCTCGACCGTAAGTACTGTACTGACGACTTGTCCTATAGCTGCAATGTAAAGCATCAAAGGCTCTTTGCTGATCAGGGCAGCAAGCACCGGCTGGGTGGAAAGCAGGGCTTTTAGCTCTGCAATCGCTGCGTCAGCTTCAGGAGTCCACTCGAACTTGTCTGACTTCTTCATCAGTCGGTAAAGAGTCAATGCCTTTTCACCGAGACGAGAGATGAATCGACTTAAAGGGGCGAAGCAACCAGTAAGCTTCTGAACATCGTGCACACGCACAGGTCGTTTCATTCAGAGTATAGTACCAATTTCTCTGGATTGGCGTCGATTCCTTGTTCGGAAACGAGAAAACCGAGTAACTTTCCGCCAGGGACTCCGAATGTGCACTTTGATGGATTAAGCTTGATATCATACCTCCTGAGGTTGGCAAATGTCTCTGCAAGGTCAGTCAGCAGGTCGGAACCTTACCGTGACTTGACTACGATATCATCCATGTACACTTCCACATTCCGACTGATTTGAGTGAGCAAACACTTCTGAATCATCCTCATGAACGTGGCTCCGGCATTCTTGAGGCCGAATGGCATGGTGACATAACAGAAGGACCCGAATGGAGTGATGGAAGCTGTTTTGATCTCATCGGGTCCATACAGACGGATCTGATGGTACCCGGAATAGGCGTCTAAGAAAGACAGGTGCTCACATCCCATGATCGAGTCGACTATTTGGTCGATCTTGGCGGGAGAGGAAAATGATCTTTCGGGCAGGCCCGATTGATATGTTTGAAGTCGATGCACATGCGAAGTGACTTGTCCTTCTTGGGGACCATGGCAACATTGGCGAGCCACTTGGAGTGATAAATTTCTCGGATAAACTCCGCTGCTAAGAGCGGAGCCACCTCCTCGACAATGGCCTTTCTTTTCTGGACGGCGGACCGTCGAAGATGTTCTTTGACAGGTTTCACTTTTGAGTCAGACTCGTAGACGGTGCTCAGCCAGCCCCCTGGGAACACCCGGCATGTCAGACGGTTTCCATGCGAAGATGTCCCAGTTCTCACGGAGGAACTAGATGAGCGCTTCTTCCTATTTAGAGTCGAGCGTTGTAGAGATGTGAGTCGGAGCAGCACTGGGGTCGGTCGGATGAATGTGAATCGGTTTGGTCTCCCCTGACGACTGAAATGCTGACTCCGTAGCAGGCTTCTTGGCTCGCAACAAATCACTCGGGTCTGCAGTTTTCTGGTATTCCTGCCACTCTATCGCCGCCATCTGAGCATCGACGATCTTTGAGCCTTTCTGAAAGCACTCTTCCGCCTTCTTCCGATTGCCAGTAATAGTGATCACACCTTTGGGGCCAGGCATCTTCAATTTGAGGTACACATAACATGGTCGAGCCATAAAACGTGCATAAGCTGGCCTGCCCAAAATAGCGTGATAAGCACTCTGGAAATCTACAACTTCAAATGTCAACTTTTCTTTGCGGTAATTTTTGGAATCACCGAAAACCACATCAAGAGCGATTTGGCCGAGTGACTCAGCCTTTTTTCCAGGAATGACTCCATGGAAACTCATGTTGCTGGTACTGAGTCTGAATATCAGAATACCCATCCCTTTCAATGTCTCTGTGTATAGTATATTCAGGCCACTGCCACCATCCATCAAAACCTTAGTCAGTCGAGTGCCTTCGACGACTGGGTCGACCACCAAAGCTTGCCTCCCAGGGGTGGCTATGTGCGTCGGGTGATCAGACTGGTCGAATGTGATGGCAGTCTGAGACCATTTCAGATAACTGGGTGTCGCCGGAGCGACCATATTCACCTCTCGATTGATAACTTTCAATCGACTTTTGCTTTCAACGTCAGCAAAAATCATCAGGGTGGAATTGACCTGAGGATATCCATCATCACTATCTTCTTTGTCCTCAACTTTGTCTGACTCCTTTTCCTTATCTTTGGGATGTTTCCCCTAGAATTGCTGGATCAAGAGCCGACACTGTCGAGTGGTATGTTTCGGGTAAATGAGCTTACCCTCCTCATCTTTATTCGTGTGGATGTGGCATAGAAAATCCAACACGTCATTTCCTTCCTTGTCTTTCACCTTTTTAGGGTTCCAAGACCCTTTAGGCTTCCCTTTAAACTTTCCTTGAGTCACGGCCAAGGCTTCTCCAGGAGCAGCTGGCTCGGCTTTCCGCTTCTGCTTCCGACTGGAGTTCCCTCCTCCGGTTTTGTGGGCGACTGACTTGTGCTTGCCACTCCGGAGCCGATCCTCTTCTTCACCATTGGCATACTTGGTGGCGATTTCCATCATTCGACTTATAGACATGACTCCGCTTTGACCGAATTTCAGGTTTAGCTCTCTGTACTTAACGCCTTCCTTGAAGGCACAGACTGCCTGGTGATCAGATACATTTTCTACCATGTGATGCCATGTGTTCCATATCTGGATGTAATACCTCAAAGTTTCATTCGACTTCTGCACACAAGATTGCAGCTCCGTCAACCCTGCTGGTCGCTTGCAAGTCCCTTCAAACGTTCTGACAAACACTCGGGCAAGATCTTCCCAAGTGTAAATGCTGCTGGGTGCTAACTGATTCAACCATGCTCTGGCCGAGCCCTCCAACATAAGAGGCAGGTGTTTCATGGCCACTTCATCATTGCCGCCGCCAATCTGAACAGCCACTCGGTAGTCCTCAAGCCAAGTGTCAGGCTTGGACTCACCAATGAACTTACTGACTCCAGTCGCCAACCTGAAGTTGGGAGGAATCACCGCGGCCCTGATGGCTCTGCTGAAACACTCTGGTCCTGAGACGTGTACTCTGCTGCTGGTGGGTACATCTCTGTCATGACCTTCTCTGTGAGCTCTATTCCTGTCGACCAAACCTTGAACGATAATGGATCTCGCATCAAAGCCTGGTTCCCTGGGGTCGACTGGAATCCTTCGCCCAACACTGTGATGGCGTCTATCATCTTGCTGTCGAGGCACGTACGATCCGCCCCTTGGGGGAGGGGTGGGCACTGGACATCGATCATCACGATCGAGTCGGTCATCATACTGCCCACGGTCCTTGTACTGATCACGCCGGTCCCCACGTTCCTCACGCCTCGGGGGCGATCTTGGGCTGTGGGCCGACTGGACTGTATTTGCAGCGATGGATCTGCTGTGAATCCTATTCCGCGACTGCGATACAGCTGAATTTTGATCTCCTGCTGCCCGGAGTAAATCTATGATCTGTAACAAGCCTCTGCCTGCCTCTGACTGGGAAGGCTGAATCGACTCTGCTATACGGGTTGTAGCTGCTAAATTCTGAATCGGAGTTCGATATACCTGAGTCGGTGGTGGAAAGAGTTTACGTCGACTGGATGCTGGAACCCGTTGTCGCGCACGCTCGTCGAGTGCTCGCTGAAGGTTCTCCAGTCGAGTGCGCTCAGCCAAGTTGGCCAAGCGCACGTCCTCTATGGCACGAGCCTCGGGGGTTTCTCCAACGATTGGAGTGTGCAGCGCATCCATGTTCCGGCGGCGAAGTTCTTCCCTCTGCAGTGAAGTGAGGGGCTCGGGGAGATATTCTTCATGGGCATGCAACGGTTCGCCCCCGCCGTCGCCCCTGTCGGTGCGGGGAAAACCGGGAGGACTGCGTGGTCCATCGACCATCAGAACCTCCGCCGCTGGATCACTGCTGTCGCACTCGGATGCAGTCTCTGCGGAGCAAGTCAACAGATCGAACAGGCCGTAGAGAGATTTGTCGGGCTCGATCGCCGCGACTTGGGGGGTGGCCGACTGGCGAGCCACCGCGTGCCTCACCCACCGCTGAAGCCTCGACCGACCGGAGCGCTTGCCCCGGCGGGAAACAGGGAGGAGGGGCGACACAGGTCGACCGATCTTTGGGTCGACGGTTGGCGAGGAGAGGCGCCAGCGGACGCACACACGAGAGTCGCGTCGCTCATGGACGGGAGCGTCGACGTCGAGTGGAGCCTCCTGAAGCCAAGCGGAGTCGTCGGCGATGAACGTGAGGGCGCCAAGACGGATCTCGCGGCCCTCAACCAAAACTCCGCCTGAAACCATGATGAAGGAGATCGGAAAGATCGCAACTTCTTCAATAAGTCGCTAAGACACCTGCCCCACGGTGGGTGCCAACTGTCGTGGTTCTAAGTCTGACCGTAGTGTAGGGGGTAGGAATGGAGAGGCAAGTTCCTAGCTCTGGAGTAGTTGTATACGCAAGGGATTTACGAGCGCAGGCCCTTCTCGGAGGAAGTAACAGCCCTACGTCTCGGAGCCCGGAGGCAGTCGACTGGATTATATGCGTATAAGTTACAAGGGTGCGAACTCTTTACACTGAGGAGGGGGTGGCTTATATAGAGTTCGCCAGGCCCCTCCGACCCTCAGTTATGTAGGGTTTAAGGTACATTAAGATCTGGCGTTACTGGTAACGCCACAAGTAAAGTGCTATGATGACCATAAATGCTACTCAATGACCGACCGTTTACATGCAGAGTGACTTTAGTCTTCCCGGCCGTCGAGTGGTTGGCTTCATGGTCGAGTGTGTCGAGTGGAACACTTCTGAGTCGATTGACAGGTGGTTTCGTATAGAGATGTCCTTTGGTAGGGTAGTTTGGACAGGTCCATGACCCTACCCTAGGTATATAGCTTCATCATCCCCAACAATGCCTATGTTAAATTTTCCTTGAAATCGCCCTACCCCTTTGTTGTTGTTCATGTCTTTATTTGTCTTGGATACCATGGGAGAGATCCCGACATGGAGTACCAAAGAGAAAAATACATCGAATGCTTATAAGAGCTCAAGGAAGGACGAACGGGGACATCATCGAAGTATGTCTTCTCCAAGGTAGAGGATCTCAACATTGAGGAGCTATTTCCAATTTCTCCCACGAGTACAGACAAAAATTTCACATCGGTTTTGATATGAGCATACCGAACATGTGGGCCACCACCATGATATCCATTACAGCATTATCACTATCTCAATAAATATACTTCTCATCCCAAATCAATCTAGATCGTGTCCTTTTTGATTGTGCCAACGACAATGAAGAGATCGTCTGTGAGTAGGGTCAACGATGAGGCGAAGATGGAAAGGATTGTGTTGCTCAAAAGTAGAGGTGGCCCATTTAGGGACCACTTAGTAGTAGTGCAGGTTTTACACCCTTGCGCTACTGCCACCCCTAGGCTACTACTACTGCATAACCCGGCGGCATGACGGGGACCACTTAGTACTAGCGCAGATTGTACACCCCTGCGCTACTGCCACCCGTGCGCTATGACTACGCCTCACCTATAGCGCACAGTTTGCACCCGCGTTACTACTAAGTAGCAGTAGCGTGGGTCAAATAAGCGGCGCCACTACTAAGTGGTTACCTATAGGGTTTTCCCGAATAGTGGATCTTCTTGATGATCATCTGGATGTTCATTGGAAGAAAGTCTTGTTAAAACTTCACAATATTCATTGTTGTGGCGGAACACTTAATAAATTTACCACACCCTTGAGGGAGGGTCACTCTCTAAGCAAGTTGTTGGGTCTGAGTGCCCCTTCTCTAGACAGCCAATTATCCTTGGGTCTGTCTCTTGATACGTTTGATAATGCCTTGTGTCAAAGTATCCCAAATAATGCCTTGTGTCAAAGTTGTTGGGTCTGAGTGCCCCTTCTCTACATGCATGCATGAACGTTGGAAGCACAAATAGTTTATAATATGTAATAATTCATTTCATTCTGATACTTATTAAAACATGACACAGATAACATTGTCGCCATTAGAAATATATACATTGTAGAGGGTTGGAGAGTTAGTGAATGATTTATAATATTTTCTCAGAGTACTCTTCAATTAATGAATAATCTAATATAAAAATTTCTGAGATCAATGAAGAAACATAACACAATGTTTTCTTGGTTGAAAATTCCCAAAGATGTATTTTAAAAGCAACATAATAAGGTTTTAAACATTCAGTGTCTCACTACCTATCAAGGATGAACGATAACATCACATGTTCAGAAGAATATGTTTAAGTAAACTAATCTAAATTTATAGTAAAAATATATATTTTGAGGTTTCATGTAGACGTTGTATAGTTTCGTTCGCCAATGGTTTAGTGTCATTCATAATTTTATATCAGTGCATTAACATACAATTTTTTATCATAGTTCAACATAGACCAAGAACCAAGTCATTATCTAAAATGACATACACAACCTTATCATAAAATCTAGCCGCGCAAATGCGCGGGCCACCCTGCTAGTTTATATACAATATAGAAACAAGCATTTCAAGTCTCCATGTCTAACAACAAAATAACATAACCATTGCATAAAATAGTTCACACGAACTTCTTTTGAGATCACAAAGTAGCTCTTCTGTACAAATGCCTACTGAATAAACAATAGAGTGGTCAATGCATTTCTACATGTGACCACAAGATAAAAGCAACACCACAATTAGCACAAACTGAAGAAGAATTGTCAAGTTCTTTCATCCACTAAACCCGGTAAGCCGTTTCTGGCTAGCACATCCAGCCAACCCATCCATTGAAGCCACTAGTTCAAATTTTCTCTTCTGCTTAAGCACATACTGATTGTAATGATACTCTGCCTTCTCTCTGCTATTGAGCGAGTCGTGGGACCTGACTTCATAGAAAATCACTTGTTCATTGCATTCAGACCATGAATCGTAGACTCCTGGACATCTACCTCTATACACTACATACCACTTCATCTACAAAGATAGAGAAAAAAGGCAGAGAACTAATGCAAGGTTAGTAATAGCACATCATACATAATCCTCGTAAACGTTCATCACTCATACTATCAAAAGCATCGCCAAGTGGCAATCTAAGAAGTCCATATCAGCACGTGCATGACTACATCAGTAAATCAATGCCAAATTATCTAGGTGGACTACTCAGAGGTGTAGTCCGTGAAACCGGTGATCGTGGAGTCAGAGAACGTCGGGGCATCCCCACGGTGGAGGACCAAGCGTCATCAGGAATGTACGTCAGTGGACTAAATGGCATCAAGTCGTCACACTCCTTACTTGGTGGGGCCTTCTTCTCCATGATATCACTGTGAAATCCATGGATAGTACTTAAATATTTATGTGTGTGTAAGTTCTATTGACATAAGATAATTATATTTGGGTGGATTAGAAAGGCAACACTTCGTATGTATGAAATATGAACTCAAAAACAAAAGCCAGTAAAAGAACTGATATAAGAAAAAAGAAGTTAGAACCAAGTTCTTATGAGTACGAGTGTAGAAAAATTTATATGGACATTTTTACTGGTTTGTATGTGAAAAACAAAGTTCAAATGAAACATCAACAAAAATAGAACTTTGATTTCCGTTCCATGACATGCAATACGTAGAGGATATGAATGACACTAGGTAAGACAAATCGAAAATGATAAGGTATACAGTGTTTGTTGTTTCTACGTGCATGCATGAAAGTTGGAAGCACAAATAATTTATAATATTTAATAATTCATTTCATTCTGATACTTATTAAAACTTGACACAGATAACATGGCCGCCATTAGAAAAATATACATTGTAGAGGGTTGGAGAGTTAGTGAATGATTTAGAATATTTTCTCAGAGTACGCAACAATTAATGAATAAACTAATATAAAAATTTCTGAGATCAATGAAGAAACATAACACAACATTTTCTTGGCTGAAAATTCCCAAAATATTCAGTGTCTCACTACCTATGAAGGATGAGTGATAGCATCACATGTTCAGAAGAATATGTTTAAGTAAACTAATCTAAATTTATAGTTAAAAATATATATATTGAGGTTTCATGTAGACGTTGTATAGTTTCGTTCGCCAATGGTTTAGTGTCATTCATAATTTTATATCAGTGCACTAAAATAGAATTTTTTTATCAGAGTTCAACATAGACCAAGAACCAGGTCATTATCTAAAACGACATACACAACCTTATAATAAAATCTAGCCGCGCGAATGCGCGGGTCACCCCGCTAGTTTATATACAATATATAAGAAAGCATTTGAAGTCTGAATGGCAAACAACAAACTAACATAACCATTAAATAAAATAATTCACACGAACTTCTTTTGAGATCACAAAGTAGCTCTTTAGTACAAATGCCTACTGACTAAACAATCGAGTGGTCAATGCATTTCTACATGTGACCACAAGATAAAAGCAACACTATAATTATCACAAACTGAAGAAGAATTATCATGTTCTTTCATCCACTAAACCTGATAAGCCGTTTGTGGCAAGCACATCTAGTCAACCCGTCTATTGAACCCAGTAATTCAAATTTTCTCTTCTGCTTAAGCACATACTAATTGTAATGATATTCTGCCTTCTCTCTGCTATTGAACAAGTCGTGGGAGTTGCGTTCATAGAAAATCACTTGGTCATTGCATTCAGACCATGAGTCGTAGACTCCTGGACATCTACCTCTGTACACTACATACCACTTCATCTACAAAGATAGAGAAAAAAAGGCAGAGAATTAATGCAAGGTTAATAATAGCACATCATACATAATCCACGTAGCGTTCATTACTCATACAATCAAAAGCATCGCAAGTGGCAATCTAAGAAGGCCATATCAGCACCTACATGACTACATCAGTAAATCAACGCCAAACTATCTAGGTGGACTACTCAGAGGTATAGTCCGTGAAACCGGTGATCGTGGAGTCAGAGAACGTTGGGGCATCCCCACGATGGAGGACCAAGCATCATCGGGAATGTACGTCGGTGGACTCAATGGCATCGAGTCGTCACACTCCTTACATGGTGGGGCCTTCTTCTCCTTGATTTCCACTGTGAAATCCATGGATAGTACTTAAATATTGATGTGTGTGTATGTTTTATTGACATAAGACAATTATATCTGGGTGGATTAGAAAGCCAACACTTCGTATGTATGAAATTTGAACTCAAAAACAAAAGCCAGTAAAAGAACTGATATAAGAAATACGAAGTTAGAACAAAGTTCTTATGAGTACCAGTGTAGAAAAATTTATATGGACATTTTTACTTATTTGCATGTGAAATACAAAGTTCAAATGAAACATCAACAAAAATAGAACCTTGATTTCCATTCCATGACATGCAATACGTAGAGGATATGAATGACACTAGGTAAGACAAATCGAAAATGATAAGGTATACGGTGTTTGTTGTTTCTACATGCATGCATGAACGTTGGAAGCACAAATAATTTATAATATTTAATAATTCATTTCAGTCTGATACTTATTAAAACATGACACAGATAACATTGTCGCCATTAGAAAAATATACATTGTAGAGGGTTGGAGAGTTAGTGAATGATTTAGAATATTTTCTCAGAGTACGCAACAATTAATGAATAAACTAATATAAAAATTTCTGAGATCAATGAAGAAACATAACACAATGTTTTCTTGGTTGAAAATTCCCAAAGATGTATTTTAAAAGCAACATAATAAGGTTTTAAACATTCAGTGTCTCACTACCTATCAAGAATGACGATAACATCACATGTTCAGAAGAATATGTTTAAGTAAACTAATCTAAATTTATAGTAAAAATATATATTTTGAGGTTTCATGTAGACGTTGTATAGTTTCGTTGGCCAATGGTTTAGTGTCATTCATAATTTTATATCAGTGCATTAACATAGAATTTTTTATCAGAGTTCAACATAGACCAAGAATCTAGTCATTATCTAAAACGACATACACAACCTTACAATAAAATCTAGCCGCGCAAATGCACGGGCCACCTCGCTAGTTTATATACAATACAGAAACAAGCATTTCAAGTCTCCATGTCTAACAACAAACTAACATAACCATTACATAAAATAGTTCACACGAACTTCTTTTGAGATCACAAAGTATCTCTTTTGTACAAATGCCTACTGACTAAACAATAGAGTGGTCAATGCATTTCTACATGCGACCACAAGATAAAATCAACACCACAATTATCACAAACTGAAGATGAATTATCAAGTTCTTTCATCCACTATACCCGATAAGCCGTTTCTGGCTAGCACATCCAGTCAACCCATCCATTGAACCCACTAATTCAGATTTTCTCTTCTTCTTAAGCACATACTGATTGTAATGATACGCTGCCTTCTCTCTGCTATTGAACGAGTGTGGGAGCTGCCTTCATAGAAAATCACTTGTTCATTGCATTCAGACCATGAGTCGTTGACTCCTAGACATCTACCTCTATACAATACATACAACTTCATCTAAAAAAAGATAGAGAAAAAAAGGCAGAGAATTAATGCAATGTTAATAATAGCACATCATACATAATCCACGTAAGCGTTCATCACTCATACAATCAAACGCAACGCAAGTGGCAATCTAAGAAGTCCATATCAGCACTACATGACTACATCAGTAAATCAACGCCAAACTATCTAGGTGGACTACTCAGAGGTGTTGTCCGTGAAACCGGTGATCGTGGAGTTAGAGAACGTGGGGGCATCCCCCACGGTGGAGGACCAAGCGTCGTCCGGAATGTACGTCGGTGGACTCAATGGCATCGAGTCGTCACACTCCTTACAAGGTGGGGCCTTCTTGTCCTTGATTTCACTGTGAAATCCATGGATAGTACTTACACTACTAGGAAAAGGGCTATAGATAGGATTGATACTAATGGCGCACCAGGTAAGTAGTGCGCCACTACTATATACTAATGGCGCACCGGTTGCTGATGCGACATTAGTGTGGAAGACACTAATGGCGCACCATACAATCGGTGCGCCACAAGTATTAATTTTTTTTTCCATTTTTCCATACATACTAATGGTGCATCAGGTCGAAGTGCGCCATTACTAGTTCTAACTAGTAATGGCGCACCGGGAAGACAGTGCGCCATTAGTATTTTTTTTTTACTTTTTGCAAAACTACTAATGGCGCACGGCGGCACAGTGCGCCATTACTAGTTTAAACTACTAATGGCGCACCTTTCCACAGTGCGCCATTAGTATATATATATATTTTTTTACTTTTCTGCAAAACTACTAATGGCGCACCACCTGCAGGTGCGCCATTAGTAACCAGGGTTACTAATGGCGCATTTGCTGGTGGTGCGCCATTAGTAACCTGGGACCCCAACAAGATATTTTGGATAGCCACATACCTACCCACTCACTTTACCCACTTCATTCCCTCCACCTCCTTCTCCAACCTTTCGGCTGCCTCCTCCTCCTCACCTCATATCCACCATAGATTCATCAAAATTAAGTGGTGAAATTACCTTTTTGATAGATAAGTAAGGGAAAGCTATCTTCATGATGTAGATCTACTTTTTTCTCCCTAGCTCGCTCCAACAACGTGCACATGCACTTTTTGTGGCCTAGTTAGATCTATGTATGTTTGTGGTGTTGCATGTGTTTGTGGTGTTGCATATATGTTTGTGTTTGCAGAGTACCGGTACCAATATTTTGCCGGAATGTAGATTCATTTCCGTTTCGGCGAGAATTTTGGCACTATGCATTCTTTTGGGTCCTATTTTTAGGGAAGGTCATGCCAAATTTTTTCTTAGTTCTAAAATATCGTTTTGCTCTACCCCGCAGGCCACTATGGCCCCCACGATGACCGAAGGCATCGTGAATAGGTTTTTGAGCTCTGCGAAGGCCGAGATGCTTCAAAAGAACGAGACGGAGATAAGATGTCCGTGTCAAAGATGCAAGTTGAAGAGCCTTATTGCGGACCCGGATTCCGGGCAGGTGCGGAACCAAGTGCTGTTGCGTGGTTTCATGGATGGCTATCGGTAGCAAGGTGATGAAGATGACTATGAAGTCGTCCATGGGGGCCGGGCAAGAAATGAGGAAGGGCAACAAGAGAAGTACCACCGCGGCGAGGGCGGGCGAGAAGACGAAGAATCTCCAGGACATGATCACGGCGGTGATGCTGTACACAGTCATCATGTAGAAGATGTTGTACATGATGATGAGAAAGATCAAGACGAAGGGCATGATCATGAAGATGAAGATGCCGGAGCAGACAACGATGGAGGCTGGGTGCAGGACCCTCATATTCAAGAGCTGCTTCTCGTGCGCACGGATAACGCAAGAGCTGCCGCCGAGAGAAAGCCAAGCCGGATCAACTGGAGATAGACGCGGTTACTCCATTGTATGAAGGATGCAGGCCGAGGATACCCGCTTGAAAGTAACGTTCATGGCTCACGGAGATGAAGGTAAAACACAAAGCGACCGACGCGTGCTTCGACAACAACATGTCATTACAGCACGAACGTCTTCCCACGGGGAACAAGTGCCCGACCAATTTCGAGGAGGCGAAGAAAATCGTGTGTCCTCTGGATTTACCGCACGTGAAATACCATGTGTGCATGAACAATTGCATCATTTATCGGGACGAGCACGCGGAGTCTACCATATGTCCGGTGTGCGGCGTCTCTCGATACAAGAAGAGGAAGAAAGCTCCTCGAAAATCGGTGTGGTACTTTCCGATCACTCCTCGTGCGCAGCGGTATTTCGCGGACCCTAAGGTAGCAAAGCTCCGGTGTTGGCACGCGGATAGGGAGGAGAAGAAAGCGGGAAGAAGACGGAAATGATCCGGAGATAAATAAAAAGACAAGATGCTGAGTCACCCTAAGGATGCGAGCGATGGCAAGCGTTGAACTTCGAACACCCAGAATTTGGGAAGGATCCAAGGAACATCATGCTGGGCGCGAGCACCGATGGAGTCAATCCGTTTGGCAGCCAGAGAAGCACACATAGCACCTAGCCTGTGTTTGTGTGGATGTACAACCTTCCCCCCTAGTTGTGCATGAAGAGGAAGTACATTCACATGAGTATGCTAATTGAAGGGCGAAACAACCAGGGAAAGACATCAATCATGTCTGGGGCTGCTGAAGGAGGAGCTAGACACGCTGTGGAAAACGCCAGCCAATACGTGGGGACGCCGCAGAGAGCCAGGAAAGAATATTTCCCTATGAGAGCCGCCTTGCTCACGGCGGTGCCACGACTATCTCGATTACGGATATCTCGCGGGCAGGTAGTCCACGGATTTTACGGATGCGTAAGGTGCATGGATGACACAACGTATCGCCAACTAGATAGAGATCCGGGTCTTGAATACCGTGTTCATGGGACGTCGAAGGTGGCTTCATGACGATGACCCGTGGAGGAAACACAAGGATCTGTTCGATGGTGAAACCGAACCCAAAAACGCCCGTGTACGAGGAGCGGCGAGGAAATAGACGAGCTGTTGAAAAATTGGAAAGACTGCCCACTGCCGGGAAAGAAGCAAAAGGCGCCAGAGCCGGGAAATAAGCGAAAGGCGCCAGAGCCGCTGCTGAAGGTACGGAAAATGAGGTCTGTTTTCTGGGACTTGCCGTACTGGAAGATCCACCGTGTGCCTCACAGCCTTGATGTCATGCATATCACGAAGAACACGTGCGAGAGTCTGCTTGGTACCCTGCTCAACATGCCAGAGAGGACCAAAGATGGGCCGAAAGCAAGGGCAGACTTGAAATCAATGGGCATCAGGCAGGAGCTTCACACTAATGATGATGATGATGATGATGAGGCGAAGCAGGACACATAAAGTCGTCGCAAAGGCAAAAAGGCCAAGAAGACCGGAAATGACTACCCTCCCGCGTGCTTCACTCTAAGTCAGGAGGAGATCGAGCAGTTTTTCACCTGCCTCCTAGGAGTAAAACTTCCTTACGGTTACGCGGGGAAGATAAGCAGATACCTAGACCCAGCGAAGCAGAAGTTCAGCGGGATGAAGTCTCACGACTGTCATGTGCTGATGACGCAGATACTTCCAGTTGCAATCCGTGGGATCATGGACGCGCACGTCCGTGAAACGCTATTTGGCCTATGCAACATTTTTGACGTCATCTCTCGGAAGTCCATTGGCGTGAGGCAACTCAGAAGGCTACAGGAAAAGATCGTGGTGATACTATGCGAGCTTGAGATGTACTTCCTGCCCGCATTCTTCGACGTTATGGTGCATCTGCTGGTCCATATCGTGGAGGATATCATCCAACTCGGGCCGACGTTCCTGCACAGCATGATGCCGTTCGAAAGGATGAATGGTGTCATCAAAGGATACGTTGAAACATGTCACGTCGGAGGGAAGTATAGCCAGGGGCTTTCTGACCGAAGCGTGCATCTCCTACTGCATGAATTATCTAGGCATCGAGAACCCCGTTGGTCTGCCCGTCAACAGGCACCTCGGTAGGCTCGCTGGATGGGGTCACCATGAGGGTCGCCGCGAAATGCATGTCGACTTCGAGGGTCGACTCGCCGACTTTGAAAGAGCAAACCTAGTCGCGCTACAACACATAGACGTGGTCGATCCTTGGGTGGAAGAGCACAAAACCTTTATGGAGAAGACGTACAATGACCGAGGCCAACAGAGGACGGACGGAGATATAATCAAAGAGCACAACTCATGTTTCACGCGTTGGTTCAAGCAGAAGCTTACATCGTACCCTTTACATGAGGATTCTTCCGGAAGAACAACTCATATTCGCCTTGTCACAGGCGCCGAGCACAACCTGATGACCTATGAGGCGCACGATATCAACGGCTACACATTCTACACCGAGAACAAGGACATGAAGAGCGATGGTTATCGAACTCCGGGTAACGATGGAATCCTACAACGGCAACGACAAGGACAGATACTACGGAAGGATCGAGGAGATCTGGGAGCTGAGCTACGCTGGAGAGAAGGTCCCGATGTTCCGTGTCAGATGGGCCAAGAGCGTCCTAAAAGAAGACCGGTATTTCACCACCATGGTTATACCCTAAGCCAAATCCAGAACCGCGGGCGCAAACGTCACCGCGAAAAATGAGCCACGGGTACTGGCTTCCCAAGTGGACCAATGCTTCTTCATTACCGACCCGTCAAAGCCCAGTCGTGTTGTCGTGAGGAGAGGCAAAAGGAAGATCATCGGAATGGATGGAGTAGCCAATGAGCAAGACTTCGACAAGTACGGCGACCCGAAGATCGAACATGACGTCCGTTCCATAGAAGAACTCCATTTGCGAAAAAGAAGGGTAAGAAGATTGTGAACAGATAGCTAGCTAAGATCGATTGTATTTAAATCGTAGTCTTCATTTCTTGATTGTATTTCATGGGCACTTTTTGATATCATGAATATTTTTAAATTTCATGGGAACTTTTTGAATTCATGAGGACACTTGATCTCGATCCCCCTCCATCTCGATCTCGATTCCCCCTCCATCTCGATCTCCCTCCATCTTGATCCCACCCGCACCCTCCCCCGCTAGCTCCACCGCCGTCGCCGACCCACCGCAACCCTCCCCCGCTTCACCGCCGCCGACGAGCACCCGGCCCCCCGCACCCTCCCCCGCTCCACCGCCGCCAACGGGCACCCCCCGCACCCTCCCCCGCCCCACCGCTGCCGCCGATGATATTTTCAAGTAACAAATTTGAACATATTTTATAAAAAATTATTACTGTTTTTATAAAAAAACATTACTGTTATGATTTAAACAAGTTTGACCATATTTAAACATAAATAAATATAAAAAACAGCATTTAAAATGCATAAAAAATATTGGGGAGCCTGGGAATCGAACCCAAGACCTCCTGGTGTGTGTGCTGCGAGCTTACCAGTCGGGCTAGTGGGTGGGTTCTGTTGTAGATAGGGTTAGGTTGTAGATAGGGCTAGTGCGCTAGATTAAAACAAAATTCTAATGGCGCACCGAGGGGTGGTGCGCCATTAGAATAGTCGTACTTATGGCGCACGAGGGCGTGGTGCGCCATTAGAAAGCTCTCCCCCCCCCACACACTAAATCCCCAATCTCTCTAATCTCTCCCCTGCCTCATCGATCTCACCCGCTGCCCCCCGTGTTGGCCGTCCCCCTCGCCGCCGCCCTCACCTCCTTCGCCTTCCCTGAGCCGAGCGCCGCCTCCCTCGCCGCCTCCCTCGCTGTCCCCGAGCCGAGCGCCGCCTCCCTCGCCGTCCCCGAGCCGAGTGCCCTCGACGTCCTCCCGCCCAAGCGCCCCTCCCCCCGCGGCCCCGCCTGCGCCCTCGACGTGCTCGCCGTCCAACACCGCGCGGCCTGCCCAGGAGGACCGCCGCCGTCTTCCTCTTCGACTACGAGGACCCGGACGAGCTCGGACGCCCTCGAGCCATCCCTTCGACGCCCGCCGATTTTCTCCGCCTCGGCCACCATCGCCACCGCTCGACGCCGAATTCGCGCCGCCTCGACTAGCTCCGGCTACCCCGAGTCGCCCTCGACCTCCCCAGTGAGCACCCGAGCCGCTTCCCCCTCTTCCCCCTCTTGATTTCCTTCTGATGTGTTCTAGGGTTGGGGGTTGGAGAATTTTGGACAAGGAAAGGGGGGTGGAGAATTAAGTAGCTAGGGTTGGGGTTTGCAAGAGAAGAATCTTCAGACTTACTCACTGTAGTGTTAGCTTCACTAAAACTGTAGTGTTAGCTAGTTATGACTCCTTCACTGGAAATGTAGTGTTAGCTAAAATTGAGATGTAAACTAAAGGAGTTTGTGATTTGCAGAAGCTGTAGCATACTCCAACAAGTGATAAATGCACTCAAAAGTTCACTAAGAAAATGCAGATGCTTCTCACTTGTTACTGAAAGTTTTCTGGAGTGATAAATGCATGCAAAAGAAGTTCAGTTAACTGTTACTGTTGCTGTATGAATTCCAACCAGGTCAATTTGCTGTCAATTGCTCTGTAATACTCAACCAGGTTTATGCAAAATGAAGATCAACCATGTTTATGTAATAGATCAAATTGCAACAGATTATTTGCAGTAGATCAAACTGCAGTAGATTACTCAATATTCTTGCCATTTGTTGATAGGTTATAAATATTGACCATAAATAAGAATGAATATTGACCATTTGTTGCTGCTAGCACATGTTGAAGTGTACCTGATGATGCTTCTGTAGAAAATTCAATCTTCCTCCTCAGGCATGTGTTGTGTGACCTGACAAAATATAAATGTGTTGTGTGCCATGTGTTGGTAATTCAGTAAAGTCAAACAAGCACTGGATTTAGGCATGTTGCTTGCTGAAATTGTAGCAGCAACAACAACTATGGCTGAATGATGAACAGGTTATAGTGGTCAGATTAGTTCAGCAACAACAACTATTTTCAGTTTGTCTTATGGGTCATCTAAAAAAATTAGCTCAACAAGTTGCATCTGGCTTTTACACAGTTGTTTTGGCTTAACAAGATAAGTTGTTGTATATATTGTCATAAAGTTCAGCAAGAACAGGGCATCAACAGTGCTACTCTAGTATCTAGTTGGGGAGGGACAAATGGACAAGGCATCACTGTAGCTGTACTGCACAACAAACTATTAGTATTAGGATTAACACTCCTCATATGAGATGAGGGATTTTTTTTAAATGGCTTCTTGTAGTTTTGAAAATTCAGTTTATTCGGTTACTGAAAATTCAGTTAATTCAGTTAGGCACACAAATTTCAGAACTTTTGTGTGCCCTAGTACATTGTGTTTGTAGAAAACCAGGAGTGTCAATGTGACTAGAATTCACTTGTTCTTATATGGGTGAAACTTACTTGTTTTTAGGCTAGTGCATGGTGTTGCTTTATTCTGTCATCATTTGTAACTATGTCACAAATAAACCAGGAGGACCGCCGCCGCTCGACGCCCTCGACCGCGCGGCCTGCCCAGGAGGACCGCCACCGCTCGACGCCGAATTCGCGCCGCCTCGACTAGCTCCGGCTGCCCCGAGTCACCCTCGACCTCCCAAGTGAGCACCCGAGCCGCTTCCCCCTCTTCCCCCTCTTTATTTCCTTATGATGTGTTCTAGGGTTGGGGGTTGGAGAAATTTGGACAAGGAAAGGGGGTTGGAGAAATTTTATTTAACCCCTGACTAAACTATCCACTTGCTATGCTTAGCTGCTCTGTTGTCTGAATCGTGACACTTTGCCTGTCATAATGCAACTAAGCATACTAGTTTTTTGTAGTGAGACAGTAAGATAGTGAGACAGTAAGAAGGAAACTTCCCAGATTATGTAGAAAGAAAATACTTGGTTTGACAGCAAGTACCATGACATGAATCAAAAAACATATACGGTGGGAAAAATAAAATGGCAGAAACCTGGGAGGTTCTGGTTTGCTGTATCTCCACCAGTTTGGGTTGGTGAATGTGGATGATTTTTTTATCTTGTAAAGTCATTGTACTGCTACAAGAATTTGGTATCATCATGGTGTAATTTTGTTAACATTCTGGTTTTGTTAGATAGTAGCTACACTAATCTAGAGTGATACAATTTTCCTTCCCATTTAGTATCATCATGTTCAGTGTATACAGTTATAACATCATGTGGGTTTTCTAAGTCTGTTTACAGCTCTAGTACACTTCTCGTACACTTACTGAGGACTTGTATTTGCTACTGTTGTGTTGTTGTTCCTATACTGTAATTGCTTCAGCGCACACTACCATGACTTAATGTTTACAATAGCTGTTTTCTTTGTGTCCAATAGTCAGCGTATATTTTTCTTCAGAGGTAACTGGTCAAATGTTCAGTGTGTATGTCTGAACTTGAATGGTGCAATGTTGTTTTCTTTAGAGGCTACTGTCAAAAACTTGAGCTACTGTCTTGCAAAGATGATGATCATCTTGCTAGTTTGGTGGGTTTTGTCTCCGACCATTGTGTCGTGATGAATTTGCTGGTATCCCGTGATGCACTTGAGTTTGCGGGAATGTCGATTAACTTCCGTTCCGGCAAATTGGGTACTCCATATGTCCTATTTTCAGCAATGGTCATGCTAAAATTTTCAGTGAATTTTAGCATGACTTTGCTAAAAATAGGACATATGGGGTACTTGCGACTAATGCATGGGCCAGGGTATCTTAGTACTTAGTTAAGTAGGATCAACTGCCCTGCCATTCTTGCTGCATTAAACCATAGGTGGCAATAGAGCCAAGTGATTAGGCCCAACTTAGAATTCTTCTTAGCATCGATAAACTCTAGATGATAAACCCAACATAGGTGGCAATAGAGCGAAGTGATTAGTGCCAAGTGATTAGGCCCAACCTAGGGAGCCTCGGCATCGATAAACCCTAAATGATGAAAACTTAACTTGGCTGCCCTGGATGCCTCGGTGTCGATGAGAACCTAAATGATGTATGCTTAGGCTTTTAGGGTGCCTCGGCGTCGACAAACCCTAAATGATGAAAGCTTAGGCTTTTAGGGTGCCTCGGTGTCGACAAACCCTAAATGATGAGACCATGATCTTGTTCCTTGACAATAACCAACTTTTTGACCAAACTTTTTTCCTATTTAGAGCGAAACATGGCCCACAACGATGAGGCCGGTGGTTGGGGCGGCAAGCAATTCTGGGAGCTGTCCCAGGAGATGGAGGAACAAGCTCACCGCTATGAGGACGCCGCGGAAGACACCGATCCTGATTACACAACCCCTAGTAGCGTCGGGGATGACACCACTGATGGTGCCGCCGAGGATTCCACCACTGATGATGGCGGCGCACACACAGATGGCAGCCAACCGAAGAAGCAAAGGAAGGACCGGCGCCCGAATGCGCTCCGCACCCTCAAGGAGGAATTCACTCAAGTGGACTCTGACGGGAATCCAACGGAGCCCAAACATATAGTCAAGGGGTACTCGGTTCAGCTCGGGTGCATTCTCCAGAGCACCGTCTCGATCAACACCGAGAACCTTAGGCATAAGGACCGAGGGAATTTGAGCAACCTCCTCTTCACGAAGCTGCACGAACAATACAAGTTCCCTTGAATTTGAAAACACACGCCTCTCAGGGAATAAAGTGAACAGTGCCGCCCTCACGAAGATGAGCACGGCCCTGTCTACTTGGAGAAGCGCGGTGAAGAGAATGATTGATAAAGGTGATAGTTATTAGAAGATCAAGGCGAAATATCCTTTGATGAGCGAAGATGAGTACAAGGAGTTCAAGATCAAGTGCGAGAGCAGTGCAACCTCCGAATCAAGTCAGTGGGGGAAAGAAATGTGGGAGTTGAACTTAGGGGAAAACAAACTCGGTCCCGGCGGTTACAGAGTGGTGGAGCCTATATGGGACAAGGAGGACGCGGAGCGTGCCGAGCAAGGCCTACCGCCCCGCTTCGAGAAATACAGCGATGACAAGCAGACCAGGAACTATGTCGGGGCCGGTACAAGGAGGACCCGATAACAAAGGAGCTTACCACGGATCCGAAGACCAGGGCGCTTGAGCTTGTTACGTAAGGAATACACCCCGCGTAATTAGCTCCATATGGTTGCACTCTAATTAATCCCCAATATTTCTAAATGGTTCACGTTCCTTTCGCAGGACACTGAAAGCAGTAGCGCGGGGTCGTCTCAGAGCTCCCCTTTCGACACCCCTTTAAATAGGGCGTTGAGCGTAATGAAAAACAAGGATAAGCTCACTAAGCCGACGTCAGCTGGTCGTGTGGCCGGCAAAGGCTTGTCCACAAAATGGGGGTCATACTATACCGCTGGTGTGCGGACGGAGATAAAGACCAGCTCGGAAAGCCAGACGCGCGAGGTTGAAGAACTCAAGGCACAAGTGGCGCGGATTTCGGAGCTTGTCCAAGAGCAAGTGGAACAACAACTGGGAACGAAGCTCAACGCCATGGTGCCTAAGTTGATTCATGGGCTGATGACGTGGATTGCGGGCGGCCAACAGGGGCCTCCCCCGGTTCCCAGCTTCACGGCCAGCAACTCGCAAAGCGCGCAGGCAGCGGCATTGGTGTCTCCGGCGACGCCATTGGTGTCTCCGGCGGCGGCGCCATTGGTGTCTCCGGCGGGGGCGGTATTCGTGTCTCCGGCGCCGGCACGGGCATTGGAGCTTAATGCACCCGGGTGTACGCCGGCCGGCAACTCGCCAGCAAGCGCCCCCTCTGTCAGTTGCATGCCCGACGTTGGCGGTTCCTCGACATTAGCCGAGCCCGACGGCATCACGATAACTAAGCCTCTCAGCCGATGACTTCATCTCCTTGCCTTTGTTGGGCATCCACGGCGCCATACATGTTTTTGCGAGGCACCGCCGGCGTTCCTTGCACTCTTACGCGCCGTGGGCGCCGAGTTGGTCGATGTCGCCAAGGGCAGAATCGTTCAACCGGGCAACCCCATGTTCCACGGTAATCCGATGCCACCCACAGTGTATAGGGTTGAAGTGGTTCGGGTGCTGCCAGGCTGCGACGAGCTATTACCTCCGATTCGACCCGCTGGGGCCGACGAAGAAGATGAGATAACCCTCAGCGCCTGTGTAAACTGGCCCCTGCTTTGGCCGAAGAGCCAGATTCGTTTGGGGGCGGGGGACACCACCCCACAGACAAGACCGCTAGTCGTGCCGGCGCCAAGCCATGGCAAGAACGCCGCAACGCTACCGGACCTGCCGGACATCCCTATGGCACAGGATCCGGACAGCCCTATGGCACAGGATCCCGACGGCGACGACAACGACGACGGTACATTTACCAAAGTTGATAAGTACTTTGCCGAACATGGGTACGCTGACGAGTTCTGCGGGCCTCTTTCTCAAGAACCCAACCAAGGCGACCGCGATCTGGCTGGTACGGCGGAGAAATCAATTACAGCGAGGCGTAAATGCTGCGTTCAGTTCTCGAGGACACGCCTCCAGCTCCCGCCTTCACCGAGCCTCGAGATAGCTGAGGTGCGAAATATTATCAGCCCCAACACGCTCAAGAAGGTGTTACGTGAGCAGAACTCGGTCCCATTACAGGAGATCAAGAAGAAGGGACGAAAACGAAAGACTAACAAGGGCGCCGGTGCGAGCCAGCCAGCACCGAGTTTGATCCGTGCTCAGTACGGGCCACCTTCACCTAAGGATATCTCGAGGAGGGTGCATGTGGCGGGTAGGGCGATGCTACCGCCAAATATGCTGAATGCTGCAACCGGTGCTATGCGGAGTCTGCACGACAGTGTTCTTTCTTTGGAGAAGCGGCGTCTCAGAGAGAATGATGTGGCATACCGGTTTTCGTGGCCAAGGTGCGAGGGCAAGGGCTTTGTGGATGGCGACATCGAGTGCGATCGTCCTGCGGTTTGATGACATCTTTGCTATGTTTAACCTTCATCCGCAGCACTACACCTTTGTTCGGCTGTTTTCGCTGAGTATGGAGATGCGGATCATTAGAGACAAGACCCGGACATCGTGATAGTCGACCCCTTCTACATGCGTGCCAAGCACTTGAGCGATCTTGGGACCGCCAAGTTGCGAAGTTCACACCTCGAAGGCGTCATTCGGCAAACCGGATAAGGATAACTTCCTTGTGGCTTACTTTCCGAGTAAGTCATCCCTTAACCGCCCGTAACATAAGATTTCTTAGATTTCGATCATTCTTTTTTCTAACATTCCGTGTTACGTGCGGTGACACACATTGCACACTCATCCTCTTAAGCCCGAAATATTCCATGGCCACGTATTTACGACCGAACCGTAACTCCAAGATAGACTACACAAATGTCAAGAAAGTTCTTGATGATGTTCTCCTGCCACGCCAAATCTGGAGGCACCTTCACCAGGGCAATTTGTAGGCACGGCAAGCACACCTTCTCACTGTCTGAATTTATGCTGCGTCAAGCTGCCGCTTTGTGATCGGAAGAATGCCTACTACGCCCTCCATCACATGCGGGCGATCGTAAGGGACCATCATCACCTTCTGCTACCAGATAGTCTCAAAGATTGGGCCGCGAGGTTGTCGGCAACCCAGCACGCGGACCTCAGACAAGAATTCTTTCACATCCAGTCGGAGTTTGCGGACATCATCCATCAAGATGTCCTTCATACCTCGGGGCAATTCTACCTCAGATATCAACCGTCCAACAATGAGATAGATGGAACGCTACAAATGCAGGGTGACAACGACCGCGATTTCAGGACCATCACGACGGACGGCGGCTTCATCCACGCTCCTGTCCGATGAGTCGAGTCGAAAGTAGTGATGTGTAGTTCTGAAACATTGATTGGCTCATGTTGTAATTAAACTTTAATGAATTCGTATGTCTCTTTGTTTTGGACAGTCGTTCAACTTAGATGTAATCGATGCTATTTATTAGTAGGACCATGAATCGTGCTATTAATGTCTTGCTTTTCTCTTCCGATCCTTTTGTTGCATACTTACATATTGCTTATGTATTGTCTGTTGTTTGGCTTGCGCATAGAGATGCCGTCGTATGTTGTGTACAAGGGTTAGGTTCCCGGAGTCTACGACGACTGGGAGGAGTGTCGGAGACAGGTTCACCGTTTCAGCGGTAACAGTTACAAAGGGTACACCACTAGGGCGGAGGCCGAATCTAGATACGCCTGCTATCTAGCGGGAGAGAGGAGCGAGCGTTGGAGGAACCGGATGAAGACCAGTTTGATCGCGATGATGCTCATCGTGATGACCGCAGCTCTCTTTTATGTGATGGTAGTTTAGATGATCGATATCGACTTGTAATGTGAAGACAAACTCGATACTCGCGGTCTTGAGACTTGTAATGTTTTATCTTTGTTTGGTCTCTTGAATTCGGAGACTAATATGATGAATTGTATTCGGAGACTAATCTTCTATTGTATTCGATGAATCTGATGTTGCTGTGTGCTGCAGTCTATATTCTGTCCAATAATATATTTTGTAACCTGTGCAAAAATCAGAAAATAAAAAAAACCAAATATTCATACTAATGACGCATAAAGTTAGAGTGCGCCATTAGTATGCCAAAGGATACTAATGGCACATCAAGGCAGAGTGCGCCATTAGTATACCAGATACTAATGGCGCACCGATGGTGCGCCATTAGTAAAAAATTCTAGTGGCGTGCTACTAATGGCGCACCGGCAGTGCGCCATTAGTAGGCAAAACCGGTGCGCCATTAGTAGGCCTTTTCCTAGTAGTGTTAAATATTTATGTGTGTGTAAGTTTTATTGACATACGACAATTATATCTAGGTGGATTAGAAAGGCAACACTTCGTACATTTGAAATTTGAACTCAAAAACCAAAGCCAGTAAAAGAACTAATATAAGAAATAAGAAGTTAGAACAACGTTCTTATGAGTACCAGTGTAGAAAAATTTATATGGACATATTACTAATTTGTATGTGAAATACAAAGTTCAAATGAAACATCAACAAAAATAGAACCTTGATTTCCATTCCATGACATGCAATACGTAGAGGATATGAATGACACTAGGTAAGACAAATCGAAAATGATAAGGTATACAGTGTTTGTTGTTTCTACATGCATGCATGAACGTTGGAAGCATAAATAATTTATAATATTTAATAATTCATTTCATTCTGATACTTATTAAAACATGACACAGATAACATGGCTGCCATTAGAAAAATATAGATTGTTGAAGGTTGGAGAGTTAGTGAATGATTTAGAATATTTTCTGAGAGTACGCAACAATTAATGAATAAACAAATATAAAAATTTCTGAGATCAATGAAGAAACATAACACAACGTTTTCTTGGTTGAAAATTCCCTAAGATGTATTTTAAAAGCAACGTAATAAGGTTTTAAACATTCAGTGTCTCACTACCTATCAAGGATGAACAATAGCATCACATGCTCAGGATAATGTGTTCAAGTAAACTAATCTAAATTTACTGTAAAAAATATAAATATTGAGGTTTCATGTAGACATTGTATAGTTTCGTTCGCCAATGGTTTAGTGTCATTCATAATTTTATATCAGTGCATTAACATAGAATTTTTTATCAGAGTTCAACATAGAACAAGAACCAAGTCATTATCTAAAACGACATACACAACCTTATAATAAAATCTAGCGGCATAAATGCATGAACCACCCTGCTAGTTTATATACAATACGTAAACAAGCATTTCAAGTCTCAATGTCTAACAATAAACTAACATAACCATTACATAAAATAGTTCACACGAACTTCTTTTGAGATCACAAAGTAGCTCTTTAGTACAACTGTGTACTGACTAAACAATAGAGTGGTCATTGCATTTCTGCATGCGACCACAACATAAAAGAAACACCACAATTATCACAAACTGAATAAGAATTATCAAGTTCTTTCATCAACTAAACCGGATAAGATGTTTCTGGCTAGCACATCCAATCACCCCATCCATTGAACCTAATAATTCAGATTTTCTCTGCTGCTTAAGCACATACTGATTGTAATGATACTCTGCCTTCTCTCTACTATTGAACAAGTCGTGGGAGCTGCCTTCATAGAAAATCACTTGTTCATTGCATTCAGACCATGAATCATAGACTCCTGGACATCTACATCTATACACTACATACCACTTCATCTACAAAGATAGAGAAAAATAGGCAGAGAATTAATGCAAGTTTAGTAATAGCACATCATACATAATCCTCATAAACATTCATCACTAATACAATCAAAAGCATCGCAAGTGGCAATCTAAGAAGTCCATATCAGCACCTACATGACTACATAAGTAAATCAATGCCAAATTATCTAGGTGGACTACTCGGAGGTATAGTCACGTGAAACCGGTGATCGTGGAGTCAGAGAACGACGGGGCATCCCCACGGTGGAGGACCAAGCGTCATCGGGAATGTACGTCCGTGGACTAAATGGCATCGAGTCGTCACACTCCTTACATGGTGGGGCCTTCTCCTTGATTTGACTGTGAAATCCATGGATAGTACTTAAATAATGTGCTTGTAAGTTTAATTGACATAAGACAATTATATCTGGGTGGATTAGAAAGGCAACACTTGTATGTATGGAATTTTAACTCAAAAACAAACGCCAGTAAAAGAACTGATATAAGAAATAAGAAGTTAGAACAAAGTTCTTATGAGTACCAGTGTAGAAAAATTTATATGGACATTTTTACTGATTTGTATGTGAAATACAAAGTTCAAATCAAATATCAACAAAAATAGAACCTTGATTTCCATTCCATGGCATGCAATATGTAGAGGATATGATTGACACTACGTAAGACAAATCGAAAATCATAAGGTATACAGTGTTTGTTGTTTCTACATGCATGCATGAACGTTGGAAGCACGAATAATTTATAATATTTAATAATTCATTTCATTGTGATACTTATTAAAACTTGACACAGATAACATGGCTGCCATTAGAAAAATATACATTGTAGAGGGTTGGATAGTTCGTGAATGATTTAGAATATTTTTTGAGAGTACGCAACAATTAACCAATAAACAAATATAAAAATTTCTGGGATCAATGAAGAAACATAACACAACGTTTTCTTGGTTGGAAATTCCCTAATATGTATTTTAAAAGCAAAGTAATAAGGTTTTAGACATTCAGTGTGTCACAGGATGAACGATAGCATCACATGTTCAAAAGAATATGTTTAAGTAAACTAATCTAAGTTTATAGTAAAAAAAATATTTTTCATGTTTCATGTAGACGTTGTATAATTTCGTTCGCCAATGGTTTAGTGTCATTCATAAATTTATGTCAGTGCATTAACATAGAATTTTTTTTTATCATAGTTCAACATAGACCAAGAACCAAGTCATTATCTAAAACGACATACACGACCTTATAGTAAAATCTAGCCGCGCAAATGCGCGGGTCACCCCGCTAGTTTATATACAATACATAAACAAGCATTTCAAGTCTCAATGTCTAACGACAAACTTACATAACCGTTACATAAAATAGTTCACACGAACTTCTTTTGAGATCACAAAGTAGCTCTTTAGTACAAATGCCTACTGACTAAACAATAGAGTGGTCATTGCATTTCTACATGCGACCACAACATAAAAGCAACACCACAATTATCAAAAACTGAATAAGAATTATCAAGTTCTTTCATCCACTAAACCCGATAAGATGTTTCTGGCTAGCACATCCAGTCAACCAATCCATTGAACCTACTAATTCAGATTTCTCTACTGCTTAAGCACATACTGATTGTAATGATACTCTGCCTTCTCTCTGCTATTGAACGAGTCGTCGGAGTTGCCTTCATAGAAAATCACTTGTTCATTGCATTCAGACCATGAATCGTAGACTCCTGGACATCTACCTCTGTACACTATTTACCACTTCATCTACAAAGATAGAGAAAAAAAGGTAGAGAATTAATGCAAGGTTAATAATAGCAGATCATACATAATCCACGTAAGCCTTCATCACTCATACAATCTAAAGCATAGCAAGTGGCAATCTAAGAAGTCCATATCAGCACCTACATGACTACATCAGTAAATTAACGCCAAACTATCTAGGTGGACTACTCAGAGGTGTAGTCCGTGAAACCGGTGATCGTGGAGTAAGAGAAAGTCGAGGCATTCCCCATCATGGAGGACCAAGCGTCGCTGGGAATGTACGTCAGTGGACTCAATGGCATCAGTCGTCACACTCCTTACATGGTGCGGCCTTCTTCTTCTTGGCTGGGGATTCTTCTTGGCCAGATCCTCAGAATACTTTCTTAGCATTAGCTGTGGGTGCTTCTCAATGAACACCGCCAAGCGGTCCTCGTGACTTCTCCTTGACTGAGGAGTCGACCCTAATGGAAGATGCGTTATCGGAGGAAGCCATAGCCACGAAATCGATCGGTGATAACACCTTTCATCACACAACGAAAAATAGCATAACAATCAAACATCAAATATTACTTCTAAGCAAATAAATCATGATGGACACTATCTCACGGATATTTCGACTTTCGGTGATGGTCAAGCTGGGCGAGTCCATCGTGCGTGAAAAATGTAATCACAGGACGAACTCACACAGATCGATCGCCATCGGCAAAAGACGATTTTATTTCTCCAAGAACAACTCTCATCTCTCTCATGTATATATGGTGGAACTCTCTCTGGTGGCGGTATATATGGTGGTCACTATCTCACAGATATTTCAACTTTCGATGATGGTCAAGCTAGGCAAGTCCATCGTGCATGAAAAATATATATCACAGGACGAACTCGCACAGATTGACTGCCATCGGCAAAAGACGATTTTCTTTCTCCAAGAACAACTCTCATCTCTCTCACGTATATATGGTGGAACTCTCTATGGTGGTGGTATATATGGTTGTCACTATCTCACGTATATTTCGACTTTTGGTGATGGTCAAGTTTGGCAAGTCCACCCTGTGTGACAAATGTATATCACAAGAAGAACTCGCCCAGATTAACCGCCATCGGCAAAAGACGATTTTCTTTCTCCAAGAACAACTCTCATCTCTTTCATGTATATATCGTGGAACTCTCTCTGGTGGTGGTATATATAGTGGACACTATCTCACGGATATTTCGACTTCTAGTGATGGTCAAGCTGGACGAGTCCATCGTGCGTCACAAATGTATATCACAAGAAGAACTCGCCCACATTGACCGCCATTGTCAAAAGACAATTTTCTTCCTCCATATAGCATCCATATGAACAACAAGAATTATTAGATGCATCAACAATTAATTATCTATACAGCAAAATTAACAATTATCTACATTCATCCATACTTCTTTGCATCCATCTATGCATTCATACATACATACATACGTTCATCTATATATTGATACATAAAAAAAACTACAAAAAAAGTTCATGCATCAATCCATGCATTAATACATACATATATACATTCATACATTCATGCATCCATCAATCCTTGCATCCATATAAAAATCCATGCATCCCTCCATCCTTGCATCCATATTAAAATTCATGCATCCATACATACCCTCATGCATAAATACAAGATGAAGCTCACTGAGATGGGGAAGTGGTGCTGGCGGGGTTGGGGGGTCACCGGCGCGGTTCGGGAGGGTGGCGCCTGTGGGTTCAGGGGCGATGGTGGGGTTGATGGGCACCGGTGGGGTGGGCGCCAGTCTTGAGCGCCCGGCCGGGGACGGTGCCCTGTGTCGGGGGGGGGTGGGGGGGGCGTGGTGGGAAAGTGAAAGAAGAGACCGTGGGGGGGTTAAGTGTTCGCCGACCTTTACCGAGCATCTGTCGGTGCGGCTCTCGGTAAAGGTCTGAGACCTAGATCTAGGTTTTACACCTTTTTCGAGAGAAAGCTTCGGCAAAGGATAAAGCACACTCAAAATGGCAAACATACCGAGAGTGGCACTCGGAAATGACACTCCTCCCTCACCCAATAAGCCGTAGGCATGCCTCCAGGACACCACAAATGATTGCCCATGCCGCTACACAGAATGTTTTCATGTGTCACCTTACTGATCTGCGATTCCATGCGATGAAACCCTAGCAGAGCAATAAATTTGTCAAATATTGCGCGCGTCCCCGAAAAACGCGAGGCAGGGACACGTGTCATGTGGTTGCCCCCTCTTAGAGCAGCCTCAGGGGACCAGCACTTCCTGCACAAACCAGACATGTTTCCTCTCGATACGCAGATATTAGCTCGGAGACGGTGCGGTTTACAAGCGGCATCGGGGGAGGCTTACTGGAAACGCATCCAAACTTTTACCACACCCTACAAAGGCCCTGTGATGACACCATCCTAGATCCCGAGCAATCCTACCATCGTATGGTTTTCTGAGGATTTCAATGGTTGCATCAGGAATGACACCGAGGTACTTTTGGTAACCGGGTGGCATGGCATGCCCCTCCCTCGTCTGTGCAAGGCATAGGCATGCCACAAGGACATCATAAATGATTCCCGATGCAGCTACCCGACATGATTTCATGTGCCACCTTGTTGATCTGCAATTCCCGACGATGAAACCCTAGTAGAGCAATAAATTTCTCAAATATTGCCCGCGTCCCCGAAAAATGCAAGGCCGTGGCACGTGCCATGTGGTTGCCCCCTCTTAGAGCATGAGAAGTTTCGAGGCCAACGAAGCAATGGGACCAGCACTTCCTGCACAAACCGAACACGTTCCCTCTGGATACCTAGATACTAGCTCGGGGACGGTGAAAACTGTGAGGCCGTGGCACGTGCCATGCGGTTGCCTCCTCTTAGAGCATGAGAAGTTTAGAGGCCAACGGAGCAACAGGACCAGCAATTCCTGCACAAACCGGACACGTTCCCTCTCGATACCCAGATACTAGCTCGGAGACGGTGCGGTTTACAAGCGGCCTCAGGGGACGCATACTCGAAACGCGTCCAAACTTTTACCACACCCTACAGAGGCCCTGTGATGACAAAGCGCCAGATCCCGAGCAATTCTACCATCGACATCACAAATAGTCCATCTCCTTAACAAGGGTGTAATGAATACCGAAGCTTACTGCATCTAGACTATCCCACTATTCAAAAAAATACATCAGTCATCCATACTCTCCAGTTGAAGAGTATACACGATTAATACAGTCTTTATTACAGATGATAAATCATATTCATCCTGCATATCCTCCAACTAGAGTGCAAGGAAGACCCACGCTTGTAACAATGTAATAGATGAAGATATTTAAGCAGGTGCAGCAGTTGCTCGGGGGGCGAGGTGGGACTAAACTTTGATGGTGGCCTTATCTTTACCGGGAGCCACTCTCGGCAACTGCTCGTTTACCGAGAGCGAATCTCGGGTAATAGCCACTAGAATATTCATAGTGACTATATGGACTCTTAGTAATGAGAGAAGACCGAAGCTTAATGCGGTTGGACTATTGAACTATTTAAACAGGTTATTTTTCTAGTCAGCAGGAGAGGTGGGACTAAATCTTTGCCGAAAGCCACTCTCGGCAAAGAGAATCAACCGTAACCGTGCCGTTAGTCGCCGCCAATGTGCCACGTGGCAAAACATTGCTGTGTGTGGCCGGATGGCCCTCGGCAAATAGTGCCTTTGCGGAATATAGCATGTTGCCGAGCACTACTGTCGGCATTGTCGTGTGTTTGCAAACTTACTCCGTTTACCGAGGGCGACTCTCGGCGTTCTTTACTTTGCCGGGTGCCCGTGTTTTGGCTCTCGGCGTATACGAAAATTCCAGTAGTGACAATGAACTTTTCACAGTTGAACCGTGGATACTATGTTCTCACGGGAGCAACAATTTCTTTAGCCGCACGGGAGTACTCTGCCAATTTATTGTTCTTGTCATTAGTTTACATATATGTTCATGTCTTTGTCCGTATGGGACTACAATTAGGCTCCGACTAGGCTAGAATATATTCTCGTCCTGAATCCCCAATTCCCTCTTAAATACGAACTCTCATATTTCTTCCCGCAAGCAACATGGTGACAAACAAGTGATGGCCAGGCAGCGAAATAGAGAACTAAAGATGGACGCCACACAAAAGTTACATCATATCTAACTGTGATAGTGTTGACATCAAATTTTGGCATGGTCAAAAACACAATTAAGATGGTGTTAAATGAAAAAGTGCTCAAAGTGAAAAAGTTCTGTATCTTCAAATGGAGAAACTTTGATATTTGGGCCATATATAGACATCCGATCTCATCTCTATGGCTGAACTTGTGTTTAAGGTACTGAAATTTTGTATTCAGAACACTATTCGGCTGATTACGACCCCAAGAAGGCCTCATATGAAAACATTATCTTCACGAATTGTCTTCGTCTCCTTGAAGCGGTTGGTTTTGATATAAAGATCGTCCCAATCCGAGGTCGTATGCAAAAGTTAGAGGCCGCACAACGCGACCCTCTAGTGAGCAAAATATGACGCGCGGAACCAGACACGCATATGAGTATGTCTGATGAGACGCGTGAGTTAATCAGCCTTTGCCGGCCGAGTAAAAAGCTTGCCGGCACAATAAAAGCTTGCCGGCGTAGAAAGCTTGCCGGTGTGAAAGCTTGCCGGCGTAGAAAGCTTGCCGGTGTGAAAGCTCGTCGGGATGAAACCTTGCCTGGAAGCTTGCCGGTGTGAAAGCTTGCCGGGTGGAAACCTTGCCGGTGTGAAAGCTTGCCGGGGTGGAAACCTTGCCGGTGTGGAAAGCTTGCCGGGGTGGAAATCTTGCCGGAAAAGTGGAGGCTGTCAAAGACAATCCGACCAGAAGTTGGGGATGGGCTTGAAAGGTTATTGAGATGAACTTGGATGGAAAAGTGTTCTACACGGAAGTTGTGCGTATAATTGAAATGGTCAACTTTGCTTTTGTAGTCATCATCATCGAAGATAGTATATGGCCTGCAAAGTTGTTACAAGACTCGGACAGTTCAGAAAACTTCATAATTGAATCCGATCCACAATTAAAGATGGGCCCTAAAAGTCACAAAGATTGCCTTAAAAGGAGAAGTGACACGCGTTGTATTATGCATATCATCGAGGCGGACAAGTTTGATGTTGAACTCGACTCCATCTGAGTTAGTATACGATTTCTACGGCCCGCGCAAGAAGCAGGACAGAAGTTTGAGACAGATTCGGGCTGAATCCGAATTGGACTGAAACTAGAACTATAGGACGTGAATTGATGTAATTTTCTTGTAGGGAAAGCCTAGATGAATCCTTTACTTGTACGGAAAGTCCAGCTGCCTCGTATATATGTTAGGGGTGACGGCCGATTCGAACAACACACAATCGATCAATTCATCTACCATTTTTTTATCTTTTATCTTTTCTCCTTAACCCTAGTTCTTCTTCTTCCTCGTTCTTCGTCTGTTCTTCTTGTTGCAGGGCGGCGAACCTCGAGGCCCTAGGGGCGATCAGGTCGACCTAGGGCAACGCATAGCCGCCGCGCACCCTGACGGGGTCCCTCCCGGGCGTGTGGGGTTTCGGGTCTACAAAAGCGTCCGCAAGATTGCTTGCGTACCGCACCTCCGGATGGGTCTCCTTTGACGTGAGCTGCGATGCTTCATCCTCGGCGTCGAGGGTACGGTGGCGTGTTAGGTGTGCGAACAGATAGTACATGGTTATCACTTACGAGCATGAAAACTTGAAACCTGGTAACAAGGATGCCTACCTACTAAATGGAAGAAGCAAACCAGCCACAACGTACATACGTTGAGCTAAGCTATAGCTAGCACCAGCGATATATATACCAACCGACGATGAGCATGTCTTTCATATCATGTGCTGCGTGGCGGGCGGCACGATGGAGCCGTCGCTGCGGCCCTGCTGCTTCTGTAGCTCCACGTTGGCGTGCCATCCGATGTCCATGACGAAGCCCCGGTTGCGGAGCTCGCGGTACTCCTGGCAGATGGCGCAATACTCGAGCCAGCAGAAGTGGATGCAGCAGTCCGGGCAGGGGGTCTCCTGGAGCCCGTACTGGGCGCGCATCTTGGTGCGGTACACGCAGGAGTAGATCCACTGGCACTGCCACCCCGACAGCACCCCTATCGCCACGTACAGGGCCGCGCCGGCTCGCTTGACGTCGCCCCCTTGTCCAGGATCTCCGCCATCCGCCCCACCGCGATGCACGGGCAGCACCACCCCAGCAAGCAGACGCCATGGTCGTCGGCGCAGTCGAACAAGCCCGTTGACCAGGGGGTGGTTCCGGACTCCATGGTGGCTGGTGGCATGCTCGTTCCGGCCGACGGGCTCCTATAGCTATCCGGCCACCGGTGGACGATGGGCAAGCGGGTGGCCTCAGCTAGCGGGATGGCCAAGGCTCCTGTATATGTTGGTTCCCACGATTTATTAGCACTAAAAAAATTAGCGTGCACTATTATTAGCTGGACTCGCAAAAATAAGTGGCTCATGATTTCCATGTTCCATCTCCCGATAAAAATAGTAATACGTACTATAAGGAAAAGAAAATACTCTGAAATGTGCCCACTATGGGCTACGACAATAATATATAGGACAATTCCATGACCGACTTCATTTTCTTATGGTGAATTGGAGCGGCGCCACATTCGGGATGATGAGTAGTACGTCTGATGTGTGGACATGGCAGTGAGTCGTTATTTCATGCCTTCATACAGTGTGGTCGTGCGCTGTTATTTTCGAATGCTGCGGAGGAATTCTTTCAAGTCAAGTTGCCTAAATATCATCCAGCCACTTGGACTAGGGATTTCCTATAGCAGCCGATGCCAAATAGTGGCGGATCCCTCGCACTTTGGCCTCGCTATCGAGGGATCTGCCTCGTCTCCTGTGGCCTTAGGGCGATTGATGCGCAGTGGATCCTACCCTTTATCGTTGAGAGGGCTCACGCTTCATTTTAGCTGTTTTTTTGGTCTGTTTGTTGTTTGTATCCTGCTCAGGAAGACAAGACAACGGCATCTAACAACTAACTATCAGGAATGCCAATAAAATTAATTGCCGCATTACATAGAGGTGATGAAAACACACTACTTTGGGCAAATCCTTATGCCCACGCCCTAACAACCCTTCACGTGTTGGAGCTCTGCTGCCTTCTTTTCTTCTCTGCCCTAATTCTCTATCAGAGTTTCCGGTGGTAGCCTCCGCCTGCCAGGTAATGAACATGCAACCAAATGATTCAAAAGAAATGTGTATTACAATATATATGCACGACCAACATATGAAGAATCCTGACAACAAGATATGTATCTGAGACAAACACAACGCCACTTGTAGTTCAACAGGAAACAAAAAGCGCTCTTAATTATGATATAAGCTACAAATAGGAGTGTTCCCATGAGAACTGCAAAGGGATCCCCAACAATGCCTCTGTTAAGTTTTCTTTGAAATCACCCTACCCCTTTGTTGTTGTTCATTTCTTTATTTGTCTTGGATACCATGGGAGAGATCCCGACGCAGAGTACCAGAGAGAAAAAGACATCGAATGCTTATAAGAGCTCAAGGAAGGATGAACAGGGACATCATCGAAGTATGTCTTCTGCAAGGTAGAGGATCTCAACCTTGAGGAGCTAGGAGCATTTCCAATTTCTCCCGCGAGTACAGACAAAAATTTAACATCGGTTTTTATATGTGCATACCGGCACATGTGGGCCACCACCATGATATCCATTACAGCATTATCACTATCTCAATAAATATACTTCTCATCCCGAATCAATCTAGATCATGTCCACTTTGATTGTGCCAACGACAATGAGGAGATCGTCTGTGAGTAGGGTCAACGATGAGGCGAAGATGGAAAGGATTGTGTTGCTCAAAAGTAGAGGTGGCCCATTTAGGGGCCACTTAGTAGTAGTAGTGCAGGTCTTACACCCCTGCGCTACTGCCACCCCTGCGCTACTACTACTGCATAACCCGGGGGCACGACGGGGATCACTTAGTACTAACGCAGATTGTACACCCCTGCGCTACTACCGCCCCTGCACTACGACTACGCCTCCACCTGTAGCGCACAGTTTGCACCCGCGCCACTACTAAGTAGCAGTAGAATGGGTCAAATAAGTGGCCCCACTACTAAGTGGTTACCTATAGGGTTTTCCCTAATAGTGGATCTTCTTTATGATCATCTGGATGTTCATTGGAAGAAAGGCTTGTTAAAACTTCACAATATTCATTGTTGTGGTGGAAGACTTAATAAATTCACCTCACCCTTGAGGGAGGGTCACTCTCTAAGCAAGTTGTTGGGTCTGAGTGCCCCTTCTCTAGACAGCCAATTATCCTTGGGTCTGTCCCTCGATACGTTTGATAATGCCTTGTGTCAATGTATCCCATCCGTCCAACATGGCCCTCTGAATTTGTGTAGGATTATTACCCAAACTAGTTGAAAGGAAAATTTTCCTTGCCAAATATTCTGCTAGCTTAATGTTTGTGTAGATTGAATATCCAAACTAATTTTCAAGAACAGAACATTTGGCATATAATGCATAATTTCTATTTGATCTTCTGAATCTTCTTATGTACACTACCTTTATTAAGTCATAACTACCTTATGTATTCCGTAACATATAACATGAGCGATAGGGGTAAATGGCATATGAATGGGTCTATATCATTTATAATTAACCGCCAGATCAATATATTTGTATCCCCGCTTTATGTTATAAAGCAAACATCATCACATACATTCGGACAAACCGATACAACACATACCACCACCGCACACAACACACACCCAAGACATGATACAAAGGTGTCGGGCACCGTCCCCCAATGCCACCGCCTACCAAGCTAACCAAAGATGACGAAGGATAACCGCTTGGAGAGGATGGAGAACTCCATAAAGAAACGAGGACGGGTGAGACGGACATGACTGAGCAGTGACTCCGAGATAGTGCCTCCTAGAAGGGGACGCCCACGGATATCCGCCACCGCCCGATCCGTATGTCATGTTTTCACGTGGAGTCACATGCGAGGGGCCGAGAGCACCACCATGGCGCCTTCATGAAGGATACGACGTCCACGGCCTCCACTGGTGTCGACTAGTACAAGAACTGGGCAAGTGATGAACTCCGGCGCTCGCACCCCTCCGACATACCCTAGCTCTGCCAACCAGCCGCAACCAAGCTCTTGGGGAACGTAGTAATTTCAAAAAAATTCCTACGCACACGCAAGATCATGGTGATGCATAGCAACGAGAGGGGAGAGTGTTGTCCATGTACCCTCGTGAACCCGAAAGCGGAAGCGTTAGCACAACGCGTTGATGTAGTCGTCGTCTTCACGGCCCGACCGATCAAGCACCGAAAGCACGACACCTCCGAGTTCTTGCACACGTTCAGCTCGATGACGTCCCTCGAACTCCGATCCAGCCGAGTGTCGAGGGAGAGTTCTGTCAGCACGACGGCGTGGTGACGATGTTGATGCTCTATCGACGCGGGGCTTTGCCTAAGCACTGCTACAATATTATCAAGGTGGAATATGGTGGAGGGGGGCACCGCACACGGCTAATAGATCTCAAGGATCAATTGCTGTTATGTCTAGAGGTGCCCCCCTGCCCCCGAATATAAATGAGCAAGGGGGAGGGGGCGGCCGTCCAGGAGGGGCGCGCAAGGAGGAGTCCTACTCCCACCGGGAGTAGGACTCCCTCCTTTCCTTGTCCAAGTAGGAGAGGGGGGAGGAAGGGAGAGAGGGGAGGAAGGAATGGGGGGCGCACCCCCCCCCCCCTCCCTGGCCGCCCCTCCTCTTCTCCACTTTGGGCCCATGAGGCCCATTAACCCCCCGGGGGGTTCCGGTAACCCCCCGATACTCCGGTATATATATCCGATAACCTCCGGAACCATTCCGGTGTCCAAATATAGTCGTCCAATATATCAATCTTCATGTCTCGACCATTTCGAGACTCCTCGTCATGTCTGTGATCACATCCGGGACTCCGAACTATCTTCGGTACATCATAACACATAAACTCATAATATAAATGTCATCTAACTTTAAGTGTGAGGACCCTACGGGTTCGAGAACTATGTAGACATGACCGAGACACGTCTCCGGTCAATAACCAATAGCGGAACCTGGATGCTCATATTGGCTCCTACATATTCTACGAAGATCTTTATCGGTCAAACCGCATAACAACATACGTTGTTCCCTTTGTCATCGGTATGTTACTTGCCCGAGATTTGATCGTGGTATCTCAATACCTAGTTCAATCTCGTTCCCGGCAAGTCTCTTTACTCGTTACGGAATGCATCATTCCGTAACTAACTCATTAGCTACATTGCTTGCAAGGCTTATAGTGATGTGCATTACCGAGAGGGCCCAGAGATACCTCTCCGACAATCGGAATGACAAAACCTAATCTCGAAATACGCCAACTCAACATGTACCTTTGGAGACACCTGTAGAGCTCTTTTATAATCATCCAGTTACGTTGTGATGTTTGGTAGCACACAAAGTGTTCCTCCGATGGCAGGAGTTGCATAATCTCATAGTTGTAGGAACATGTATAAGTCATGAAGAAAGCAATAGCAATATACTAAACGATCAAGTGCTAAGCTAACGGAATGGATCAAGTCAATCACATCATTCTCCTAATGATGTGATCCCGTTAATCAAATGATAACTCATGTCTATGGTCCGGAAACACAACCATTTTTGATCAACGAGCTAGTCAAGTAGAGGCATACTAGTGACACTATGTTTGTCTATGTATTCACACATGTATTATGTTTCCGGTTAATACAATTCTAGCATGAATAATAAACATTTATCATGATATAAGGAAATAAATAATAACTTTATTATTGCCTCTAGGGCATATTTCCTTCAGTGTCCCACTTGCACTAGAGTCAAAAATCTATATTACGCAGTAATGATTCTAACAACCATGGAGCCTTGGTGCTGATCATGTTTTGCTCGTGGAAGAGGCTTAGTCAACGGGTCTGCTACATTCAGATCCGTATGTATCTTGCAAATATCTATGTCTCCCACCTGGACTTGGTCCCGGATGGAATTGAAGCATCTCTTGATGTGCTTGGTCCTTTTGTGAAATCTGGATTCCTTTGCCAAGGCAATTGCACCAGTATTGTCACAGAAGATATTCATTGGTCCCGATGCACTAGGTATGACACCTAGATCGGATATGAACTCCTTCATCCAGACTCCTTCATTTGCTGCTTCCGAAGCAGCTATGTACTCCGCTTCACATGTAGATCCCACCACGACGCTTTGTTTAGAACTACTCCAACTTACAGCTCCACCGTTCAATATAAACACGTATCCGGTTTGCGATTTAGAATCGCCCGGATCAGTGTCAAAGCTTGCATCGACGTAACCATTTACGTCTAGCTCTTTGTCACCTCCATAAACAAGAAACATATCCTTAGTTCTTTTCAGGTATTTTAGGATATTCTTGACCGCTGTCCAGTGATCCACTCCTGGATTTCTTTGGTACCTCCCTGCTAAACTTATTGCTAAGCATACATCAGGTATGGTACACAGCATTGCTTACATGATAGAGCCTATGGCTGAAGCATAGGGAACATCTTTCATTTTCTCTCGATCTTCTGTTGTGGTCGGGCATTGAGCCTGACTCAATTTCACACCTAGTAATACAGGAAAGAACCCTTTCTTTGCTTGATCCATTTTGAACTTTTTCAAAACTTTATCAAGGTATGTGCTTTGTGAAAGTCCAATTAAGCGTCTTGATCTATCTCTATAGATCTTGATGCCTAATATGTAAGCAGCTTCACCGAGGTCTTTCATTGAAAAACATTTATTCGAGTATCCTTTTATGCTATCCAGAAATTCTATATCATTTCCAATCAACAATATGTCGTCTACATATAATAACAGAAATGCTACAGAGCTCCCACTCACTTTCTTGTAAATACATGCTTCTCCAAAAGTCTGGATAAAACCATATGCTTTGATCACACTATCAAAGCATTTATTCCAACTCTGAGAGGCTTGCACAAGTCCATAAATGGATCGCTGGAGCTTGCACACTTTGTCAGCACTTTTTGGATCGACAAAACCTTTTGGTTGCATCATATACAACTCTTCTTCCATAAATCCATTCAGGAATGCAGTTTTGACATCCATTTGCCATATTTCATAATCATAAAATGCGGCAATTGCTAACATGATTCGGACATACTTAAGCATCGCTACGGGTGAGAAAATCTCATCTAGTCAACTCCTTGAACTTGTCAAAAACCTTTTGCAACAAGTCGAGCTTTGTAGACAGTAACATTACCATCAGCGTCAGTCTTCTTCTTGAAGATCCATTTATTCTCGATGGCTTACCGATCATCGGACAAGTCAACCAAAGTCCATACTTTGTTCTCATACATGCATCCCATCTCAGATTTCATGGCCTCAAGCCATTTTGCGGAATCTGTGCTCATCATCGCTTCCTCATAGTTCGTAGGTTCGTCATGGTCAAGTAGCATGACCTCCAGAATAGGATTACCGTACCACTCTGGTGCGGATCTTACTCTGGTTGACCTACGAGGTTCGGTAGTAACTTGATCTGAAGTTTCATGATCAATATCATTAGCTTCCTCACTGATTGGTGTAGTCGTCACAGGAACCGGTTTCTGTGATGAACTATTTTCCAATAAGGGAGCAGGTACAGTTACCTCATCAAGTTCTACTTTCCTCCCACTCACTTCTTTCGAGAGAAACTCCTTCTCTAGGAAGGATCCAAATTTAGCAACAAAAGTCTTGCCTTCAGATCTGTGATAGAAGGTGTACCCAATAGTCTATTTTGGGTATCCTATGAAGACACATTTCTCCGATTTGGGTTCGAGCTTATCTGGTTGAAGTTTCTTCACATAAGCATCGCAGCCCCAAACTTTAAGAAACGACATCTTTGGTTTCTTGCCAAACCACAGTTCATAAGGCGTCGTCTCAACGGATTTTGATGGTGCCCTATTTAACGTGAATGCTGCAGTCTCTAAAGCATAACCCCCAAAATGATAGCGGTAAATCAGTAAGAGACATCATAGATCGCACCATATCTAGTAAAGTACGATTACGACGTTCGGACACACCATTACATTGTGGTGTTCCAGGTGGCGTGAGTTGCGAAACTATTCCGCATTGTTTCAAATGTAAACCAAACTCGTAACTCAAATATTCTCCTCCACGATCAGATCGTAGAAACTTTATTTTCTTGTTACGATGATTTTCCACTTCACTCTGAAATTCTTCGAACTTTTCAAATGTTTCAGACTTATGTTTCATTAAGTAGATATACCCATATCTGCTCAAATCATCTGTGAAGGTGAGAAAATAACGATACCCGCCGCGAGCCTCAATGTTTACTGGACCACATACATCAGTATGTATGATTTCCAACAAATCTGTTGCTCGCTCCATAGTTCCAGAGAACGGCGTTTTAGTCATCTTGCCCATGAGGCACGTTTCGCAAGTACCTAGTGATTCATAATCAAGTGATTCCAGAAGTCCATAAGTATGGAGTTTCTTCATGCGCTTTACACCAATATGACCCAAACGGTAGTGCCACAAATAAGTTGCAGTATCATCATCAACTCTGCATCTTTTGGCTTCAACATTATGAATATGTGTATCACTACTATCGAGATTTAATAAAAATAGACCACTCTTCAAGGATGCATGACCATAAAAGATATTACTCATATAAGTAGAACAACCATTATTATCTGATTTAAATGAATAACCGTCTCGCATCAAACAAGATCCAGATATAACGTTCATGCTTAACGCTCGCTCCAAATAACAATTATTTAGGTCTAAAACTAATCCCAAAGATAGATGTAGAGGTAGCGTGCCGACCGAGATAACAACGACTTTGGAACCATTTCCCACGCGCATCGTCACCTCGTCCTTAGCCAATCTTCGCTTAATCCGTAGTCCACAACATGTCCCTAGTGATAATTGTCTTTTATTCATGCTATAATTGTATTATCCGGAAATCGTAATACACGTGTGAATACATAGACCACAACATGTCCCTAGTGAGCCTCTAGTTGACTAGTTTGTTGATCAACAGATAGTCATGGTTTCCTGACTATGGACATTGGATGTCATTGATAACGAGATCACATCATTAGGAGAATGATGTGATGGACAAGACTGAATCCTAAGCATAGCACAAGATCGTGTAGTTCGTTTGCTAGAGCTTTTCCAATGTCAAGTATCTTTTCCTTAGACCATGAGATCGTGTAACTCCCGGATACCGTCGGAGTGCTTTGGGTGTACCAAAGCGTCACAACGTAATCGGGTGACTATAAAGGTATACTACGGGTATCTCCGAAAGTGTCTGTTGGGTTGACACGGATCGAGACTGGGATTTGCCACTCCGTATGACGAAGAGGTATCTCTGGGCCCACTCGGTAATGCATCATCATAATGAGCTCAAAGTGACCAAGTGTTTGGTCGCGGGATCATGCATTACGGTACGAGTAAAGTGACTTGCCGGTAACGAGATTGAACGAGGTATTGGGATACCGACGATCGAATCTCGGGCAAGTAACGTACCGATTGACAATGGGAATTGTATACGGGGTTGCTTGAATCCTCGCCATCGTGGTTCATCCGATGAGATCATCGAGGAGCATGTGGGAGCCAACATGGGTATCCAGATCCCGCTGTTGGTTATTGGCCGGAGAGCAGTCTCGGTCATGTCTACGTGTCTCCCGAACCCGTAGGGTCTACACACTTAAGGTTCGGTGGCGCTAGGGTTGTAGAGATATTAGTATGCAGCAAACCGAAAGTTGTTCGGAGTCCCGGATGAGATCCCGGACGTCACGAGGAGTTACGGAATGGTCCGTAGGTAAAGAATTATATTTGGGAAGTCGAGTTTCGGCCATCGGGAAAGTTTCGGGGGTCACCGGTATTGTACCGGGACCACCGGAAGGGTCCCGGGGGTCCACCGGGTGGGGCCACCTATCCCGGAGGGCCCATTGGCTGAAGTGGGAGGGGAACCAGCCCCTGGTGGGCTGGTGCGCCCCCCCCCCCCCCTTGGGCCCCCCCTGCACCTATGGTTGGGAACCCTAGGGGAGGGGGCGCCTCCACTTGCCTTGGGGGGCACTCCACCCCCTTGGCCGCCGCCCCCCTTGGGAGATCCCATCTCCAGGGCGGCGCCCCCTTGGGGGCCTATATAAAGAGGGGGGAGGGAGGGCAGCCGCACCCATGCCCCTGGCACCTCCCTCTCCCACTCCAACACCTCCTCCTCCTCCGTAGAGCTTGGCAAAGCCCTGCCGGGATCCCTGCTACATCCACCACCACGCCGTCGTGCTGCTGGATCTTCATCAACCTCTCCTTCCCCCTTGCTGGATCAAGAAGGAGGAGACGTCACGCTGACCGTACGTGTGTTGAACGCGGAGGTGCCGTCCGTTTGGCGCTAGGATCTCCGGTGATTTGGATCACGACGAGTACGACTCCCTCAACCCCGTTCTCTTGAACGCTTCCGCTCGCGATCTACAAAGGTATGTAGATGCACTCCTATCACTCGTTGCTAGATGAACTCATAGATGAATCTTGGTGAAACCGTAGGAAAATTTTTATTTACTGCAACGTTCCCCAACATAGGCATCATGAGCTAGGTCTATGCGTAGTTCTCTTTGCACGAGTAGAACACAATTTGTTGTGGGCGTAGATGTTGTCAACTTTCTTTCCGCTACTAGTCTTATTTTGCTTCAGCGGTATTGTGGGATGAAGCGGCCCGGACCAACCTTACACGTACGCTTACGTGAGACACGTTCCACCGGTGACATGCACTAGTTGCATAAGGTGGCTAGCGGGTGTCTGTCTCTCCCACTTTAGTTGGAGCGGATTCGATGAAAAGGGTCCTTATGAAGGGTAAATAGAAGTTGACAAATCACGTTGTGGCTTTTTCGTAGGTAAGAAAACATTCTTGCTAGAACCCTATTGCAGCCACGTAAAAGATGCAACAACAATTAGAGGACGTCTAACTTGTTTTGGCAGCAATTGCCTTGTGATGTGATATGAACAAAAGTTGTGATGAATGATGAATGATATATTGTGATGTATGAGATCATGTTCTTGTAATAGGAATCACGACCTGCATGTCGATGAGTATGACAACCGGCAGGAGCCATAGGAGTTGTCTTAATTATTGTATGACATGTGTGTCAATGATTTAACGCCATGTAATTACTTTACTTTATTGCTAAACCATTAGCTACAGTAGTAGAAGTAATAGTTGGCGAGCAACTTCATGGGGACACGATGATGGAGATCATGATGATGGAGATCATGGTGTCATGCCGGTGACAAGATGATCATGGAGCCCCAAGATGGAGATCAAAGGAGCTATATGATACTGGCCATATCATGTCACTATTATTTGATTGCATGTGATGTTTATCATGTTTTTGCATCTTGTTTACTTAGAGCGACGGTAGTAAATAAGATGATCCCTCATAATAATTTCAAGAAAGTGTTCCCCCTAACTGTGCGCCGTTGCGACAGTTCATTGTTTCGAAGCACCACGTGATGATCGGGTGTGATAGATTCTAACGTTCACATACAACGGGTGTAAGACAGATTTACACATGCAAAACACTTAGGTTAACTTGACGAGCCTAGCATGTACAGACATGGCCTCGGAACACAAGACCGAAAGGTCAAACATGAGTCGTATGAAAGATACGATCAACATGGAGAAGTTCACTGATGATGACTAGTCCGTCTCACGTGATGATCGGACACGGCCTAGTCAACTCGGATCATGTAACACTTAGATGACTAGAGGGATGTCTAATCTGAGTGGGAGTTCATTAAATAATTTGATTAGATGAACTTAATTATCATGAACTTAGTCTAAAATCTTTGCAAAATGTCTTGTAGATCAAATGGCCAACGCTCATGTCAACATGAACTTCAACACGTTCCTAGAGAAAACCAAGCTGAAAGATGATGGCAGCAACTATACGGACTGGGTCCGGAACCTAAGGATCATCCTCATAGCTGCCAAGAAAGCATATGTCCTAGAAGAACCGCTAGGTGAAGCACCCATCCCAGAGAACCAAGACGTTATGAACGCTCGGTAGTCACGTGCTGATGATTACTCCCTCGTTCAGTGCGGCATGCTTTACAGCTTAGAACCGAGGCTCCAAAAGCGTTTTGAGCGACACGGAGCATATGAGATGTTCGAGGAGCTGAAAATGGTTTTCCAAGCTCACGCCCGGGTCGAGAGATATGAAGTCTCCGACAAGTTCTATAGTTGTAAGATGGAGGAAAATAGTTATGTCAGTGAGCACATACTCAAAATGTCTGGGTTGCACAACCGCCTGTCCCAGCTGGACATTAACCTCCCGGACGAGGCGGTCATTGACAGAATCCTTCAGTCGCTCCCACCGAGCTACAAGAGCTTTGTGATGAACTACAATATGCAGGGGATGGTGAAAACTATTCCTGAAGTATTTTCAATGCTGAAATCAGCGGTAGAAATCAAGAAGGAACATCAAGTGTTGATGGTCAATAAAACCACTAAGTTCAAGAAGGGCAAGGGTAAGAAGAACTTCAAGAAGGACGGCAAGGATGTTGCCGCACCCGGTAAGCCTGTTGCCGGGAAGAAGTCAAAGACTGCACCCAAGCCTGAGACTGAGTGCTTTTGTTGCAAAGGGAAGGGTCACTGGAAGCGGAACTGCCCCAAATACTTAGCGGACAAGAAGGCCGGCAACACTAAAGGCATGTGTGATATACATGTAATTGATGTGTACCTTACCAGTGCTCGTAGTAGCTCCTGGGTATTTGATACCGGTGCCGTTGCTCATATTTGTAACTCAAAGCAGGAGCTGCGGAATAAGCGGAGACTGGTGAAGGACGAGGTGACGATGCGCGTCGGGAATGGTTCCAAGGTCGATGTGATCGTCGTCGGCACGCTACCTCTACATTTACCTACGGGATTAGTTTTAAACCTCAATAATTGTTATTTAGTGCCAAGTCTGAGCATGAACATTGTATCAGGATCTCGTTTAATACGAGATGGCTACTCATTTAAATCCGAGAATAATGGTTGTTCTATTTATATGAGAGATATGTTTTATGGTCATGCCCAGATGGTCAATGGTTTATTCTTAATGAATCTCGAACGTGATGTTACACATATTCATAGTGTGAATACCAAAAGATGTAAAGTTGATAACGATAGTCCCACATACTTGTGGCACTGCCGCCTTGGTCACATTGGTGTCAAGCGCATGAAGAAGCTCCATGCTGATGGACTTTTAGAGTCTCTCGATTATGAATCATTTGACACATGCGAACCATGCCTTATGGGCAAAATGACCAAGACTCCGTTCCGGAACAATGGAGCGAGCAACCAACTTATTGGAAATCATACATACTGATGTGTGCGGTCCAATGAGCGTTGAGGCTCGCGGAGGATATTGTTATGTTCTCACTCTCACTGATGACTTAAGTAGATATGGGTATGTCTACTTGATGAAACACATGTCTGAGACCTTTGAAAAGTTTAAGGAATTTCAGAATGAGGTAGAGAATCAACGTGACCGGAAAATAAAGTTCTTACGAGCAGATCATGGAGGAGAACATTTAAGTCACGAATTTGGCACACACTTAAGGAAATGTGGAATCGTTTCACAACTCACGCCGCCTGGAACACCTCAGCGTAACGGTGTGTCCGAACGTCGTAATCGCACTCTATTGGATATGGTGCGATCTATGATGTCTCTTAATGATTTACCGCTATCATTTTGAGGATACGCTCTAGAGACAGCTACATTCACTTTAAATAGTGCACCGTCTAAATCCGTTGAGACGACACCGTATGAATTATGGTTTGGGAAGAAACCTAAGCTGTCGTTTCTAAAAGTTTGGGGATGCGATGCTTATGTCAAGAAACTTCAACCTGAAAAGCTCGAACCCAAGTCGGAAAAATGCGTCTTCATAGGATACCCTAAGGAAACCATTGGGTATACCTTCTACCTTAGATCCGAAGGCAAGATCTTTGTTGCCAAGAACGGATCCTTTCTGGAAAAAGAGTTTGCGAAAAGAGTAAGTGGGAGGAAAGTAGAACTCGATGAAGTACTACCTCTTGAACCGGAAAGTAGTGCAGCTCAGGAAAATGTTCCTGTGGTGCCTACACCGACTGGAGAGGAAATTAATGATGATGATCAAGGTACTTCGGATCAAGTTGCTACTGAACTTCATAGGTCCACAAGGACACGTTCCACACCAGAGTGGTATGGCAACCCTGTCCTGGAAATCATGTTGTTAGACAACGGTGAACCTTCGAACTATGAAGAAGCGATGGCGGGCCCAGATTCCAACAAATGGCTTGAAGCCATGCAACCCGAGATAGGATCCATGTATGAAAACAAAGTATGGACTTTGACGGACTTGCCCGATGATCGGCGAGCGATAGAAAACAAATGGATCTTTAAGAAGAAGACGGACGCGGATGGTAATGTTACCATCTATAAAGCTCGACTTGTCACTAAGGGTTATCGGCAAGTTCAAGGGTTGACTACGATGAGACTTTCTCTCCCGTAGCGAAGCTCAAGTCCGTCCGAATCATGTTAGCAATTGCCGCATACTATGATTATGAGATATGGCAAATGGACATCAAAACGGCATTCCTTAACGGTTATCTTAAGGAAGAACTATATATGATGCAGCCGAAAGGTTTTGTCGACCCTAAGAATGCTAACAAGGTCTGCAAGCTCCAACGATCCATTTATGGGCTGGTGCAAGCATCTCGGAGTTGGAACATTCGCTTTGATGAGATGATCAAAGCGTTTGGGTTTATGCAGACTTATGGAGAAGCCTGCGTTTACAAGAAAGTGAGTGGGAGCTCTGTAGCATTTCTCATATTATATGTAGATGACATACCTTTGATGGGAAATGATATAGAACTTTTGGACAGCATTAAGGCCTACTTGAATAAGAGTTTTTCAATGAAGGACCTTGGAGAAGCTGCTTATATATTAGGCATCAAGATATATAGAGATAGATCGAGACGCCTCATAGGTCTTTCACAAAGCACATACCTTGGTAAGATATTGAAGAAGTTCAATATGGATCAGTCTAAGAAGGGGTTCTTGCCTGTGTTGCAAGGTGTGAAATTGAGCTCAGCTCAATGTCTGACCACGGCAGAAGATATAGAAGAGATGAGTGTCATACCCTATGCCTCAGCCATAGGTTCTATCATGTATGACATGCTGTGTACCAGACCTGATGTAAACCTTGCCATGAGTTTGGTAGGAAGGTACCAAAGTAATCCCGGCAAGGAACACTGGACAGCGGTCAAGAATATCCTGAAGTACTTGAAACGGACTAAGGACATGTTTCTCGTTTATGGAGGTGATGAAGAGCTCGTCGTAAAGGGTTATGTTGACGCTAGCTTCGACACAGATCTGGATGACTCTAAGTCACAAACCGGATACGTGTATATGTTGAATGGTGGAGCAGTAAGCTAGTGCAGTTGCAAGCAAAGCGTCGTGGCGGGATCTACATGTGAAGCGGAATACATGGCAGCCTCGGAGGCAGCGCATGAAGCAATTTGGGTGAAGGAGTTCATCACCGACCTAGGAGTCATACCCAATGCGTCGGGGCCGATCAAACTCTTCTGTGACAACACTGGAGCTATTGCACTTGCCAAGGAGCCCAGGTTTCACAAGAAGACTAGGAACATCAAGCGTCGCTTCAACTCCATTCGTGAAAATGTTCAAGATGGAGACATAGAAATTTTCAAAGTACATACAGATCTGAATGTCGCAGATCCGTTGACTAAACCTCTTCCGCGAGCAAAACATGATCAACACCAGAACTCTATGGGTGTTCGATTCATCACAATGTAACTAGATTATTGACTCTAGTGCAAGTGGGAGACTGTTGGAAATATGCCCTAGAGGCAATAATAAAAGGATTATTATTATATTTCCTTGTTCATGACAATTGTCTTTTATTCATGCTATAATTGTATTATCCGGAAATCGTAATACACGTGTGAATACATAGACCACAACATGTCCCTAGTGAGCCTCTAGTTGACTAGTTCGTTGATCAACAGATAGTCATGGTTTCGACTATGGACATTGGATGTCATTGATAACGAGATCACATCATTAGGAGAATGATGTGATGGACAAGACCCAATCCTAAGCATAGCACAAGATCGTGTAGTTCGTTTGCTAGAGCTTTTCCAATGTCAAGTATCTTTTCCTTAGACCATGAGATCATGTAACTCCCGGATACCGTAGGAGTGCTTTGGGTGTACCAAACGTCACAACGTAACTGGGTGACTATAAATGTATACTACGGGTATCTCCGAGAGTGTCTTTTGGGTTGACACGGATCGAGACTGGGATTTGTCACTCCGTATGACGGAGAGGTATCTCTGGGCCCACTCGGTAATGCATCATCATAATGAGCTCAAAGTGACCAAGTGTTTGGTCACAAGATCATGCATTACTGATGCGAGTAAAGTGACTTGCCGGTAACGAGATTGAACGAGGTATTGGGATACCGACGATCGAATCTCGGGCAAGTAACGTACCGATTGACAAAGGGAATTGTATACGGGGTTGCTTGAATCCTCGACATCGTGGCTCATCCGATGAGATCATCGAGGAGCATGTGGGAGCCAACCTGGGTATCCAGATCTCTCTGTTGGTTATTGGCCGGAGAGCCGTCTCGGTCATGTCTATGTGTCTCCCGAACCCGTAGGGTCTACACACTTAAGGTTCGGTGACGCTAGGGTTGTAGAGATATTAGTATGCAGCAAACCGAAAGTTGTTTGGAGTCCTGGATGAGATCCCGGACGTCACGAGGAGTTCCGGAATGTTCCGGAGGTAAAGAATTATATATGGGAAGTCGAGTTTCGGCCATCGGGAAAGTTTCGGGGTCACCGGTATTGTACTGGGACCACCGGAAGGGTCCTGGGGTCCCTATCCCGGAGGGCCCCATGGGCTGAAGTGGGAGGGGAACCAGCCCCTGGTGGGCTGGTGCGCCCCCCCCCCTTGGGCCCCCCCTGCGCCTAGGGTTGGGAACCCTAGGGGAGGGGGCGCCTCCACTTGCCTTGGGGGGCACTCCACCCCCTTGGCCGCCGCCCCCTTGGGAGATCCCATCTCCAGGGCCGGCGCCCCCCCCCCTTGGGGGCCTATATAAAGAGGGGGGAGGGAGGGCAGCCGCACCCATGCCCCTGGTGCCTCCCTCTCCCACTCCAACACCTCCTCCTCCTCCGTAGAGCTTGGCGAAGCCCTGCCGGGATCCCTGCTGCATCCACCACCACGCCGCCGTGCTGCTGGATCTCCATCAACCTCTCCTTCCCCCTTGCTGGATCAAGAAGGAGGAGACGTCACGCTGACCGTACGTGTGTTGAACGCGGAGGTGCCGTCCGTTCGGCGCTAGGATCTCCGGTGATATGGATCACGGCAGTCACGACTCCTCAACCCCGTTCTCTTGAACGCTTCCGCTCATGATCTACAAAGGTATGTAGATGCACTCCTATCACTCGTTGCTAGATGAACTCATAGATGGATCTTGGTGAAACCGTAGGAAAATTTTTATTTTCTGCAACGTTCCCCAACACATATTACTTAAGAACTCCCACTTAGATAGACATCCCTCTAATCATCTAAGTGATCACGTGATCCAAATCAACTAAACCATGTCCGATCATCACGTGAGATGGAGTAGTTTTCAATGGTGAACATCACTATGTTGATCATATCTACTATATGATTCACGCTCGACCTTTCGGTCTCAGTGTTCCGAGGCCATATCTGTATATGCTAGGCTCGTCAAGTTTAACCTGAGTATTCCACGTGTGCAACTGTTTTGCACCCGTTGTATTTGAACGTAGAGCCTATCACACCCGATCATCACGTGGTGTCTCAGCACGAAGAACTTTCGCAACGGTGCATACTCAGGGAGAACACTTATACCTTGAAATTTAGTGAGAGATCATCTTATAATGCTACCGTCAATCAAAGCAAAATAAGATTCATAAAGGATAAACATCACATGCAATCAATATAACTGATATGATATGGCCATCATCATCTTGTGCTTGTGATCACCATCTCCGAAGCACCGTCATGATCACCATTGACACCTTGATCTTCATCGTAGCGTCGTTGTCGTTTCGCCACCTATTGCTTCTACGACTATCGCTACCGCTTAGTGATAAAGTAAAACAATTACAAGGCGATTGCATTGCATACAATAAAGAGACAACCATATGGCTTCTGCCAGTTGCCGATAACTCGGTTACAAAACATGATCATCTCATACAATAAAATATAGCATCACGTCTTGACCATATCACATCACAACATGCCCTGCAAAAACAAGTTAGACGTCCTCTACTTTGTTGTTGCAGGTTTTACGTGGCTGCTACGGGCTGAGCAAGAACCGTTCTTACCTACGCATCAAAACCACAACGATAGTTCGTCAAGTTAGTGTTGTTTTAACCTTCTCAAGGACCGGGCGTAGCCACACTCGGTTCAACTAAAGTTGGAGAAACTGACACCCGCCAGCCACCTGTGTGCAAAGCACGTTGGTAGAACCAGTCTCGCATAAGCGTACGCGTAATGTCGGTCCCGGCCGCTTCATCCAACAATACCGCCAAACCAAAGTATGACATACTGGTATGCAGTATGACTTGTATCGCCCACAACTCACTTGTGTTCTACTCGTGCATATAACATCTACGCATAAAACCTAGCTCGGATGCCACTGTTGAGGAACGTAGTAATTTCAAAAAAATTCCTACGCACACGCAAGATCATGGTGATGCATAGCAACGAGAGGGGAGAGTGTTGTCCACGTACCCTCGTAGACCGAAAGCGTAAGCTTTAGCACAACGCGGTTGATGTAGTCGTACGTCTTCACGGCCCGACCGATCAAGCACCGAAAGCACGACACCTCCGAGTTCTTGCACACGTTCAGCTCGATGACGTCCCTCGAACTCCGATCCAGCCGAGTGTCGAGGGAGAGTTCCGTCAGCACGACGGCGTGGTGACGATGATGATGCTCTACCGACGCAGGGCTTTGCCTAAGCACCGCTACGATATTATCGAGGTGGAATATGGTGGAGGGGGGCACCTCACACGGCTAATAGATCTCAAGGATCAATTGTTGTTGTGTCTAGAGGTGCCCCCCTGCCCCCGTATATAAAGGAGCAAGGGGGAGGGGGCGGCCGGCCAGGAGGGGGCACGCCAGGAGGAGTCCTACTCCCGAGGGGGAAGGAAGGGAGAGAGGGGAGGAAGGAAAGGCGCCCCCCTCATTGTCCTATTCGGACTAGAGGGGGAGGGGGCGCGCGGCCTGCCCTGACCGCCCCTCCTCTTCTCCACTTTGGGCCCATGTGGCCCATTAACCCCCCGTGGGTTCCGGTAACCCCCCGGTACTCCGGTATATATCCGATAACCTCCGGAACCATTCTGGTGTCCGAATATAGTCGTCCAATATATCAATCTTCATATCTCAACTATTTCGAGACTCCTCGTCATGTCCGTGATCACATCCGGGACTCCGAACTATCTTCGGTACATCATAACACATAAACTCATAATATTACTATCATCTAACTTTAAGCGTGCGGACCCTACGGGTTCGAGAACTATGTAGACATGACCGAGACACGTCTCCGGTCAATAACCAATAGCGGAACCTGGATGCTCATATTGGCTCCTACATATTCTACGAAGATCTTTATCGGTCTAACCGCATAACAACATACATTGTTCCCTTTGTCATCGGTATATTACTTGCCCGAGATTTGATCGTCGGTATCTCAATACCTAGTTCAGTCTCGTTACCGGCAAGTCTCTTTACTCGTTACGTAATGCATCATTCCGTAACTAGCTCATTAGCTACATTGCTTGCAAGGCTTATAGTGATGTGCATTACCGAGAGGGCCCAGAGATACCTCTCCGAGAATCGGAGTGACAAAACCTAATCTCTAAATACGCCAACTTAACATGTACCTTTGGAGACACATGTAGAGCTCCTTTATAATCACCCAGTTACGTTGTGACGTTTGGTAGCACACAAAGTGTTCCTCCGGTAAACAGGAGATGCATAATCTCATAGTTGTAGGAACATGTATAAGTCATGAAGAAAGCAATAGCAATATACTAAACGATCAAGTGCTAAGCTAACGGAATGGGTCAAGTCAATCACATCATTCTCCTAATGATGTGATCCCGTTAATCAAATGACAACTCATGTCTATGGTCAGGAAACATAACCATCTTTGATCAACGAGCTAGTCAAGTAGAGGCATACTAGTGACACTATGTTTGTCTATGTATTCACACATGTATTATGTTTCCGGTTAATACAATTCTAGCATGAATAATAAACATTTATCATGATATAAGGAAATAAATAATAAGTTTATTATTGCCTCTAGGGCATATTTCCTTCACAAGCCCCCCACAAGGCCATGGTTGCCCGCCCACACCCGAGACGTAGGTTCTGCCCACGAACGCCACGTCTCCCATGGCCTGGGCTGCCGCCCAACATCCAGACACCCCCAAGATCATCCAAAAGGATCAGCTTTGGACCAAGGGGACACCCTAGACCGACAAACCGCAGAATGTTTCCCGCCTTGAAGATCGCCCATGCTACAGCCACCCGCACGCGTCCAGGGAAAGGTGGAGGTGGGGGAGCAGACGCATCCAGACTGGCACACCCATGTGCTGGTGACGGGGGCCCGAGCACGTCGGCGCCGTCCATCCCTCCAGCCAAATCTCTCCCCCCAGACACACCCCCTGCCTCCCCGCCTCGGCGTCTAGTGCAGAGCCACACAAGGCCATCTACACAGCCCCATCCACCGACAAGGAGGGCCCGTAAGGACCGCCACCAACCCCCGAGGAAGCTTACCGAGGAGTCCAACCGCGCTGCCGCCGCCATCCAACCGACGGGACGCCTGGAAACCGTGCAGCCCGCCCACCTGCCACTGCCGCCGCGCCTCCGCCCCCACCAGCCATGGCCACGGCAGAGGCGGACGCCCGCAGCTCGCGTCACTCCCAGCCCACACCACGGCCCAGATCTGGCCGCACACCGACAGGGCCAGCACCGCTGGAGCCTACCGCGCCCCACCACGCCTCAGCTCTTCCCGCCGCCCCCCGCCCTGCTGTCGCCGCCGCGCTGCCGCTCGATCTTGGAACCTGCATCTGTCGGCCCGGGCGGGGGAAGGAGGAACACCCCGCCGCCGCCCGCGCAGGGGAGGGAGGCGTGAGGAGGAGGGCCCAGGGCCGGTGCTAGGGTCCCCCCCCCCCCCCCGGCGCTCGCAGGAGCGTCGCGGGAGGGGAGGGAGCACTATGTATATTTGTATACATGCAAGTAGGGTACACATACTATCTTATATCTTATTTCTTACACCCCATCCAGTAGGCACTATTAATTCTTTTTTTACGGGTAGTAGGCTCTATTAACTCATTGTATCAATTCAGTACAATGTACAGATTTATGTTCCACGTACTCGATCCCTCCATTCTATAATTCTTGTCGTGGTTCTAGTTCAAACTTGAACACAAGAAATATGAAAAGAGGGACTACTAATCTAATATGATACCCCGAACGCTGTTGGGGAATTACTTGTGCAGGGAACATAATTTTGGTATATATCACTACTTTTTTCATAAGTGTTAGTTTATGTTGGATTTATTGCATCGCATGCGTATTTTGCTAGTGCGACATGGTTTTGCAATAGTTTGTGACCAATAGTGTGCACATTTTACACAAATTCATAGACCACGGTTGCTTTTTACTCTTAAAATGTCCGGATTAGAAAAATATATTAAATGGGCAACTTTTATGAATGCTGACGCGAGAATGCATGTGGTGGCGGATATGACAAAACATTTTTTTTTTCTCTGCGTGTGGACACCGTCAAAATGTCACTCACGACTTGACGAGGCACAAGAGAAGATAAACCCAATGGGAGTCCGTTTCCACTTCCGGCCGGGCTCCGACCTTATCTTCCTCTCGGATCGGATGTCTGTACGTACAGTCCGACCTCAACTCAAAGTCTCAAACTCCCGGAAAAACATGCCTGCCAAGATACCAATATATACAGCTGCGTACGTGCCAAAATCAACATCAGAAATTCCGATCTACTCAAACCTAAACGGCAGGCAGCAGGAGCTTTTCTGAGCAAATAACCGACTGCCCGCGCGAGAAGAAGTAAACACCGCAAGGTGCAATGGACGCCGTGGCATCTAGTACCAATATTCATCAGATTCAGGAGGGTGACCTCGTGAGGGTCGGGCCGAAAGGCGACCATGGCATGGTGGCCCATCTCCCGGGGCTATACTACACCGGCCAACCTCTTCTCCCAGCTGCCACGTTCAGGATTTTCCGTGTCGACGGCACAATGGAGACCGCAGAGGCACGCGACATCACCATCATAGACAGGGGCTACTTCCGCAGTGGCCAGTTCGTCGTGTCGGCGTCAGATATTCATGGTCGGGTCGGCGTCGTCACGGAATCCAACAGCACGCTCGACCTCGTGAAGCTCGTCGGCCACGGGGAGCCACCGGTCATGGCGATGAGCGGGGTGGCGCCGGGATGCCTGCGGCGCGTCCGAGAGCTCTGCCTCGGCGACTTTGTCGTGTCCGGGCCGTGGCTCGGACGGGTTGTCAAGGTGCCCCTCGAGCTCGACGTGGTGTTTGACGACGGCGCCCTCTGCAGGGTCATCGGCGGCACGCCGTTGACGAAGCTATGCCCAGTCGTGGCCACAAACAAACGCATTTTTCACGACCGGATGAAATCGAGCTTCTACCCGGGCCTGCGTGTCACCTCGCCGGCGGACGGCTTCAAGTATTGTCGGTGGCTTCGTGGATACTGGAAGCCCAGCCGCAAAGTGGGCACCATCGCCAAGGTTCAGATGATGGAAGCTCTCGTCCACTGGATCGCCTCTGCGCACCACGGCGCCGACCAGCAGCTCGTCCAGGCGTCCGCTCCTCCGGCCTACCAGGATCCTGCCTATTTGACCTTCTTCTGCTCCGCCTACGATTGCTACTGGGCGTCGGGGATCGCTGCTTCCTTCGAGAGACACAAGAACAAGGACCCAAGGAGGAGAACACGATGCACCACCGGAAGCAGCCGACCCGGAAGCTCCTCCACCTGGATGGGCGCAGGCGAACGCGGCAGAGGCAGCCGGCGGAGGTCGAGCAACCCATGAGCGTCGCCAGCACCCGCACCACCGTCGACGTGCTCTGGCAGGACGGCACGAGGCAGAGTGGGGTGCCGTCCACTTGTCTTCTCCCCTACCAGATGACGAGCGAGCACGAGTTCTTCCCGGGCTTCTACGTTGTCCACGGCGCGGCACCCGCAGCTGATGTCGTAGACGATGCTACTGAACAGACGACTGAGAAGAAGCGCGTCGGCGTTGTCCGATGCGTGAATTCCGGGGACCAAACAGTAGGTGTGTCGTGGTTGACAAAGGCATCGAGCCTCGATGAGGCCACAGAGATCGACACCCTGAGCGCCTACGACTTGGCATTGCAACCGGGTCCCCATGTTTTCTACGGACGTCTCGTTGTACGCCGGCCGCCGTCGGGATGTCCTCCTCATGATGCCGCTGCTACCGATCTTTCATGGGTCGGCCGTGTTGTAAACCTCGTTGACGGTCGTGTCCAAGTCAAGTGGGCCGACAGCACCGTGTCGATGGTATGCACAGCTAATAATTCCAGCTTCTATTACTACATGCATGTATCTGCACCTGCAGTCTTCTCTGCTGATGCTCAATAACCTGTTGGTCAATTGTGTTTCAGGTGTTGCCCGATGAGATTAGTATCGTCTCCGAGCAGTACTACTGGGAACTAGAGGCTGAAATCCGCGGTGACGGCGACGACTGGGTGGAGGTTAACAGCGTCGACGATGAGCGTAAAGATGAGGATTCAGCTAATAGTCCGGTATCTATCTATCTTCTACTCCCTCCGTTCCAAAATAGATGATTCAACTTTACACTAACTTAATACAAAGTTGGGTCATCTATTTTGAAACGGAGGGAGTACTGGTTTGTCTATTTATTTGGCATTAGTATGCCTCTATATAGGTTGTAGGAAACAGGCGATTCTCCTAGTCACCTAAACTTCTGCTATCAATGATGATTTAACTGCATTCACAAAAAGGAAAAAAAGACTATTGAACTGAACTATCTACAATTTCCTATTAAGACATTAGTATTGTTTAGTGATCAATTGAAGCGCCTTTCTAAATAAACTTATGATGTTGATTGCAGTACAATGAACCACAAAACCCACCTGAAGGTAGCAATGTCCAGGGTGACATTGATTCAGTGAATGAGGAGGACGACGATTCGGTGGATGAAGATGACAGTGCAGCAGCAAAAGCAAGCCAGAACGGTGCTATCATCCAGTATATGTCCCAACTGGCAGGCCAGGTGTTGGCTCAAACCATGAGGTATTTTCGCAACAGGTTGTTGTCCTCGTCACTGGGCTCAAAATTAGCTGCAGGGACAGCAAACGAGGGAGCTCATGTGGCTGTTACCGATGGTCATCACAGTCCAAGCAATCATGATGCGATTCACGCCATAGCGGCTGCACTAACCAGCAACTACACATGTGCTGATGATGATGGCTGTGCCGAGAAGGTCAAAAATATTGAACACCCCACCCGTGATGAAGATCAACCTCACTTCCCGTATTTTGATGTTACGCATAGCCCTCTTGATCACCATTACATCGACAACATGGGGCAGGTGGGTTCACCACCCAAAAATACAATTTTTTTTTCCAGATATAAGGCTCGGTTTTCAGATTTTACTTGAATTTGTAAAACTCACCTTAGTTCAACATCAGAACATAATATTTTAAAGTTCTTTTTCAGGGCGCTAGTGGTGGAAAGAGGTGGGTCAAGAAAGTGCAAAAGGAATGGAAAATACTGGAGAACAACAACTTGCCAGACACCATATATGTGCGCGTGTTCGAGGACCGCATGGACCTGCTCAGGGCCGTGATAGTTGGTGCGAGCGGGACACCCTACCACGACGGGCTCTTCTTCTTCGACCTGCACCTGCCGCCATCCTATCCTGATGTGCCTCCGATGGTGTACTACCACTCATTCGGACTCCGCCTCAACCCCAACCTCTACAACTCTGGCACAGTGTGCCTCAGCCTTCTCAACACCTTTGGTGGAGAGGCATCTGAAGTCTGGTCACCAGCTACATCCAGTCTCCTGCAGGTTGTCGTCTCTATCCAGGGTCTAATACTCAACGACCAACCATACTACAATGAGGTCGGTTATCAGACCCTAGTCGACAAGCCAGAGGGATGCCGCAACGCATTGCCATACAATGAAAATGCTTACTTGCTCACCCTTCAGACCATGCTCCACCTGTTGCGACGACCGCCAAGTGGATTTGAGGGATTCGTCAAGGATCACTTCTGCCGCCGGGGGAGGTTCATTCTCCGAGCATGTGAGGCATACCTAAGAGGGTGCGTAGTTGGCATGCTCGATGGTGATGCATGCGCCACCAAAGGAAGTAAGGAGGATAGATCATGCTCGACCGGGTTAAGACTGGCGCTTTCCAACGTGTTGCCAAAGCTCGTGGCAGCACTAGAAGAGATTGGCGCCGAGGGGTGTGAGTGTGACCAGTTCCACGAGCTGCATGACCTGCTTATTGGCGGCCATGGAGTGCAACGTGCTTACTAGATCATCAAGTGCAGTAGTCCTTTGGTTGCGTATGTCTAGTATATACATTTTTGTATTGCCGTGTATGTATAATTTTTGCATTACCATTGTGACTTTATCCAACTAGTGATAAATGCCTCTTTACTGTTAATATTTATTTTATATCATTCGTAAATAGTTAAAGTACGGGCTCTCCATTTTTTAATTTATGTTTCCTTTTTAGAAACCAAACTTATATTTTATTTTCATTTATTATTTATTATTAGAGGAGAAAATACCAAATTATTTCAGTTACACCCAAGTATAAGAATCAAAAGTACCCGTTTGCAAAGCACATGCCCTTTTGATAGTATGTACCAACAACGTTAACCTACAACGCATCATGATTATCCCTCCCTCTCCATGGAAAAAAACTGCCGGTATGCAATCTCCACTGTAACACCATAGTCGGCATCGCAAATCGCTTTCTCATACTGGGCACCGTAGAAGGTAAGATCACCTTGAAGGAGATGGTACGACCGTCAGCACCATGCCCAGGATCGGTTGCAACCTCAAGTCTCAAGTATATCGGAATAGCCGCCCAAGGCCGCAGCAGCAGGATTTTGCCGCCGACAACCTCTGCTCCGTCCCCCTCTCGACAGAAAAACAGCATGACACTCCTGTCCCCGTAGAGCTCATGGTGCGCGGTGATCTCGCCGTAGATGTAGTAAACAGTGGTGCCAGGCGTTTGAAGACCAAGGCTGAAACACACGTGTTGGCCTGTATGGCGCGGTACATGGGCACGAAGGTGACGTCGATGTCGCGGTCATATCTTGTGCGCATGGTGTGGGTTATGACCTGGTTGCACGCGTATGGGTCCACTGCGAAGAAGAGGTTTCCAATGTCAGTCCTACCCTCATCATTATAGTCTTGGATCCCAAGCTCAAATGTAAGTGTTGTAGAAGAAAGAGGAGACCTAGATCCGTGATTTTGACGAGCCAAATTAGAGTCATGTTCCCCCCCCCCCCCCCCCCCTCTGAGTTCTTTATCAGTGTTGTTACTCTTTGTGTTATGGGACTCCTAGATGGTTAAAGTCGCTTGAAAGCTTCCAAGTTTGTAAAAGCTCTGAGAAAGTTTGTGAAGGCCGGGAGGTCACCTGTAGACGTACCACACTACCACTTAGTGATTGAGCAAGGAACTTCTTGGCTGATGCTCAAGGAAAAGAAGGCTAAGTCATCGTGACCGTTGTATATATTTGTGCACAATAGCTACATGTAAGTTGCCTGAATTTGTAATTTGGGTAAGTCAATTACGTGGGAGAAAGAAGAAGAAGGCTGGAGAAAGAAGAAAGAAGGATTGCTGCAAGGTCTTAATCCAACGGCTCATAAATCAACTTACCCAAAGTAAATTTGCAGGCGGCTTATGTATAGCTGGTCCCTTTTGTTTCAAGCCTCTCCAATGAAGATTAGAGTCGTTCAAAGGGCACGTACTTCCAGATACATTTTTGTTTGGCGGTACAGATACATTGATTTGTCATCGTGCCTTTGGTTATTTCATTCCTAGCTCATAAAAACGGGCCAATAGCTCATGTGCGACACATTTCACGTGACTTGAAAGGAGTGCGACGTGGTTGACGGAAATAGCTGTAGTGCAACGCTTCAGAAGCCCAAATAGCCAAGGCCCACTCGGACGATTAAAATGGTCCTCAACGGGAGTGAGATTATGTTTAAGACATGTGGGTCCCACTTGACAGAGCATCTAGTTACGGCCCCACTTGGCAGTGCATCAGGTGAGATGTGGCTCCGTGCCTGTCTGAATCAGGTGAGCAGTGACCCGTTGCTCCCTCCTGTTCGTTCTCGGCGGTGAGCCGGCGACGGCGTCGGAGCTTTTTTTCTCGGTGACAGCAGCGGCGGAGCTGTCGTTCTCGACGGCGGCGGCGGCTGTGGTGAGTAAATCCTGAACCCCTGTCCTGTTCCCCTCCTTGTCGAGTTAGATATCACTGCATCGCCTCTGTTTCCTCTGTTTTCGGTCGATTTGATCCAGATTTGGGTGCGGGGGAGGGGGGCTGACCGCGATGGAGCCGCCAGAGACAACAACGTCGACTAGGTATGTGCATCCTTTCCAACCTATGCGATTTGTGCGTCGTGCCTTCCGCTAGCTCACACTGCCCGCCATTGACAAACAGGGGTAGGACATTCGAATTCACTGTTGAATTCTTTCCTTCTAAGGCGAAGCTAGGTGATGGTAGCGTGCGAGACATAGAGAGAGAGATACAATTGTGAAATGCGAGGTTGAATGTGCAGAGATTGATCCTCAGGAAATACAAAGCATGGAAGAGAGGGCCGTGAGAAATGTCGTGTAGAAAATTGGGGAGAGCATTTTTTGGGGTCCAGAGCAGGAGGTAGCATTGTTACGGTTTGATAATTGGAAGGGTGAGTATGTGAGAATTGAGAATGGTGAAGAGATGGTTGATGAAATTGATCGGCAAGACGGCTGGGCAAGCAAACAGACTACCTTTCATGCGGAGCTTGTTGATCTGCAATCAGATTCTAAGGTTGGATATGTGCCCTCAAAGTTGGCTTCACACATGGTCGATGATGATTGGGCCTCACAGAGACAGATAACGCCATGTTTCACTAGTAGAAAAAGGGTCAAATGTTCAGCTCATTAGTCCCGGTTTGTATTTGAGCCGGCACTAATGTGATCATTAGTGCCGGTTCGAACATCTATGCATTAGTGCCGGTTCGTGTTAAACTTTAGTACCGGTTCGTGCCACGAACCGGTACTAAAGGGGTGATGTCAGGCTGGCGTCAGGCCGGGGCCCCACGAGCCCCTTTAGTGCCGGTTGGTGACACAAACCGGTACTAAAGGCATAACCTATAGTATCGGTTTGTGTCACCAACCGACACTAAATAGTCTTAACCAATAGTCCCGGTTGGCGACACAAACCAGCACTCTAGGGCCATTTTCGAACTCTACCCCCACCCCACCCCCACCGCGTATCGCCATTTCAGTTTTGAAAAAAAAACAAAATAAAATGATAAAAACTTCAAAAATTAAAATCCTTCGAGATGTAGTTATGTTACTACATCTACAAGTTAGGAAATTTTAAAAACTTAAATTTGGACATGTTTTGCAAAAAAGTGTAATGAAAAAGTAAAACGACTATATCTTTTGCATACGATGTCGAAAAAAAAAGTATAATATATCAAAATGTTCAGCACAAAAATCCGGATACGATTTTGACCGCCGTAGGCCTGTTTGCAAATTTTTAGAATCCTCACATTCAAAAAGGAAAAAGATATGCTCAAATTTTAGTTTTTTTGAATTTTGGTCAAACTGTGGTCAAACTACTTATTCAAGAAATATTAGTGTTACTAAATAATTATTCAAGAATATTAGTAGTACTAAATAATTATTTCAGTTTTTTTAATTTTCATCAAATCTGGTCAAACTGTGGTCAAACTATGGTCAAACTACTTATTCAAGAAATATTAGTGTTACTAAATAATTACTGTTTTTTAGAATAATAGTTTCAAACTCAAATGGTGAAACGTGTGACCTAATGCTCAAGCTAAACTCCTGAAGGTTAATAGGATTGACAGCTTACATTTGTCAGGAAAACAACAAGTGCAGACTTGGAAAGTAGGGGGAATAGAAGTCCGAAGTTAAGTGTGCTCAGGCTGGGGTAGTGAGAGGATGGGTGACCGGCCGGGAAGTTAGACGATTTGGAATCAGTGATCCACACTTGAGCAGTTAAGAGGGGTGATTAGAGACTAAATCATCAAATAATTCAGAAAATTGAAAATCGAAAAAAAATCAAATTTTTTTCCAAAATTTTCAAAAAAAAAAACCTTTAGTACCGGTTGGTGTTACCAACCGGTACTAAAGGTCCCCCATACCACGGCGCGAGGTCACGCCACGTGGTGGGCCTTTAGTGGCGGTTCGTGCCGAACCGGTACTAAAGGGGGGGGGGCCTTTAGTCTCCACCCTTTAGTGCCAGTTGCAGAACCGGCACTAAAGGCCCTTACGAACCGCTAATAAAGCTCCGTTTTCTACTAGTGTTTACGGGTGAAGTGACAGTAATAGGGAGGGTTGATCAAGATGTAGAAGAGGGTTGTGATGGTGCTGCAAGGGTTGTTTGTGTTGATTGGAATTCAGTACAATTAGAAGACACTACTGATTTGGTCATTGCACCAATGACTGACACTGAGATGGCCAAAATTTTTGGCATTCCAATAGATCCAGTAGATGATGAAGATGAGGAAGAGAGGGATGAATCTAGTTTGCCTAATGATGCTAACAGAGATGCTTGTGAAGATGTGGATGGACAGCTAAGATGCTGCAGATGATGTAGATGATGCACATGAAGATGAGCTTGTCAGTGTGTATGACAAAGAAAATCCTATTATTGAAGTAGGCAAGTTGCTCCCAAGAATGAAGGAGTTAGGATGTGTTTCAAGACTTATGCAGTCAAACATGAGTTTGATGCCAAGACTATGTGGACTGACAGAAAGAAATTTTATGCAAAGTGCAGAGGTTTCGATGGAAGCCTCAGGCCTTGCAAGTGGTACATATCTGCTAGAATTCAACCTGCTGGAAGTACCATTAGGGTTAATCAAATCCCAAATCCACATACTTGTATTACAAGTTCACAGAGAGTATCAACCATGACATCACAGCTTTGGATTGCAGAAAAGATCACTCCAATTTTAGCCAAGAAACTAAACACTACAGCAAAGAAACTTAAAGTGGACTTGGAAAAGCAGTACCCCATTAAGGTGAAGTATACCACAGTGTGGAAAGCAAAACAGAGGGCAATGAAAGAATTATATGGTGATTGGGCAAATACTTTTAGGTTGCTTTATAACTTCAAAGTAGAGGTGGAAAAGAGGTCACCTGGCAGTGTTGTGGAGATAGATACTGAGGTAACAGAGGATGTTAGAATTCTTTTCTCCAAGTTCTTTATGGCTTTAAAGCCTTGCATAGATGGCTTCAAAGCAGGGTGCCGTCCATATTTGAGCATAGACTCATCTTTTTTGACAGGCAAATGGAATGGTCAATTGGCAGCATGCAATGCTTTAGATGGACACAACTGGATGTTCCCTGTTGCTATTGGTTTGTTTTAGTCAGAGACAGAGGTTTCATGGACATGGTTCATTATGCAGTTGAAAAGATGCTTAGGGCCAGTGTCACCTTTGGCAGTACACACAGATGCATGTAAAGGTCTAGAAAATGCAGTGAAGAATGTTTTTCCTCATTGTGAGCAGAGGGAGTGCTTTGGCCATATGTGGATGAATTTGATCAAAAAATTCAGAGGGGAAGAATTTGGGAGAATGTGGCCAGCAGCAAGATCTTACACCAAACAAACACATTCATATCATCTTGATAAGATAAAAGAAGCATACAGTGAGTTTGGTCCATGGTTGAACACATATCATTCTCTATTGTGGTACAGGTCAGGATTTAACAGTGCCATCAAGTGTGATCATATCAACAATAACTTGGCAGAAAGTTTTAACAACAAGATAAAGCAGTTAAAGAACTTGCCTGTGAATGACATGGTTGACCAGATCAAGATCAGGATCATGTGCATGTGGGAATTGAGAAGAAGCTTTGGTGATTGTCTGCAAGGGGATAAGCTTCCTGTAGTGGTAGAACAGGTAGTGAACAGGAGCAGGAATCTTACACATTTGTCTGTTGAAAAATCTTCATTGTGGGGTGCTGAAGTTAGAGATACCAAGACTGGAAGGAGGCATGTTGTTAACACTGAGTTTCATGACTGCACTTGCCTCGAGTGGCAACACACCGGGAAACCTTATGACCATGCCATACTTTTCTTGGCCTCCCAATCAAAGATAAACATGCACCCATACTTGCATGAATACTACTCAGTGGCAAGATTCAAGACTGCATATGCAACTCCAATTCCAGCACTTATATATCAGTCTCAGTGGCCTGAAGTGGAAATTGAATTTTCCATGTGTCCTCCCCTAACAAAAAGAAAAGCTGGCATGCCTAAAGAGAGTAGATTCAAGGCATGGTTTGAGAAAGGTGGGAGTAGTAAAAAGGGGAAGGGGAAGAAGGATGCAAAGCCAAAAAGGTCCAAAAAAGGTAACAAAAATAGATGCAAGCTGTGCCAGGAACTTGGGCACCGAAAAGGATCTCCAAAATGTCGTTACACTCCTGAAAGGCCAAAGTATGTTTACGTTTGTGTTTTTTTAATTTGGTTGTTGTATTTAATTACTAGCCAAATTACAAGCTTTGCTTTCCAGAAGGAAGCGTGGAGGTCAACCCCTTGTTGTTGAAGATTGCTGGGCAATGAAAAATGCAAGAATCAATGGCTGTAGAAAAAAGAGAAGTTATGGTTGTTGGAAATATGCCCTAGAGGCAATAATAAATTAGTTATTATTATATTTCCTTGTTCATGATAATCGTTTATTACCCATGCTATAATTGTATTGATAGGAAACATAGATACATGTGTGGGTACATAGACAACACCAAGTCCCTAGTAAGCCTCTAGTTGACTAGCTCGTTGATCGATAGATGGTTACGGTTTCCTGACCATGGACATTGGATGTCGTTGATAACGGGATCACATCATTAGGAGAATGATGTGATGGACAAGACCCAATCCTAAGCCTAGCACAAAGATCGTAGTTCGTATACTAAAGCTTTTCTAATGTCAAGTATCATTTCCTTAGACCATGAGATTATGCAACTCCGGATACCGTAGGGAATGCTTGGGTGTACCAAACGTCACAACGAATCGGGTGGCTACAAAGGTGCATTACAGGTATCTCCGAAAGTGTCTGTTGGGTTGGCACGAATCGAGACAGGGATTTGTCACTCCGGTTGACGGAGAGGTATCTCTGGGCCCACTCGGTAGGACATCATCATAATGTGCACAATGTGACCAAGGGGTTGATCACGGGATGATGTGTTACGGAACGAGTAAAGAGACTTGCCGGTAACGAGATTGAACAAGGTATCGGGATAGCGACGATCGAATCTCAGGCAAGTACAATACCGCTGGACAAAGGGAATTGTATACGGGATTGATTGAGTCCTTGATATCGTGGTTCATCCGATGAGATCATCGTGGAACATGTGGGAGCCCACATGGGTATCCAGATCCTGCTGTTGGTTATTGACCGGAGAACGTCTCGGTCATGTCTGCATGGTTCCCGAACCCGTAGGGTCTACACACTTAAGGTTCGATGACGCTAGGGTTATAAAGGAAGTTTATATGTGGTTACCGGATGTTGTTCGGAGTCCGGATGAGATCCCGGACGTCACGAGGAGTTCCGGAATGGTCCGGAGGTAAAGATTTATATATGGGAAGTCCTGTTGTGGTCACCGGAAAAGTTTCGGGTTTTATCGGTAACGCATCTGGGACCACCGGGAGGGTCCTGGGTCCACCAAGTGGGGCCACCATCCCGGAGGTCTGCATGGGCTAAGTGTGGGAGGGACCAGCCCAGGTGGGCTGGTGCGCCCCCACAAGGCCCAAGGCGCAAGGAAGAGTGGGAGGGTAAACCCTAGGGCAGATGGGCCCCAAGGCCCACCCCAGTGCGCCTCCCTCTCTGGCCGCCACCCAGATGGGATCTGGGGGCTGCCGCCACCCCTGGGGAGGGAACCCTAGAGGGCGCGCAGCCCCCTCCCCTTCCCCTATAAATAGTTGAGGTCTAGGGGCTGCCCAACACATGAGTTTCTCTCCCTCTTGGCGCAGCCCTACCTCTCTTCCTCCTCCTCTCCCGTGGTGCTTGGCGAAGCCCTGCAGGATTTCCACGCTCCTCCATCACCACCACGCCATTGTGTTGCTGCTGGACGGAGTCTTCCTCAACCTCTCCCTCTCTCCTTGCTGGATCAAGGCATGGGAGACGTCACCGGGCTGTACGTGTGTTGAACGCGGAGGTGCCGTCCGTTCGGCACTAGGATCTCCGGTGATTTGGAACACGACGAGTACGACTCCTTCAACCCCGTTCTCTTGAACGCTTCTGCTTAGCGATCTACAAGGGTATGTAGATGCACTCTCCTTCCCCTCGTTGCTGGTTTCTCCATAGATAGATCTTGGTGACACATAGGAAAATTTTGAATTTCTGCTACGTTCCCCAACAATGGTGACGAACCAGAGTTGAATGATGTTGCGGTGCAAAATGAGCAATAGTTGGATGATGCTGCGGTGCAAAATGAGCAAGAGTTGGATGATGTTGTGATGCAAAATGAGGCAATCTTTGATCTTGTGATGCATCATGACCAACATTTGGATGATGATGTGGTGTAAAATATGGTGCAAACTAAAGCTGTTGTGGCAGATGTTTTGCAAACTGAAACTGAAACTGAAGATGTTCTGCAAGCTGAAGCTGTTGCGGCAGATGTGATGCAAACTGAGCCTATATTGCAAGTTGTATTACCAATTGAAGCTACTGGATTTGTTGTGCGAACTGAGCCTCGTGTAGATGTTGTGGTACCAACTCCAGCTGTCGTAGCTAGTCCAGTTATGAAAATCAAGCTTTTGAGTGAACTAGGTGTCGTACGATCAAAAAGTGGTAAGAAGAAGAAGAAATCGAGTGCTAAGAAGAAGTGAAAACTTCATTTGTCAAACTTGTGTAATGGTGATGTGTGTTGTAGGATAATAAACTTATAAACTTGCCTCAATTTGTGTAAACTGGTATTTGTGTAATGCTATTTAAATTTGTTTAATATGTGGTATTGATGATACAATGCTTTAATATTAGTCATATGCATGTTAAGCGATCAATCCGAGCACTTATTGTTTATGTGAAAAACTTGCCTCAATGAGCTCCGAAGCTAGGCTAAACCCCCATTCCTAAGCAAAAAATTACGACCTTTTATAAATGGGCCAAAAATCAAAACTTGACATCTAGTGTGCAAATATAGGGTCCATGCCAAATATAGGATCATTTGGATAACTTATGACAAGCTTAGCCCTAAACCCTAGCTTGAATCACATGCAACCTCGTTCATGATAGCTATGTTGTGTGAAGGGTTTTCCATAAAAATACTCATAGACCGAGTTTCTTATTTTTCCCAGCAACTCACTCACATAATATGATGATGGGTAAAGTTTCATATTTTTATGATTTTTTTGAATTAGTTATGCTCAACCCTAGCTTGAATCCCATGCAACCTCGTTCATGATAGCTATGTTTTGTGAAGGGTTTTTCATGAAAATACCCATAGACCAAGTTTTTTATTTTTCCTAGCAACTCACTCACATAATATGATGATGGGTGAAAGTTTCATATTTTTATGATTTTTTGTGAATTAGTTATGCTCAACCCTAACCCTCAAAACCCTCCCAAAACCCCTCATAACCCGTCATAACCCTATCTGAAACCCCGCATCCTTCCGAGCCGCTAGATCTCTGTTAGTGAATGGTCTGGATCAGGCGCTAGGGCCACGTCACTGATCCGTGTGATGCTCTGTGATTGGCTGCATTCGACAACGTTGGATAAACCCCCCCCCCCCACTCTTCTCTGGATCGCTGGATCACTGCGCGTTCAACAGTGTGGATCAGCATGCAGTGCCACGTCAGCGATCCACGGGCTATGCTCTGATTTGCTGTAGTTATTTTTTGAGGATGCACTGCCATGCAGTAGTCGTTGCCCTTATTTTTTACGCAGTGTGGGCTAGCCTTGGGCTCTGGTAAAAGAAGCCCACCCGTTAGACCTTTGGACCGAACGTCGCCCCCTCTAGCCAGGCCCTAGCCAGCAGGCTACATTGCCATCCATGCATGGTGGCACACGCAGAGAAAACGGGGCAGGCGTGTCCCCTTGACCCATGACGGCACAGACGCATGCGGGACTTCGCAGCATGGCAATTGTTGCACGGGATAGAAGAACGGGCAGGCGTGACCCCTTGACCCGTGACCAATGGCACAGACGCGTCGCATCCTGGCTATTAATCCAGCATTTGATGGCAGCCTTGGTTTCCCACGCTCATGTACACACCTCGATGGGGTGCCAAACGCCGCCCGCTCATTAATTCCACCCGGTGAAAACCATGTCGCACTTGGGCTATTTAAGCCACACATATCGTCTTCCTCTCCCTCCTCATCCATACACCCCCTACCCCATCCTCTCCCATCTGCCCTCCTTCTTCCTTCTTCTCCACAAACCAAACCCGACCGAGCCACCATGCAGTTCACCGGGGCTACCTACTGTGTGCCGCCCACCTTCCCTAAGAGGCTCTACCCTGACAGAGTCCGGGTGGAGAACACCCTACGGGTGTGGGCGATCTCGAGGTGGAGAGGGGCAAGGGGGCTGACCGAGTTCTTCCTCTCCACCGGCTACCGCCACCTCCCGAGGGGCTCTCTGGTCATGTTTCGATTCGAAGAGGTCAGTAACAATGGCTATGCTATCGGGCTCATCGTGAGGTTCACCAACCCCTTCGACGCCTACTACCTCCTCGGCCGTGTTTTCATGTGTGGATGCGAGTTCATTGCATTCACTATGTACAACATCTTCACCGACTTCGACAGCGCCTTCCCCGCCGATGAGCGCATGCACACCCTCCCGTACCCCACTGACGACGACAAGTGAAGGAGTTGGCCATGGAGGAGAGGAGTTGGCCATGGAGGAGAGGAGTTGTCCATGGAGGAGTTGTCCTTGGAGCCCTGGAGAAAGCAAGCAAGCCGGTGGTGTTTTATCTTATCTAGGGTGTAGTTTTATTATTGTCGTGTTGGGTTGAACTATGAACTATCTATATAAGTTGTAATGGTACTATGTATGTCGTGCTTGGAACCCGTTTATCTATCTTTAATGTTGGGTTGAACTATGAGCTCATGCAATGCTACTACTTATGCTACTATATTGTGATGTGTTCTATCTGTTTTTTTCTATCTAGTTGATATTGGTCAGTTGATATATATCGTGGTGTGCTGCACATGTGCATACATGTATCTAGGGTCACCCTAGCTAGTAGGTGTAGGGTGCAAATTTTTGTGCGACCATGGACATGCAACTGGAATGCCCAAAAGAAATATTTCTGTGCTCCTAAAAATATTGGTTTGAATTTTACCTCTGGCCATTATTTTTAGAGCAAAACATGAACATTTTCTTGGACCTATTTCAAGTGAATTTTAACTTGATCATTTCCAAAAAAAAATCTGAGGCTTTCACATTCATGGAGCCATAGACATGCATAAAAAGAATCACAAAACAATAGTGGACAAGCAACAAATATGTAAAGCAAAACAAAAAAACAGGTAAAGAAGTATATGTTTGTTAAAGGTTTATTTGCCGAAGCAACATTTTATTTTTGAGGTTTTAGTCGAAGCATTTTTTTTAAACATGGGCGCCTCTATGCTATAAAACTGGGATGGTGCCCCTACGCGGGTGGGCTTGTCTCAATTTGGGCCTGGTTATTTTCTCACGGCCCAACATCTATTTGGCAGCAAGATTTGTTTTTCTGAATTTGGGGGGTGTGCACTCTGTTAACTGAAGAACAAGAACAAAGCATGAACACTGGATATCTCTGCTTCGATTCAGTTACAAGAACTTGGCATGGCGCACATATCACATCCTATTACCAGAATATCATTGGGTCTGAATATCATTGCCAGAATTCAGGCTTTGCTTCACACAAATTCAAATTCAGCTAACAAATGATCCCTGACTTACTGAAACTACTAGCTAAACACAACAACTGAAACTAGGGACCCCTGACTCTGAAACTAGCTTGACAAACATATTGAAATTGTAACAATTTCTAGCGACTGATGAACATCAAGTAAAAGAAACCCATAGCAATGACACAGCAATAAAATGCTCCAGCCATCATATTTGCTTGCTGCTTCAAATCGATCAGCTGCTTTAGTTGCTTGCCCATTTTCTTCAATTCACACTTCACTTCAGCACTTTCCATCATCGGATCGGCTCTGTCCACCAAATGTGAGGCGTGTTCCACACCAACCTGCCCCCCAAAATTGAAATTGAGCTCCTATGTTGAAGCCTCCAATTTCAACCTCTCAACGTACTCATCGAGCCACTCGAAATGTCCACATTTCTTCAGAACCTGAAAAACAGGGTAAACAGAGGTCGACGGCGGCATGAACCCTAGATCAGATCCACCGCCCAAATTCGACGGAAAAATAAAGAAATCGATCCAGCTGCTTGGTGCGTTACACGGATCTAACCTGCCCCGGTTGTGGCTTGCTCAAGCATTTGACGAACTCGCGCCCACGGTTGCCATCTTGCTCCTTCACACAAGTCAAACGCTTCAGAGGCTCAATGCGCGGGCAATCGAGGCATCCTGTCAACGGCACTGGACTGTAGTGCGGCCATGATTGGCGGGAGGCCGAAGTTGAGCTAGACATCACTCGCCGGCGGCGCACTCGCTGGCGGCGCGCTTCGTTGCCGGAGAAAGGAAGAACAAGGTGGGGGAAAGGGGAAAGGGGAAAGGGGGAGGGAAGGCAATGGGGGGTGGGCTGGCTCGGGTCGGGGCATGCTTATGTGGATAAGTTGTGGGTCCCGCGTGCATGTGAGTAAGTGGTGGGTCCCACATTCATGTGGATAACTGATGGGTCCCGCGTGTCATAACTCAAACCACTAACCCCTTATGTTTTTCGTTTCATGGTTAAACAGGGTCATGTGGCATTGGAGCTATTGTTGGCTGCAAATACGTCGCACTAGAGATATTTTCATCAACTATGTCGCTCCTTATCCAATTCATCTCAAAGACGTCGCACAGGGGCTATAGACCACATAAAAACAGTATGCCTCAACCTCGTCGTATAGAAATCGAACCAGCAAGTGTCAGACGTGAAGTAGTTCCAGTTTGATAATAATAGAGCATGCCTACTTGATCCATCAAGCACATTACTGGACCCCCTAGCTCTTTATGTGGGCCATTTTATGTGCACATACATTGCATACGTTATTTTTATAAATTAAGAGAAAATGTGATGAAAGCCGTAACAAGAATTAATTTAAATTGACATGGATTCATCGAGTGCTACTTTATGGATGACTTTTTTTTGTTTTGCTCCTTGGATTCATCTTATTACTAGACCGTCTTATTCCCTGAAAAAACAAAGATACTACACCGTCTTAGAAGGGGCATTATTTTGCTTGTGGTACAGTAATTGTCTAGCAAGCTGTTGCTGCCTGCAAGCACAGGCTGGACCAACGGTGCACGACAATCCCAAACACCTCACTCATGTCCAGCGTCTCTGGGGCCCGCCCCACCCGGAATCGACCAGTCAAAGTGGTACAGGAGGTTGCCCAGCACGAGCTCCATGGTTGTGGTGGCGAAAAGGGCTCCAGGGCACTGCATTCGGCCAGCCCCAAACAGGACGAACTCCATCTGCGGCCCTTGCCTCTAGTACTCCACACCCATTCCTCGAATCTCTCTAGCCTGAACTCTGCGGCATCCTGATCCCAGTGCCTTGGCTTTGTACCCACCGCGAAGGCGTTGATCATGACAGGCATGCCTTTGGGTATGTCATAGCCCATCACACGGCAATCCTCATTGCTCGCCCTGTAGATCAGAGGCTGGAGGTCGTCCTTCTTTTCTAAAAAAATAAAAGAACCTTAACGTCTCCTTGATGACCATTTGAAGATAGTGCAGGTCACCGAGGTCTGCTTTGGTGATGGTGGGCCTGCAGTGGTGTCCCAACTTCTCTGCTGGAGTTCGAGTTTCGCTCTTGCTATTGTCTTTGGGCTGTGCATGAGTTCAGCCATGGCCCATTTTAGGGTGGCAGCCATGGTGTATGTAGCAGCTCCAAATATATCCTGGAACCATTTCGCAAATTATTAGATATTATTCTTTACCTTAATATACTACCTCTGTAACTTTTTATAAAACATTTTCAAAGTCTATTGTAGTGTCAAAAACATCTTATATTAAGTTATAGAGGGAGTATTACATTGCATGCATCAAACAGTTCATCTAACTAAAAGTTTGATCTGATGCAAAAGATCGAGCAATTTCAAGCATAACCCCCCGGCTGCTGCAGAATGGACTTTTGAAAAATTGTACACATTTTCCTATGTAGAACGTATATGCTGCAGGGTTCGTACAATTCCCGTCGCACAACACTCCCTCATGGGCTCAGCCCGTATAATCTTTTTAGACTTCTTTTGTTTTGCGAATATAGTGATTCGAACTGCGGTCCTTATACAGGATGTGTAAGTGCCCAAATCATTTGGGATATAGCGAATCTAATGTTCCTACCGACCTTGTTTTCTACTTCTTGTGTGAGATAGTTAACGCGAAGAAAAATATACAGCAGCTTCACTCTTTGGTTTTTCTTTGTTTCTTTTTTTCATGGTTTTCGCTAAGGTTCTTAGTTTTCCTCTTTTGTTCATAAAATACAAATATTCTTATTTTAAAACATTGTACATAATTTTTGAAAAATGTTCATGTCTTCCTAACTTGCTCACAATGTGAAAACACGAACATTTTTTAAAAAGAGTGAACAAAATTTTGAACAAGGACCTTTTTTTAAAACCAGTAACAAATTTGGAATTCCAAAAAAAATCAGAAAATACAAAAAAAATTGAATTCTGGAAATTTTGATTTATGAGAAATAGAAACAATGAACAGAAAAACAAGAAGTCAAAGAAAACGAAAAAGGTAAAGAAGAAAACAGAAAAATGCGGTTTACGACCTCAGAGATGGTTCCGAAAACCGGAACAATGGTTGGGAAGCCAAGGTTCCCAAAACTGAGAACGTTTTTTTGTGCAACTTTTCTTAGTAAACATTTTTTTAAAAAAATTGTGAAAATTTTCAAATCCATGAATATTACATAAACAATTGATAATTTTTGTTTTCAAATTCGCGAGCTCTTTGGCCGGCCCAACACGTGCCCGATGGGAGCAATGTTGTCGCCAAGATTTATTTTATTTTCTATTTTTGAATTTTTTTTCATTAATTCATTTTTACCTTTTTGAATACAAAAATACAAGTTTTAAGTAACGGTTTCTAATAATGCAAAAGTTTGCGTCATTTCAAGGATGTCCACAAAAACCCCACGTTCAACAAAGATTGTTCGGGTAAGGTGAGAAGGCTCGTCTGAGAGCAAATTGTTTTTTCAACATTCTTGGAATGGCCCCAATTTTTCCATGGCCTTTTATGACCAATTCAAGACACTGTGCCAAGTTGATTTGGTTTTCGATAAATTTGCATTTTCTAGAGTTTTCTCAATAAAAGAAGATAGATAAAATGGCCGGATGTGTCGCAACTTGCATACGTTGTCGAAAATTGTTCGAACCTGGCATCCGGGTGCACCATCCGTTGAACATGGCCTAGTTCTGAACATTTTAAAAAAAGACCCCAACTTTTGCAGGCAGGTGGGCACGCCCATGGTAAGGATCCAAGCTAGGTTTGAACGATTTTCAGCACCGTATGGTAGTTGCGACACGTTCGGCTATTTATCTGCCTTTTATAACCGAGAGAAATCCAGAAAATGCCAAATTTGTCGAAAACCAACACAAATTGGTCGTATAAGCTCATGGAAAATTTTGGGGTCAGTTGATGGATCCCCAAACAACATGCTCTCAGGCGGACCCTTCTCGCCTACCCGAGCACCCTCTGTTGAACATGATCTATTTTTGGACATGCATAAACCCAACCTTTTTTAGTAGGTGGGCATGCCCATGATAGACATCCATGCTAGGTTTGAACGAATTTCCCACACCATATGCAAGTTGCGTCACGTCCGGCCATTTATCGGCCAATTTTCACCGAGAAAACTTCAGAAACGTAAGAATTATCAAAAACTCAAACAACTTGGCATGGTTCCTTGATTTGATTATAGGATGAGGTGGAAAAATTTTGAGGCCATTTGAAGGATGTCAAGAGACGACGTACCCTCAGGCGGAGCCTTCTGGCCAACTCGAACACCCATCACTAAATATGGTCTAGTTTTGGACATTCTTGAAATGACCCTAACTTTTTCAAGCAGGCGGGCATGACCATCATAGTCATCCATGTCAGATTTGAACGATTTTTGAAACCGTATGCAAGTTGTGACACATCTACCCATTTATCGGTCGTTGACCGAGAAAACTCCGAAAAATGCAAAACTTGTCGAAAACTAAAACAACTTGGCATGGTGACTTGAATTTGTCATATAAGGCATGTCGGGAAACAATTTTCTTTTCTTTTATTGATTTTGAAAAAAAATCATCAAAAATTCAAAATAAGTTCATCGATTTTGAAGAAAAGTTCATTGATTTGGAAAAAGAATCACAAATTTGAAAAAAGATCATTGATTTAGAAACAAAGTTCATCAATTCTGTACGAAGTTCAACAATTTTCTAAAGCAAATCACCAATTTGCGAAATAGTTTAGGAATTTGTGAAAAGAAACTGATCAATTGGGGGGGGGGGGGGAGTTCGGCAATTTGGAAGAAAATTCAAGAATTTGAAATTTTTTCATAATTTTCGAAAAGAAAATTCACATATTTTAAAAAGTTCACGCATTTAAGAAAGAAAAAGGAAACAAAAAAAGGAAAACCAAACAGAAAATATCGCACTCTTCCAGTGTTCCATTTTAAGAATAAAAAAACAACCTAGCACATGAGGTCTGGTTGCCCAGTTGGTCAATGCGGATGTGCTAATTCCTGAAGGAGCTCGGTTCGCTCAGCCACCGCACCAGCCGCGACGACAGGAAGAGGTCCATATGCCTCCTGTTGTCGGCACTTGCCGCCGAAGATGAGGTCGTTGGTCTTGAGTACCTCCATTGCTGCCTCGGGGGTTGGCACGATGATGTTGGGCACTTCGCTGAGCCTCAACAACATGAGCGGGCCGTGCCGGCGCGCAGGCGTAGGAATGCACAATGCGGCTGCAGTCTCGTACCGACGAGGTGGTGGAGGCTGCCAATGACAGGGAGGTTGCATGGACCCGGAGGAAGCTTGGCTCCGGTGTCCTTACCACCCAGACCTTGCCTTGGAATCAATGATAGGAGATTCGTAGCTACAGCTATTAGAGCATGGTTAATAGTATAGCCAACTGAAGCTATAAAAACCTAACATGTCATCTATAGTCATCATCTATTGTCACTCATATAGTAGTGTGGACTATATGGTTGGCAATAACATTAGTATTATCTTTTTCTACCATCTCTCTTTCTCTTTCTTTACATTTATTATTTGTCTAGGAATACGTATATAGGTAGACTTCTGCATGAGAGCCCATCCCCCTCCTATTTTTTTATCTCTCTCCTCCATATAAGCAAAAATGTCATGTAAGCAGGCTATAAGCTCACTATTGTGCTTGCTCTTATACAGAAGGTTCCGTAAGAGAGTTGGTCAATGTCCATGGCAAGTAGAGCTTCGTCTCTCCGGTCCAACTGCGTGCTGGATATTTATAGTATAGTGTTGCCACATTGAAGACAAGTCATCCAAGAAAACAGAATGACAAAACAACCTACCGGACCGAAAGTGTCCTTGAGCTAGCGGTGAACAGTAAAATAAAGAAAAAAAATTGTGATAAAAATTGACAAAAGTTTCAAGTGCTTGCAAAAATTCGTTATGGAATCATATTCCTGTAAGGCGGCCAACAAATTCAGTGCTCCAAAATGCTTTTGAAAGTAGCATTTTCAGAGTACCAATTTTTTTCCACATCTTCTAGGAATGTGATTCCATGATGAATTTTTGCAAGCACTTGAAACTTTTTTAAATGTTTGTCACAAAAAAAATTAGATGTTTCTTGCAAAAAAATTCAATTTTATTGTTCACCCGAGCTCATTTGAGTTTGGGCTCAGAAACTTTGCATGGAGCTGCTCCCTCACAAATAACTAGTACAATTGACTGCTGAGATGGAGACGCCAATCTAGGAGCAATGCTACACCTACACGAGGTTTGTAACGGAAGAAAAATTCGAGAATGAATTAGCCACTTTGCCAAGCTTTTTTATAGTGTTTTTATTAACACAAAATGTAGCATCAAACGAATAGAAAGCATGAACGCATGATGAGTAATAACCGGCCTTGTATTTTTGCATAAGCCTAGTGCTATTTCTTAGGTATTCTGGTTAGCCCAGTCCCTAGTGTAAGCCGATCAAGTACCGGACAAAGAACACACGGCAACCACATGGCCCTCGGCTTAAATCATGGTATGGAGAGTATATCGGAAAAATCTCAAAACACACTCGTCTTCATGTGTGTGTATCCGTCTCTCTCTCTCTCTCTCTCTCTCTCTCTCTCTCTCTCTCTCTCTCTCTCTCTCTCTCTCTCTCTTTGTGTGTGTGTGTGTAAACCAATCACAATACACTCGGTTTACGTTGCTGCTCGGCGAGCTATATGGCGATAGTGCCCTTGGATAGACGCGAGTTATCGTTGACACATGGCAGCCCCAAAGGCTCGCTGGGAGGATTGAATGCCAAGCAGCACACACTTGGTGAGCTATATGTCGTATGTGACACACACTCGGCTTATAGACGGCCAAGTGGCACGACTGTTAGCACAAACCAACGAACAAAGGGCTTCATATTTCATAGCACCACAATTTAGCACTCGGCATATGCTTTCCGAGTACGTGACAAAGTACACTCGCGGCTTACACCTGGTTGTCGACTATGTAAGCTGAGCCCTGCCGAGCGTAGCACTTGGCTTTAGGTAGCCGAGTACTTTTTTTTTCAGCCCTTAACCTAGTATACTGGGTACTCGGCTTCTATTGTTATTCCAATACTGATCCGTGCTGGCAGGGTATGGTTGATGCACTGATGCCTCTGCTAACCTAGCAATGTTCCTTTTTTCTACATTGCGTGCTTGTAGGGTATGGTGGACTCCGATCGTAGTATAGTAGTGCTCCAAGGAACAAGATCAACATCCTTTTTTTATTAATTACCCATTTAAAATATAAATTCACTTATATCTCACTGAAAATCTCTTTTTTGCAAAATTATCTGACTGAAATTCTCTTTTGTGTTTCACAGATTTCTTTGTTTAACATTAATGTGATCCGTTTTTCATTATAGTATTTAGCATATAATAACATCTTAACTTTAAAGCAATAAAAGTTGAAATGACTCTCCTTTAACTATTCCAACAATTACATAAAGTCATGTATTTTAAACATGTGTATCCGCAAAAAAATGTATTTTAAATTAGGAGTTTTACCACAACCAATATGGTCACTTTATGCTAAAATCAAGAAAATAACATTGGCGTGAGATATAATTTACAGTTTTATTCATAAACATATTATGAACAATAACAACGTTGCCCACACATGTGTGCGGACCATTGTGATAGTTTTCAGAAATGTAGCAGGAAGAGCACTACAGTTTTGTTTGGCGGTGTAATGTAATTTATTAATCCACAACATACAAATATTGAATTAGCAAATATTGTGATAATATATGATTGGTATTTGGTGGTCTTGCCGGAAGTCTTGTTGATGCAGCAGGAACCACATGACTGGGCTAGCTTAGAATTCCAAGTCTTTGTTCAGGCAGACGATGTTGATATGGAACCAAATACCTCCAGATCCCATCACATCTATGGCGTGCCTACCACAGAATTTCATTCTTATTCCTTTTTTTTTGCGGGTAAATTTTATTCTTATTCCATGCACACACACTTGATATGTGATTTTTCAACTATTATTACAAGTGACCTCTTCTTTCAGGAACTATTGCAAGTGACCTGTGAGACTAGGACGACGAAAATATGGAAGATTTCGTAGGTATGTGATCGAATGTGTGGATAGATTTATAAAATTCCACATGTTACAATTGTGGAGTCGGGTGGAATAAAGTCGTCATGTCTTGCTACCCACATGATTTTCAATAAGACCACCATGCATCTTTGGCAATATCAATCCTGATATAGGCAAAGTCTCTAATAATACTTGGTGGTGCATCCAGGAAACTTGGTTGGCATGTAATCTTGGAAGTCATGTTTGTGTTGATATCTACGTGTTATGGAATTCTGATTAGTCAAGACGCTGATTGAAATAGATGCCTCAACTTTAGGCTGCATATATAGGCCACGACTTTGACTAACAAAGTGACAAAATAAGCTTCACACCTAGGATTGATATGTGGAGGTCCTTTTGGAAGTTGCTCCACAAGGAACCTTGATATGAGTTGGTGCTGCAGGAACCACATGACTAGCCTAGTTTAGAATTCCAAGTCTTTGTTCAGACAAGATGTTGACACGGAATCAACTATCTCCAGATCCCATCACATCTATGGCGTGCCGACCATAGAAAACAAAGTGACAAAATAAGCTTCACACCTAGGATTGATATGTGGAGGTCTTTTTGGAAGTTGCTCCACAAGGAACCTTGATATGAGTTGGTGCTGCAGGAACCACATGACTAGCCTAGTTTAGAATTCCAAGTCTTTGTTCAGACAAGATGTTGATACGGAATCAACTATCTCCAGATCCCATCACATCTATGGCGTGCCGACCATAGAATTTCATTCTTATTCCACTTACTTCACATTTGTTTTTTCAACTATTATTTCAAGTGACCTTTTCTTGCGGGAACTATTGCAAGTGACATGTGAGACTAGGGCTAAGAAAATATGGAAGATTTCAGAGGTATGTGATCAAATGTGTGGAGAGATTTAGAAAATTCCACATCCTACAATTGTGGAGTCGGGTGGATTAAACTCATCATGTCTTGCTATCCATGTGATTTTCAAGACGACTTCCATGCATCTTTGGCCATATCAATTCTGATATAGGCAAGTCTCTAAGAGCATCTCTAGCAGATCCCGTAAATCGGGACATCCGGCAAAATAACTGCCAGTTTAAGGGATGGAGACCATTTTGCCGAGCCAAATAGATCCTGTATATTCGATCATCCTGGAAACATTTTGCAGGATCCTGGATATGTCGGCCCATTTCCTCCATATCTACAGGAATTTCCCTTGTTTTTTTCCGGATCCCCTTTCCCTTGGTGCGAACCAACTTGCGGCCGCTTCACTTCCCGCCTCCCGCGCCGCCGCCGCTTTCGAGCTTGCCGTCAGGCCTCGTGGCGCCGGAATTCGATCGGATGGAGTACCCGCAGCAGCAAGGTACCCTTAGCTGTCGGATGGAGGTGGTGTAGAGGGTGGAGGGTTCAGCAATGGTGGCGATATTGGGTTTGGAGGTGGTGGAGGTGGTGGAGGGGGTGGAGGGTTTGGCACTGGCGGTGTTGGTGCCATGGATAGTGGTGTTGGGTTTGGAGGTGGTGGAGGGGGTGGTGGCTTTGGCAATGATGGTGGAGGTGAGTTTGGAGGTGGTGTTGCTTTCGGCCGTGGTAATGGAGATGGGGTTGATGCTTCGGTTGTTGGAGAATGTAGTAATTTCAAAAAAATTCCTACGCACACGCAAGATCATGGTGATGCATAACAACGAGAGGGGGAGTGTATCTTCATACCCTTGAAGATCGCTAAGCGGAAGCGTTTAACAACGCGGTTGATGTAGTCGTACGTATTCACGATCCAACCGATCCAAGTACCGAACGCACGGCACCTCCGAGTTCTGCACATGTTCAGCTTGATGAGGTCCTCGCCTTCTCGATCCAGCAAGACGGGCGAAGTAGTAGATGAGTTCTGGCAGCACGACGGCGTGGTGACGGTGTTGGTGAAGAACAATCTCCGCAGGGCTTCGCCTAAGCACTATGGAAACTATGAAATAGGATAAACTAGAGGGAACGGGGTTGCCGGCACACGGCTTGGTGTTTCTTGATGTGTCTTGGGTGCTAGCCCTACCCCTCTATTTATATGTTGAGCCTTGGGGTCGAAACTTGGAGTAAAAGCCTCCACAAAGTCGGTTTCACCCGAAAGGCAAGAGTCCTTCTCGGACTCCAGGGCCAGACGCCAGGGACCCTGGCGTCTGGCCCCTGGACTCCGCAAAACTTCCTTTTGCGCTTTCCAAAAACCTCGTGGGCTTTCCCCTTTGGCCCAGATAAAGTGTTCTCGTGCCCAAACATTTCGGGAAACATCCGGAACCCCTTCCGGTGAATTCCGGAACCCTTCCGGAGATCAAACACTACTATCCACATATCAATCTTTACTTCCGGACCATTCCGGAGTTCCTCGTCATATCCGTGATCTCATCCGAAACTTCGAACAACATTCGGTCACCAACATACATAACTCATATAATACTATATCGTCAACAAAATGTTAAGCGTGTGGACCCTACGGGTTCGAGAACTATGTAGACATGACCGAGAAACGTCTCTGGTCAATAACCAATAGCGGGACCTGGATGCCCATATTGGCTCCCACATATTCTACGAAGATCTTTATCAGTCAAACCGCATAACAACATACGTTGTTCCCTTTGTCATCGGTATGTTATTTGCCCGAGATTCGATCGTCGGTATCTCAATACCTAGTTCAATCTCGTTACCGGCAAGTCTCTTTACTCGTACTGTAATACATCATCCATAACTAACTCATTAGTTGCAATTCTTGCAAGGCTTAAGTGATGTGCATTACCGAGAGGGCCCAGAGATACCTCTCCGGCAATCGGAGTGACAAATCCTAATCTCGAAATACGCCAACCCAACAAGTACCTTCGGAGACACCTGTAGAGCTCCTTTATAATCACCCAGTTGCGTTGTGACGTTTGGTAGCACACAAAGTGTTCCTCCAAAGAACGGAGTTGCATAATCTCATAGTCATAGGAACATGTATAAGTCATGAAGAAAGCAATAGCAACATACTAAACGATCAAGTGCTAAGCTAACGGAATGGGTCAAGTCAATCACATCATTCTCCTAATGATGTGATCCCGTTAATCAAATGACAACACATGTCTATGGTTAGGAAACATAACCATCTTTGATTAATGAGCTAGTCAAGTAGAGGCATACTAGTGACATTAAGTTTGTCTATGTATTCACACATGTATTATGTTTCCGGTTAATACAATTATAGCATGAATAATACACATTTATCATGATATGAGGAAATAAATAATAACTTTATTATTGCCTCTAGGGCATATTTCCTTCAGTCTCCCACTTGCGCTAGAGTCAATAATCTAGTTCACATCGCCATGTGATTTAACACCAATATTCATATCTGTATATGATTAACACCCATAGTGCACATCGTCATGTGACCAACACCCAAAGGGTTTACTAGAGTCAATAATCTAGTTCACATAGCTATGTGATTAATACCCAAAGAGTACTGAGGTGTGATCATGTTTTGCTCGTGAGAGAAGCTTAGTCAACAGGTCTGTCACATTCAGAGCCGTATGTATTTTGCAAATATTCTATGTCTACAATGCTCTGCACGGAGCTACTCTAGCTAATTTCTCCCACTTTCAATATGTATCCAGATTGAGACTTAGAGTCATCTGGATCGGTGTAAAAAGCTTGCATCGATGTAACTCTTTACGACGGGCTCTTTTATCACCTCCATAATCGAGAAATATTTCCTTAGTCCTCACTAAGGATGTTCTTGACCAATGTCCGGTGATCTACTCCTAGATCACTATTGTACTCCCTTGCCAAATTCAGAGCAAGGTATACAATAGGTCTGGTACATAGCATAGCATACTTTATAGAACCTATGACTGAGTCATAGGGAATGACTTTCATTCTCTTTTCTATTTTCTGTCGTGGTCGGGATTTGAGTCTTACTCAATTTCACACCTTTGCAACACAGGCAAGAACTTTTTCTTTGACTGTTCCATTTTGAACTACTTCAAAATCTTGACAAGGTATGTACTTATTGAAAAAACTTATCAAGCGTCTTGATCTATCTCAATAGGTCTTGATGCTCAATATGTAAGTAGCTTTACTGAGGTCTTTCTTTTAAAGAACTCCTTTCAAGTACTCCTTTATGCTTTCCAGAAAAATTCTACATCATTTCTGATCAACAATATGTTACTCACATATATTTATCAGAAAGGCGGTAGTGCTCCCACTCACTTTATTGTAAATACAGGCTTCACCGCAAGTCTGTATAAAACTATATGCTTTGATCAACTTATCAAAGCGTATATTCCAACTCTGAGATGCTTGCACCAGTCCATAGATGGATCTCTAGAGCTTGCACATTTTGTTAGCACCTTTAGGATTGACGAAACCTTCTGGTTGCATCATATACAACTCTTCTTTAAGAAAACCATTAAGGAATGCAGTTTTGACATCCATTTGCCAGATTTCATAAAATGTGGCAATTACTAACATGATTCGGACAGACTTAAGCATCGCTACAGTTGAGAAAATCTCATTGTAGTCAACACCTTGAACTTGTCGAAAACCTTTTGCGACAAGTCGAGCTTTGTAGATAGTAACACTACTATCAGCATCTGTCTTCCTCTTGAAGATCCATTTATACAATATGGCTTGCCGATCATCGGGCAACTCCACCAAAGTCCACACTTTGTTCTCATACATGGATCCCTCTCAGATTTCATGGCCTCAAGACATTTCGCGGAATCTGGGCTCATCATCGCTTCCTCATAGTTCGTAGTTTATCATGATATTAGTAACATGACTTTCATAATATGATTACCGTACCACTCTGATGCGGATCTTATTCTGGTTGACCTACGAGGTTCGGTAGTATCTTGATCTGAAGTTTCATGATCATCATCATTAGCTTCCTCACTAATTGGTGTAGGCCTCACTGGAACTGATTTCAGTGATGAACTAGTTTCCAATTCGGGAGAAGGTACAAATTACCTTATCAAGCTTTACTTTCCTCCCACTCACTTCTTTCGAGAGAAAACTCCTTCTCTAGAAAGGATCCATTCTTAGCAACTAATGTCTTGCCTTCAGATCTGTGATAGAAGGTGTACCCAACAGTAACTTTTGGGTATCCTATGAAGACGCACTTTTCCGATTTGGGTTTGAGCTTATCCGGATGAAACTTTTTCATATAAGCATCGCAACCCCAAACTTTAAGAAACAACAGCTTAGGTTTCTTGCCAAACCATAGTTCATACGGTGTCGTCTCAACGGATTAGACGGTGCCCTATTTAATGTGAATGCAGATGTCTCTAATGCATAACCCCAGAACGATAGTGGTAAATTGGTAAGAGACATCAAAGATTGCACTATATCTAATAAAGCACGGTTACGACGTTCGGACACACCATTATGCTGTGGTGTTCCAGGTGGCACAAATTTGTGAAACTATTCCACATTGTTTTAATTGAAGACAAAACTCGTAACTCAAATATTTGTCTCCGCGATCAGATCGTAGAAACTTTATTTTCTTGTCACGATGATTTTCCTCTTCACTCTAAAATTCTTTGAACTTTTCAAATGTTTCAGGCTTATGTTTCATCAAGTAGATATACCCATATCTGCTCAAATCATCTGTGAAGGTCAGAAAATAACGATACCCACCGCGAGCCTCAACACTCATTGGATCGCATACATCAGTATGTATTATTTCCAATAAATCAGTTGCTCGCTCCATTGTTCCAGAGAACGGAGTTTTAGTCATCTTGCCCATAAGGCATGGTTCGCAAGCATCAAGTGATTCCAAAATCCCATCAGCATGGAGTTTCTTCACGCGCTTTACACCAATATGACCTAAACGGCAGTGCCACAAATAAGTTGCACTATCATTATTAACTTTACATCTTTTGGCTTCAATATTATGAATATGTGTATCACACGATCGAGATCCAACAAACCATTTTCATTGGGTGTATGATCATAGAAGGTTTTTATTCATGTAAACAGAACAACAATTATTCTCTAACTTACATGAATAACCGTATTGCAATAAACATGATCAAATCATATTCATGCTCAACGCAAATACCAATTAACACTTATTTAGGTTCAACACTAATCTCGAAAGTATAGGGAGTGTGTGATGATGATCATATCAATCTTGGAACTACTTCCAACACACATCGTCACCTCACCCTCAACTAGTCTCTGTTTATTCTGTAACTCCTGTTTCGAGTTACTAATTTTTAGCAACCGAACAAGTATCAAATACCCAGGGGCTACTATAAACACTAGTAAGGTACACATCAATAACCTGTATATCAAATATAGCTTTGTTCACTTTGCCATCCTTCTTACCCACCAAATACTTGGGGTAGTTCCACTTCCAGTGACCAGTCCCTTTGCAGTAGAAACACTTAGTCTCGGGCTTAGGTCCAGACTTGGGCTTCTTAACTTGAGCAGCAACTTGCTTGCCGTTCTTCTTGAAGTTCCCCTTCTTCCCTTTGCCCTTTTTATTGAAACTAGTGATCTTGTCGACCATCAACACTTGATGTTTTTCTTTGATTTCTACCTTCGCTGATTTTAGTATCGCGAAGAGCTTGGGAATTGTTTTCATCATCCCTTGCATATTATAGTTCATCACGAAGTTCTAGTAACTTGGTGATGGTGACTAGAGAAATTTGTCAAGTACTATCTTATCTGGAAGATTAACTCCCACATGATTCAAGCAATTGTATACTCAGACAATCTGAGCACATGCTCACTGCTTGAGCTATTATCCTCCATCTTTTAGCTATAGAACTTGTTGGAGACTTCATATCTCTCAACTCGGGTATTTGCTTGAAATATTAATTTCAATTCCTGGAACATCTCATATGGTCCATGACGTTCAAAACGTCTTTGAAGTCCCGATTCTAAGACGTTAATCATGGTGCACTAAACTATCAAGTAGTCATCATATTGAGCTTGCCAAACATTCATAACGTCTGCTTTTGCTCCTGCAATCGGTCTGTCACCTAGCGGTGCATCAAGGACATAATTCTTCTGTGCAGCAATGAGGTTTATCCTCAGATCACGGACCAAGTCCGCATCATTGCTACTAACATTTTTCAACTTATTTTTCTTCAGGAACATATCAAAATATAAACGGGGAGCAACAACGCGAGCTATTGATCTACAACATAGATATGCTAATACTACCAGGACTAAGTTCATGATAAATTAAAGTTCAATTAATCATATTACTTAAGAACTCCCACTTAGAAAGACATCCCTCTAACCCTCTAAGTGATCACGTGATCCAAATCAACTAAACCATAACCGATCATCACGTGAAATGGAGTAGCTTTCAATGGTGAACATTATTATGTTGATCATATCTACTATATGATTCACGCTCGACCTTTCGGTCTCCGTGTTCCGAGGCCATATCTGCATATGCTAGGCTCATCAAGTTTAACCTGAGTATTCCGCGTGTGCAAAACTGGCTTGCACCCGTTGTAGATGGACGTAGAGCTTATCACACCCGATCATCACGTGGTGTCTGGGCACGATTTAACTTTGGCCTCGGTGCATACTCAGGGAGAACACTTCTTGATAATTAGTGGGAGATCATCTTAAAATGCTACCATCAATCAAAGCAAGATAAGATGCATAAAAGATAAACATCACATGCAATCAATATAAGTGATATGATATGGTCATCATCATCTTGTGCTTGTGATCTCCATCTTCGAAGCACCTCCGTGATCACCATCGTCACCGGAGCGACACCTTGATCTCCATCGTAGCATCGTTATCGTCTCGCCAATCTTATGCTTCTACGACTATCGCTACCGCTTAGTGATAAAGTAAAGCATTACAGGGTGATTGCATTGCATACAATAAAGCGACAACCATATGGCTCCTGCCAGTTGCCGATAACTTGGTTACAAAACATGATCATCTCATACAATAAAGTATAGCATCAGGTCTTGACCATATCACATCACAACATGCCCTGCAAAAACAAGTTAGACGTCCTCTACATTGTTGTTGCAAGTTTTACGTGGCTGCTACGGGCTTAGCAAGAACCGTTCTTACCTACGAATCAAAACCACAACGATATTTTGTCAAAGTTGGTGTTGTTTTAACCTTCGCAAGGACCGGGCGTAGCCACACTCGGTTCAACTAAAGTTGGAGAAACTGACACCCGCCAGCCACCTGTGTGCAAAGCACGTCGGTAGAACCAATCTCGCGTAAGCGTACGCGTAATGTCGGTCCGGGCCGCTTCATCCAACAATACCGCCGAACCAAAGTATGACATGCTGGTAAGCAGTATGACTTGTATCGCCCACAACTCACTTGTGTTCTACTCGTGCATATAACATCTACGCATAAAACCTAGGCTCGGATGCCACTATTGGGGAACGTAGTAGTTTCAAAAAATTCCTACGCACACGCAAGATCATGGTGATGCATAACAATGAGAGGGGGAGTGTATCTTCATACCCTTGAAGATCGCTAAGCGGAAGCGTTTAACAACGCGGTTGATGTAGTCGTACGTCTTCACGATCTGACCGATCCAAGTACGAACGCACGGCACCTCCGAGTTCTGCACACGTTCAGCTTGACGACGTCCTCGCCTTCTCGATCCAGCAAGACGGGCGAAGTAGTAGATGAGTTCCGGCAGCACGACGGCGTGGTGACGGTGTTGGTGTAGAACAATCTCCGCAGGGCTTCGCCTAAGCACTACGGAAATTATGACAGAGGATAAACTAGAGGGGACGGGGTTGCCGGCACACGGCTTGGTGTTTCTTGATGTGTCTTGGGTGCTAGCCCTACCCCTCTATTTATATGTTGAGCCTTGGGGTCGAAACTTGGAGTAAAAGCCTCCACAAAGTCGGTTTTACCCGAAAGGCAAGAGTCCTTCTCGGAATCGGGGCGACGCCAGGTTCGGCGTTCGGACCTGCACGCCGAGGACCCTGGTACGGCCCCTGGACTCATAAAACTTCCTTTTGCGCTTTCCAAAAACCTCGTGGACTTTCCCCTTTGGCCCAGATAAAGTGTTCTCGTGCCCAAACATTTCGGGAAACATCGGGAACACCTTCCGGTGAATTCCGGAACCCTTCCGGAGATCAAACACTACTATCCACATATCAATCTTTACTTCCGGACCATTCCGGAGTTCCTCGTCATATCTGTGATATCATCCGAAACTCCGAACAACATTCGGTCACCAACATACATAACTCATATAATACTATATCGTCAACGAAACGTTAAGCATGAGGACCCTACGGGTTCGAGAACTATGTAGACATGACCGAGAAACGTCTCCGGTCAATAACCAATAGTGGGACCTGGATGCCCATATTGGCTCCCACATATTCTACGAAGATCTTTATCGGTCAAACCGCATAACAACATATGTTGTTCCCTTTGTCATCAGTATGTTACTTGCCCGAGATTCGATCGTCGGTATCTCAATACCTAGTTCAATCTCGTTATCGCAAGTCTCTTTACTCGCATTGTAATACATCATCCCGCAACTAACTCATTAGTTGCAATGCTTGCAAGGCATAAGTGATGTGCATTACCGAGAGGGCCCAGAGATACCTCTCCGCAATCGGAGTGACAAATCCTAATCTCAAAATACGCCAACCCAACAAGTACCTTCGAGACACCTGTAGAGCTCCTTTATAATCACCCAGTTACGTTGTGACGTTTGGTAGCACACAAAGTGTTCCTCCAGTAAACGGGAGTTGCATAATCTCATAGTCATAGGAACATGTATAAGTCATGAAGAAAGCAATAGCAACATACTAAACGATCAAGTGCTAAGCTAACGGAATGGGTCAAGTCAATCACATCATTCTCCTAATGATGTGATCCCGTTAATCAAATGACAACACATGTCTATGGTTAGGAAACATAACCATCTTTGATTAATGAGCTAGTCAAGTAGAGGCATACTAGTGACATTAAGTTTGTCTATGTATTCACAGATGTATTATGTTTCCGGTTAATACAATTATAGCATGAATAATACACATTTATCGTGATATGAGGAAATAAATAATAACTTTATTATTGCCTCTAGGGCATATTTCCTTCATCGGCAAACCATGTGGATGGCGGCGGCGGTGGTGGTGGTGGTGATGATGGTGGTGGTGCTACGGGCGGTGGAGCTCGTTCTCTGACCCGAGTTGAAGATGGTGGTGCTCATTCTCTGGTTCAAGTTCATGAAGATGGTGGTGCTCATTCTCCGGTCCAAGTTCACGAAGATGGTAGTGCTACAGGCAGTGGTGACGATCTCCGCAACAATGAGGATGTTGCTTGATTTCTCCATGACCGTTGGTCATTTGAGATCTTTTGTTTTGTTTGATCTCGCATTTGTAAGGCTAAACTTGCTATCTCGCATGTTGCGCATGATTTTGGATGTGATGAACTAGTGTGGTGATGAACTAGTGATGTATATATAATAAATTTCATCTATTCATATGCAAACACTTGTAAAATATTGTCCTATGAAGTCTTTTGCGATACCGCGAGCCCTCCGGCGCGGAATAGATCCCGTACATGCGTCCCGCAAAACATTTACAGGATCTGTTCCACAGGAGGGCTCGCATTACCGTAGAAAACTTTTAGAGGAGTCCGTAAATGTCTTTTCCGGGATGAGTGTTTACTGGATCTACTAGATTTGTTCTAACAATACTTGGTGGTGCATCCAGCAAACCTGGTAAGCACGTCATCTTGGGAGTCATGTTTGTGTTGATATCTACGTGTTGTGGAATTCTGATTTTTTAGGATGTTGATTGAATCAGATGCCTCTAACTTTTTGGCTGCATATATAGCCCACGACTTTGACTAACATGGCGCCCAAATCAGTTTTATTATAGGTCGGAGGGAGTATTGTTTTACCAAGTTTTGTAGATCGTGTGTACATTCAATAATCTGCTTCCCGCAACCATTTTACATTGCATGTTAGCGCCATGGTATCATTTTGCAAAAGAAAAAACATTAATTATCACAATAATATTATTCTTTTTCTGAAATGAAGTATTATTGAAAAATAAAATTCACGTTGAGAAACTCCTTCTCTCCTGTTAAATCAAATGGTACCTTTTATTTACTTCTTTATTTAATTAAAAAAGGACTACACTACAAATATGATGTCAGATTTTTGAGCACTACAGATTGAACGTTTTTCATGGCAATTTATATTTGCTGAGCATGGCAAGTTTTGTTCGCGAGCATGGCAATCCATCTCAGTGTATTTTTTTTGCTAGAAAACTTCCTTGCTCGCCAACCAAACTTGTCATGCTCATCTCAACATAAATTGCCATGAAAATGTTTGATTTGCCATGCGTGATAATCTAACAAAAAATTGTATTTCCGTAAAAGTCAAGTGATTCTCAGTGAGGTACCAAGTTGTGATACAATTACAAGAGTTCACCCCTCTGTCAGCTACATGCATGATTAACTTACTGCAATATAAACTAGTGCGAGGACAAAACCTAGATGCAACATAAAAGCCATGGTAACTCTTAGAGAATAGACTCAAACTTAGTGATCGAAAGGCTAGGATGCGACTCATGAAGGAGAGCTCTTGACGCCTTAAAAAATCACTCAACTAATTATGAAATACATTAAAACCTCATGGATGAGGACGTAACCTGGATGCAACCTAGAGAATTTGCATGCGAAATGAGCAAAATAGTAGTCAAATAAATATGTGAAATGCTAAAGAGTGCATGTTGTCCATGAACAACCATAGACTACGGCTCATTTAGTGGTCCTATCAAATCATGAGACCCATCCCAATGTCCTAGGGCCATCCTTCTCCGCCTCATCTCTATATAAAAAGGGGGGGTATGGTGAGAGAAAGCCTAACACACTACCTTCACCCCTAGCTCCGCCGAGGATTTTTGCACCACTATCTTTGAGGGGGAAGTAGAGAGGAGAGCTTTTCTCTCCTGGAGGGCGGCTGATCTAACGAAATCATTCCCCTTTGTGTAGGGAAATTGAAGCCATTGACATCACCAACACTCTGATCATTGTGGGGACCATCATCTCCAACTCTATCATCTCTAGATCCATCATTACCACTATCATCCATCACCCCCACCGTCTTCATCTCAATTTCAATCTATGGACTATTACTCAGACTTGCTGCTGAAATCACTTTTTGGTGTTAATTATTTATTTGTACTTTATGCTTAGTGTTTATTTGCTAAAAGATTTGACCTCTGGAAACATCTTTGCCATCGGACTAGATCCATGATGGGGGGGGGCATTGAAACAAAATGCAAATAGGTCTACCACCAGAAGAATCAAAGACCGAATGAGTCGGGAGAAGATGCAAAAAGGAAAAAAATCTGGACACTTACACTCGGTGGAGGATGATCTATATTAGATAGTGTGATGTGTGCCTCTTTATCCAGATCACTATCTCCCATGGTCAGGCTCTTCAACTTAAGTGTGAACTGCTCAATGCTAAGTTCTTGCTGTGAAATCCTGGTCCACTCTAAACACCTGATTACTGCCACAATGATGAACCCTTGACTAGAGTGATAGGATACACCGGGCCACCAAGTCCTGATGAGATCAACCTGGATAGATTTTCCGCTTGTAGCTCCTAGACTCAATTCAACACTCGGTGAACCTCGGGTTTCCCTTCAGCTGAAGGCTTCTCATTCCAACTGATTTTTTCTGAAGGAGGCCCAAGAGACCCTCATGGCCACTCATCGCACGCTCAACTTGGAGATAACACCATCCCTCTTCCCATTAGGTGAGGGTCTAAGGGAGCTTCAGATCAAAATATCCAGAGGGCAATAAGGGTTGTATGCTAGCACCACCATACGTCCTCATTCACCAGTCAAGGCCTCACGGAGAAGAAGCATTTCCAAAGCCCCCAATGAGGATACACCCCCAAGAAACATTGTGAAAAATCATGACATATGCAAGGCACTATTTACATAGAGGTGATGGAGTTGCGGATTATAAAAAATAGAAGCCCTCACACGAAATTGTGAAGATGGTAGGTCAATCCACGTGCAATGTGAGCCAACACAAGCACCTGCTCCCCTATGCGAAGAGTAGGCTTCATCTCGCCCACCAACGGTCTCCATTGAACACATATAGAGGAATCAATCTGGTGCCTTCATACATATTCAACACACCTTCATCAACCAGTAATTAATGTCAGCCAATCCCCCTGTTTCCAACAACTCAGAGAAAAAATGACAGTAGTTGATCCGCTAGGGGTAGCGTCGGCCGTGCCCTTCTGAACGAAATATGCCCTAGAGGCAATAATAAAGTTGTTATTTTATATTTCCTTATATCATGATAAATGTTTATTATTCATGCTAGAATTGTATTAACCGGAAACTTGATACATGTGTGAATACATAGACAAACAGAGTGTCACTAGTATGCCTCTACTTGACTAGCTCGTTGAATCAAAGATGGTTAAGTTTTCCAGCCATAGACATGAGTTGTCATTTGATTAACGGGATCACATCATTAGAGAATGATGTGATTGACTTGACCCATTCCGTTAGCTTAGCACTTGATCGTTTAGTATGTTGCTATTGCTTTCTTCATGACTTATACATGTTCCTATGACTATGAGATTATGCAACTCCTGAATACCAGAGGAACACTTAGTGTGCTACCAGACGTCACAACGTAACTGGGTGATTATAAAGGTGCTCTACAGGTTTCTCCGATGGTACTTGTTGAGTTGGCATAGATCGAGATTAGGATTTGTCACCCCGATTGTTGGAGAGGTATCTCTGGGCCCTCTCGGCAATGCACATCACTATAAGCCTTGCAAGCAATGTGACTAATGAGTTAGTTACTAGATGATGCATTACGGAACGAGTAAAGAGACTTGCCGGTAACGAGATTGAACTAGGTATGATGATACCGACGATCGAATCTCGGGCAAGTAACATACCAATGACAAAGGGAACAACGTATGTTGTTATGAGGTTTGCCCGATAAAGATCTTCGTAGAATATGTAGGAGCCAATATGAGCATCCAGGTTCCGCTATTGGTTATTGACCGAAGATGTGTCTCGATCATGTCTACATATTTCTCGAACCCGTAGGGTCCACACGCTTAACGTTCGATGACGATTTGTATTATGAGTTATGTGATTTGATGTACCGAAGGTTGTTCGGAGTCCCGGATGAGATTGGGGACATGACGAGGAGTCTCGAAATGGTCGAGATGTGAGGATTGATATGTTGGAAGGCTATATTTGGACATCGGAAAGGTTCCGAGTGATTCAGGTATTTTACGGAGTACCGGAGAGTTACGGGAATTCGCCGGGAGAAGTATTGGGCCTTATTGGGCCATACGGGAATAAAGGAGGCAGGCCAAAGGGAAGGAGTCGCGCGCCCCCCATGGGTCCGAATTGGACTAGGGGAAAGGCCCCCCCCCCTGCCCTTTCTTACTCCCTCTCTCTTTCCCTCTTTCTTCTCTCCTACTCCCAAAAGGAAAAGGGGAATCCTACTAGGACTTGAGAGTCCTAGTAGGACTCCCCACACTTGGCGCGCCCACCTCTAGGGCCGACCTCGTCCTCCTCCCTCCTTTATATACGTGGGCAGGGGACACCCCAAAGGCACAACAGACAATCTCTTAGATGGGTGCGGTGCCCCCTCCACAGTTACACACCTCGGTCATATCGTCGTAGTGCCTAGTCGAAGTCATGTGCCGGTAACTTCATCATCACCGTCGCCACGTCGTCGTGCCGACAGAACTCTCCCTCGGCCTCAACTGGATCAAGAGTACGAGGGACGTCATCGAGCTGAACGTGTGCTGAACACGGAGGTGCCGTATGTACGGTGCTAGGATCGGTCGGATCGTGAAGATGTACGACTACATCAACTGCGTTGATAAAACGCTTCCGCTTTCGGTCTACGAGGGTACGTGAACAACTCTCCCGCTCGTTGCTATGCATCACCTAGATGGATCTTGCGTGTGCGTAGGAAATTTTTTGAAATTACTGCGTTCACCAACACCTTCACCGTAACGTGATACATGATTGTGGGAAAGGGCAGCGCGGGCATATCTAGTATGGCACCTGCTCGACTTGGTTCCAAGAACATAGGGGCCGAGAGGAGGAAGCAATGTAGGCGGAGGTGAACTGCTTGGCCTGGCAACCGCACTAATCATGGAAATTTAAAACCCATAATATCAAAACCGGCAAGGAATCACCTACCACATGGCAAAGAATCGTGTCTTCAATAGCTTAACTATGTGTATCACGTGTGTTAATCTCTCGTCATTTTTCTGAAAGATCCACCGGATCGCTGGCATTCATTAATTTAGCACAGAGCATATGGTAAAACATGGGTTGATCAAGTGATCAGGGTGACAAAATAGAATACGGGACTCCACAGCTAACCACCGAAGTGATGATCAGCTGACTAAAAAAATAAAACTGATATCTCTCAGGTTACATCCCCGAAGGGGCTCTCTAAATGTTTGGCTCTTGCTAGCCTCCATTGCTCGATGTTGTTTGTGATTGCCTTGACCACCTCTGCTTGCGTTGTTATCTTCTAATGGAAAACACTAGCGTTTCTTGCCCTCCAAATCTCCCAGGTGATCATCATTATCATTGTTTTGATTCCTCTTCTTTGCATTTCTGGACTCCTTCCGATGATTGTGGTGGCGGCATTTGTAGTGCTTTGGAAGACCACATCCATGGCTTGCGTTGCTTCACAACCTCGCCACCCAGCTGCCTCGTCCCAGATGTTCATGGAGAAAGGACAGTTCTAGAACAGGTGAACAGAGGTTTCCAGGCCCCGAAAACTAAGCGGGCGGAAATATCCATTTGGCCATCCTCGTCGCTGAAGACAATCATTGCACCACAGCCGATTGAGTTTTAACAACCAGTTGAAAATCTTGACCTTGGACGGGGCCTAGGCCTTCCATATGATCTGCTGGAAACCCGGCGATGCATGTTCCATATGATCGGCCATCCTTGTCGTTGGAAACCCGCTCGTCATTGCATTGCAGCTTCCCTATGTGCCTCGCCCCCGCCAATGGTAGTGACAACAGTCTACCTCGCGCGCACCTTGCACCGAACCCAAAGCGCGTCTGCCTTGGGTAGTGCCATTGGGTACAATCCATTTGATGGCTCAAACTAAATGCGCGCAACCGATGGGACATCATGGTCAATATTTTGTCTGATGACTACAACTCGTCAGGCTGGTTGTAATGGGTAGTATCATAAGTTAGTATCATGCATATGATACTAGTATATGATACTACCTCTCTAATGCATAGTATTATATAGTAGTATCATAACTGACTTTATTTATTGTCATGCATGACACATACTAGTGTAGCATTTATTATGATACGGTATCATGATATGATACGGTATCATGATATGATACGCAATCCTCTCTTACTTCATTTAATTCTATGCCACCTCATCAAAGTTGCCTAGTTGGCATGCATGATACTACCTATGATACTCCCATTACAACCAGCCTCATGCAGCATGCATGTCACTTGGACTAAAAGCTTGACTAAATCACGCTAGAAGACGTACAATCGATGAACCAGGCAAGGGATTCACTCTATCCTCCAGGCAGTTTGGCAACATCATCCGGCTTCGCGCCAAATCAATTTATTCGGGCGATTGTCGCCGTTGAGACAAGGCATCAAATACCGACTCCCACAAGTCCCCGATCACTGGACAATGCTAATTAAAGAACGGACTCGACATTCTCAACAACATAAGTTCTGTTCGTAACCAAATGCCAAAGTCTGATGACTTAGTTCTGAAGATGAAGATCGAAGGAACGGACCGTTTCTACTCCATAGCTGACAATGACCCACTAGAATAAGCCTAGGCATTCCTCGAAATCACTCGGAATTTATGATACGCTCCCTGACAAGCCGCAATGCACGTTCCCCGCCGAACACACTGGGTATTTTTCAAACAACAAGAGCAAAATTTGTCAACATGATGTTTTTAAAATTTCAAATATATATTGATTTTTTTTGAAAATCCAAACATATTTTAAGCATGAACTAAATTTTGAAATTGCAAACATGTTAGTAATTTAGAAAAAAAATGATGATACGAGGATTTTTTGGAAATAAGTGAAAATTTTCGAATTTAGAAACAGTTTCTAGAAAAGGAAACAAAATTTTACTTTCTGAACATTTTTAAGAAGAGAAAATTCTTTTGAAATTATGAAAGTTTTTCCAAGATTTTAACAGTTTTCAATATTTTCGAAGAAAAAAATGAAAAACGAACATTTTTAGAAATTTTGATAAATATAAAAATTTCTTGAATTATTTTAGAAATTAAAAATAAACTGATAAATAAAAAATTGTGAGGAAATGAAAGAAACATAAAAAACTTGAAACATTGGGCCGGTCCAGTCGGGGGCCCCCTGTGTGAAGCCACGACGCAGTGGGTGATACATAAGATTTTCCCCGTATTAGGGCCCGTGTCAACGGTAAACGCAACGTGCGCTACTGCGCGCGTATATAAACACGGCGAACGCAGAGAGAGCTCTTAGAGGCGCCCAACCAGCAAGCCGACGTTTGCGCCGACGCCGATGGAAGGGGAGACCGCCACGTTGATGGCGCGCCGCGGCAGCGTCTACGGCAAAGATGAAGAGGAGGAGAAGCTGCCGACGTACGACGCCGGGGGCGGCAATCGCCACGCGGCGGCCGAGGAGGTGGACGCACGCGCACGCGGTGGGCGCGAGCTCATGGAGCGGGTGTTCAAGGCCGTGGACGACGACGGCGAGAGGTTCCTCCGCCGGCTCAGGGACCGCCTCGATCAGTAAGCCCAGCACCGCGTACACTCGTCAATCGATCAATCTTAGCGTTTAACCCTGCATGCACAAGAAGCAGCAGACCTGTTTCCTTCCTGTTTGAGCCGTAGCTTGATCATCTGACACAGTGGTTTGGATGCAGGGTGGGCATGGAGCTTCCGCAGATCGAGGTGCGGTATGAGCACCTCTCCGTGGAGGCGGACGTCCACGTCGGCAAGCGCGCGCTGCCCACGCTCATCAACGCTGCCATCAACACATTCGAGGTATGTATATCAGTTCAAAGATTGGCATATGAAGTTACTCTCTCGATAAGTAGTGATCTAAACAACCTGATACTAGTTTACTGAGGAAGTAGAAGAGAAGAACTTGAAATAACCCGATTCTATTCTTTGTTTCTACTCTCTCCGTCCTAAAATAATAAGTATCTTAACTTTGTTTTAATTTAGTACAAAGTCGTACTAGAATTGAGACATTTATTTTAAGACGGAGGGAGTATTTTTCATCACGAGGATTAAAGCATAGGATAGTTAAGCAATCCCTGTGCCCATTTTTCTTCAATCCGATGTGGAATATTCAGGCTGGTGTTGATTTTTACAGAACATTTCGTAGAAAACAGACGACATTTCTCATTGAACAAGACATCCATTTTCTTTTTCCTTTCTTTCCGAGAGAAGAGAGCAATTTCCAACGGCTCTCATTAAAAAAAGAGAGCTTACTCAAAAAAAAGAGAGAGCCAATTTCGTGGATACAAATACAAATACGAATAAAATAGCGATGGGTGTGTGCGAGTGTAGGTGGCAAAAAGGTGACACGATAGCCAACCTCGTTTATTCCTTTTGGTACCGGCCGGCCACATATTAGTGTGCTCCGCCATTCAAGTAAATGAACTCCCAGTGAAACCGTAAAGGACGTGACTCCCACGAGAATCCGATGAAACCAACTTAGAGCATAGTTAATAACATCTTTTTTTTTGCGGGAGTAGTTAATAACATCGACTGTTGGTTATAAGGAGATGCGACCTCACTTGAAGGCTTCATAAAAAACACTCATACTACGTGCACAAGCTCACTCCATGAGCAATCAGCGGGTGCAAACAGAGCCCGCTTCACTCTCGCTCTTCTCTTCTCTTCTCACTCCTCCAAGTAGAATATTAATAACATGACAAGTTTTATAGCCCGCTGACTAGACCTTATTAGACTTGCTCTTACAATGAAAACTTCGTGGAAACTACAATTGAAAATTCCTAAAAATTATATAGAAAATATACTAGGGTACATTGAAAGGGCGGTGTTCTATCATCGTGTGAAATTTCAAAGTTCAAACACAAAATCATGTACGAGGTAGAATAAAAAAACAAATTCAACAATGAATAGTGACGTTTACATGCTACTTCCTCCGTTCCTAAATATAAGCCATTTAGAGAATCCAGTATGGACAACATACATAACAAAAATGAATAAATATACACTCTAAAATATGTCTATATACATCCGTATGTGGTCAATATTGAAATCTCTAAAAAAAACTTTTATTAAGAAAAGGATGGAATAGTAGCTAGAACACCACTCTGTTAACATAATATTGCACTATTTATTGCCAAATTAGTTTTTTTAATACCACGTAAGTGAATTAGAGTTTGAAGTTGCAATTTACATGCTAGTAGAACATCACTCTCTTAACATAATATTGATTTTTAATATATTTCTTGAAAGTTCAAATAACATAATTTTCACGCAGTTTTTACCAGTTTCCATTTTAACTTGTTTCCACCTAATATTCTGTCGACTCGCACTACCTGATCATGCCAAGGGTACCTCCGGTGGTCCACATGTCTGTCTGGTTCGCACCTAACTGCCATGTTTCACAACAAGAGAGGCCTGGACACAGGCTTGGAATTAAAACATGTCTGCCTCATCCGATGTGTGGATGTAGACCTTGTCTGAAAAATGCTTACTCCAATAGCGTATTCATTTAAGACTTGACCCATTGAAGAAAGCAGCTGACAAGAGAAGGATTAGCCACTTATTGCGGCAGCTCGAAAATCCTATTTGCCGCTTATTGCGGCCATTTGTCGAGGCTACCCACAGGGAGATCGAACAAGCATTCAGGGTGAGTCGCCCCTTTCAAGTTTCAGCGACCCTGGTTTTGGGAACTTGCTAGAGGTTCCCCGCCGGTTTTTCCGGTGTTGGATTTTTTTTTCTGTTTTTCTTTGTCGTTTTTTCCCTGTTTCTTTCTTTCCGTTTTCCTTTTCCCTGCTTCTTTTTTTCAACACATGTTCAGATATTTTGGAAATGTTTCATTTTTATTTTTTTCCTTTTCAAACCTTCTTTTAAATTTTGTTTAGAAATTTAAAAAACGTGTAGAATTTCCAAAATTATTTTCTTCTTTTCAAAAACTGTTTGAAAATTCATGTAAATTAGAATTTCCAATTTTCCAGAAATGTTCGAATTTTAAAATAGTTTTCACAAATTTATTTATTTTTTCAAATTTCAATAAGTGTTCCTATTTTCAAAATTTTATCTCATATTAAAAAATCATATATTCTTTATAAAATCACTAATTCAAAACAGTTTGATGAATTCTATAGAGTTTTCACATTTTTGAGAAAATATATAATTTCGAAAAAAATTCATGTTTTTCAAAAAGGAGGTTCATATAGACTGCGCTGCCATTCATGTTTGTTCGATCCCTCTCATACTTACGCATTTGTATTTGTTAATTTTGCGACCTGGTGGTTAAGTTTTGACGCTGTTGTTACTTTTCGAGCGTTAAGGTTCAAGTATTGAACTAGAGTTAGTAGTCGCAATGGCTAGTAGCGCCAGCGAATCTACCGCATATGGGCCGGCCCAGGCATGTAATTTCTCACGTTTTTGCAAGGCTAGCCAATGTGCATGGGTTCCGGGCCAGGATAAGCAAGATGTCAGGGTTACCAGGCAAGGCTGGTTTGGGAAACAAATTGTTTCCAAGGAGGCTCTAGCGCAACACCCTAGGCAATGGTTGGAGTACTCGACCATTTTTCTCTTGTATTTTCAGACTTAAAATATATGTACAAACTTATGATTAGACAAGTACTGTATTTTGCTATCTCTTTAGTGGAGAGATCCTATTTGAGGCTCGTGAGCGCCAGAAAGTCATGGTTTCGATGAAGCTGGGCCTCCCGACGCCCCAGCTTGGGCTGGCCCACGGTCGCTTCGCTGTTTCTTCTCTTTTATTTTATTTTCCACTTTTTCCTTTTTATTTTGTCTGTATTATACAAAGTTCATTGCGTGTTACAAAATGTTCATCAAATGTTAACCATGCATTATAAAAATGCTCATCGTATATTAGGAAGTGTTAAATGAATAACAATAATACAAATGTTCACTGTGTTTTTGATTAGTTCAGCGTATATTACACAAATGTTCACTGTGTATTCATAAGATGTTCAACCTGTATTCCAAAATAATCAATGCAAATTAAAAAATTCTTCAATTTATATATTTATATTGTTACAAAAATGTTCATCGTATAATACAAAAAAGTTCAGCATGCATTATTAAAAAGTTCAGACTACGTTAAAAAAAGGTTAGGTGTGTATTTTCAAAGAATGTTCACCTATATAAAAACAAATTAGAGTACAGAATTTTTTTAAAATAAAAGGTGCCCAAATTAAAAACTAAGGAAGAAAAAAATAACCAAAGAGGGTGCTACAGTAATCCAACTACTAAAGGCATGTACATGTGTCTACTGTAACCGTCTTCTACAGTCTAGTAACGTAATGGTTGTTTGCCCAGCCCAACATGCTCGATTGTGTGTGTGTTACCGCTGCTGTTTGACGCTTGCGGCCGTCGAACAGGGGCATTTCCTGTACGGCGCATGTGGCGCCCGTTATAGACTTAACTGACTTTTTTTCAAATTCAATGAACTTTCTTCCAAAATGAATTGTACTTTTTTCAATTTGGTGAACTTTCAAAAAAAGATGAAAATTTTCAAATTCAATGATTTTTTTAAATTTCAATGCATTTTTCCAAAATCTTTGATGAACCTTTTCGAGTTTGTGAACATATTTTTAAACCCGTCTACATTTTTTTTGTTTTTTGCCTTTTCTCTCTTTTTGAATTTTTGCATTTCCCCAAAAGTCTACGGTTGATTGGTTAGCTGGTCAACCATGACCGGTCAACGCGATCGAGCAATCAGGGAAACCAGGCGAATGTTGGCCTTCTTCTCGGGCGCCGATGGCGCCCTATAGGAGATCCCTCGAAAAGGACGTCTCTCTATAGTGCAAACCATGATACAAGCTTTGTTAGCCCGTTCAACTCAAACATGCACTCTTTTCTCTCTATTTTGTTCTTTTTGGTCCAGAAAAGCCCAACTTTCCGAAACCACTCGAGAGGGCCGAACCAGAGAGAAAGGTCATGAAGCCGCCCACTAGATGCGAGTATATACCTCGCTTGCAGCACCAAGGACATATCACATATAGCGCACGGGTACTTGGCCTGAGGTAACATCCACCACCTCGGCTAAACCTAAGCAAAAGAAAAAGAGGTCGATCCTTCCAACGCACAAGCCGCGTTGTTTTTCCCTATTTTTTTACATTGATTTTGCTTTTCTGTTTTCCCTTTTCTTACTTCTATATTATGAAAATATTTCATTATACATAAATTTTATTACTTAGTTTTTTTAAATGTTTGTGGACTGTAAAATTTTAAGAAAATATTTGTAATATTGAAAAAAAATCTTTGTGGCATTCAAAGACTTCCAGAAGATTTTAAATAATGTTCGTGAATATATAAAAGAAATTGTGAAATTTGAAGAAATTTTTTGAACCATCCAAGAAAATGTTTCTCTCATTTAAAAAAAGTTCACATAGTTGAAAAAAAGTTCATAAATTTTATAATTTTATAAAATGTAAAAACAATTGCATACTTTGTCGAAAAAATGTTTGTATCAATTAAAAAAATTCACATAACTAAATGTAAGTTCAGGGCATTTTAGAAAAATAGTTATGAAATGTAAAATGTTGTTCACGTAATTTGTCAAAAAGTTCATAACATGTAGAAAAATATTGGTGCCACTTAAAAATTGTTCATAAAACACTGAAGAAAATGTTTTTGCACGTTGTCCAAAAAAATGTTCATGTCATTTTAGAAAATGTTCAACCTGTGTTTAAGAATGTTCAATATGTATTCGACAAATGTTCAGTGTACATTCTACAAACATTCAACATCGGATAAATATTGAACATGATTTTGAAAAGTATCTGAAAAGGTTTAACATGTATACGAAAAATGTTTAGTGCGTATTTAAACTAGTTGACATGTATTTGAAAAGCCAAAAAAAGATAAAGAACAAAATACATGAAATGTATAAAAAAAGGAAAAAAAAGCAAAGGAAAAAAGAAAGACAGAAAAACCCGGACCGAACCTTCCTAAAACCGTTTGGAAGGTTCCCGAGGCCACCTTTTATAGCTGGAAACGTTGTTGGGCCGGCCTAGTAGGACATAGTAGCTAGAAAAGCTTGTGGTTGTGGCGATGTGTTGTTTTATCTTGTAGTAGGCAAGATATAGCATCCGCGCGCACTGGTGGAAAAACAGGCTTCCGTCCAGCCCCATAAGTCGCGAAGCTGTAGGAACCGCGACTAATGGGACCTTTAGTCGCGGTTCTGGAGGTGAACCGCGACCAAAGGCTGGGCCTGTGGCTCGGTGGCAGTGGTGCACGTGAGGGCTTTAGTCGCGGTTGGCCAGACAACCGCGATTAAAGGTTTTCGGCACCTTTTTAGTCACGGTTTGCTGTGCCAACCGCAACTAAAGCCCCTCCAATATATACCCTTCCAGCAGCCAACACTTAGCCATTTGGAGCCATTCTCTTCACAAGTGGGTGTAGGTTTGCTTTTGGTTCCTCTTATGCACATAAGGTGTTTGATGAAATGCCCCAAGAGCATGAAACAAACATGACATGAAGTGTTGGAGCCACACTCTTCTATCGAGTATAGAAACTTGATGAACCTTGGATGTGTCAATATGCATGTGTGTAGTTCATTGTTTAATTTATATTGTTTGTAGCTAGTTAGTTTAACAAATGCATGATGGTTAATTATATATTTTATATTATAATAATGCAGATGAATCGGCAATGGATGTACGGTAACCGACTCTCCGGCGAGTTCACTACGGGTTTGAAAGATTTCCTCGTAGTGGCTAATGCGAACAAGCGGGGGTTTTGTTATCATTCCATGTGTTATCTGTAAGAATGAGAAGGGTTACTCTTCCTCAAGAGTTGTTCACATGCATTTGCTTGAAGGGTTTCATGCCAAGCTATAATTGTTGGACCAAGCATGGAGAAAGAGGGGTTATAATGGAAGAAGATGAAGAAGGGGATGATTTCATCGATGAAAGCTATCTTGCTCATTTCGGTGATACTTTCATGGAGGATGTCAAGGGGAAGGGGAAGGTGAAGAAGAGGCACGTGATGATCCGTTGATGATCTTGGTCGGACCATTGCCGATGCACGGAGACGCCAACCGAAAAGGAGAGGAGAATTTGGATCGCATGTTAGAGGATCACAGAAAGGCGCTGTACCGGATGCGATGATGGTCTGAAAAGCTGGGCTGCACAATCGGATTTGCTGAAATGGAAGGCGAGGCAGGTGTAGCTGACTCGGCATTTGAAAAATTGCTGAAAATGTTGAAGAATATGTTTCCAAAGGATAACGAGTTGCCCGCCAAGACGTCTGAAGCAAAGAAGGTTGTCTCGCCCTCTAGGTTTAGAGGTTACGAAGATACATGCATGCATCAACGATTGCATCCTCTACCGCGGTGAATACGAGAATTTGAATGAATGCCGGTATGCACCGCATTGCGTTATAAGATCGAGGCGATGACCCCGGTGACGATGTTGAGGGCCGAAACCCGTGAAGAGGGTTCCCGCCAAGGTGATGTGGTATGCTCCTATAATACCACGGTTGAAACGTCTGTTCAGGAACAAAGAGCATGCCAAGTTGTTGCGATGGCACAAAGAGGACCGTAAGTCGGACGGGAGTTGAGACACACCGCAGATGGAACGCAATGGAGAAAGATCGATGATGGTTCAAAGATTTTGCAACCGACGCAAGGAACATAAGATTTGCTCTAAATGCGGATGGCATGAATCCTTTTGGCGAAGCGAGCTCCAGCCATAGCACCTGCCCGTGACTCTATGCATCTACAACCTTCCTCCTTGGTTGTGCATGAAGCGGAAGTTCATTATGATGCCGGTGCTCATCCAAGGTCCGAAGCAACCCGGCAACGACATCGATGTGTACCTAAGGCCATTAGTTGATGAACTTTTACAGCTGTGGGTGGTGTCCGTGTGTGGGATGAGCACAAACAAGAGGAATTTGACCTCTGGCGTTGCTTTTACGTAACCATCAACGATTGGCCTGCTCTTAGTAACCTTTCGGGACTGTCAAATAAGGGATACAATGCATGCACGCATCGCTTACATGAGACTGAAAGTGTACATTTGCCAAATTGTAAGAAGAACGTGTACCTTGGGCATCGTCGATTTCTTCCGAAAATTCATCCAAGAAGAAAGAAAGGCAAGCATTACAACGGCAAGGCAGATCACCGGCGAAGCCTGCGGAACGACCAGTGCCGAGGTATTTGATATGGTCAAGGATTTGAAAGTCATCTTTGGAAAGGGTCCCGGCGGACAATCAGTTCGAAGGGAGCCGACGGCACGCAGCCATGTGGAAGAAGAAATCTATATTCGGGAGCTAGAATATTGGAACGTCCTAGATGTCCGCTCAGCAATCGACGTGATGCACGTTACGAAGAATATTTGCGTGAACCTCCTAAGCTTCTTGGGCATGTATGGGAAGACAAATGATACAAAGGAAGCACGGCAGGACCAACAACGTTTGAAAGACCACGATGACCGGCATCCGGAATGGTTTCAAGGTCGTGCCAGCTACGCCTCGACCAAAGAAGAGAAGGTCATCTTTTTGAATGCCCGAGCAGTATGAAGGTCCCGTCTGGATTCTCGTCCAATATAAAGGGAATAATAAACATGGCGGAGAAAAAGTTCCAAAACCTGAAGTCTCACGACCGCCACGTGATTATGACGCAATTGCTTCCGATTGCTTTGAGGGGCTCCTGCCGAAAATGTTCGAGTAGCCATTGTGAAGCTATGTGCATTCCTCAATGCAATCTCTCGAAGGTAATCAATCCAGAAGTTCTACCACGGTTCTGTAACGATGTGATCCAATGTCTTGTCAGTTTCGAGTTGGTGTTCCCGCCATCCTTCTTCAATATTATGACGCACCTCCTGGTTCACCTAGTCGAAGAGATTTTCGTTCTCGGTCCTGTATTTCTACACAATATGTTCCCCTTCGAGAGGTTCATGGGAGTATTAAAGAAATATGTTCAGAACCGTGCTAGGGCCAGAAGGAAGCATCGCCAAGGGCTATGGAAATGAGGAGGTAATTGAGTTTTGTGTTGACTTTGTTCCTGACCTTAAGCCGATTGGTCTTCCTCGATCGCGGCACGAGGGGAGACTAAGTGGAAAAGGCACGATCGGAATGAAATCAACGATATGTATGGACGGCCATTCTCTGATCAAGCACCACACCACATCTTGACCAATTCCAGCTTGGTGGCTCCGTACTTTGAGAAACACAAGAATATTTTACGCTCGACAACCCGGGAAGCCTGAATCCTGGATTAGGAAGGCCCACATGGAGACTTTCGGCAGTTGGTTGAGAAAACATTTAATGAATGACAATGATGTTGTAGATCAGCTGTACATGTTGGCCAAGACACCATCTTCGACTATAACGACTTTCCAAGGGTACGAGATAAATGGGAATACATTTTACACGATCGCCCAAGATAAAAAGAGCACCAACCAAAACAGTGGTGTCCGCTTTGATGCAGCAACCGAGAATGGGCAAGAGGTCACATATTATGGTTACATAGAGGAGATATGGGAACTTGACTATGGACCCTCCTTTAAGGTCCCTTTGTTCCGGTGCAAATGGTTCAAGCTAACAGGAGGTGGGGTAAAGGTGGACCAGCAATACGGAATGACAATGGTGGATTTCAACAATCTTGGTTACCTTGACGAACCATTCGTCCTAGCGAAAATATGTCGCTCAGGTTTTCTATGTGAAGGACATGAGTAGCAAACCGAGGAAGCGGAAAGATAAGAAAACGATCAGTACATCATGCGATGATTCAAAGCGCCACATTGTTCTTTTCAGGAAAAGAAACATCGTGGGAGTGGAGGACAAGACAGACATGTCGAAGATTATAATATGTTTGCTGAAATTCCGCCCTTCAAAGTGAACACCGACCCAAGCATTAAGTTAAATGATGAGGATGCTCCATGGATACGGCACAATCGTAAGCAAGCAGGGACACAAGGGAAGAAATGATGTGTAATAATTTATTGTACCAAACTTTGTTGAATGGATCATGTGAATTATATTACCCGTGATGTGTTTGGTGTCCATTTTCGAATTTGAAAACTAATGGCACTAACAGAAAGTTTATAATTTTTCTAAAACTAAAAGCAAAAAGAATTAACAAAAAACAACAAAAAATAAATAATAATGCAGAAAACTAAAATATAAAAAATAAGTTTTTTGTTGTAAGTAGAAACAAAATAAAATAAATAAAGCAACAAAGAAAACAAAAAAAGTTTTTTCAAATTTGAAAACTAATGGCACTAACAGAAAGTTTATAATTTTTCTAAAACTAAAAGCAAAAAGAATTAAAAAATAAAGCAAAAAACAACAAAAAATAAATAATAATGCAGAAAACAAAAATAGCAACAATAAGTATTTTGTTGTAAGTAGAAACAAAATAAAATAAATAAAGCAACAAAGAAAACAAAAAAAGTGTTTTCAAATTTGAAAACTAATGGCACTAACAGAAAGTTTATAATTTTTCTAAAACTAAAAGCAAAAAGAATTAAAAAATAAAGCAAAAACAACGAAAAATAAATAATAATGCAGAAAACAAAAATAGCAACAATAAGTATTTTGTTGTAAGTAGAAACAAAATAAAATAAATAAAGCAACAAAGAAAACAAAAAAGTGTTTTCAAATTTGAAAACTAATGGCACTAATGAAAGTTTATAATTTTCTAAAACTAAAAGCAAAAAGAATTAAAAAATAAAGCAAAAACAACAAAAATAAATAATAATGCAGAAAACAAAACAAAAAACTGGAAAAAAATAGTGCCACCTCTGGACCCCCACGGCTGAATACGACTAGAAACCCTACATGGGCCAGATTCAGGCCAGGAGGCCAAGTAGGCCCACAGCACATAGCAAGTAACAGATTAGGAAGCCTGCAGTTGAGAGGAGCTCGAGAGGGTGGGCGCAGCTTATAAACCACTCTCGAGCTCTCTCAACTAGCGAGGTGGGACTAAACATTTGGCGCTGAGCGCGGGGCAGCCTAAGGCCTTTAGTCGCGGTTGTGCAGGCGACCAGCGACTAAAGGTGCCTTTAGTCGTGGTCGCGCCCAACCGCGACTAAAGAGCGCGGATGGCAAAAACCGCCAAACCCCTTTAGTCGCTGGGGCGGGCGACCGCGACTAAAGGGTACCTTTAGTCGCGGTCCTCGCCGCCAACCGCGACTAAAGGTGGGGCTATAAATTCAAGCCCTCGACGCCGCCCGCGTTTCGTCTTCTCCGATTCGCGTTTGTTAAATCGCGCCCTCGGCCGCCGCCGCCGTCGCCCTCGCCCTCGGCGCCGCCGCCGTCGCCGTCGCCCTCGCCGCCCGCCGTCGCCGTCGCCCTCGACGCCGCCCGTCGCCCTCGCCCAGAACCCTCGCCCGACGCCCTAGGGTTTCCGGCCGCCTCGCCCCTAGCCGCCCGATCCAACGCTCCGCACAGACATCCGTCGCCGCGCCCGCTACGCATGGCGGCGCGCGGCTCTCTCCTGACGTCGGTTGCCGCCGTGGCCTCTTCCGCCACAAGACGTCCCGGTTAACGCCGGCGCGCCACGCCCAGTTGGCTGGCGGGCGCCTTAGCAGGCTGGCGCCCACGCGCCGTAACCAGAATCTGACGCCGATAGGCCCCTCGTGCCTATGACCGGGTCCCACCCCAAAACTGTTATGATATAAAAAAGAATAATAAAAAATATATTTATTAATTAATTAATTAATTAATTAACTTAAATAGTTGAGTTTAATTAACCTAATTAAAACTGTTATGTTAACACTAATAGTCTGTTAGTTAAAACTGTTATGTTAACACTAGTAGCAATTTAATCTTTATTCTCGAATTAGTTTTAATTACAATATATCAATAAAACTTTAGAAAATCATAGAAAATAAACCGTAGCTCGGATGGAAAAGCTTTGTACATGAAAGTTTCTCAGAAAGACGAGACGAATCCGTTACGCCTGCTCGTCCGCCACACACCCCTAACCTATCGAACCTGCAAACTTTCCTCTCCGGTTCATCTGTTCGACAGACGTCTGAACCGGAAAACTTTCCGGATGTTTCTTCGGGTATCGCTTAGCGCCATGCGTAGAACACGCCTAGCTCTGTCATGCTGACCTGTTATGCACTTGCCTGCTATGTATTTAGAATTTTATAAGAGGGGCGGCGAGGGTTATACATGTGTGTTGTCTCGCCTCCCTCTCCGTGACGCTGCTGCCCGCCGCCTGCCTCGCTACCGCGACACCCTCTCCCACCCCTTCCTCGCCGCCCCTCCTTTTGCCACCGCCTTTCGCCACCGCCACCGCCACCGCCTTCTTCACTTAATTAATTTGTTTTTACTACATGTTTTCAGGACTGACATAATGGCGGACGATAGAGCTGACCCGATTATGGACAACTATGATCCGGACGGTGAAGCACATATGTTCGGCATCATAAACGGCGATATTCAATATGTGCCGACCGGAGAAGAAGAAGATGATATCTCTTCTTATCTGAACCTTGACGGTGAAGATGAAGGGCGCCACAAGAAGAAGATGTCAAGAAACGCCGATAAACGCATTTATCTTCAAATGGAAGTAGCAACCACCTCCGCCGAGGTATATATATACATTGAGCCTCTGGTGATACAAACTAACTGATTTGAATAAATATGTGTACTAACGCTGCGACTCTCTTTCTTATTTTAGCCCTCGGCGGATCGTCAAAAACAATCGAGTACGTCGTCAAAGCGTGGCGCAACCAAGACGATGAAACAAGGAGAAACATGCACCATCGAGGTTGTCGACAGTGCAACCGGCAGGCCTGGAGCCCCGCAAGAACGCCACCAAGTTTGTCAGCCAATGCGGAGCCATTGTTAGAGACAACGTCTCGATCACCGTCGTGAGTGGAATGAGCCAAAGAAGGCACGAATTGATGGTTTCACTTTTGTCGATAAGAGAACAAAAAAGATTGCTTCAAGAAGCTTATGGAACATTTCGTTCTACCTCCGGAATACAACAAATTCGATGAGGAGGGTAACAAGATTGAGGAAAACAAGGAGAGGAGGAGGCTAGTCAAACAGTTCGCTTCTACATAAGATGGCCGACGCATTCCGGAAATTCAAGCAAAATCTAGCCCGTGACTTTGTCAAGCAGAACAAGACTCCGGATTTCAAAGGACAATATGAGAAACTGAAACATGATTGGCCAGAATTTGTGAAGCAAAAGAAATCGGAGCAGTTCATTGAAATATCGAAAAAAATAAGGAAAATGCGGCTAAGAAGGAGTACAATCATGTTATGGGGCCAGGAGGGTATCGCATTTTGGTGCCTAGGTTGGAGAAGATGGAGAACGAGATGAGGGCGCGAGGAATCCGTCCAGTGCGGAGGATGGGACCCAAGGGCCAAAAGCTGGTGGTACGGGCATGGGGAACGCTGAACCCGGAGCGGGGAGTGTGTTTACCGGGGCAAATTAATTAAACCCACCCAAGCCCTTATTGACGCAATGAAGGATGCTCAACAGGGGAAGATCAAGTTCAACAGAGAGAACGACAAGCTGACAAAAGCCCTCGGGAATCCTGAACACGGAGGACGTGTACGAGGCATGGGGCACATTCCGTGGAAAGTAGGGTTCCCCCAGGACGATGACCCGTCTGATTCTGAAGCCGTAAGAGAAAGATGGATCGGGAATCAGATGTTGTGGCGCGGTTGGCATCGGAAATGGATGTGATGAAGAAAACCATGAGTGTAATCGGTAGCGAAGAGATGCAGCTCGGGTGCAGCATGAAGATCATCCAGCGGATCTCGGAAGCCAGCAGCGGAGAAGCAGCGTGGCTTCCACGGAGGCCCCACCGGCTGGTGCAGATGCACCGACGATCGAAATTACTGCACCGGAGCCTCCGGTGGTCGAAATTATTGCACCGGAGCCTCTGGTGGTCGAAATTACTGCACAGGAGCCTCCTCGCTACCCCGTGGGCGATATAAAGGAGATGAAAGAATGTCATCTGTATTATCCTATCGGGAACATGTCCATGAAGGTAGCCATCGGCAGTGCTTTACCATGTTTACCGAGCACTCCACCACAACAACCCCATTCAAGATGGCTATGCTCGTGTCACGGTGGAGGACATAGTCCAAGGGTTTGAGGACCCGGAGATTGACATTGCTACACGAAGGGGAGAAAAGACTTGGAGATGTCAAGCGCCATTTCATTCTATGGCAAAAGAAGTTTATCAAGTTTCCAGCGAGGCGCCAAGGACAACAAGTCCACCCCCTACGGTGGTGGTGGTGGCGGTTCACCTACACCTCCGTCCACGTCGCGACGCCGCCCCAGTCCCACAACGTCCGGCGGGTGATCAGCCGCCGCCCCCCAGTCCTCGTCCGGCGGGTGATCAGACGCCGCCCCCCAATCCACCTCCGACAAAGAAGCAAAAGCAGTCCTGGATTATTAACCCGGACCCTTATGTACCTAAGACCACAAAGGTACCGGAGCCATCACTGAAGCCTCTCCCCACAAGGCCTTGGGAACGTAGTGCCGAGGAAGTCGACGCGGCTGCTCATTATGAGAAATGGAAGGCGGACTGCAAGAAGAAAAGAGAGCCCGAGCCCAAGCCAAGATATTACGATGAGCAAAAGAAGTGGGCTAAGTCATTTTTGAGCACACCGTCCCAAGTCATGAAGAATCTGCTCGACGACTATGCACGTGAACCGCAGGCAGGCACTCATGTTCAAGGAGAACAAAGAGCGGGAGAAGGCCGAAAGTAAAAAAGCGGGAAACAAGTTGCCCAGCTCGGGAACAAAGTAAACAATCGATTGCCCCGCTTATAGTGGAAGCCCGGATGCCCCGAGATCATACAAGCTGCGACGGCACATGGATTGACTGTAACGAGTGCCGAGAACAAGCGGCCAGCTTAGGTATTACTCTTCGTGAACTGTTAGGCCTTGATGAGGCGCCTGAAGGATGTAGTAATTACATATGTCAAGAAAGGGCCTCTAGTCGAGCCTCAAGAGGAAAATGATCTATCGACCAAATGAAAGGTCTGCTGAATTGGTACAAGGGTTACATAAAAATAAAAACGCCAAAGAATATATTTATGCGGAAGTTAGACATGAGCATCACTTCAAACATTACTATGTAACAATTGCACCGAGTGAATTGTTCCAGCTTTTCAATCTGCGAGCTCGACAAATCTATCATCGGTTGCTACGTTACGTAAGTGATTTATTAATTTCTACCCCATCTCGTTCATATTGCCTGCACTATATATATGTCCTAACTATATTGTTGTGTCCGCTATTATACATGCAGAATGAAGATTAAGGAATGCAGAGTAAGGAACATCCATGATGTTGGGTTCATTGACCCACACATCGTTAATGGATATGTGTTGGAGCGTCACCCCACCGACGTGGAGGCAGACCTGGCAGTTTCTTACAAAGCAGGAACTCAAAAGTGATATTCTATTTCCTTACCATTTTGGGTGAGTGTTTCTGTCTTGAGCACATTAATTCTCTTTTGTTTACTCCATGCATGGTATGTGGCGGCTAATCGATGAGTTATGCATGACGTCTTGTGCATGTATCGTGTCCGCAGGTTCAACTGGATTCTGCTAGTAATTAAAGTTAACACCTCAAAATGTCTCGTCCACGACTCTCTGAATATGGATCCAAAGCTTTGGGCCGACATGAGAAGAATGCTGCAGAAGTAATTATTTTCATTCATTTGCGCTCTATATCGATCGGCCTATTTCGTTCATTTCCTAATATCAAGTAACTAATAACTCTCTTGTTCACTTAATTTTCTTTGCCTCGTAGGGTTTGGAGACGGTTCGTAGATACAAAGGTCGGTGAATTAAAAAAAGAGCTAGAATTCAAAATGTTAAAGCCTAAGAATGCTGGGGATATTCAGCCACCGGAGACCAATCTATGTGGATACTATGTTCAGAGAGGATCCGAGATACACCTCTGAGCGGGCTGCCCGAAAGTGATACCAATGCTCAGAGGAATAACCTCCGGATGATGCTTAGTCTAGAAGCTCGCTTCCGACCACTTCAAGAGGAACTAGCTGGATGGTTCAGCAGGAAGTCCTCCATCCTAAAGGAGAACACTATTACGAGGACGTAGAACTTTATATGGATTAAATCATGTATGGAAACTTGTTCAAAATTGTATATGGTCATCCGATGATATTGAATATATATTGTATATTCCTCTTGAATTCTTTTTGGTTCTAATTTCAAATTTATTTGAGATTGTACATTCATATGCATGTATGTAGTACCGTAGAATATATGAAACTCCTTCAAAATTAAAATAAAGCACAAAAAAAATAAAACAATACAAATTAAACAGAATAGCAACAAGAAAGCAAAAATAAGTATTTTGTTGTAAGTAGAAACCAAATAAAATAAATAAAGCAACAAAGAAAACAAAAAAAGTGTTTTCAAATTTGAAAACTAATGGCACTAACAGAAAGTTTATAATTTTTCTAAAACTAAAAGCAAAAATAATTAAAAAATAAAGCAAAAAAAAAAAAAAAATAAATAATAATGAAGAAAACAAAACAAAAAAAATGTAAAAAAATAGTGCACCCTACTGGACCCCACGGAGTGAATACGACTAGAAACCCTACATGGGCCAGTATTCAGGGCCCATGAGGCCAAGTAGGCCCACAGCACATAGCTAGTAACAGATTAGGCCCGAAAGCCTGCAGTTGAGAGGAGCTCGAGAGGGTGGGCGCAGCAGCGCTTATAAACCACTCTCGAGCTCTCTCAACTAGCGAGGTGGGACTAAACATTTGGGCGCGGGGCGCGGGGCAGCACAAGGCCTTTAGTCGCGGCTGGGCAGGCGACCCGCGACTAAAGGTCCTCCGCCCGACGGCGCTACCCACGTGGACGGCCCTTTCGTCCCGGACCTTAAGCAGCCGCGACTAAAGGGGGGGGGGCTTTAGTCGCGCTTATTTGGTCGCGGTTGCGCAACCGCGACTAATGGCAGTTGCGAACCGCGACCGAAGGCCTTTTTTCCACCAGTGGCGGATCCGTTGGCCGCCTCCTTTGGCGTCTTCGGCAGCGGTGGTGGTGCAGCGGGCTTGGACTGCCATACCCTTGGGTCCCATGCATTAGCCCACACTGTCCCTACGTCGTTGTATCGTGCCGTAGAACTTCTAGGACTCGCCATTTTCTGTTATATGTCCCCGCGCCATTGCTCCATTCACCGTACACGTCACTAGTCATGCAACATGCTAAAATTTATGTCTTCACACGAATACATAGAAAAGCTGAATGTAGTGTGCAAATTCGCGGGACTAGCGACATCTTTTTAGAAACACCTATAATATATTTATACTCACACAAATTATAGGTAAACTGTTTTGAATTTTAGATCCAAAGAAATACAAAGTAAATCGCACAACTAAGAATTACGGTGGTGTCTCTTGTGGACATCTTCTCCGGAGTATCAACGTTTTCAAAGCGAAAAACTCTCAAGATTTCTGTAAAAAGATATCAATCAGTTCGGAGCAGCGATGATCCCATTTTTTCTCCCACATGAACTTGATTACAAACAAGCAATAAGGTCTCTAAAACGGCCTTGATTTGCACATCCAAAAAGACGGGAAGACGTAAGAGATAAACGGACTTGGGCCGGAGATAATCCCATAGAAGTACAGGTCGTTGGGTCACAAAATATTCACATAGTGTCAAGCTAAGATTTCAATTTTACAAAGAATCAAACCAACAAAAACAGCAAGGCACAAATAACATAACCTTATTTTTTTCGAGAGCGTGCAATATATTGTGCCTTAGAATTATAGAAGGTAGAGGGTAAAATACAAGAATAGAGGCAAGCTCCCACCACATAGCGGTGAGTAGCGAACACCACTCCAACCCAAACGGAAACAAGACAACTTCAACATGAAAGGGCATGTCCTAAGGTGATCAACAAAGCCACGTCTCGACCAACGTCAGTCACCTCCAAAGAGCAACAACTCCAAGCGAACTCTCCTTGTCGACGCACCAACCACCCTTGTTTGCTGAAAAGATTTGGCAGGTGGGTGGCGGGACTCAGACAGCCTCAAGAAAGTCATCGTCTTGGACTCACTGTCGCGGCACAAATAGCGCCCTTGACAAACAATCCAGAACCGCGGCAGAGACCAGCGGAACCGCTCTACCTCCATAACATAAACTCATCATATCAGAAAATGAGGATAAAAACGACTCTACCTCAATGGCACCGCCAAAAAAAGAATTAGAGTAACTTTGTTCATTAAAAAAACACCATGACACCACAAGATGTCGACAAACACAAAACTCTTACCACCAGCAGCCTCCTACCTCTTAGTGACAAGATGGCAACTAGAAGCAAGGGGACCGGAAGTATCTCCGACCGCGGCGGTTGTGCCCACCGCACCCTGAAACCCTAACTCTCTCTCTAAATAGGCTCGCTACTACTTCAAAAAGACCACCTACTTGGTTTATCTTGCTGCTTGTCATATATGTCTCAAATTCGCTACCCTTGATGTTTTATTACAGGGGCTCATAAGCATATTTGGTTTGTCAAACAAAAGGAGGATTGAGATACTCAAAGATGTCAGTGGCATTCTCAAGCCATCGAGGTAATTAACTATTCTTGCCAAAAATCGATTGAGGATATTAGTACTAATTTACACTTATACATGGAAAATGTTTTATCTTTTTTCAAACAAGACAAGTCTCGTTTATGATTCACATACTAAAATAATCTAACATCAGTCAAGATACTCCTACCTGAAGAGCTATATCTTCTTATTGCCATTAATGTAGTTACTTTTACTCTTATATTTCAAAAAAAAACTACACCATTGCCATTGTTCTTCTGAGCTATTTATTGAATTAAACTACTTATGATAGGTTGACACTTCTTCTTGGACCCCCGACATCAGGGAAAAGCACACTTATGCAAGCACTAACTGGGAAGCCTGATAAAAATCTCAAGGTTGCATTTTTTCAAGAATTAAAAAACCATCGTTTGATTATGTGTGCTTGTTGTATGCTAAATCACCTAATGACCACAGGTATCTGGCAATATCACATATTGTGGTCATGACTTCTCAGAGTTCTATCCCGAGAGAACTAGTACATATGTCAGCCAGTATGATCTACACAACGGAGAGTTGACAGTTAGAGAGACATTGGACTTCTCTAGACTATGTCTAGGCACTGGTGTTAGACATCATACACTCTTAGAATTAGCAAGGAGGGAGAGGAATGCAGGCATTAAGCCTGACCCTGAGATTGATGCTTTCATGAAGGCAACTACAGTACAAGGAAAGGACACTAATGTTATCACGGATCTTACTCTCAAGGTGAGGGTCTATTGTTTGTTATCTTTTTAGAAGTTAATAGTCAAGTGAACATGGTTTAGATAACTAGTTTGCCCATTTATTTCTTTTAACGTATGACAATGAGGTTGTGCAAGAATTTGGTTTTCTATTACTTCTCATAATTATGAGTGCACATGGATGTATCATTTTGACGTCCGTTTAAAAAGTTAACACTTCTATTCCTCATGCAAACTGAATCTCAAGTTTCTCAACAGGCATTCGTGATTCACTCTGATAATTGAGCATATAAAACTCTGCAGGTGCTTGGCCTTGACATTTGTGCTGATACTATTGTTGGAGATGAGATGAGAAGAGGAATTTCTGGCGGACAAAGAAAACGTGTAACAACTGGTATGCGTGCAATGATGCATATCATGTACATTAAAATATACATGAAAGGATTGGTCATTTTCTTCATGAAATTTTGTTTTCTCACTACATCTTGAATCCTAATAAGTATACTCCCTCCTTCCATATATATATAGGGCCCAATACACCTTTCGAGGTAGCATTTGACCAATGATAAAATTATTAGTATATGAGATGTATGGAATAAAAATTATATCATTGGAAACTTCTTTCACATACGAATTCGATGGCATGCTTTGTGTAACATGCATGTCATATATCATTGTGCTAACCCGTGGTCAAAGGTAACCTCGAAAAATGTATTAGGCCCTATATAAGTGGAAGGAGGGAGTAACATATAAATATGATACATAATTCACATGAATTTGCGACCTAAATAGTTATTATTCCTTTCAAATAGCTTATTTTCTTGTCTCCGGTGATAAGAGTTAGTAGTTTGCTATGTGAGATCTAATTGCAGATGATAAAACAGTGGATCTTAGTCTACCTCTTGCATTTCTCTCAGTACCTCTATCTACAAGGTGTCCCCGTCAGTAATTTCCCTTGTTAAATTATTGATAAATGTAATTTTCTCACAGATATTGTGCATGAAATAATTTATCACCTACATAAGGAATAATATATTCATTATTGACACATCAATAGTCCTAAGCTTGGGCTTTATTATTCCTTGTTACTACAGGAGAGATGCTAATCGGACCTGCAAGAGCTTTGTTCATGGATGAAATATCTACAGGGCTTGATAGTTCTAGCACATTTCAGATTGTCAAATACATCAGACAGATGGTCCATGTGATGAATTATACAGTAATGATCTCTCTCCTCCAGCCTCCACCTGAGACATACAATCTATTCGATGACATCATTCTGCTCTCAGAAGGGTACTTAGTTTACAATGGACTACGAGAGAACATCCTCGAATTCTTTGAGAGTGCTGGTTTCCGATGTCCTGAACGGAAAGGAGTGGCCGACTTCCTTCAAGAGGTGACTTCCAGGAAAGATCAACAACAATACTGGTGCTATGATTATGAGAATTATCGTTATGTCTCTGCCCTGGAGTTCTCTGAGCTTTTCAAGAGTTTCCATGCTGGAAAGAAGCTCCAGATAGAGCTTCAAATTCCTTATGAAAAATCTAGAATACATCCTGCTGCATTGGCAATACAGAAGTATGGATTATCTAATTGGGAGTCCCTGATGACAGTGTTGTCAAGAGAGTGGTTGTTGATGAAGCGCAACTCCTTCCTATACACATTCAAGTCATTTCAATTGCTTGTCCTGGCAATCGTAACCATGACTGTGTTTCTCAGAACACAGATGCCTCACGAGAATTTTTCGGATACCGTCAAATTTAGTGGTGTTTTGACATCCTCTTTGATCACCATCATGTTCAACGGGTTTTCTGAGGTACAGATGACAATTAAAAAACTTCCAGTATTCTATAAACAAAGAGACTGCTTGTTCTTTCCAGCATGGACCTTTGGAGTTGCAAACATAATCTTAAAGATTCCTTTTTCGCTCATGGAAACATCAGTTTGGACAATTGCTACATATTATGTGATAGGTTACGCACCTGCACCAGCAAGGTATCTGCTTTTGTTTATTTCCAAAAGTTTTCATTTTAATAATTTATTATTAGTATAATTTATCGTATTATCTTTCATTTGATGTTTTCTTTGGTCTAATTTTTTTAGGTTCTTTAGTGCATTGCTAGCATACTTTTGCACGCACCAGATGGCTGTGGCTCTGTTCCGGCTACTAGGTGCAGTTTTACAAACGATGGTTGTAGCCAATACGTTTGGAATGCTTGTGATGCTACTGGTTTGCTTGTTCGGAGGATTTGTCATCCCCAGGCGTATGTTCTTTTGCCCAACAAGTTATCTAGCTAGTTATTGTGTTAAGCGCAGAACAACTACTGTTGAGGTTTTTTTTATTTCCTATTAAGGTTCCGGTGTGATTTAGTGGTTTTCTTGATATGTATTTATATGCATAGATGATATCAAACCCTGGTGGATCTGGGCGTACTGGATATCTCCCATGATGTATAGCAACAATGCTATATCGGTTAATGAATTCCTTGCCAGTAGGTGGGCTATTGTAAGTTTTTTCGTCACCACATTGTTCTTTTTCTTGTTTTACTTATATCAACTACAGGCAAGAGGACAAACCATTGTTCATATGATAAATATTTTTGATAGATATTGTTTGTTAACATAAAAGAATCTAGAACATCTCATGAGTTTTCACCTCTACTTTATAGGATGTTTATACACCTAAAAAATAAGAATAATATATCTGGAACTTATACCACTTGTTTAATTGCAGCCAAATGTTGAGAGAAACATTGGTGCACTAACAGTAGGAAAGGCTTATCTCAAATCCAAAGGCTACTTTACGGGTGAATGGGGGTATTGGCTTTCTATTGGAGCTATGATAGGATTTATGATTCTCTCTAACATTCTCTACATTTGTGCTCTTACATTTTTGAACTGTAAGCACTTCCCCTTTCCTTCATATTTTCCTGGTATTTACACTTGTTTGATACCCACTTATATAATATTTTCCATACAGCCCCTAACAGTTCAAAGGGTGTGGTTTCTGATGGTGACACTGAAAATATGTTGAAAAAAGGATCAACAAATCAAAAACAGATGGACCAGGTTAACTATGGTATGGTAGTAGCATATATGCTTCTCATAAATTATCTTTAATCCAAATTGGTTATCAAATCTCTGCTTTTCTCAAACTGTTGATGTCTTTTTTTTCAACAAGGTTCCATTTGAATGGTAGTTCTATGGTATGCTTTGTGGAAAGGGAACATCATTTCTTATCCTACATTCCAAATGGGCCACAAATAATATAGATAGATTCATCATCCATATGTACAGCTCACACTGTCATACTATGTATCATGAAGCATAAAGTTTTCTTCACACTACTTTTCATCTATCTACCAACTCATTATTTATCCTCTGACCTCATCATCATGTTAGGAGTAGAAGAAGCTCACACTGTCATACTATGTATCATGAAGCATAAAGTTTTCTTCACACTACTTTTCATCTATCTACCAACTCATTATTTATCCTCTGACCTCATCATCATGTTAGGAGTAGAAGAAGCAACAGACAGAAAAACTGAGACAGGCATGGTATTGCCATTCCAGCCTCTTTCACTTTCTTTCAACCACATGAACTACTATGTCGACATGCCCGCTGTAAGTTTATATTGTAAAAAGATGTTCCAATTTTTCTAGTAACCAACTAGCGCAATTGATAAGACACATCATAGTTGGACTAGAAATTAGCCTGCCTGTCTTCATCTTGTATAGAAAGATATATGCATCTTTGTCTAGCATGTACATTACCTCTTGATCAGTGTTAACTAAGAACACCTGCAATATCATACCCAAATTTCATTACCTAAATTTAGTTTCAGGTATGGGTGTGTCTAGTACTTAGTCAACTAATACTTCGCGAAGTCTCAGTTGACTTACATCACATATTGTTGATTTGGCCCATTTTGCCTCTATGGTTAGTGGGTTCTAATTTTCCCTTGTTATGGGCTGAGTTCTGGGCTTTTCTTTGTTTGTTTTTGTTTTGTTTGGGCTGTTTGTTTTTTTGTTTGTCTTTTTTGTCAAGGAAGAAAAGCCACACCCTAGAATAGACACAACCAACAACAAGAAATCCTTTCGTTTCCTGCTACTTGTTCGTTTCTTCTTCTTTTTGTCAAAAAGAGCCACATTAAAATTGTTGCATGCACAAGTAGCTTGATTTGTGTGTGCGCATTTTGATTGGAGTTGGGTTCAGTTGGTGAAACCCCACGGACATGTCTAATTCACACTCTCACTGGTGTGCTGTCAATGTACCCCAAAAATACTTTCAGTATAATTGAGGAGAATGTGCTCCATAAGCTCTTCTTACAAAATCAGTTCTTCAATTATAACAAATACAGAGGTGCTCGAAATCTGACAGTGGCTACTTCAAAAAAAAATTACTGACCATATTTCTAGTGACCCGAGAAAAAAGATAAGAGAAAAAATGAAAAGAAGATGCAAAAAACAGGCTTAAATATGGGAAACAAAGATAATACCTCTATAAACAAATATAACACATTTTAGGTCACTATTTTATTTCTTAAAAAAATTAAAATGGAAAAAAACTCTATATTGCACTCAGCTATGACTCCTTAATTCATTCATGGATAACTTGATGTGTATGGGAGGAAAGTTGAACTCTTAATTTAATTTAAATTATAAAGAAATCCATTTTTTTCTGTAACAAGAATTGAAGGCCTCCATGAGAAAAGAAAACTATTAAAATTGTTATTTTGTTGTCCTCGGATAAAACAAAGTTTAGTTACACCCATGTTGGAAGACATGTAGTTGCAGTCGAGGGGAGACACTCTTGCAGTTGAATGCCTAGTGCATAAAGTAGCAACTGCCCCGCCTCTCCTGCTGCTCCTTTGAAAAAAACAAAGTCCAGTTGCAATGAGGGCAACACTTATAGTTGCATTCCTAGTGTACACATGCAACTACCTCGCGCCCATCTCCCGCCGACCTCCGACAAAACAAAGTTTAGTTGCATCCCTGTTGAAAAAACAAGCAGTTATGTCCTAGTTCGATGCTCACAATTGCATGTCAATTGCCCACATCTCCCCGTTGCCCCCTCCGACAAAGCAAAATCCAGTTGCATCTGTGTTGGAAGACATGCAGTTACTGTCCGGAGCGACACTTGCAGTTGCATGCCTACTATACACATGCAACTGCCCCCTTCGACAAAACAAAGTCCACTTGCAATCATGTTGTAAGACATGCAATTGAAGTCACGGGCGACACTTGCATGCTAGTGTATACACACGCTACTACCCTTTGCATCGTATCGGAAGACATGTAGTTGCATTCAGGGGCAACGCTTGTAGCTGCAAGTCTAACACATGCAACTACCCCTGGCTCTCGCATCGCCCCCACAAACAAAACAAAGTCCGGTTGCATCGTATTGGAAGACATGCAGTTGCAGTCGGGGGCGATGCTTGCAGTTGCATGCCTAGTACACACATGAAACTACCCCAAGCTCTCCCCTAATACGAAAAAATTTAGTCGCATGCGTTGGAAGACATGCAGTTGCAAATCGAGGGCGACACTTGTAGTTGCATGCTAGTGTAACACATGGAACTCCTCCTTGTCGCCTCTTCAGCCGCCCCTTTGACAAAACAAAGTTTAGTTGCATCGTGATGGAAGAAATGCACTTGCAGTTGGGTGCCTGGTGGCAAACATGCGACAAAACATCACTTGCGGTTGTGTTGAAGACATGCAACTATAGTCAGGGCTCACACGTGCAATTGCATGCCTTGTGGTAGACATGCAACTCACCCCCCCCCCCCCCCACACACACACACAGAAATAACTATGTTGCAGTCGTGTTAAAGACATGCAATTGAAACCGGGCGCGGCCCTTGCAGTTGCGAGCCTAGGCACAGACATGCAACTTCCCTCACCGCACCTAACCTAGACAAACACCACTAAATTACAGTCATGTGGAAGACATGTAGTTGCAATCGGGGGCGACACTTGCATTTGCATGCCTAGTAGTAGGCATGTAACTCACTCCCCACTCCCCACAAACACAACTAAGTTGTAGTAGTTGCAGTCGGGCATGATCGTTGCAGTTGCAAGCCTAGGCACAGGTATGCAACTTCCTTCATCGCACCCAACACTGACAAACACGACTAAATTACAGTCGCGCTGAGGACACACAGTTGCAATCAGGGGAGACACTTGCATTTGCGTGCCTAGTGCAGACATGCACCCCCCCCCCCCCCCCCCGCCTCCCAAAGAAACATCACTAAGTTGGAGTCGTGTTAAATACATGTAGTTGCAGTTGGGGTGACACTTGCAGTTGCCTGCATAGTGGTAGGCATGCAATTGCCCCCTCCCAACAAAATAACACAGAGTTGTATTCGCGTTGAAAGACATGTACTTGCAGTCGGGGACAACACTTGAAGTTGCATGCCTAGTGGCAGGCATGCAACTGCGACTCCTTCATACAAAACACCACTGAGTTGCAGTTGCAGCCGGGTGCAACACTTGTAGTTGCATGCCTAAAAACACACCATTGAGTTGCAGTCGCGTTAAAGACAAGCAGTTAAACTCAGATGCAACCCGTGCGTTTGCATGCATATTGATAGACATGGAACTGCCCCCTCTCCAACAAAACACTACTAAGTCAGCATTCACGTTTTGAAGACATGTGGTTGCAGTCCCCCCTCCACCCGACAAACCATCACTAAGTTGCGTTCAGATTGAAGAAAAAAGAAAAAACACCATCATCGGCACCTCCCCCTTTTCCCGGCCATTGGCAGCTCCATCAATTACGACACTCACTCCCCTCCCCCCTCTTCTTGTAGGCACATTCTGCCCCTTACAGTTGCATGCGGGGTGAAACATGTGTTGTTGCACATGCAGGGCACACATGCAACTAGGTGAAAAAATTGCCAAAAAAAACAGATTACAAGAAAGAGCCCAATCCCACAGCAAAAAGGTAGAAAAAAGAAAAGAAAAATAGAAAAAGGAAAGGGGAAAAGGAAAACAAAAACAAAAATGAAACCATGAATTAATTTTTTTATCTAATAAGAAAATAAAAATAATAATGAATTTCGTTGCACACATACAAAGACATGCAACTACATGCATCCGACTGAGTGCAACCATAGATGATGCTGTTTGAAGATAGCAGATCTTTCAGTTGCACACATACAATGAACATGCAATTACATGCGACCAACGGATGGGCAAAATGAATTAAATCTAAAACAAGATAATAAAAAACATACCTACCAGCCCGCCCATGCATCTAGCGCCTCAAAACCTAAGTTGCATGTGCATTGTGTATCTTGCAAAGTGTGCATGCAATTGCGTCTGGGGATAGACATACAATTGAATGATGAGTTTGAAAAAAACACCCTTCATTAGAAAAAAGAAAAAGAATAAAACCCAAAAACATAGACTAAATTTTAAAATATAAATAGAAAATAAAATTATAGAAAAAGAAAAATTGAAAACTAAAACAGTGAACAAAAATACACACATTATAGAAAAAAACAAGGCGGTCTCCTCCTAATTTCTTCATATTGCCGTACAGTCCATATGTCTTCGACAAGGACAACCGGAAAGGAAAAAAAGGCCGTAGCTGAAAAAACAAAAGAAAAAAAATGACATGACGGCCTAGAGAGCTTTGTATAAGAAAGAAAAGCTCGCTGAACTCGGCTGGTTCGCACCAGCTCCTGTAAGCGCTCTGCACATAATGAAAACGAGACTCTACCTCAATTAGCACGAATCTTAACACATATTTATCCAACGGCCTAAACACGTGACTGAGACTTCGCTAAATCTCAGTCGACTAAGATTTAGCACAACCGTTTACGCATAGGAGAGAGAAGAATCAAGGTTTTTTTTCTTTTGTCCAAAAGCATATCTAAACTGGTTACCTATATTTCATCCCATTGCTTCTACCTCTACCAATTGTACAAATACATTCCATAAAAACTCTACCACACATCAACCACCAATGATTCTAAAAGTTCGCAAAAAATCAATGATTCAAACATTTTCCATCAGGCACCAGGCACCACACATTTTCGAACATAATTTATGAATTTTAAAGTTTTATTCAAATCCAAATTCAAACATAAATCATAGTGCATTGTCAATATAAATCATGCATGGCCTCGTCAAGCAAACAAGAAGGAAACATCAAACAAGCATGAAGCATTCTCGCAAACAACAACAACAACAACAAAGCCTTTAGTCCCAAACAAGTTGGGGTAGGCTAGAGGTGAAAGCATTCTCGCAAAAAAAAAGGAAGCATGAAGCAAAGATCTCTCAGGCTGGCCATGGTTTGCTCACAACTCCTCCACAAGATCATCTCCTTATAGAATCTAGTTGGGCCACGCACAATAACACACTGAATATGTGCTCCACATCTTTCCTGGCACCTCTTTGAGCCCTCCCAATGTGAGTTTCACAAAACGCTGCAATCACTGCCCGGCGTGGAGGGATGGCGGGTGGTCATGGAGGGCAGCTCTGTTCTCCTGTAGGCAAGGGCCGCCGGCGGCCCAGGTGGTGGCAGCAAGGTCGCGTGGCCGAGGTGCTAGGGCGAGGCAGGGAGAGTTTCATGTGGTCCGATTTGCTTTTAGGCTTCAGCTCTGTGGATACCCATAGATGTGTACGAGGAGAGAGAACATAGGCTTTAGCCCCCAAAAATTAGGGAAAGTTCACATGATGGGTATGTTGTTGGAGCACGTTTTCAGCCCATTTAAAAAAAATTGGGATAGGTGAGGGCTTTTAGCAATATTATTGGAGATGCTCTAAGTTAGTAATTATAATGCTTTTTCAGATAATGTAGTTGAGACATGAATAAAATTTGTTTATTGCTATGTAGGAAATGAAGTCACGGGGATTCATGGAAAGCCGACTCCAACTACTATCTGATATTTGTGGTGCATTCAGACCTGGTGTTCTGACTGCCTTAGTTGGGGTTAGTGGAGCTGGAAAGACCACTCTAATGGATGTACTGGCAGGTAGAAAGACAAGTGGAACCATTGAGGGGGATATCAGGCTTTCTGGCTACCCTAAAATACAAGAAACTTTTGCCCGTATCAGTGGTTATTGTGAGCAAACTGATATCCATTCACCAAATGTTACCGTGTACGAGTCTCTCATTTATTCTGCTTGGCTGCGCCTCTCCCCAGAAGTGAATGAGAATACCAGAAAGGTTTGTGCTCTATTTCTTAGTTTGGTTGCTTCCACATGCATGAACTCTTGCTTGATGCTACTCGAGCAAATTGCAGTGTTATCAACTGTAGAATTGTGTGTATGCGTGTGTTGTCCGTTAAGCACTAAGTGACACCATGCTTGTTGTGCATAATTATTTTGTTAATGTGCTTATTGAATGGACAGAACAACATATTTATTTTTTTGTTAAAGAAGAATTAGGTCCCTGACTTAGAAACTACATACTGAACACAGAGCCTCAATTTAGAATTTACTGATACATTCTGTAAAGGTTGTCTAACGCCAGATGATCCTGGGATAAAATGGATTGATTATTTGGTATTTAGAGCTCTTTTATGGTACCCTGCGACAAATATGGGCCGTCCAATCGTGAAATCTAACGGTGGAAACCTACGGGTACTGCTCAAATTTGCCAATGAAATCACGAGCAGTATAGCTTGCACTGCTTGGCTCTCGTCCTCCAGTATACATGTCATAAGGGTATTTTGGGTAGAAAAAATTTATGCCGGTCCATCAGGCGAAGGCCATCTATGGCGGATCAAGAGGCTGCAGAGCTAGGCCTCTCTTCCTCGCCATCTAAGTTGCGTTGTACTCTTCAGTCTCTCCCTCCCTCCCTCCTCCTCATCCTCCCGCCGCGAGGAGCTCGAGGAGGACACGCCACCCAGGACGCCACTACTCCCCTGGGACCTGACGTGTTTCAGGACCGGTCGGCGCTCACCCGTGACTGCTCTTGCCTCGTCTTCGTCTCCACGGAGGTCCCTGCCGGCGTCCCGCCGGAGCTGTGCACCCGTCTACTCCGGCGACCTCCCCACCGGCAGGTCGTGCAGCTTCAACCCGACTTGACAACCGTCACCTCTCCAGGCGAGGACGGCTGGTCTGATGAAGCTGCAGGACCTTCGAACCGACGTCCAGGAATTCTGGACATCCGATGGCTTCCAACGAACGCTGCTCATCCGCTACAGCCGCCCGGTTGGGCTGGGCAGACGAGACCATGGCTCCCTTAATTTTTAAACAGAGAATGTCTATCCTATCCTCAGAAATTCAATGGTCAGATTTTAATATACTGCTCCATCCCCTGTCAGCAGTATAGGGTACTGTGAAAACGGTCTTTTATATAGCGGGCCTATCCCTCTTAGCGGCGGAACTCTTCTAAACGCTATAGCACGCTGTAGTGGTGCTACAACACGCTATTTAAAATGTTTGTTCATGTGTTTGGACACAAGTCGCTTAGCGCAGGACTATCGCGGAGCTATAGCGTGCTATTTAAAACCATGGTGGGGATGAGATATTGCTTTACTTATATACATCAAATATGTGTATTTTTTAGCACGTTGTTATCACAACATTGTTAGTTTTATTTGAGTTACTACGCTTGGGCCCTGCTCAGCATTCATGATGCTGAGAATGTATATTTCATATCTTGGGAGTTGAAAGAATTAACTATTTCTGACAAACTTGATTTTGTTGTAGGCATTTGTGGAGCAAGTGATGGCTCTTGTTGAGCTTGACGTAATGCGGGATGCTATGGTTGGTGTACCTGGTGTCAGCGGGTTATCAACTGAACAAAGGAAAAGGCTGACAATTGCCGTTGAACTTGTTTCAAATCCTTCAATTATCTTCATGGACGAACCAACATCTGGCCTTGATGCTAGAGCTGCAGCTATTGTTATGCGCACTGTGCAAAACACAGTTAACACAGGACGAACTGTGGTGTGCACAATCCATCAACCCAGTATTGATATCTTCGAGTCTTTTGATGAGGTTCTTGCAACAATGTTATGTTATCTCTTATCTGGTCTGATTTTTGTCTCACGTGTTTAACTCTTGTATCTAACTGAAGAGGTTCTATTTTTCAGCTTCTATTGATGAAGAGGGGAGGACGGGTAACATATGCTGGCAAGCTTGGTCGGCATTCTAACATACTAGTTAAATACTTTGAGGTAAATAGTAAAGCGCAAAATTTAAGACTACTATAAGACACCACTAAAAGAAATAAGGAAATAAGAAAACAATTTAAATGGTTAAATTACTGCTCTGGAATATTCGATTGACCAATTAATTTACTATAACACACTCTATTTTTCTTTGCCAAATAAGCCTAATTGTCATTTTTTATTTTTGCAAAAGGAGGTTAAGACCCTCGGCCTCTGCATCAATTGATGCATACGGCCATCTTTATTTATTATTTAACATAGGTCTAACAAGAACATACATCAAGCAACCCGAAACCACCACTCACACCTACAAAACTCGATAATATGGAGTGCTCTCACTTCCCATATCTAAAATCGGTGTCGTCGCCAATCCATCCACATAACGTATCGGAAACCACAGCCGGTGCAGCAGAACTAAAGCATACACCACATGCACACGTTTTAGATGCCGCCATCATCATCAAACCGCTGACCCATCTTCAGGAGAGAGATCTGCATCATCCTTGCCAGTCCGTCCATCCGTCGACGCCACCACGACACCTAACGGCACCACCGCCCCGCGTTCGTCCGTCCAGATGCAAAGATTCTGGAAGATCTGTCGTGCATAGCACCTGCCGATCAGGTATGACACAACGTAGCACCTGTAGGCCAGACATGACTTGACATCTCCACCGAAAGCTCTGTGCAAGACGAAGCCGCTCCACCTCCTGCCTCTGTCTTCCAGCTCTGCTCCATAAACAATGCACCCAAGAGAGAAAACGACACCGCAATACCGCCATTATCCGATCTGGAAGACCAGATCCTAGGGTTTCGCCCGGAGCAGCACGAGTGGGTCAACAGTAGTTACACGACGATGCCTTCATCAAGGTAACGACGCGGAATGCCGCCATCGCCTCGGTTTTCACCGACAACTATGTATTCCCGACTCGCACCCGGAACTAGATGGCGGATCTCGAGATCTGACCATCCAGCCTCAGGCTGACCACCTCCGACGAAGGAGATGGCCACTACTGCCAGCGGCACCGGCCAGATCAGATCTGACCGGAGGCGCCGACAACCAGTCAACCATGGCCACATCCTCTCCTGATCCGCCCTCCCCACGAAGCCGCCGGTGCAGCGCCGATCCGCCGGGAAAGACGAAGACCGAAGGGCAACCTCGCGCTGTCAGTCCCTCCAGACCGCGGGGCTGCAGCCTAGATCCCTGCCGTCCCCATCACCTCCGGCGCCCGGGCTTAGCCGGCGCACGTCTCTGGGGATAACGAGGTGGAGAAGAGGAGGGAGGGGGAGGCGGCCGGGGCACTGGGGTTGGCCCCTTAATCGCCGTGGAGGGAGCGATACAGGAAGCCCTGGGAGCGCTAGGGGGCCTAATCGGTCATGGTAACCAAGTTCAAATATGAGCACAGCTGAATTTAGTTAGCATTTCAGAACTAGTGTGGGTCGATGTGGTTATTCTGGAAAAAAAAATCAATAGATTAGTATGAAAATATGCCAATCGTTCGAAGCTATTTTAAGCCATTTCTCATAGTTCACAGCGATGCAATAATAGATGATGTAGATAAATTTGCTTTCCATGGCTGTATATACTATAGGCGCACCGACTACATGGGGTACATTGTAATTCAAAGTTGATACAATTTTGACCGTCCGGTGGATTCTTGACCATCCCTTTACAACTTTAGGAGAGCTCTTTCAATGGAAGTTTCATATACCACTTCAGCAGTTACCTAGATCTGAGATATAATTATTTTTCATTTGTGAAGATATACCAGGTTTAATATGCAAATAAGAGGAACTTATTTAAGACAATGGCGGTTAATTCTAATGTATAGTATCTTAATTCAGGCGATTCCAGGTGTTCCAAAAATAGAAGAAGGATACAACCCAGCTACATGGATGCTCGAAGTTACCTCTCCTCTAGCCGAGGCCCGCCTGAATGTAGACTTTGCTGAAATTTATGCCAATTCTGCATTTTACCGGTAAATATATTAGATATGCAATTCTATTAACAGTTTCTTACTGCAATTATCTTACATTGATGGCATTTAAACTGTGAATTGTGAATGCTCAGACAAACAAAACATATTCCCCTTTTTATGCTCTTAAATTTATTTTCAGAATTATGTGCAGGAGCAATCAAGTCCTTATAAAGGAGATGAGCGTTCAACAGCCAGGCAGCCAGGATATATCATTTCCTATAAAATATTCGCAGAATTTCCCAAATCAGTGCATGGCAAATGCTTGGAAGCAATTTAGATCCTACTGGAAGTTTCCACCCTATAACGCTATGCGATATCTGATGACGGTTCTCTATGCTGTTTTGTTTGGTACAGTCTTTTGGGGCAAGGGAAAGAATGTGTATGGTTCTACTTTGTACTCCAATTTATCCTCAAATTACATTCATTTATATGTTATAACTACAACAAATTTGTGTCATGATGTTCGACCTGCTATGCTAATGCATCTTTTTTTATCTTCTGATTTACCATCTGCAGAGAGTCCGTGCAGGATCTGTACAGTCTACTTGGAGCAATCTATGCTGCTGTTTTCTTCCTTGGAGCTTCTACTGTGTTCTCAGTTCTGCCAGTTGTGTCTACCGAGAGGACAGTTTTCTACCGTGAAAAGGCAGCAGGGATGTACTCTCCCCTGTCTTACGCGTTTGCACAGGTAATTTTCTTATAGCTTCAGTAGTCACATATTAACTGAAACACTCCCTTCATACCATGTCTATGCAAAAATAGAAGATAGATGTATGGAGGAAGTAGTATCATGTGGATATACTTTAATCTTGTTCTAAGGAGAAGCACTTAACATCCAAGCTAAGATAAGGCCAACAAACTAAACAGCAGATCATCTTCATTTTCCTTTACAGTTCAGTGATGAAGGAAGAAAAGCAAACGATTGAAATGAATACTGTTCTGCTGAATGCAAGTAAGTGAAATGAGTAAGCCAACTCATAATTTAATTGGATGTCACCATAAGCTGTATCTAAGTACTATTCACATAATTTTATTGGATGTCATCATAAGTATGTCCAAATGCATCAGCCACAAAAGTATGTCTAAATAAAATCATTAAAACTACCTCAATTTTTAATTAGTCTGGCTTAGAAGTTCAGGGACAAGCAGGGTAAAAAAATGGACTGTACTGACAGATGAGGTGGCAGGAGGTATAATATGGATTTCACCCATCCATTTAGCTTCTGGGATGGTGCTATATTTTGGAATATCTGCAGTCAAATATATGTTACTTCCTACGTTCACAAATATAAGATGTTTTGTATATTGTACATACGGACTGAAATAAATGAACAAACACACTAAAATGCTTCTATATACATTTGAATCAGAAAAAGGGTAAGGAATACAATTTACAAAGATATGTTACAATTTACAAATTCTTACGTGCACACAAAAGTAAGTACTCAAAACTTGTCTCCTGAAACCGAGTGGTGTTTGCAGGCACTTGTCGAGTTCGTGTACAGTGCAGCTCAGGGTGTTCTATATACCGGTCTCTTCTACGGCATGGTTGGCTTCGAGTGGAAGGCAGACAAGTTGCTCTACTTCACATTCTTTCTTGCCGCATGCTTCGTCTACATCACGTTGTATGGCATGATGCTTATTGCATGCACTCCCTCCTACCTTCTCGCGACCGTTCTTGTTTCGTTCACGATAATGCAGTGGAACATTTTTGCTGGGTTCCTCATATCCCGACCGGTAGGTGCTTCAGCGAGCTCCGTTCTTACAGCACTTGCCTCTGGAAACTAACTGTTCCAGGTTCTGAGCTTGTGATGCAGCACCTAAAACCTTTTCTCTGTGCAGATGATACCTGTTTGGTGGAGATGGTTCTACTGGGCTGACCCGGTTTCCTGGACCATCTACGGTGTCATCGCGTCGCAGTTTGGCGATGACGACCGCATTTTGACCGCCCCTGGCCAAAGTGGTGGCGTGGTGGTGAAGGATTTCTTGAATGATAAGCTGGGCTACAGGCACGACTTCCTTGGGTACGTTGTGCTGGGGCATTTCGCCTTCATCCTGCTCTTCTTCTTCCTCTTCGCCTACGGCATCAAGAAGCTCAACTTCCAGAAACGGTAGGAGGGTGACCACAGCCGGTGTGTGAATCCAAAGTCACCTCTTGTCCCGGCCGCCATTTTCCTTTTGGTGTGAAGTAATAAATGCAGTGTATACCATGCTCTGCGCTGCTGCGGAGATGTACTGAACACGCTGGGAGCAGCTTGTAGTATTATATTGCACATATAAAATGTAATTTCTTCGTGTACGAAATCATGATATCTTCTTTCTTAATAACATCTTTTCCTTGTTTTTATTCTTTTCTGTTTACGCACTTCTTTATGTCCCACTAAAAAATTACAGCGACTTTACAAATTTAGAAGGATTTATTTGGCATATCCATTCTCCTACTTCCTGCCGTGGAGGCGTGGATGAAGGGGCGTTGACAAGGATAGGACGAATGGAACCTCATATCCCGAGACCTGAAATGACGAGGGGAGAGTGCATATATACTTCGGGACCGAGATCAGCATCAATCATATAGTCATATCGCATACGGAATGTGCTAGTACTTTAGTGATTCTAAATGCTTTTATATTTTTTTTACGAAGTGAGTATGTGTACTTCATAACTACTTCATCTGTAAAAAAATATAAGAACGTTTCTTTTATATTTCTTTACAGAGGGAGTAGTACACACGCTACATTAAACAGGTACGTATCAGCTAACCTAGTAGCCACTACAGAGCCCAAGATGGTCCTATCGGTGGGATAACAATTTTCCCAATACGAGGACAGAAAAACAAGAACCGCACGTCTGAAACTGGTAACAACATGTGGCGATTGTGATGTGTAAGTCTCTTCAATACCATAAGTACTCTCTCCATTCCAAAATAGATGACCCAACTTAATACGAACTTTATACTAAAGTTAGTATAAAGTTGAGTCATCTATTTTAGAATGGAGGGAGTACCAGATAAAAGCATCAACATTACAGCCTGTATGCACAAAGCTAGAAATTTTCTTCAGACAAAAGCAGAGCTAACAAATTGCCTTGAGCTCAAACTATCTACTCATAAAGACATCAGAGAAGGTTCTTCTGAAAGTAATTTTCAGATCGGACCCATCCCAGGCCTCCATGACGGTTAGTTACCACATACTCGTTTCACTGCAGAACACATAAAGCCCCAAAATTGAATAGCAAGAGAAGCATTCCCAGACCACAGATCCTCCAAAGTTTTGCTTCGCACACAATCCATTTATAACCCAATTTAGCTGCATCGAGCATGAACAGTGCAGAGCTCACTGCTTGCTAGCTAGAGAGTAAGGGCGTCTCCAATAGGGACCCGCAAATTTCCTCCCGCATTCGTCCATGGACAGTGTGGACCAGTTCACGGACACGGATGAGGGTGGCGGCCATCCAACCGTAGCCGCATATATTTTGACAACAATTAGAACTAACCGGACGGAATTCATTCAAACACGGCCGGATTTCATTACATTTCGGGCTACTTCAACTACAAGCGGTGCTTGTCTGGCTCTAGAGGTATAATCAATTAACCTAATCTATGATCACCGGTGCCCGTTCCCCTTGTCCGGCCATGAGCCCCGAGAACTGAAACTTCGCCTTCTTCAGTTCCGCCTCAGCGCTCTCCAGCTCCGCCTCCATAACCTCCACCTTCGGAGCCCCGGGAACTGAAGTTATCCGCCTCTACGTCGCCGCCAAGCGACTAATCGGCCGTCGATGCTCAGCCCACCAAGCTTGGCATCGATAGGAGGGGAGGAGTTGTGGCCTTCCTGGGAACTGAGCAGCAGCAACCTACCGTGCACTATTCTTCCTCGCTGCTGGCGGTGCCTGCGGACGTGCCGGCTTCATGGTCGTCGTGGCGGGGCACGACCTCGGTGGAGCCGGCGATGTCGCCCTCGTCGCCGGTCTAGCCGAACACCGGGTCCGGCGCCTCGTTGCACTCCTTGTAGGCAGCCGCCACCTCCGCCGCCCGCTAGCGGTACCTCCAACGGACGAGACGGATCTTGAGGGCAGAGCGGTAGGACTCGAGTAGCGCCTCCTGCTTCGCCGGGTCCGCATCCGGCGTGATCGCCCTACCGGCGGCGAGCAGCTCCTCCAACTGCAGGTGCTTCTGGAGGAGTTCGCAGTTGTAGGCGGCGTCGGCCTACGCCTCCCGGAACTGCTCCTCCCGCTCCTCCTGCACCATGTCCATGTAATGGGCACGGGCCTCGCTGATGATCATGGTGCAATGCACCAGCGAGGGTAGTGTGGATGAGGAGGGTGGCGGCGGCTCATCGTCGGCCGCATCATCCATTGGGACGTCGTTGTCCTCCGGCTGCCTGTCGGCCAGCCGGCGGGCAGCAATGGCGGCCATCTCCTTCTTCTGGTCCGGAGTCAGCCCGTCCTAGAGAGCTTTGGCGAGGGAGGAATCCATGGTGGGAGTGGTGCGAAGAGGCTTCGAAGGTGGATGACTGTGGCTATGGCCACGACAGTAATTTATATAGCAATGGTGGGTGGCAGAGGGACAGACGGGTGACGCCGAAGTAGTCGTCTCGGCAAGCACGTGTCATTAATGTGCACACCAGACAGACAGACGGGCGTCCGTTGTATTGTTTGAACGTGCAACAGTTGTCTGCACTGGGAAGCGGCGTGGGCGGTGCTCTCTCGGCTGGCACGCCGCTTCAATATCGACGCTACTGAGCGGTCGTGTCCGCTGTGGCCGCACATGAATGCGGGCACTAACGCTCGGGCGGGAAGCACGCACGGGCGAGGGAGCGGGTTTGGGTGGGCCAGGCCGGTTAGAAGCGGATGTGGGTGCTGTCCGGACGCCCGCAAAGCCCCCCATATTTGTCTCTGGTTTGCGGGAGAAAGTACGTCCTGATCGTGCTGCAAACCGGTACAGGCACGTATTGGATGGCTTCCATGGTCCGAACATATGGGAACGGTTTGAGAGTCGTGGTTTGTGATGCCCTAAGTAGAGTGTAGGGTGAGCATGTCATCCAACGCTAAGTAACAAACTAACTACTTTCAGCAATTAATTATGGATTAGATGGTGAGAGATTGCCTGGTGCTCATTGCACTGACACGGCATCAGGAGCATCTTGCAGACCAGCTCATCATTGCACAAACCAACCATATATGGACTATGAGAAGAAAGATCATCTTATCTCATTTATTATTGATGTTGAGAATTACAATATCAATTATGAAACTCCTGCACATTATGGTCAATACGTGCTATTACTGCACATTGAACTACGGTAACATCTATGGAGATGGCATGGTAAGATTTTTTACTATTACGACATCGTGCATCGTTTGCATACATTCTTCTAAAGATAAACGACATTGCTAACTACGACGTTATCATTATTTTTTTAACAGAAAATCCAGAAGTATTGTGTGCCTGATCTAATGTTTCTGAAAGGTCGCCTTGATGTTATTAGCTTACGGCCAAGTCCGCCTAGGCTTCACCGTTGTTCATACAAGATTTCTCAAACTGATGAAGACATGACAATGAAAGAATGGAATAAATGTATGAAGAATCATAGGGAGCTACTTGGAAGCAATATTGTGCGAAGCGCAAGATTTGGAGACGGGATAATCTCCATTTTCCACAATGGAGAGTCAGGGCCTATCTTGTTTTATGCTATTTTACCTTAGAGAGGGTAGTAGGTCCTAATTAATACTCATGATCATGTTCTAAGAACAATTAAGGAGGGTTGGTTAGATGACTATGATGATGATGAGTGTGGCTTGTTATTATGATAACAAGTAGAAGTTGTTAGATGACTATGATGATGATGAGTATGACTTGTTATTATGTTAACGAGTAGAAGTTTTTAGATGACTATGATGATGATGAGTATGACTTTTTATTATGACAATGATGATCAGTTATTATTAATGATGATGATGCTTAGTTGTTATATTATTATGAGCATGATCAGTTATTATATATATCACTGGGTGAAATAAACATGGATTAGATTCAAGTGGAGGCAACACATGGTGCAGATGGAAAGTACTACTAATCCAAATTTGATCATACTAATCCAAACTAAAGTGATCAAGTTTGGATTAGTAGTACTTTGGATATGCACCATGTTGCCTCCACTTGAATCTAATCCATGTCTCTTTCACCCACTGAAATAATAACTCATCCTGATCATAAAATCATACGATGAGACTACTATATAAAACCAATAAAATACAGTGGCAATATGCAGTAAAAAATAGCAAACTTTACTAGTAAATGTTGGGGAACGCAGTATTTCAAAAAATTTCCTACGATCATGCAAGATCTATCTAGGAGATGCATAGCAACGAGCGGAGAGAGTGTGTCCACCTACCCTCATAGACCGAAAGCGGAAGCGTTAAGTAACGCGGTTGATGTAGTCGAACGTCTTTGCGATCCAACTGACCAAGTACCGAATGCACGGCACCTCCGCGATCTGCACACGTTCAGCTCGGTGACGTCCCCCGAACTCTAGATCCAGCTGAGGCCGAGGAAGAGTTTCGTTAGCACGACGGCGTGGTGACGGTGATGATGAAGTTACCATCGCAGGGCTTCGCCTAAGCACTACGACAATATGACCGAGGTGGAACATGTATAAGTCATGAAGAAAGCAATATAAATAAACTAAACGATCATAATGCTAAGCTAACGGATGGGTGTTGTCAATCACATCATTCTCTAATGATGTGATCCCATTTATCAAATGACAACTCATGTCTATGGTTAGGAAACTTAACCATCTTTGGTCAACGGGCTAGTCAAGTAGAGGCATACTAGTGACACTGTGTTTGTCTATGTATTCACACATGTACTAAGTTTCCGGTTAATACAATTCTAGCATGAATAATAAACATTTATCATGATATAAGGAAATATAAATAACAACTTTATTATTGCTTCTAGGGCATATTTCCTTTAGTCTCCTGCTTGCACTAGAGTCAGTAATCTAGTAACGATTCTAACACCCATGGAGTCTTGGTGTTGATCATGTTTTGCTCATGAGAGAGGCTTAGTCAACGGGTCTGCAACATTCAGATCCGTATGTATTTTGCAAATCTCTATGTCTCCCTCCTTGACTTGATTGCGGATGGAATTGAAGTGTCTCTTGATGTGATTGGTTCTCTTGTGAAATCTGGATTCCTTTGCCAAGGCAATTGGACCAGTATTGACACAAAATAGTTTCATTGGACCCAATGCACTAGGTATGAGACCTAGATCGGATATGAACTCCTTCATCTAGACTCCTTCATTTGCTGCTTCCGAAGCAGCTATGTACTCCGCTTCACACGTAGATCCCACCACGACACTTTGCTTAGAATTGCACCCAACTGACAGCTCCACCGTTCAATATAAATACGTATCCGGTTTGTGACTTAGAGTCATCCGGATCAGTGTCAAAGCTTGCATCGACGTAACCATTTATGATGAGCTCTTTGTCACCTCCATAAACGAGAAACATATCCTTAGTCCTCTTCAGGTATTTCAGGATGTTCTTGACCGCTGTCCAGTGATCCACTCCTGGATTACTTTGGTACCTCCCTGCTAAACTAATAGCAAGGCACACATCAGGTCTGGTACACAACATTGCATACATGATAGAACCTATGGCTGAAGCATAGGGAATGACTTTCATTTTCTCTCTATCTTCTGCAGTGATCGGGCATTGAGTCCACACCTTGTAACACAGGCAAGAATTTTCTTTGCTTGATCCATTTTGAACTTCTTCAAAACTTTATCAAGGTATGTGCTTTGTGAAAGTCCAATTAAGCGTCTTGATCTATCTCTATAGATCTTGATGCCTAATATATAAGCAGCTTCACCGAGGTCTTTCATTGAAAAACTCTTATTCAAGTATCCTTTTATGCCATCCAGAAATTCTATATCATTCCCAATCAACAATATGTCATCCACATATAATATTAGAAATGCTACAGAGCTCCCACTCACTTTCTTGTAAATACAGGCTTCTTCAAAAGTCTGTATAAAACCATATGCTTTGATCACACTATCAAAATGTTTATTCCAACTCCGAGATGCTTGCACCAGTCCATAAATGGATCGTTGGAGCTTGCACACTTTGTTAGCAACCTTTGGATCGACAAAACCTTCTGGTTGCATCATATACAACTCTTCTTCCAGAAATCCATTCAGGAATGCAGTTTTGACATCCATTTGCCAAATTTCAAAATCATAAAATGCGGCAATTGCTAAAATGATTCGGAAGGAGTTAAGCATCGCTACGGGTGAGAAGGTCTCATCGTAGTCAACACCTTGAACTTGTCGAAAACCTTTCGCAACAAGTCGAGCTTTGTAGACAGTAACATTACCGTCAGTGTCGGTCTTCTTCTTGAAGATCCATTTGTTCTCTATGGCTTGCCGATCATCGGCCAAGTCAACCAAAGTCCATACTTTGTTCTCATACATGGATCCCATCTCAGATTTCAAGGCCTCAAGCCATTTCGCGGAATCTGGGCTTATTATCGCTTCCTCATAGTTCGTAGATTCGTCATGGTCAAGTAACATGACCTCCAGAACAGGATTACCTTACCACTCTGGTGCGGATCTTACTCTGGTTGACCTACGAGGTTCAGTAGTAACTTGATCAAAAGTTTCATGATCATCATCATTAGCTTCCTCACTAATTGGTTTAGGAATCACTGGAACTGACTTCTGTGATGAACTACTTTCCAATTCGGGAGAAGGTACAGTTACCTCATCAAGTTCCACTTTCCTCCCACTCACTTCTTTCGAGAGAAACTCCTTCTCTAGTAAGGATCCATTCTTAGCAACAAATATCTTGCCTTAGGATCTGTGATAGAAGGTGTACCCAACAGTTTTCTTCGGGTATCCTATGAAGACACATTTCTCCGATTTGGATTCAAGCTTATCATGTTGAAGCTTTTTCACATAAGCATCGCAGCCCCAAACTTTAAGAAACAATAACTTGGGTTTCTTGCCAACCCACAGTTCATATGGTGTCGTCTCAACGGATTTAGATGGTGCCCTATTTAACGTGAATGCAGCCGTCTCTAAAGCATAACCCCAAAACGATAGCGGTAAATCAGTAAGAGACATCATAGATCGCACCATATCTAATAAAGTACGATTACAACATTCGGACACACCATTACGCTGTGGTGTTCTGGGTGGCGTGAGTTGTGAAACTATTCCACATTGTTTCAAATGAAGACCAAACTCGTAACTCAAATATTCTCCTTCACGATCAGATCGGAGAAACTTTATTTTCTTGTTACGATGATTTTCCACTTCACTCTGAAATTCTTTGAACTTTTCAAATGTTTCAGACTTATGTTTCATCAAGTAGATATACCCATATCTACTTAAATCATCTATGAAGGTTAGAAAATAACGATACCCGCCGCGAGGATCGACACTCGTCGGACCGCATACATTGGTATGTGTCCAACAAGTTTGTTGCTCGCTCCATTGTTCCAGAGAACGAAGTGTCTTAGTCATCTTGCCCATGAGGCATGGTTCGCAAGCATCAAGTGATTCCAAAAGCCCATCAGCATGGAGTTTCTTCATGCGCTTTACACCAATATGACCTAAATGGCAGTGCCACAAATAAGTTGCACTATCATTATTAAACTTATATCTTTTGGCTTCAATACTATGAATATGTGTATCACTACTATCAAGATTTAGTAAAAATAGACCACTCATCAAGGGTGCATGACCATAAAATATATTACCCATATAAATAGAACAACCATTATTCTCCGATTTAAATGAATAATCGTCTCGCATCAAACAAGATCCAGATATAATGATCATGCTTAATGCTGACACCAAATAACAATTATTCAGGTCTAAAACTAATCCCGGAGGTAGATGTAGAGGTAGCGTGCTGACGGCGATCACATCGACTTTGGAACCATTTCCCAGGCGCGTCGTCACCTCGTCCTTAGCCAATCTTCGCTTAATCCGTGGCCCCTGTTTCGAGTTGCAAATATGAGCAACAGAACCAGTATCAAATACCCAGGCGCTACTATGAGCATTAGTTAAGTACACATCAATAACATGTATATCAAATATACCTTTCACTTTGCCATCCTTCTTATCCGCCAAATACTTGGGGTAGTTCCGCTTCCAGTGACCAGTCCCTTTGCAGTAGAAGCACTCAGTCTCAGGCTTAGCTCCGGACTTGGACTTCTTCACTTGAGCAGCAACTTGCTTGCCATTCTTCTTGAAGTTCCCCTTCTTCCCTTTACCCCTTTTCTTGAAACTGGTGGTCTTGTTGACCATCAACACTTGATGCTCCTTCTTGATTTCTACCTCCGCAGCCTTTAGCATCGCGAAGAGCTCGGAAATTTTCTTATCCATCCCTTGCATATTATAGTTCATCACGAAGCTCTTGTAGCTTGGTGGCAATGATTGAAGAACTATGTCAAGGACACTATCACACTAGTAGAAAAAGGGTCAAATGTGAGACACATTAGTCCCGGTTTGTAACAGAACCGGCACTAATGCGTCCATTAGTGCCGGTTCCAACGGCTAGGCGGGAGGAGACCTTTAGTACCGGTTCATGGCGAACCTTTAGCACCGGTTCGTGCCACGAACCGGTACTAATGAGAGTGGTGGCAGGATGTTGTCAGTCTGGGGCCCCTCCAGCAACTTTAGTACCGGTTCGTGGCACGAACCGGTACTAAAGGTCGTCGTACATAAACCCTTCGTCCACCCGAGCTCGCTCTGTTCTTCCACTTTCCCCTCACTTCCTCTGTTCTTCCCCTTTCTTCCTCGAGCTCATCACAAATTTTGCCCAAAATTTGTCAAGATTTGAAGGCCCCCATCCATTCAAATGATCACAAAGGTTAGCAACTTTGTCCTTTCATCTCTCATTGCTAGATTAGCTCTTGCAATGCTTTGTATAGTGATTAATTTGTGAGTTTAGTAATTTGGGAGGAATTATATGTGCTAGTATTTGATTTATATACAATTTGAGGTCAAAAATAACACTTAGTTAGCATATGTAGGTGTGGTTTACTTAGTGCCTTCTAAATCTCCGTCGTAACCACCGTCGATCGCTCAAGATCCCGTCGCCCGGCACCACCTTGTGGTGAGGCTCTTGTTCATGAATGTTTTACATTACCAAATTGATGTTTGTGTGATTTGGATATATAGTTACTCGTATAATTATCTTACCTGTACGTTGTTTGTTATACATATTGCCATGGTTTTGATATCCATCCCCGTCGGCCCTCGTCCTTGTTATGATTCGGATGTGTTATATTCTCTTTTCAAACAAGTTGTTGCATTTCTTGTTTATGACAAATTATGCCCATCAAGTTGACATAGATATTTTTATCTAGGAGGTATGTGAACCGGAAATTCCAACCGACCCGATTGTCGAGAGGTTAAATTTAGTTGAAAGAGAAAAGCAGTATTTGAAAGAAAAATTGAAAAGAATTGACGGGAGAAGATGGAATTGAGTTGCATGTTGCCGATGTAAATCGATGATCACAAGATCAAGATGGAGAAAATGCGGTTGAAGATTAGAAAGATTAGAAAATATGACATTGATAGTGTGGCTTGGTATCATTATGCTGTTGGATCAATTGTTACCTTAGTTGCGATCTTGATCGCATTTGTTGTTGCATTTAAATTCTTTAGCTAGAGAGTTATTTGTATGTTGCATTTAATTAAGTGTTGTATATGAACTTTATATATGAACTTGTATTAATTTGGTCTATTCGGTGTTGTGTAATGAAGATGAGCCGACAATGGATGTATGATGACCGATGCTCTCCCGAGTTCATTAATGGCGTGCATACTTTTCTGCTTGCCGCTGAGGCAAACAAGCGGGGGATGGTTTTATGCCTTGTCCATGTGCTGGCTGTAAGAATGGTCGCAATTCCTCTACGTCAAGAACCATTCACGTCCACCTGTTTGAGTCCGGTTTCATGCCCCACTATAATGTTTGGACCAAGCATGGAGAAAGAGGGGTTATGATGGAAGACAATGAAGAAGAAGAGGACGACGACAGCTATCCTAGCCATGGGTTCCCAGAATACGATGATACAACAATGGGGGAGGAAGCTGAGCCGGTAATGCAGGAAGAAGCTGAGCCAGCAATGCGGGAAGAAGCTGAAGAAGAGGCATCAGATGAGCCCGTTGATGATCTTGGTCGGGCCATTGCCGATGCAAAGAGAAACTGCGCAAGTGATTTGGAGAAGAAGAAGTTGCAGCGCATGTTAGAGGATCACAAAAATTGTTGTACCTGAATTGCGTGAGGTGACAAGAAAAAGCTAGGCACCACACTGGAATTGCTGCAATGGAAGGCAGAGAATGGTGTATCGACAAGGGATTTGGAAAGTTGCGGTAATGATAAAGGATATGCTTCCAAAGGACAACGAATTGCCCGAGAGTACGTACGAAGCAAAGAAGGCTCTCTGCCCTCTAGGGTTAGAGGTGCAGAAGATACATGCATGCCCTAATGATTGCATCCTCTACCGCGGTGAGTACGAGGATTTGAACGCTTGCCCAGTATGCGGTGCATTGCGCTATAAGATCAGCCCCGATGACCCTGGTGATGTCGAGGCGGCGCCCAGGAAGAAGATTCCTGCCAAGGTGATGTGGTATGCTCCTATAATACCACGGTTGAAACGTTTGTTCCAAAACAAAGAGCATGCCAAGGCGATGCGATGGCACAGAGAAGACCGTAAGAAAGACGGAAAGTTGAGAGTACCCGCTGACGGGTCGCAATGGAGAAAAATCGAAAGAAAGTACGGGAAGGAGTTTGCAGATGACGCAAGGAACATATGGTTTGGTCTAAGCACAGATGGCATTAATCCTTTTGGGGAGCAGAGCAGCAACCATAACACTTGGCCTGTGACTCTATGTTTGTATAACCTTCCTCCTTGGTTGTGCATGAAGCGGAAGTTCATTATGATGCCAGTGCTCATCCAAGGCCCTGAGCAACCCGGCAACGACATTGATGTGTACCTAAGGCCATTAGTTCAAGAACTCTTACAACTGTGGAATGGAACAGGTGTACGTGCGTGGGATGAGCACATGGGGGAAGAATTTGACCTAAAGGCGTTGCTGTTCGTGACCATCAATGATTGGCCTACTCTCAGTAACCTTCGTGACGGACAAACAAGGGATACCGCGCATGCACGCACTGTTTGGACGATACCGGCAGTATATATTTGGCTAATTGTAAGAAGAATGTGTACCTGGGACATCGTCGATTTCTTCCGAGCAGGCAACCCGTAAGAAAGAAAGGCAAGCATTTCAAAGGTGAGGCGGATCACCGGACGAAACCTCGCCACCGTACTGGTGCTGATGTACATGATATGGTCAAGGATTTGAAGGTGGTCTTTGGAAAGGGTCCTGGTGGACAACCTGTTCCGAATGACGCTGACGGACGCACACCCATGTGGAAGAAGAAATCTATATTTTGGGACCTGCCCTATTGGAAAGACCTAGAGGTCCGTTCCGCAATCGACGTGATGCACGTGATGAAGAATCTTTGTGTTACCCTGCTTGGCTTCTTGGGCGTGTATGGGAAGACAAAAGATACACACGAGGCAGGAGGACCAACAACGTATGCACGGAAAAGACGACATACATCAGGGTCATGCAAGCTACGCTCTTACCAAAGAAGAGAAGGAAATCTTCTTTGAATGCCTGCTCAATATTAAGGTACCGTCTGGCTTCTCGTCGAATATAAAGGGAATAATAAACATGGCAGAGAAAAAGTTCCAGAACCTAAAGTCTCATGACTGCCACGTGATTATGACGCAACTGCTTCCGGTTGCATTAAGGGGGCTTCTACCGGAAAACGTTCGATTAGCCATTGTGAAGCTATGTGCATTTCTCAATGCAATCTCTCAGAAGGTAATCGATCCAGAAATCATACCAAGGTTAGAGAATGATTTGGTGCAATGTCTTGTTAGTTTCGAGTTGGTGTTCCCACCATCCTTCTTCCACATCATGACGCATGTCCTAGTTCACCTATCTTGAAGAGATTAACGTTTTGGGTCCTGTATTTCTACACAATATGTTCCCCTTTGAGAGGTTCATGGGAGTCTTAAAGAAATATGTTCATAACCATGCTAGGCCAGAAGGAAGCATCTCCAAGGGCCACGAAAATGAGGAGGTCATTGAGTTTTGTATTGACTTTATTCCTGACCTTAAGACGATTGGTGTTCCTGAATCGCGGCATAAGGGCAGAGTGGATGGAAAAGGCACGCTAGGAGGGGAACAAATAATATGTATGGAAGGACATTCTCTCACTGAAGCACACAACACAGTTCTACAGAATTCCGCCTTGGTGGCTCCGTATATGGATGAACACAAGAATTTGCTACGCTCCAAACACGCGGAGCGGTCGATGACTGGATTACACGTGAACAAACCAGGTGTTTACGCCAGCTGGTTGCGGAACACGCATACCATGCATGACGCCTCTATTGAAGATGACATGTACTTGCTGTCCCAGTTACCATCTTCGAATATAATTACTTTCAAAGGGTACGAGATAAATGGTAATACATTTTACACGATCGCCCAAGATAAGAAGAGCACCAACCAAAACAGTGGTGTCCGCTTTGATGCAGAAACCAAGACGGGAAAGGAAACATATTATGGTTATATACATGACAAATGGGAACTTGACTATCGACGTGGTTTGAAGGTCCCTATGTTTCGGTGCAAATGGGTCAATATGACACGAGGCGGGGTAACGGAAGACCCGCAGTACGGAATGACAACAGTGGGTCTCAACAATCTTGCGTATGCAGACGAACCATTCGTCCTAGCCAATGATGTGGCACAGGTTTTCTATGTGAAGGACATGTCTACCAAGCCGAGAAAAAGATAAGATAAGGAAGCGAATGCATCGTACGATGAGCCAAAGCGGCACATAGTTCTTTTTGGGAAGAGAAACATCATGGGAGTGGATGACAAGATAGACATGTCAGGAGATTATGAAAAGTTTGATGAAATTGCTCCATTCACAGTGAATATTGACCCGAGCATCCCGTTAAATGATGAAGATTTTCCATGGTTACGGCGCAAAGGGACACACGCGAAGAAAAAGTTTCACACCCAAAGATCTGGGATGTGATCGACTTTCTTCTGTGTTTCACACCCAGGAGGGAATCTCTGTAATAGTTAGGGTAGTTATGTGTTTTGGGATTTGAAATGCGAAGAAATTTTATGTGCAAACAAATTCTTTCATGCCTTTACTGATTTTTAAAGTTAAGTTATTCACAAACTAGTGATTCACACAAATTTCAAATAATTCAAAATTTAAACTATTCAAATTTGAAAACTACCGGCACTAACACAAAGTTTCTAATTTTTGTACCTAAAGCAAAAATATTCACAAAGAAACTCTAAATACAGCAAAAAACAACTAAAAACAAATAAAACAAATTGAATAAAGCCAAAAAAATAAGAAAATAAAAAAGCCCGCCTACTGGGCCAAAGCGGCCTGCATACGACTAGGAACCCAACCTTTTATTGGGCCAGGATGCAGGCCCGCAAAGGCCCAGTAGGCCCACAGGGCAGAAGAGAACAGGTAGGCCAGAGGGCCTGCTTAAGAGAGGAGCTCGAGAGAGCTACCGCACTGGGGCTTATAAACCAGTGCGGTAGCCCCTCGGCTAGAGAGGTGGGACTAAACTTGTGCACCGCCTGGAGCCAGCGCACCCCCTTTAGTACCGGGTCGTGGCTCAAACCGGTACTAAAGACCCCCCCCCCTTTAGTACCGGTTGGTGCCACGACCCGGTACTAAAGGTGGTGTGCTTTCCACCGCTTGGCCTGGCCAAAACAGACCTTTAGTACCGGTTGGTGGCTCCAACCGGTACTAAAGGAGTGTTCTATATAAGAAAGCACTTCAAAAAATTCAGTTTCTCATCTCTCCCTCTGCTTCTTTCTCCTCTGCCTCGTCGCAGCCGCCCCTCGTCGCCGCCCCGTCGCTGTTCGTCGCCGTCCCCGTCGCCGCCCTATCGCCGCCCCTCGTCGCCGTCCCTGTCGCCGCCTCTCGTCCCCGTCGCCGCCCTTCATCGCCTTCCCGTCATGCTTCGTCGCCGTCCCTTGACCCATCCCGTCGCCGCCCCGTCCCCGTCCCCTTCGTCACCGCCCGTCTCCGTCCTCGTCGCCGCCCCCCGTCGCCGCGCCTCGCCGGTGAGCTCCTGTGCCCCGGCCGCCATGTCCACACACACACACACACACACACACACACACACACACACATTAGTTTTTTAGTTATAAATTTTAGTTATAGAAATTTTTCTGTTTTTAGCTTTTAGTTTTTTCTGTTTTTCTGTTTTTCAAATAAAGTTTTAGATGAATTAATTAATTAGATTAGATTAATGTCAAATAGTATATAGAAATGTTAATTAGTTATAATATATATAATGTCAAAGGTTTTTCTGTTTTTTATACAAATGTTATAGAAATGTTAGAAATTTTGGAAATGTTAGTTTTAGCTAGCTAGATGAATTAGATTAATTTCAAATTGTTAGACGATGATCGATGTTTTTTTAGTTTCTTATATTTTTACTTATAAAATTTAGAATTTGCATATATGAAATCACAATCCATCATTTAAAAAATGTTACTTTACTTTTGCGGCATATAGTATTTGTTGTGGACGATGCCCGGCCCGCATCCTCGCTGTCGACCCGTTCGCGACGACGTCCTACTTTAGAGGACCCATGTCCGGGACTGGCTCCGCTTGAACTGGCAGGGAGGTGCTACCTTCAGGGGCGCGACGCTTGGTGAGGAACCCAGCCCCGGGTCCCGTCGTCGACCCTCATCTCCTTTGGTGGCGTTCGCGTGGGCCACTTTCGGTGCGGAGGGAGCCGGTCCCGCCGGAGGTGGTACGTCGCCGTGTCAGGGAGGAGGACGAGCACGTCCATCGCTACATGGCTGCTATGGACGTCAGGTTCTCCAATACCTGGCAGGTTCTTTGGGAGATCACCCGAGCTATGATCCAGTGATGGTTCCTTCACTTTGGTTGTCCACCGCCCGCGCCTCAGGAACCGCAAGTGGCCTAGATTACTCTTTAGTATTTGATCTTTATTAGCTGCTACATAGCTAGCTAGCTAGTGATGTATTCGATATATAATATTTGAGATGATTTATTCGAGATTATATATATTATTCGAGACGATGTATTCGAGATTATATCTATTATTCGAGACGATGTATTCGAGATTATATTCGATGGTGCTTATTATGTACTATGATTGATTCAGTTTTTCCTTATTAATTGATTGCTTCCATGCATTGTAATTTGAATACTAAATTGTTTTATATTTCTTTTGGATTAGTTAAATAAAAGCTATGACGGACAATACCAGCAGAGAGGGAGAAGAGACCCTGTTCGATATCATACGCCATCCTCGCGGGCCAGATCATGATCAGAATGAAGAAGATTATGACGACTCCGAATTTCTAAACAACACCGGGGAGGGTGATATGATATTCGATCGCGACGACCGAATTGATGAAGTCATGAACTATGATTATGATGATGATGAAGAAAATGTTGATCTTGAAACAACAAAGACCGGCAAGGTATATATATTTATATAAGCAGACATCTTGTGATCATCACATGTTTTAAATGACTTGAAGATATATAACGAATCGATCTTTCTTCTTTCAGCCATCCGGATCGAGCAAATCTTCAGGCAACACGAAATGAGGCCCGAACAAAAGTTGAAGGAGGGCGTAAAGTACAATATCGAGGACATCAAACCTAATGGCGAACCATTAGCGCCTAAGAAGATTGCGGACAAGTTCGTTCGTCAGTGTGGAGTTCTTGTGAAGGACCAACTCCCAATCTCCCTTCAAGAATGGAGAGAGCCAGCAAAGCCACGTCCAGATCTTACTTTTGTCGACGACAGACAAAAAGGTCTGCTTTGGGAAACTCTCATGGAACATTTCACCCTACCAGATCATTTGTTCACAGATGCAGATGTGGAGAAAGTCAAGGACGCTGCTCTTAGGAAGATGGCGGTTGCATTCAAGAACCACAAGAATCGTGTATGGGACAAGTACGTCAAGGGAGGAAGGAAGACTCCAGTATTCGAGGGAACACTAGAAAAGCAAAGTGCTCATTGGGACGATTTCGTGAAATTCAAGGATTCAGAATTAGCTAAGGAACGATTAGAATAAACAAGAAGAATGCCGAAAAAAAGGATAAGTTCCATAAGCTGGGGCCTGGTGGCTACGCGGTGGCAATGCCTAAGTGGGATAAGTCTGAGAAAGAGATGGAGGATGCAGGTGTCACTCCGGTTACTAGGAGCTGGCCCCCCAGGTGCAGGACTTGGTTCTATGGGCATGGGGGGGAGTTGGACCCGAAGACAGGCAAAGTTTCGACGAAGGCATGTCTGAATGGAGCCGACGATAAGCTACTTGTTGCAATAGAAGAGGCTCGATCGGGGGTGTTCCAGCCCAACAAAGAGAACGACGAGCTTACGCGTGCCCTGGGAAATCCTGAACACCTGGGAAGAACACGAGGCAAGGGCGCTATTCCGTGGTATGAGGGGTTTTCAGACTGGAATGCCGACTACAGAACCCGTGCGAGAAAGAAGATTGCGGAGGAGAAGAAGAGGAAGATGGAGGAGGAGCAGAGGAAGCTGGACTATGAACGCCTTCAAAGCCTAGAATCAGCGCACGCGGACTTGGCAGTCAAATTCTAGCGGCAGCGGGAGCAGATCGACTCACTTAGCCAGCAAAGGGGGTCTCAGCAGCTGCAGCAGCTAGCGGATGATCCAGCATTGGATAGCACCGCCCCATCCATGCCGAGAAGCAGCGTGGGTTCCGCCCCGGGCGACGCAATGCTGGATAGATACCCCGTGGATGACATCATGGAGAACACTAACTGCGAGCTACACTCCAAAATGAAGAACAAATCCATGAAGGTGACGGATGCCGTTGCTTTTACAAATCCCCCCGAGGCAACCTTCCATTGCAACCCGATTCCAGCGGGCTATGCTCGTGTCTTGGTTGATGAGGTGGTGGACCCATATTCGGGGCTACAGCTTTAGATTCCTGGAGGTGACGACGAGCACACATTGGGAGAGGCCATACATCGTATCATCCTATGGAGGAAGAACTGCATCGTCTTACGAAGGCCACCGACACCGTGTCAGCCGACTCCTCGTCGAAGTCCGCCACCGAGTCAGCAGACTCCAGCTCCTCCAAGTCCGGCACAGCAGCAGGCCACTCCTCCTGCTTCAAGTCCGGCACAGCGTGAGGCCACTCCTCCTGCTTCAAGTCCGACACGCGTGAGGCCACTCCTCCTACTTCAAGTGCGGCACTGGCGTGAGGCCACTCCTCCTGCTTCAAGTCTAGCACAGCTTCAGGCCACTCCTCCTCCTCCAACTAAGCCACGTCAGCCGTCTCCGCCGCCTCAGCAATCACGGAAGAGAGCCGCCGCAGCTATGGTGCGTAGTGGTACAAGTCGAGGTAGTATAGGAGGTATAGGCGGAGGCAACCGATTTCAATATGGTCCAAGCCTCGCGCCTCTTCCGCAGAGGCCTTACGACAGGTCCGAGGAGGAAACCGCAGCCATATCAAAGGCCGAGGTGGAAGCCCATTTTGCACCGAAACCGCCACCGCCCCCAAGGGAGAAAGTGCCTGAGGAAAAGATTGACCACTTCATTCGTATGGCTAGACCACCAGCTCCCAAGCCTGTTGACACAGAATGTGAGCGCCACCTCAGGAAGTTAAATCGAGCACGTCTACAGAAAGAGGCGAGCTCGAGCTCGAGCAAATCAGCTGGCAAAAAATGCGGTAAAACCGTTCCCCATCACAGGAGAACAGTAGCGCAATCAATCCCCCCGCTTGTTGTGCCAACAACACATGAGAGTAGGCGCGCCGAATATTATTGTGGGTAAACCGTTAACGTTCCCCAGCTGGGCGATGTGGTAATAAGCGAGGAGCATATAAGGCAGGCTGAAATGCTTAAGATCATTGTTGGACAACTCCTCGAGATCGAGCCCATGCCTCCTCTTAGAGAGGAGGAAATAAAACGAAAATATGTCCGGGGCCAACCTTTGGTCAAGCCAGACGAGGTCAAGAAGCTCCCAACGAGAATGTATGAATTGCATCAATGGTACATGGACATTACCAAGATTTCCAATCGAGTGTCCCTCATGGTGAATGTCAAGAAGGATCATTACTACCATGAGAAAGCTGTGTCCGTTGAGTATTCAGAACTATTTCAGTTATACAATCATGGCCTTTTCGACAAATCTATAAATCGATTGCTATTATGCGTAAGCGATTTCTTTCTGTAATTTAAGTCTCAAGCTAGCTGTAGTGATCATTTTGATCAATCATTACCTGTAATTATCCTCACTATATTCTTTTCTGTGGTATTATGTAGGATGAAGATGTATGAAATAAAAAAAGGTGGATGCTATGGCATTGGGTTCATTGACCCAAATACCGTTAATTAATACACATGGAACTTAGATGCATATCATGAAAAAAGTGTAGAGGAAAGCATGCTAGAGTTGTTGAAGCGCCTCAATACCAATGAAGATATACTACTTCCTTACAACTTCTAGTGAGTCACACTGTCTTATACTACAAATTCTCTGTTTTTGCCTACTAGTTAGCTACATGTTTTTGCTTACATATGCCCGCTTAATTAAGACATGCAAATGTGTGTGCATGCAGATTTCACTGGATCTTGTTAATCATTAAAGTTGATGAAGGAACAGTTGAAGTACTAGACTCACTACTTAAGAAAGCAAGTGACTACACCATCGTGAAGGGGATAGTCAACATGTAATATCAATCATTATTAACTATATCTCGGCCTATTTAATAACCCATTTATTCATTTTCTTTGTCGGCGGGCAGGGCTTGGGCAAAGTTCATCAGCGTCACTCCAGGCCAATGGAAACAAAATCTGAAATGGTATCGACCCAAGGTAAGTAATTAAGTAGTACTAGCTAGCTGCCATCTCTTTAATTATCATGCTTGATTAATTATTATCTGATCAAATTCCATTCTCGTAAAGGCCCTGAAGCAGGCGCCGGGGAATGATCTGTGTGCGTACTACGTTTGCGAGAACATTCGCATGATGACGTCCGAAAGGAGCAGATCTCAAAGATAGGACTGAATGCGTTTGTCAGAACACTATTCACAATTTTTACACCATTATCGATATATCTAGTCACACAACTAATACACATGCATATTGATCTCCTTCTTAATAGTTCAGAGAGGTGCGGGAGAAGCTCCTAGCAGAGGAGCGCATAGAAGCAATTCAAGAGGAAATAGCGGGATTTTTGCTCGACCAGGTCATAGATCCCAAAGGAGAATACTATTACCCGCGACCGCCTCCATGAACCACTTCCAATTGTCATCGTGCTCCGAAGGCACCAATTAGGCTAATGCCACTGGCTCCGAAGGCACGACATTGTATATATATAGCTAGCTAATTGTATACATGTGTGAATTAATGGTGGTTCTGAGACATTCGATGATATATATATATATATATATATATATATATATATGTATATATGATCGGTTCTACTAGAAATTCTATTTATATATATGCATAACGTGTATGATATGTAGCATCGTAAAATACCAGCAAACGAAAAAGAATTAAATGGAAAACACAAAATTAAATGAAAAAGAAATCATAAACCCAAACCCCCCCCCAACCTTTTAATACCGGTTGGTTTCACCAACCGGTACTAAAGGGCTCCCTGCCCCCGGAGCTGGCTCGTGCCACGTGGTTGCCCTTTAGCACCGGTTCGTGCTGAACCGGTACTAAAGGGGGGGGGCCTTTAGTGCCCACACTTTAGTGCCGGTTACCGAACCGGCACTAAAGGGCCTTACGAACCGGTGCTATTGCCCGGTTCTGCACTAGTGTCATTAGGAAGATTAACTCCCAGTTGAATCAAGTGGTTGTGGTACCCAGACATTCTGAGTATATGTTCACTGACAGAACTATTATCCTCCATTTCATAGCTGTAGAAATTATTGGAGACTTCATATCTCTCAATCCGGGCATTTGCTTGAAATATTAAGTTCAACTCCTGGAACATCTCATATGCTCCATGACGTTCAAAACGTCGTTGAAGTCCCGGTTCTAAGCCGTAAAGCATGGCACACTGAACTATCGAGTAGTCATCAGCTTTGCTCTGCCAGACGTTCATAACATCTGGTGTTGCTCCTGCAGCGGGTTTGGCACCTAGCGGTGCTTCCAGGACGTAATTCTTCTATGCAGCAATGAGGATAATCCTAAAGTTACAGACCCAGTCTGTGTAGTTGCTAACATCATCTTTCAACTTACCTTTCTCTAGGAACGCACTAAAATTCAAAGGAACAGTAGCACGGGCCATTGATCTACAACAACATAGACATGCAAAAAACTATCAGGTACTAAGTTCATGATAAATTAAAGTTCAATTAATCATAGTACTTAAGAACTCCCACTTAGATAGACATCCCTCTAATCATCTAAGTGATCACGTGATCCATATCAACTAAACCATGTTCGATCATCACGTGAGATGGAGTAGCTTTCAATGGTGAACATCACTATGTTGATCATATCTACTATATGATTCACGCTCGACCTTACGGTCTCAGTGTTCCGAGGCCATATCTGCATATGCAGGCTCGTCAAGTTTAACCCGAGTATTCTGCGTGTGCAAAACTGGCTTGCACCCGTTGTATGTGAACATAGAGCTTATCACACCCGATCATCACGTGGTGTCTCGGCACGACGAACTATAGCAACGGCGCATACTCAGGGAGAACACTTGTACCTTGAAATTTAGTGAGAGATCATCTTATAATGCTACCGCCGAACTAAGCAAAATAAGATGCATAAAGGATAAACATCACATGCAATCAAATAAGTGATATGATATGGCCATCATCATCATGATCACCATCGTCACCGGCTTGAGACATCATCTATCTAGAAGATGCATAGCAACGAGCGGGGAGAGTGTGTCCACGTACCCTCGTAGACCAAAAGCGGAAGCGTTAAGTAACGCGGTTGATGTAGTCGAACGTCTTCGTGATCCAACTAATCAAGTACCGAATGCACGACACCTCCGCGATCTGCACACGTTCAGCTCGGTGACGTCCCCCGAACTCTAGATCCAACTGAATCCGAGGGAGAGTTTAGTTAGCACGACGGCGTGGTGACGGTGATGATGAAGTTACCATCGCAGGGCTTCGCCTAAGCATTACGACAATATGACCGAGGTGGAAATCTATGGAGGGGGGCACCGCACACGGCTAAGAAATCAACTTGTGTGTCTATGGGGTGCCTCACTCCCCCGTATATAAAGGAGTGGAGGAGGGGGCTGGCCGGCCTCATAGGGCGTGCCCTAAGGGGGGGGGGGAATCCTACTCCTACTAGGAGTAGGTTCCCCCCTTTACTAGTCCAACTAGGAGGGGGAAGGAAGGGGAAGAGGGAGAGAAGGAAAGCCCCCCCCCCTCCAATTCGGATTGGGCTTGGGTAGCGCGTGTCTCCCACTTGGCCGCCTCCTCCTCTCTTCCACTAAAGCCCATGAAGGCCCAATAACCCCCCCCCCCCCGGGGGGGGGGTCCGTTAACCCCCTGGTACTTCGGAGAATGCCCGAACCTATCCGAAACCTTTCCAGTGTCCAAACATAACCTTCCAATATATAAATATTCATGTCTCAACCATTTCGAGACTCTTCGTCATGTCCGTGATCACATCCGGGTGTCCGAACAACCTTCGGTACATGAAATCACAACACTCATAATACAAATCGTCATCGAACGTTAAGCGTGCGGAACCTACAGGTTCGAGAACTATGTAGACATGACCGAGACACATCTCCGGTCAATAACCAATAGCGGAACCTGGATGCTCATATTGGCTGCTACATATTCTATGAAGATCTTTATCGGTCAAACTGCATAACAACATATGTTGTTCCCTTTGTCATCGGTATGTTACTTGCCCGAGATTCGATCGTCGGTATCATCATACCTAGTTCAATATCGTTACCGTCAAGTCTCTTTACTCGTTCCGTAATGCATCATCCCACAACTAACTCATTAGTCACATTGCTTGCAAGGCTTATAGTGACGTGCATTATCGAGAGGGCCCAGAGATACCTCTCCGACAATCGGAGTGACAAATCCTAATCTCGATGTATGACAACTCAGCAAACACCATCGGAGACACCTGTAGAGCATCTTTATAATCACCCAGTTACGTTGTGACGTTTGATAGCACACTAAGTTTCCTCTGGTATTCGGCAGTCGCATAATCTCGTAGTTATAGGAACATGTATAAGTCATGAAGAAAGCAATAGCAATAAACTAAACGATTATAGTGCTAAGCTAATGGATGGGTCTTGTCAATCACATCATTCTCTAATGATGTGATCCCGTTTATCAAATGACAACTCATGTCTATCGTTAGGAAACTTAACCATCTTTGATCAACGGGCTAGTCAAGTAGAGGCATACTAGTGACACTGTATTTGTCTATCTATTCACAGATGTACTAAGTTTCCGGTTAATACAATTCTAGCATGAATAATAAATATTTATCATGATATAAGGAAATATAAATAACAACTTTATTATTGCTTCTAGGGCATATTTTCTTCTATAAAGCGGGTAGCCCACAAGGCGCTACTGCTAGGAAGCACTACTAGGAAAACCCTTATCAGCAGCGCTGGTTATTTGGCTGTTAGTAGCGCGGGTGGGTGCGCTACTGCTACGGCGCTACAGCTATTTTTTAGCAGTAGCGCTTGTGTGAACCAGTGCTACTGCTATCTGTATCTAGCAGTAGCGCGCCTCTGCCCATCGCTACTACTAATGCTAGTAGCATGGCCCAACAACCAAACGCTACTGGTAAGCAGCGCTACTACTACTCCAATACCCCACGCTACTGCTAGTATTTTCTTTTTTTATGTTGCTGTATTCGTATTTTTACATGTTTTATACAGTTACAACATACACTGGAACTATATGAAAAAGGAATGTCTCATCATCATCATCGAAGTGGTACAACATAGTCTCATCATATCAACATAGTCTCAACACAAATGATGTCGATCTCATCATCATCTCGAAATAGCGATACAAGTTATAATGATGACATGTATCTTACATTGTCACCGTAGACACATGTTTCATCATCTACCTAAACTAAGACATACACGATAAGAGCGATCACGATGATCAAAAGCGGTATTATGTAGTAGTTTTTGTAGCGGCGCTGGTTCTGAATCCCCTGTTTTGCTATGAATCTCAAGTAACTAGCTTCGGCTTCCGCTCTGCTATCAAACCCTTTCTGGCTTCCACCGGAGAAGCCAGAGACTTGGGCCTGACACTCTGCCCACTCATCATACACACCCGGAACATGCCCTACATACACGGCATACCACTTCCTCGCCATCGTTGATCTATATACCTGTCAGAGATGCACATATATATACCTTGAAGCAAATTCAACAAAACAATTATGAAATAGAAGCAACATATATAGTAAACATAGTTAACAAATTTTATCGTACCGAAAGTAATTAACTAGAGCGCGGCACCATACATCTAATAGTTTAAATGCGTCTTGAGAGATTGAAGTTTAAATAAATGAAGTAACAAGTAACTAAACAGACACATTGTTTTTAAGCAGTGCACTCTTCCCATCTGTCCATATCCGGGAGGACAGACCCAAGCTTAGTGAAAGGCGTCATGTCCTGACGCTGTAGGGCAATGCGGGTTCGGACGTCAGCTCGCGATATTGGGCCGGCGTAGAACATCCCATTCTCTTCGAGGACATCTTCGATGATGATGGACGCAATTTCCTGTTGGATCCGGTAGAAATCATTACGAAGTCGATTATCCGGCACGGCTCCAAAGGCTTCGGCCCATCTCTGGATATGGGTATCGGATGAAGATTTCATGCAAAGTGATTGCACATCCCTTCTGTACTCCATCATTAGATGGATGACGTAGAATCCATCATTCTCACTTCTTGCTGGTTGCTGGATGCAACAGAAGTCAGTCTTGTGGGTGAAACAAAGCCCGGCCTTATTTGTTTTTTTGTGTTGGATGTAGCCACCCCGCATGCTGAAGCCCAGCATAGCTCTGTCCAGAACATACTTTATGTGTGTGTAATCTTTCTTCTGTATGTTCTTTGACGGGTCCAAATATAGAGCGCGGGAGTAATGCGGGTAAAGAACAATGAGAACGGCACGACACCCCCCGCTGCGCAAAATACATGATCAAGTTTAGTCTCCATGCATGCAAAGTAACTATTGAAATGCACGAAAGGATGTATGTGTTATAGTGCTATCCATGGATGACTTACAGGATGATAAGGTAGGAGAATCGTTTCTTTGTCATTATTGCTGACCAAGAATTCTTCAATGTACTGACTCGCATATTGACGGTTGGCGTCGTTGACTGACAAGAACCCCTCATGCATCTAGTATGGGTCCGCGACCGCAAGACCGGTGACTTGCTCTCTCCTGACGATGTAGTTCATGTGCAGCGCATCTGATGAACGACGTAAATTCGAGTGTCCTCATTTGAAACATCTGGAAGATGTAATCAAACCTCAGGAAGAAGAGGTCCGCGGGGCATGTGTGGACATACATCTTGCAACTGCTCGGCACATGAACCGTATAAAGTGGGTATCCTGGATCATCAGAGGCGAGGAGGCTTCTCTCTGTCGAAAGCACATGGTCATGGAGTCTCATGAGATCCCCTTCTATGGCAGCTAGTGCATTCGCCGGTACCATTGGCTCTCCCGCGACATGGATTAATGGCGCATGTTTCATCGGTACATGGCCAACCTTGGTCGAAGGCTGCTGGCTGCTAGAACCAACATTGCCAGCTTTATTGGATTTTCTTGCCGCTGGTCTCTTCCTCTGCTTCTACTTGGTGGGCTGAGGTGCTGGTGGGTCTGTCAGACCCTCCCTGAGCACCACCCCTAGTGTTCCGGGCTCAGCATTGGACGACTCTGGCTAAGTAGTTGAGCTTGGGTGGAGCCGGCATCTGGAGGCGTGTCCTGCGAGGATTGCATGAACAAAGACTTCTTGCACTCCCGAGGACGTTCCGGCTCTGGTACATGCATCTCATATTCATATGGTTAACTCGTTATTACTTCATTGTCAAAGGCAGTATTGAAATACTGGTTAGGGTCATCGTTGGCATCCTCCATGTCATGATCCCTATCCTCTTCCATGGGGAAGATGGCATCATCTGCCGGCGGAACGGTTGGCCCTCCTTCCTCATGTCTCTCGATCTCAGCAAGCAGCCTGGGGCGATGGTTGTACTTGTGTAGGTGGTGTTGTGGTCATACCTTCATGAGGTCCCGTTGGTGTGCTCCCGGCCACCTCGACACGAAGAAGATTTTTCGACCATAGGATCGGCCAATTTTTGCATTGGACAAGCTGCGTGGGGGTCTCGTCATCCTCTCCATCGGTTTGTATCGGACGAGGGAGACCCTCATAGCCCGCTTTCACACTCGCCACGGAGACCCTTAAGGCATTATCAGGCATCTGCCGGCGGTGAAACAATCGATCCTTAGGCTTCACTACAGTACCCTTCCCCACATCCACTAACCCGCCCTTCATGTTGTAAAGGAGGGTGCACGGAGTGGAGTCGGCCTAGAAAGACATATACGTGCGGCGTCAGAGATCCAAAAAGAACGGCAACTGAAGATTAATTAATTAGTTGAGTTGATGAAGGTGCGACGACACGTATTTACCGTTAGGGCGTCGAGCTCAGCCAATGTCGACGGCCCGACATTCAAGCCAGAGACGGAGCTACGGCTGCTATGAGAGCTGGGCGCAGGAGCAGGTGCTGGAGGAGGTGCGGGTGCGGTTGCCATACTAGGTACGGGTATGGGTGCGATGTTCATTGAGTGGCTCCCGGTGAAGCTGGGCATGGGAAATTCACTTGGTGGCACATTTGGATTTTGTTGCACCCATGTGACCACTGTTGGAATGAAGGTTGTAAAGGCATCCACGAAATCAGATCTACAGGCAGCGATTATCTCAGCTTTGGTCTCAGCTTTTGCTTTCTCCATCGCCCGCGCCACCTTCTCATCGATAGTCACTTGACTGAACTTCTTTCTCTGTCTTTTGGCCTCGGGGTCCTCGCTATAATAGTACTTCCAAGTGGCCCCATCCGCGGCGCCATGCACACGTCCATATTGCGGCCGCTGGCCGGCGGGTGTCCCATCATTATATTCATAGCCCGGTTGAAAGGAGTGTCCCACTTGTACTTCGCCGACGACTGAGTCGATTGAGTCGACGAGTCGCTCTCGGCCGCCACAAGCTTGTGTTGCTCTCTCTGCAAAATGGACCGTGAATCATTTACGAATGCGACTAGAATGTAGTAGACTTCGTTGATCAGAACCTAATATGTAAGGTGGTAAAAGGATAATTACCAGTATTCTCATGAATTTCCTAGTCGGCCCGTCGGTGAAAAAAATCCTTTTCTTGGGGTCCCACGAGAATCGGGCCCTGATGAATTTGTGCTCCTGCTGGTCGGTGAACTCAGCCAATGGGTTTGGGATCCCCTGACGTTCACGTTCTGCGTCCTCCTTAGCCCACACGGGCCTCTTTCCCATGTAACCACGACTTCCAAGGCGGTGGTTCCCCATGTTCTTTGCCTGCAGCTGCTTGCCTCTGTCCGACCTGGCCTTGGCAGCTTCTTCATTGCAAGTCTCCTTGAACTTTTCAAAGTCCTCTATCGTAATTTTCGGATTGTCTGCAACAATCTCGGTGTAGGTTTCATGGTCTACTTGAATCTCCTTTTTCACCCTAGTTTTCGAAGCGCTCAATGCATTGCTGAACTTCCCTAGGGCTTTGTTGTTATTTTTTTTCATGGCATGATCATCCCATGGGTCGACTTCGTCATTACGACCGGGGAACAGGAATCTTGCGTGCAACCTAGTTAGAAGCAGCTTCTTCAACTGACCATTCTTCCGTATTTTTGTGGTGTTGATGTTAGCGGTATCCCGTAGGATGCATGCTAGTTGGTTGCCGTAACACGCTGCCACTTCTCGCGGCTCTATTGGCTCGAACTCGCCAGGGTGCACCGCCGTGACCACCAGTCTTCCGGTGCCGAGCTCATTTGGGCGTCGTGTCCTCTTTTCCTTCTTTCCCTCACTGGCTTGGGAGGTCCCACCTTCCGTGCTATAGTTAGGAACATCATCAACGCCAGTCTCAGTGCCGGTGTCGTTGGTGGCATCAGTGTCGGCGCCAGCGCCACCACCGTCGTCATCCGTCGGACACCCAGCTTCCTGTCTCTCCTGATCCGCCAAAAAGTCGAGGTAGGCGTGTGCTCGACCTAATTGGGAGTGAGAACCTCCGGCCTCATCGGTGTCGGTCATGTTTCCTAGGGTTCAATGTCGTAGTCGTTTAATTATCGAGCTTCATATAATAAAGTGAATAATGACAAAAAGTAGCGACCTTTGTTTTGCGAAATGTCGTTCATTCCCGTCGCGACAAATCTCAAGCACTCGATATGTCCAACTTTCTAGCACAAGTCATGCCGAAATTCACGGGAAATTTCGGCATGACCTTTGCTAGAAAGTGCACTTATAGAGCGCCTGAAATTTGCCGGAATAGAAATGAATCAACATTGCCAAATCATCAATATAAGCAGCAAAACTGATCTCACTACATAGAAGATCTCAATAGCAGCCAAATCATCACACACACACTGAATTAACTGAATCATGCATGATTCAGTTAACTGAATTTACTGTCAATAGCAGCAGCACACATGCATCAATAGCAGCAGCACACATGCATCAATATTAACACTAACTGAATTTCAAAAACAGCAGCAGGACACATGCATCAATATTAACACTAACTATCACTGGGCTAACACTAACACTAACAGCAATTAACTAACTAGCACTAACAACAAATTAAGCTAACTAACACTAACTAACAGAAACATCAATTAAATTAAGCTAACTAACACTCGGAAGGGGAGGGAAAGGCACCTGTCTAGTGCTAGCTGGCGTTGCTGGGCGTCGCTGGCTGCTTCACGGAGGGAGGCGCTGAAGGGGTCGGGGTCGGTGGCCGGCGTCGGGGTCGCCGGGGTCGCCGATCTGCAGAGAGCGGGAGGGGGTCAGAGAGAGAGAGAGAGAGAGCCGGGGCTGAGGGGTCGGAGAGGAAGGAAGAGGGAGGGGGGCATACCGGAGCGGGTGGGGTCGGGCGGGCGGGCGGGCTGGCGTCGGTGGCGTATGGGCGGGGCGGGCTGGCGTCGGCGTGGGCGTGGGCGGGCGGGGCTGGCGTCGTGGCGGGCGGGCGGGCGGGCGGGCGGGGCTGGGCGGTGGCGTGGGCGGGCAAGGCCGGGTGGAGTCAAGAGGGGATCGAGCGGAGCGAGTGAGAGAGAGTCGAGGGATCGAGCGGACCGGTGCTATAGCTAATCTTAGCTATAAGCGGCGTGTTGGCAAAACGCGCTATAGCTAACTTACCTATAGCGCTGGTCCAGCAAAAACGCGCTACTGCTACTTCTTTTCTATATTTATTTTTTATTTCCTTTTTCTTAGCTATAGCGCTTCCCTGGATAAAACGCGCTACTGCTAACTCTTTTTTTTTTCTTGTTTTCTTTTTTTTTCTTGCATTTCATTTTCCACAACTTATTAGTTCCTTTTTCTTTTTCTTTTCATTTCATTTTGCAAAACTTCCATTCTTTTCCTTTTTCTTTTTCTTTCGTTTGCACTTTTCTTTTTCTTTTTCTTTCATTTTGCAATATACCATTGTTACCCTCCGGATAATAATTAGTATAATATATATCTTACATCATTTGACCGCTATCGGCGGTATACAAAATAGCTAGACACACACAAACTTTGGGATTAGTTTGTCAGCTTGGGCGACGACGACGCTTCACACTGATCTTCTTCCCTCTTTTGTTCGTTGTCGAATAATTGAGCCCATGGTCGTGACTTTTCCTTCTCCGGGGATTACGATCTTTCGTAGGTAATGTAGTCTTCATTCTTCTTTTGACATATGTTTCGTCGTCATCAGCATCATCTTCCCTCATCGGATCACCGTACTGGTCATAGTCTTCCTCATTGGCGACTCCATCCATTCCGGCGATGCTCCTTTTGCTTCTCCTCACGACAACACGGCTGGGATTGATCGGATTAGTTATGAAGAAACATCGTGTCACGTGTCTAATGTGTACCCATGGCTCATTTTTGGCGATGGCGTTGACGGTACCGCTATCATCGGAGTCGGGTATACACATGGTAGTGAAATGTCAGTTTTCTCTGTGTACATTTTTAGCCCATCTGACACGGAACATCGTCACGTTATGCAATCCAGAGTAGTTAAGCTCCCATATCTCTTCGACCCTTCCGTAATATCTTTCAATTACATTCCTGGTCATGGCTTCCATCGTCACCCCTCTGTTTTGGTCATTACTGTTTTTATCTTTCTCCTCCGTGTAGAACGTGTATCCGTTGATATCGTATGCTTGATAAGTCGCGAGGTTGGTCGAGGGGCCATGTGCTAAGGCGTATATGAGTGTTCCGTTCGGACAACCCTCGTCCAGGGGATTAGCCAGAACTCGCTCTTTGAACCAACGCAAGAAAGTGGAGTTGTGCTCTCTAATAACTTCAGCGTCCGTCCTGTGCACCCCACGGTCACGGTACTTCTTTGTGATGGTCTCTTTGTGCAGTGTCACAAAATCTTCTAGCACATCTAGGTGTTGTAGCACTACTAAGTTTGCCCTGTCATGGTCGTTTTGTCGGCCCGAGCGTAACACATTCACATCCCTATGACCGATGGTGTGACCTTCGCCTTCGAGCCTTCCACGGTGCTTGTTGACGGGCAAACCAACAACAGGGTCTTTGGTCAGATAACTCTCATAGAAAGAGATGCACTCTTTGGGCAGATATCCCTGGGCTATGCTTCCATCTGGACGGGACATGTTACGAACAAATCCTTTGATTACCCCATTCATCCTCTCGAACGGCATCATGCTATGCAGGAATGTCGACCCTAGGTTGATGATGTCATCCACGATGTGGACACATAGATGCACCATGACATCAAAGAACGCGGGCGAGAAGTACATCTCTAGCTCATTCAGTATGACAACAATCTCTTCCTGTAGCCTATGGAGTTGCTTCACACTGATTGACTTTCGAGAGATAGCATCAAAAAGTGGCATAGGTCAGTAAGCGTGTCACGCACATGTGTGTCCATAATCCCTCTAAGTGCAACCGGGAGTAACTGCGTCATCATCACATGACAGTCGTGAGACTTCATCCCACTGAACCTTTTTTTCTTAGTGTCCAGATATCTGCTTATCTTCCCACAGTATCCGGAACTAACTTTGATTCCGGCAAGGCACTTGAACAATTGATCGACCTCCTTCGGATCTAAGGTGAAGCAAGAGGGGGGAAATATTGTTCTTCCTTCTTGTTTACTTTTTTGCCCCTATCTTCCGTCTCCATCTCCGTCTCGGTCTCCTCTGACGACCTTTTACCGGGCATTTGAAGATCTTTCCTGATTTTCAAAAATTCCAAGTCTTTTCTTGCCTTCGGCCCATCCTTGGTCCTCTCCGGCATGTTCATCAATGTTCCAAGCAAACTCTCAAGGATATTTTTTGTGATATGCATTTGATCAAGGCTATGAGGCGTGTCGAGTATGGGCCAGTATTCCAAGTCCCAGAAAACAGATCTCGTCTTCCATATCTTCAGCAGGGGCTCCGGCGCCTTTTTCTTCGTCTTTCCCGGCGAGGGGCACTCTTCCCAGTTCTTCAATAACTCATATATTTCTACACCGCTACGCTTACGTGGAGGACCTCGATGCTCAGCCTTACCATTGAAATAGATCTCCACGATTTCTCCATGGGTCATCCTTCTCGAGCCATCTTTGATGCCCCATGTACATGATTTTCGAAGACCCGCCATCTTTCGATAGCTGCAGAGAAGTTGTATCATCCATGCACCTCGTGCATCCGCAATATCCGTGGCACACCTGGCCGGAGAGATAGCCGTAACCGAGATAGTCCTGCACCGTCGTGATCAGCACGGCTCTCATGTAGAAATACTCTCCTTTGCTTGCATCCCATGTCTTGGCCGGCGTTGTCCATAAGGTCTGTAACTCCTCTTTCAGTAACCCGAGATACAGATTTATATCATTTCCCGGTTGTCTCGGCCCTTGAATAAGCATAGCCATGTGTATGTATTTTTCCTTCATGCACAACCAGGGGGGAGGTTGTACATCCATACAAACACGGGCCATGTGCTATGATTGGTGTTCTGGTTGCCAAATGGATTCATGCCATCACTACTAGCGCCAAGCACGATGTTCCTTGGATCATTTGCAAAAAATTCAAATTCAGCATTTAATGCTCTCCGCTGGCTAGCATCTGCAAGGTGTAGTCTCAGCTTTGGTTCATCTCCGTCATCTGGCTTCACCCTCTCCGCGTGCCAGCGCATAAGCTTTGCTTCCTGAGGATCTATGAAATACCGCTGTAGACGCCGAGTGATCGGAAAGTACCATACAACTTTCTGTGGAGCTTTCTTTCCGGCCTTTTTATATCGTGAAGCATTGCACTTTGGACAGATGGTTTTTTCCGTGTGCTCGTTCTGATATATGATGCAATCATTGATGCATGCGTGATATCTAATATGTGGTAGATCAAGAGGGCACACGATTTTCTTTGCCTCCTCGACACTAGTAGGACACAGGCTTCCCGCGGGAAGAACCTTCTTTAGGTACTTCAGAAGCTCATCCAGGCTTGTATCTGTCCATTTGTTTTTTGCCTTCATCTTTAGAAGTTCTAGTGTGAAACTCAAGCGGGTCACCTCGGGATTATTGCAACCATCCTACATGCGGGTCCCGCATGACTGAACTTAGTAGCGACGAATACGGTGGCGTGTCCGCGTCTTCTCCGCCTTGAACTGCCTCTTCGCCATCGACATTTCCGAGGTCGTCTTCCTCTTCGGGCACATAATCGGTCATCTCTTCGTCTGGTGGCCCCATGTCGTTATTTCCTGCCCCGTCGATGTCCTCATCATCATCATCATCATCATCATCATCTTCTTCTTCTTCACTTATCCACTGAGTATGGCCATGCATGAAACCATGCATGAGCAGGTGCGCCTTGAATTTACCACCCTCAAAGGGGTCGAGCCTGACTATTCCTTTGCATTTTCGACACGGACATAAAACATCCCTCATTCTTTTTTCATACATGTCATCCACAGTGGATTGCCAGTATCTTTCCACCATCCTTCCATTGACCTTCATGATCACCTACGGGCGGAGCAAATATTATAACCACGTATATATGCATGCATGGATCAAATTCATACAAAAATTCGGCATGACCTTCCCTAAACATAGGACATATTGAGTTTGCCCGAAGTTCGCCGAAACGGAATTGAATCGACATTTCGGCAAAACATAGGCAACTCATGTCACCCACATTATTTCATCAAATACACAATGTAGTCAACTCAAATTATGCCACACACAATTCGGTATATATATTCTCATATCGCCCATATATATATATAGTTTCGGTCCTATCCACACAAACACCTTTTTTTGCTCACCTATGTGTCGAGAGGGATATCGAGCACATTTCTTCTTAATTACCTAGTAGCTCTAGATATATAGATCTAGCTAGCTAGCTAGCTAGGGAGAGAGAGAGAGAGAGCTAGCTAGCTAGGGAGATAGTGGGAGAGGAGAGGGAGAGAAGAGGGAAGGCATTAATGGAAGTGGGAGGAGGGAAAAGAAGAGGGGAGGGAGGGCATTAATGGAGGGGTGGTGGTGGAGGGCACAAAGAAAAGGGGATGGTGGAGGGTAAAGAAGAGGGGAGGGAGGGGCTCTAATGGAGGGGTGGTGGAGGGGCAAAGATGAGGGGAGGGAGGGGGGCTCTAATGGAGGGGTGGTGGAGGGGCAAAGAAGAGGGGAGGGAGGGCTCTAATGGAGGGGTGGTGGGGGGGGAGCATTGAAAGGAACAAGCAAGGTGCAACGAATGGGGGAGAAAGGAAGGGGGAAGAAGAGAGGGGAGGAAGAAGGGGAAAGGTGGTAGGTGGCTGGCGGGCATAGCAGTAGCGCGGGTCACCCATACGCGCTACTGCTATGGCAGCTTGCAAAATATCTACAGCTAGGGTTGCACTACTTATAGCGCTGGCCAGAAACACACGCTACTGGTAAAATGTTATACATAGAAAAATTAGCAGTAGCGCACTCAGTAAAACAGGCGCTATAGATACTATACTAGCAGTAGCACAGGTTGGAGGACAGGCGCTGCTGCTATCTTTTGACCAGGGGGTGTGGTGTGTTACACTTAGTAGTAGCGTGGGCCCAGGTAAGAAGCACTGCTGCTAACATGTACCAATAGCGTTGTTTGTAGCCAGCGCTACTACTAGCTACTAGTAGCGTTGGGTTGCAAACAAACGCTACTGGTAAACTTCTATCTATAGGCATTTTCCTAGTAGTGAAGGTGTAGTAGTAGCGCCGGGAGTCTAAAGCACGCTACTGCTATGCAGGATAGTGCGCGCCCCACCCGCACTACTGCTGAACATTACCTATAGCACCGTATTAGTAGCGCGCTCCCCCGCGCCACTACTACGCCTCCAACCCGCACTACTGCTAGGATTTTTCCTAGTATTGTATATAGCCGTTGTCATTGCTGAACTCCTATGCATTGTCTGGAACTAAATATCCCCCCCATCACTGTCAGTAGAGGAACTCCGCCAGAACCTACTTCATACAACACCAACTGGGCATGAGTCACCTTTGTTAGAGATACGATAGGCAAATTAAACGACGAAGAACGAAATCAACACAGTAGACATGTGATTTTAACATGGAAAACCCCTCCAACATGAAGGAGAAAAAACCACTGGCGTCAGCCAACAAATCTTCACTATATTAGGGGAGGTTACAAACGCCGGGGATTTACAACTGATCAACTTATCCCGTGCGGTGGCTTACACGAGGTATATATTTCACAGGTGACCTAGGTCAATATTGATCCGTACCGCGGGGAGGCGTCCCTGACGGGGGCGGCCTACATGGGCTAACTTCAGACTTCACTACACTCCGCTTCGGCCCAAGCCTACTGGCGACGTCCCTCGCAGCGCTCGCTCGTCAGAAGTTAGCCTTTATCTTTATACTTGAATTTGGTGCATAACATGCCTAGCTAGCATGTCAATGGGTGCTTTCTGCTCTGAGGTATTCTTCATAGGAAACTGCAAGCAGTATGAACTGGATGCTATATATAATATCAATCCTTAAAGCCGTTTGTATATGGCCACATATGAACACAAAAAAGATATACATGAGTTACATTACATGGGTTTTGGATCATAATTACATTGGCAGTCCTCGTCGCTTCCTCCCTTGCAAGGAATTATCTTCACGTGTACCCTGAGCATTACATGTAACAAGACGAGCAAATGAGTTATAAGGGGGCATCCTTGATTCCCATGAAATTAGAATGAAATCTTCTTTGGGTCTAACATTAGGATCTGTTAGAAGTTCCCCCATTGTCACACCTGGTAGTTCCTCCTTGATTGTAACATTAATTGTATAACGTCTCATGCTAAGTGGATGCAAAGCAACGTTCGTTATGTCCACTAGATGGCCTTGTTCTAGAAGTGTGGCTGGGATCACACCATATATGGAGAGGTTTCTTTTAATAAATCTTCTTCCCTTGTCTAATATGCAAAGCCAGAACTGGATATCGAGGTTCCTTCTCAACACATCTGCATACATATTTGTTGCAACAAGTGTGCCTTGCATACTGTGCAACTCCTTGGCAAACTCATCTGCTATTTGTACTAGTCGTGGATGCTCTACAGAGTCTACACTCCCGAATGCCAGTGTCTTGAAAAGGTACCTCAACTCATCATAAGACAGAACGCTTAGGAAAATAGGATGCACTGATCCAAACCGGCCTAATGTTTTAAGTTTACTTATAATGATGATCTTGTTTCCTCTACTGATTCTTATTGGAAACGAGTGAAACTTTTTCCAGTCATCGTCACTTACATCACAAGCAAACTCAATAACTACCAATGGCATCCCAAACATGGTCCTTCTATTGTCAAGTATTGTCAACAGGCTATCTCCATTCAAGCCCAAAATAGAGGAGAAGCATGAGCGGACCCTATCATTGCTACACACATGAGCAACCAATGTTTTCTTCCCAACTCCAACACCACCTATGATTGGGAGAACTGCCAGTGCATGATCACCAGGAGATTCATTGTGCCCCAACAAGAAGTTCAAGAGCCTTCGTTTTTCAGCATGTCTGCTGAACAGGAAGTTGTTGGTGTAAAGATAAACATCACATAGCCTACGAGACATCCGCTCGCATCCACCCAGAAGCACAACGAATTCTACCATGTTAGCCACAACAATTTCTAAGATCTCCAAAGCACCATCCGAATCAAGGTGCATAGCCTTGTCATCCTTCTCAGTTTTTGTTTGAGAACGCTTGAAAGGAATGGCTAAATGTGAGCTGCTGCTAGATGAGTCATTGATGCTAACCTTCTCAAAGCCTGCAATGTCCTGGAGGCTTTGGTACCTCAAGGTGTCCAACACGCGGTATCCATTGTACATGGCCCCTGAGAGCATCTTGAGCTGCAACAGCATCCCAGAGTTGGTTATGTACCGTCCATCCGCCTCCTCGACGATGATGCCGAGTCTCATCAGGAGGTGCTGCAGTCTCTCCACCATCTTCTCTGATTGTGCATGGCTCAAGGAGTGGTACTTGTTTTTCAGGAAGGAGATGAAACGACTCACTAGTTCACCCGTGACTGCAGATATGGCAACCTCCATGGCAAGCAGGAAGACGATCAATGAGGGAAGCTGCTGGCCTGTTTATCTGGAGTCTGGACAAATTGGCTAACCTCTGTCAAGACATACAAAGGTTATTCACAAAATAGAAAAATCTCCAAACTATTGACTCCGACGAGTTCAAGGGTGGATGACACACGGCTGCTAGCATATATCGTTGTAAACTACATGTACTTGTGTTGTATATTGGCCTAGTGCCCCATGGAATACACTAGTTGTTCCTTGCAAAATTACGCGAGAACGACATGCCAACTGTCCAAGCATCATGAAAACATTGACTTATATTTTTTATTATGTTCATATATAGTAGGTAGGTCCCAATTAATATTTTTTGACACCAACATGTATATTTTAATTATCTTTGCAATTGTTTTTCATTAAACTGGTTTCACATTTTACACGGCATCCACTATATGTGTGTTCTACTCTAGCAAAGTTTGTTGGTGGGTCTTGTTTGAGTTTTTGCAGATGAACTTCACTAAAGAAAGCATGGCAATACTCCTTGGCAGGGAAATAGTATGCGCCCTTTTTATCTTGGTCTGTGATGATGACAATTACAACTGCATACTTTGAATCCTTGTGCACAAGTACATATTTTTCTTTCAATTTTAAACACAAGGGTGGAGCTGAAGGCACCTTTTATTGAGCAGACACATTTTACATCAGGGAGCTACAGGTGTCCTTAGGTTGAGAAAACAGGGGCGAGGATGAGGCTAGGGTTTTGTAATGATACACTAGATGTAGACAAAAAAATGTTTCAATTTATCTAACTGAAGGAAATATAATCTAGAGGCAATAATAAAGTTATTATTTATTTCCTTAATTCATGATAAATGTTTATTATTCATGCTACAATTGTATTAACCAGAAACATGATACATGTGTAAATACATAGACAGAGTGTCACTAGTATGGATCTACTTGACTAGCTCGTTGATCAAAGATGGTTATGTTTCCTAGCCATAGATAAAGAGTTGTCATTTGATTAACGGGATCACATCATTAGGAGAATGATGTGATTGACTTGACCCATTCCGTTAGCTTAGCACTTGATCATTTAGTATGTTGCTATTGCTTTCTTCATGACTTATACATGTTCCCAAGAGTAGAAAAAGGGCCTGTTGTCCCGGTTGGTAAGGGCCTTTAGTCCCGGTTGGTGAACCGGGACTAAAGGGTCGGTACTAATACCTCCCCCCTTTAGTCCCGGTTCAATCTGTAATCGGGACTAAAGGTCATGCCACGTGGGGCTCACCTTTAGTCCCGGTTGGTAACACCAACCGGGACTAATGGAAATTATATGATTTTTTTTTGAAAATTTTTTTTTGAAATTTTTTTTGAATAATTTTTTATTTTCAAATTTCTGAATTATTTTAATCCCTAATCTCTAATCAGCACCCCTCATCACTGCTCAATTTATCATCTTCTCTAATCACCCTCATCATTCCAAATCACCTAACTTCCCAAACGGTCACCCATCCTCCCACTCCCCCAGCCTGAGCACGCTTAACTTCCGGGTTCTATTCTCCCTCGTTTCCAAGTCTGCACTTGTTGTTTTCCTGACAATAGTAAGATGTCAATCCTATTAACCCTCAGGAATTTTGCTTGAGCATGAATTGACACATTTCACTGTTTGAGTTTCAAACTATTGTTTTCAAAAACAATAATTATTTAGAAAACAATAGTTATTTTAAATAATTAGTTTGACCATGGTTTGACTATAGTTTGACCACAGTTTGACCAGATTTGACCAAAATTCAAAATAACTGAACAAATTATTTAGTAACACTAATATTCTAGAATAATTAGTTTGACCATGTTTTGACCATGTTTTGACCATAGTTTGACCATAGTTTGACCACAGGTTGACCAGATTTGACCAAAATTCAAAATAACTGAATAAATTATTTAGTAACACTAATATTCTAGAATAATCAGTTTGACCATTGTTTCACCACAGTTTGAAATTTTTTCGATTTTTCAACTCTAGATATTAAAAGCCCCGTAACTTTTTTTTTCATTAGGTTTTTGAGGATTTTGAAAATGTTTAACGGGGTTCCCCGTTAAATTTGGATGTAACTTTTCGAGTAGATGATTTTTCATATAAAAAACTTTTTCATCCGAGTTAGTATGCCAAAGTTATGCCCATATTTACAACTTTCAGAGAGATTTTGCAAATAAAGTCAAAATTCATATTTGCAATTTTTCCCAACAACTAGACCACATATCACATGGGAAACTTATTTTCTTTTATTTTTTTTACATAACCATCAATTGATTTTATTTTTTATAAAATTGAAAAAGGCGATCCACGGGGTGGAGAGTTTGAAAATGGGACCTTGAGTACCGGTTCGTGGCACGAACCGGGACTAAAGGTCTCAACCATATTAGTCCCGGTTCGTGCCTCAAACCGGGACTAAAGGTCTACTCTTTAGTCCCGGTTTGAGGCATGAACCGGGACTAATGGTATCGATTTTAGTCCCGGTTTGAGGCACAAACCGGGACTAAAGGGCATAGGTGAACCGGGACTAATGCCTTAGCCGCACGAACCGGGATAAATGCTCACATTAGTCCCGGTTCTGGATTGAACCGGGACTAATGGGCTAAACCGGGGTGGACGAAAGCCCTCTTTTCTACTAGTGTCCTATGACTATGAGATTATGCAACTCCCGTTTACCGGAGGAACACTTTGTGTGCTACCAAACATCACAACGTAACTGGGTGATTATAAAGGTGCTCTACAGGTGTCTCCAAAGGTACTTGTTGGGTTGGCGTATTTCAAGATTAAGATTTGTCACTCCGATTGTCGGAGAGGTATCTCTGGGCCCACTCGGTAATGCACATCACTATAAGCCTTGCAAGCATTGCAACTAATGAGTTAGTTGCGGGATGATGTATTACGGAACGAATAAAGAGAATTTCCGGTAACGAGATTGAACTAGGTATTGAGATACCGACGATCGAATCTCGGGCAAGTAACATACCGATGACAAAGGGAACAACGTATGTTTTTATGCGGTTTGACCGATAAACATCTTCGTAGAATATGTGGGAGGCAATATGAGCATCCAGGTTCTGCTATTGTTTATTGACCGGAGAAGTGTCTCTGTCATGTCTACATAGTTCTCGAACCCGTAGGGTCCGCACGCTTAAAGTTCGATGACGATTTGTATTATGAGTTATGTGATTTGATGTACCGAAGGTAGTTCGGAGTCCCGGATGAGACCGGGGACATGACGAGGAGTCTCGAAATGGTCGAGACGTAAATATCGATATATTGGACGACTATATTCGGACATCGCAAAGGTTCCGAGTGATTCGGGTATTTTCGGAGTACGGGGAGTTACGGGAATTCACCGGGAGAAGTATTGGGCCTTAATGGGCCATACGGGAATAGAGGAGAGAGGCCAAAAGGAAGGAGGCGCCCCCCTCTGGTCCGAATTGGACAAGGGGTGCAGCCCCCTTTTCCTTCTCCCTCTCCCCCTCTTTCCTTCTCTCCTACTCCGGAAAGGAAAGGGGAATCCTACTAGGACTTGGGAGTCCTAGTAGGACTCCCCACACTTGGCGCGCCCCCTCTAGGGCCGGCCTCTCCCTTGCTCCTTTATATACGGGGGCAGGGGGCACCCCATAGTGACAACAATTGAGCCCTTGGATCTCTTAGCCGTGTGCGGTGCCCCCTCCACCATAATCCACCTCGATAATATCGTAGCGGTGCTTAGGCGAAGCCCTGCGTCGGTAGAACATCATCATCGTGACCACGCCGTCATGCTGACGGAACTCTTCCTCAAAACTCGGCTGGATCGGAGTTTGAGGGACGTCATCGAGTTGAACGTGTGCTGAACTCGGAGGTGCCGTGCGTTCGGTACTTGATCGGTCGGATCGTGAAGATGTACGACTACATCAACCGCGTTGTGCTAACGCTTCCGCTTTCGGTCTACGAGGGTACGTGGACACACTCTCCCCTCTCGTTGCTATGCATCACCATGATCCTATGTGTGCGTAGGAATTTTTTTGAAATTACTATGTTCCCCAACACTAACAGCAAAAAGTCTTTATATTTCACTCCTTCTGATCACTAGTACTCCTTATCTAATACTCCAAAACCTTTATAATAGCTCTAAAGGGCTCCCTTTTTAGGGAATCTTCTAGAGTTCCTTCAATTTATCTACTTCAAATGTTTACATGGTTCAGCAACTGCGCCATCCAGTAACTTGCCCATCCTGGTTCTTCCATATCTGGTCGTACAATTAATGAACTCCTGCGCTGAAATCGACATGATATACATGATCAGATATCGCATATGCAATTTAACTAGTTGCATACTCAAAATGCATCTACAGAGAGCTAGCTAATGAATGTTCCATGCATGATGCATCTGCATTCTTGAGGGATCGGCACGAGTACGTGCAAGAAGTAATGAAGCTAGTAGCTACCTTTAACAAGGGAGCTGTTCCATGACAACGGTCTGTTAATTCTAAAATGTTCAACTGGATGTGTGGCATCCACTGGCTAGCTATTGCATGTGCAGTTCTGCAAGCATGTGAGATTTCATAGATATTTGTGCTTAGCTTCGATCTAGTTTGTTATGGGGGTAGCAGAATGAGAATATTCCTTCTTATCTTTGTAAAAAAAAGAGCTATAATTTAGGCCACTACGGATTGCAATTTTTTTCTAAAACACAATTGCACATATTTTTTACTACAGCTGCACGCTTTCTAAACATCTACCTTAACTAAGAACAAAAACACAGGTGTGCAATTCTGTATATTTTTATTATGCTACAAGGATTATATTCTTTCTAAGGGGTTACGTTCACTAGTATCAAAAAATTGTATTTGTAACTTTTTATTTGGTTTTGTTATGTTCACTAGTATGAAAAGAGTTATGTTATACTCATTGGTTTATTATGGCCTGGAATTCCTGTTGCTGGGATAAAAATAGACCAGATAAAGGGGGTAAATTTTTAGCCTCAAACCTCTGAAACTGATAACAGTATATAAATATGAGTTTTGCAAGTCCCTTCGGCGCTCTGCCTGCAAGAGGAGAGCATCACCATTGCTCTTTAAGTTCAGAGAGCTAACAATTTGCTTCAGAAAAAGTAGGTAAAAGTTTTCTTGAGCTGAAACCAATCTGCATGAAGGCCATCAGAAAAGGTTCTTGCGAAAGCTTTTGGTGAAGAAAATGAAAATTGAAAAATAGAGGATGACAAACCTTATGACATGACAGATGAACAGAGCCCACTACAATGCCCAACTACCAAAGAAAGCTATATGCCAAGCACAAATACCTGAGCCTCCTGATGTTCTAGGAATTGGTTGGCGGTGTTGTCATGTTCCAGGCCAGCCTAGATCTGCTAGACGGAGTTTGGCAGCATGATCAGCATGGCGCTGCACAGCTTCCCATTCATACAGGGCAGAAGGCATCGCTGTTTTCATCCTGTTGCTACTGCTGCAGTGGCTGCAGAAGGAGCCATGGAACAAACCCGATCCGGTGGCACCTCCAGCTCCTTGCCATTCACATGGCACTTTGACAGACTCATCCTTTCCAACCAAACATACCTAGTTAATCCAAGTCCACTGCATTCGCTGAAATCGTCATGCCACTGCAGCAGAAGAAACAGGAACCAGAACAGCATGATGGTACTTCAAAAAAAAAGAACAGAATGGACGTGCCTTGGGTCACATTAATTTGGGACACCTATTATGCTGCTTCGCCACCACAGGTCACGCAAAGCTGTGGCTCATTTTGGTGGAGGGATGTCATGAGCTTGTACACCAACTTCTGCAAGTTAGCCGTCCCACAAGTGCACGTTGGCAACACGGTGGTTTTTTGGTTTGATCGATGGCAGCTGGGTAATAATGTGGTTCTTTTGAGTGAGCAGTTCCCTAGGCTTCATTCTTTTGTCATTGATGACACAATCACAGTCAGAGAATTTATGGAGCTTCCAGAGATCTCGAAACATTTCCATCTGCCACTGTCTCAAGAGGCCTATTCTGAACTAACTCATCTTCAGGATTTGCTGTCTTTAGTCAGCTTGAACGGGGAGCGTAAGGACATATGGAAGTGGCCATCTAAAACTGGGGAGTTTAAATCAAAGTTATATTATGAGTCTTGCTTCTCCCATCTGGTGGTTGATCCCATCTTCAAATGGATTTGGAAGTCAGCTTGCAGGCTCATGTTTAAAGTGTTTGGATGGCTTCTTCTAATGGACCGTTTGAATACTAGGGATATGATGCAATGCAGGAACTGGATCATCCAGGATGATACGTGAGTTCTTTGCCTCTGTTCTTCACATGAGGATCGTGCACATCTTTTCTTTGCTTGCAACTTCAGCCAAAGGGTTTGGAATTACATTGGGATTTCTTGGAATGCTCAACCAAACCAGAATACATATGAGATGGCTCTTGCTCCTAGGAGGGATTTTGGTCATCCTTTCTTCACTGAGGTGGTTTTTACTGCTACCTGGAATATCTGGACACAAAGGAATGGGAAAATCTTTAGAAATGAGAGACCTACCTTCATTTCTTGAAGGAGGAATTTCATACATGATATTTCTCTATTAGCTCATAGAATCAAATGTAAATATAAGGATAGCTTAGTTCTCTGGATAGCCTCTCTCTCATAGGCTTCTTGTAAGTATTTTTTTTCTTTGTTTTCTGGTTCACTATAATTATGTAAACCTCTTATTACTTTTTATTAAAGCACTGTGAGGCTGTTGCCTTGCAGTACATAGTCAAAAAAGAACAACATGATGGTTTTCTCACTCAACAAAAATCCTCACAGAAGGGAACACATGATCGCCATTAGTGAATCAACAGTCTGACAAAAGGCTTGAGCTGCTCACATGGTCTTGCTCAGGTAAGGATTTCGGCCATAAACCTTGAGGGACATTCAGGACGTGGGTAGCCTTTGGCAAGAGCTTTTTTGGTCTTCAACTGCTTGAACAGCCCAGGGTACTTCGTATCACTCGACGCCTAATTCACCCCACTTGTGCCTGACCATGCCCATTTTGTTTACATGACCGGCCCAGAACAATTTATGAGTGAACTCGTGTTTATTTTTCAGAGTATGCAAATGGTGAACACTTGCTCTGTAACTTCCTGATTGCGGCATAGCTATGGGATGTTCTCTCTGATATAGTTTTTTTCCATGCAGGATATATTGGCGTCCATGTTTCCATCTATTGACTGTCACCGGGCAAAGCCTCAGTTTCTACTCTGAACGTCACCTCTACGGCCGCTATTCGGTTCTTATGGCGCGTTCGGAACACTCTTTGTTTTCAAGCATGAAAACAACCTGGGGCAAGGATGGTGAAGTTACTCAAGCAGTGGAAGCCTCTCTGCAAACCAGCTTTGACCCTCCTCGACAGCTGCGTCCTGATGCCTGAGAGGAAATGAGGCGAACTTCTACGCATTGCCTGGACCTGAAGCCCCTCTCCCCATTACCGTCCCTTTTTCTTAAAGGAGGAAGACCCCCGGCGATGCATACAACCATTTTATTAATTATTAAAATAAGACCTTACAAAGTCATAAAACAATAAGACTAAAGCCATCGTCTAAGCAACATCTGTCGCTACTCCTATCCAGTTGATAAAGGGGCGCTGATAGTCTGTGCCTAATACCAAACAGACCTCGCAGCCAGACCTAACATCTAAGACATGAGGTCCCACCAGTCTGGCGTGCTCCTCAACCAGGACGCCTGCCGGGTATGAGGCCGCCGCAGCCACCTGCCACCAATCCATCTTCAGAGTTGTACTGCTGCATGAACGTTGCCCGGTCTAGCTGCCGCCGACGCCACCACGACGCCAGACAGCGTCGACCTCCTGCGCGAGTCCATCATCGCACATCAAACACCTAATCTCCAGGGCGCCATGCCATCGAGATCCGACACCATCAATGTGTGTGATGAAGCACCGCTCCTCCTCTTGTCACCTTCAGCCATCACTTGCTCCAAAACGATGCCCCCATGAGGAAAAGCGATACTAAGAACGCCATCGTCGTCCGATCCGGGAGATCCAGATCTAGGGTTTCCCCCGGAGCATCCCGAGCCCGGTGACGCCAATTGCAACGACGATGCCACTGAGCGTACGCCGCCGGCCTCGCTGGTCACTTCAACCGCAGCAAACTCCAAAACAATGCCCTGAAGAGGGACTACGACGCAAAAAGCACCGCCATCGCTCGATCCCATGGAGATCTAGGGTTTCCCCCTGAGTTGCCTGAGTTGTCAAGGACCAGACAAGGATGGAATCCCGTAGATCCGTCCAGCTGTCGACGTGTCGCACTCGCCATCGCACCAACCGTGACCCGGAGACCAAGCTCACCCCTGGGCCTAGATCCGGTCGCGCCACCACCGATCTGGTCACGCCGTCACCGTCCTTGGCGACCGTGGTGTCCCAGATCTTGAAGCCGCTCACCATGGGGTATGGGATTGCCGGAGCGCCGCCAGCCCCTGCCGTGACGTCCAGCCGCACGCCACGCTCCGGCCCGGGGGCGCCGGCCCCTGCCAGCTCTTCACGAGAAGGAGAGCACCTAGTCCCCGGCGCCGCTAGCGATGGCAAGGCTTTGCCTGGCCGCGCCATCGGGCGGCGGCGAGGGAGGAGGAGGACGGGAGGGGGAGTCGGGGGCGACAGGATCTGGGGGCCTCCCAGCCGCCGCACGGGGGCGACTCGGGAGAAAAGCAGGACCAGAGATGAGTGGTAGAATAAAGAAATAAATGATTTATTTGCCAGTTGCTTGAAGGAGCCCATTATTGCTTGAAACCAGGCAGCTGAGTGAGGAAACACCTGATTCCAGCACACTGATGCTTGAAGCAAAAAACCTGCACAAGCTTTCAAACACATCTTTTATTTTATTTGATTTTTGATAGTAGCATACAATTACAACACAACGTGTTCACTGAATCGTTGCCCTGGCCACCTCCACAATGGATGACGACGGTGAGACAAAATGGACTTCTAGCACACAAGATAGTATGAGATACTCATAGCAATAACACGTACTCCATTGAGTAGAATAGGAATCAACGATGCTCAACCAACATGCAGATACACAGGCCACAGTGAAGGTCTTGAGAGCTGCATCTGTATGGGGCTACATATATAATTCTGATCACAAATCATTGAAGAAAAAACATTACAATCTGGTCTGGATAATTGCTACTGTACTAGCTAGCATGATAATGAGCACCACACCCTGCGCTCCATTATTCTTCAAAAGAAAACACAAATTGAGTACGTGAGTTGAACTGAACAACATCCATATGCTTACAGCAGAGACCAGAGAGGGTCAGTACACATGAACGACTAAAATGAATTATGCAGGGCTGTCCTCCTCTTTATTGACTGTTTTTATTTGGCGTAGGTGTTCTATCATGAGCCATACGATGGTCGTGAACTCACCACCGCTGCTAAGCATCTTGGCATGTGACTCCCTGCTGCACCGATTGGCTGCGTAAGCAAGAAAGTCAGTCCACAGGCTTAGCAGCAAATGCACCTTATCATATACCTTCTCGTCCTTAATTACATTAGCAATGTTGCGCGCGTACTTGAGCCGAGGATTTTCAGCATCAGAGGGCTTATGATCATTCAGCTTCAGTATGAGGTCAGCGAGCTTCTTCTCGAGCGCAGAAGGTTTCAAGTCCCAGTGATGATGCGGTTGGAACAATTTCTTGAGCACAGTGCAGAAGCCATCGCCTGGAGAACTAACAAGGTGGCTTTCATCACATATCTCATCCAGATTGATGCAGGTTTGCTTGTACAGCCAGTTTTGAGGAAGGCCTGGTAGCATGTATGGGCGGTCCACAAGAAGGAACATCATGTAATTGGACAGTGCCCTAACTGTCTCCACACGGTGGTCAGCTGCATCAAGGCCTTTTTCTTTTTCCTCCCTTGCGAGGATCAAGTCAGTAGCGATGTGCCAGGAGATGATGCTCTCATGGAAGTCAACCCCATGCCACGTCTTCAACTTCTTGAACAGCCCAGGCTTCTCATTATTCAGTGCTAATTTACCCCACGTATGCCTGAGCAAGCCCAATGTGTTCACATCATACCGTGATACCCTCGTGTTTAACTCCTGTGCACGCTTCAAGACCCTCTCCGGGACAATGACAGTCCATGAGTAGTACCTCCTGTCCCACCACTCACCGAGTCCCAGCATCTTGAACAGATTGCCAAGTCGACGGCTCATTGCATCCACCTTTCCGGCACGGAAACGAAGCATGTTGTGCTGCCCCATGGTGCCTGACCAACCCCTCGAGCTTCCTGTCATAATTATCTTGCCAGGCCAAGACCGGTGGAGAGAAATAAGCCTGCGCCGTAGCCGATGCCATCTTCCAGTGCACAGAGCTGAATGCCGGAGCCAATCCCATTGCGTGGCACACAAGAAGGCAAGCACCCAGCTTGACCCTAGTGCGCCAAGGAGCGATTTCATCTCCAGGACCAAGGCACCACCCAACAAGATGTACGTGATGTAAGCATCGACTCGGCTGTATCCACCTGTGCCGCTCAACCAGAACAACATGAGGGATGCGGTGATGGCGAGCGGCGAGATGATACGGATGCAGTAGCCGGCCCAAGAGTGTATCACACTTGCCTTGGTGTAGAGGATGTCGTACATAAGGAGAGCTCCATCTCCATCACCCTCCACATTTGCTTACGGTCTCCCCTAAGGCGCATGATTATTTCCCTTTCCTCAGAATCCACCTTGCTCGAGCTATCAGCTGAGTCATCCACCATGATCACCGAATCAACTATTCCGCGCTTGCAGATATGAAACAGGGAGTGAGCACGCTGCTGGATGCGCTCGTCCGCCAAGTCATTGTACCAGTATTGATGCTTAATGTAAAAATGTTGGTCACCTCCCGGTGCCTTGAGAGAGCTCTGAAGGCTGCTGAATGTGGCTAACCAGAGTGCACATGTCCTCTCTCCATACTTGGCAACACCAACAACAAATATTAAGATGGCAGCCAGTGTGAGCAAGATCCCGCTGCCGGCGATGTACTTGTAGAGGACATATCCGGCCCCTGCAACCTGCACCACAAGGGTCAGCAAGTGGCGCGTCCAGAGCTTGCTATCCTCGAGGGCATAGGCGGTGATGTTGTCTGGGCCACCGAGATGCAGCAGGAGGAATGGCGCCCAAAAGGCAATGAGCTGGTGGTCTTGCGGAGCGCAGCTGCTGTAGAGTAGTTGACCGGCAGTGTATGTCGCGGTCATGTCCGACAGCTGGTACGCCAGCCAGAGGGGAGCCCTCAGCAAAGCTGAGCTATTATGCCGCCGTATGTTGGCGAAGAGATGGAGGATGACCTGGAAGGCGAGGCTCAAGAGAACCCCGATCTGGCTTGCCCAGTTAATCCAGAAGTCCAACGGCCCTTCAGCCATTATGAAAAGCTTGATCCTGCAGTGCAACAACTGTAGACACGTACAATTAGTAAGCAACAATTAAACACTGTAAGAGCAGCCTAATTGCATAATACTGAGCATCGCAAGTGTGGGCATGACGCCTCCCAACTCTGAACAAAGTGACGACCTACACTGCAGAGTAGCATACAAGCTACTGTATGACACTGCTACCTTAGAGTAACCACACGGAGAGCAACTTATCCAGTACACTGTCAAGTCAATATAGATGTGATTCTGATATTTCATGCAAACCAACCAAGAATTGCATGAGATTTTTAGAATGCTGATAACGGTGAGGAATTGCATGAGATTGGGTGCATAAATACAACCTCAAACATGTGTGCATACCACATCATCATCGTATTATAAAAGACTTGAGAGTAGTATCAAAGCTGCATTCGATCAAGCAACAATATCATATGCTAATCAGTAAGTACAACTCTAATCCCTGACCAATGTGGCAGCAGGCAGACAGGCGGATAAGAGTTCAGACGTTTTCAATAACACAAATTCGACGGGTTATGTCCAATGTGAAAACAGGGAGGTTAAATAAGTCCACTCCCCCGCCAAAAAATAAATAAATTAAGTAGCCACGCCTCATCTGAGTGGCGTTTGAGAGATGTGCTCGCAGGCGGCCTAGGCGCCGCGCATGGAGGCCGTCGGTGGCCGGAAGCTCCACACGAGCAGAGAAATAAGGGAGTAGCTACTGGTGCAGGTGGTCTCGGCGGCGGCCGGTCCTAAGAGCATCTTCAACCGTTCGCCCCGGCTTGAAATAGCGCCGCCCTGGGGCGCGCCGGTTGAAAAAACGGCGTGGGGACGATCGGGTTCCCAGCCGCCGTCCTCAGGTCGCCCCCAGACGCCCTTTTTTTTAAGGTTTTTTAAAAACATACTCTGCCAAAATTTATACAGAGAAAAGGATGATATATATGTGCATTCACAAGAAGCAAATCTGGGTTTCTCGTGGAAACATAGTTTTTTCAAGAAGTAAATATGTGTTCTCGTGGAAGCAAATTTAATCTTCTCATGGGAGCATACATTTTTTCGTTTTCAAGAAGCACAATTGTGCTTCAAAAGTAATTTGCTCCAAAATGTAGGAAAATCATGCAAAACCGAGAAGCCAAAGAAAATAATCTAAAACCCTACCACACGTAAATAAATAAAAAAGAAAATCAAGAGAGCGTCGAGCAAGCGACACATGGCAGTGGTTTGGCGCACCACTTGGCGCGTTACAAGCATACCAAGAGAGTGACCCTTGCGGAAGCCCTGCAAGTTACCCTTGGATAGTTGCTCCCAGCTATTTCTCGCACATATTGATTCCTATTAGGAATTGCCTACGGGAGGGAAATTGTGGGTCGACCACACACTGTAGCATACGTTTTTCTATTGTTCTTTTTATGGGGTTTTCCACTGTTTTGTAGCCTGGTTATTCGTGGGGGTTTTTGTTTTCTTTTTTTCCTTTTCATTCTATGGTTTTATTTTTCTTCTTTGTTCTCTAGGGTTTTCTTTTTTTGTTTCCGCTTTTCATCAGACTTGTTTTTCCTGTTTTTCTTGTTTATCTTTTTCAACACATGTCTATTTTCTTCATGCATAATGTAGAACTTTTACATACATTGGGGACATTTTTTGTACATGTTTAACATTTTCAAAATACATAATTAACATTTTCTTCAATATATGTTTTAAAGACTATTTTTTCATACACTCTGTAATTTTTTTAATAGACCAGGACATATTTTACATTTTGATAATTTTTCAAATATATGATTAACATTGTTTTCAAATAAATGTTTAGATGTCGGTATTTTCAACACATGTCTACATATTTTGATACACATTTGTACATTTTCTGTATAAATCAGAAACATTGCTAATACATGTTTCATAATTTTTTAAATAAATGCTTGATTTTTTATAAATATAGTTTTTGATTTCTAATTTTTTTTCGTACATATGTTGTGATGTTTAACTTTTCTCAAACCCATTGTAAATTTTTCATACACACCTCAAACTACATTATTAATCCTTTATAACACTATGCTCCCTAGTTTTAAAGACTCCATGTTCAATTGAGGTCTCAAACTGAAGTTGGGTCATCCGATTTTGACTAGGTCAACAATTTCTCAACGCCCTCATTCAATTATTTTATACTATACACTATGCTTCCTAATTTTGAAGGACGCACAATTAATTGAGGTACTCAATTTAGAACTGGGTCACCCAGTTTTCATCGGGTTCCAAAATCCAAGCTCTTTGATTCAGTTGAGGTACTCAATTTTTTATTTGGTTTACGATTTTGATTGGGCCCATGATTTTACAAATCAATCAGCAATAACTAGCCGATAAAAACATATCAATCCCGCACACGCTCCCATCACCTAAAAAAAAAGAAGCGACACCATGTGATTCTGTAACATCAACATAGTACATGCAACCACCGATACAGAAAATTTTCTATATAAATATATGTTGGTTGGCGGATAACACAGAACCACACCATAGAAGGGACATCAAATTACCGCATTATAAATAAAAATAAAACACACTGCATCATCTCCCCTACCCGCCAAACTAAATATTCCATTTGTTCCAAAATATAAGGGGTATTATTTTTTTGAAAGTCAAATGTTTAACTTTGACAAGTTCAGAGCAAAACATATCGACACCCACAATATTAAACAAAAAAAATGGAAATTCATTTCATGATGAATCTAATTATACTGATTTGATATTATGGTTTTTTATATATTTCTCTACAAATTTGATCAAACTTAAAAGGATTGGCATTTCAAAACAGTAATACACCTTATATTTTGAAATACAGTGATATTTAAGAAACTCAATAACACCAATGACATAGCAAAGCGCGTCCAACCCTTGTAGTATTTTTTAAAATGTGGAATGGAGATTTTAAAAAATTAAGAATAAAAATAGAAAAATAAAAATAAAGATAAAAACATAGACAAATGAAAATAAAAAGCGGGTGTGATGATAGTGCTACTGGTCCGGCCCACGAATTGGTTGCCTTCTGGCGATGCAAGCTACTGTCTCGTACTAGGCAGGACATAGAGGATAATGGTTTGATGCCAACATTTGGCATTGCCCATACATGACAAGCAAACAATTGGCAATATCAAAATTTGCCAAAAATTAGCAATTTCTTGTGAGGTTGGCAAGTAAATTTGGTAACCAACCAAGCACTAGCCAACATTTGGCATTTGCCAAACATTGGCATGCCAATTTTTGGCATCAAACCAATCATGCTCATAGTCATGCTCAAACATGTCGCCATGTGGCACGTTTATCTCTTATGGGCCATGTGATTTTTTTGGCCCAATTACTTTTGGAGGCGGGTGCATTTCTCGGGAGTAGGGGGCAACACGGTTGGTGGCGGTGCAATTTTCAGCAGGATCTCATCGTATCTGGCGAAAGCGCCACAAGGGCGACTAGATCTACGTGTACTTGCATGAGCGTTCGGTCGTGGAGGCCGACCTGCGGCGGCTTGAACCGTGCAGCGGCGCCATTGGGGTGGGCTCCGAGCTCTAACTGGTGCAGGGCGCCATGATCGGCTCACTTCCTATCAAGGGAGAGAGCAAGATGGAGAAGCAAATGAGAGGGACGGAAGGGAGAGGAAGCAGGGCGCAGGGGAAGCAGGGATTTCTAGATAAACGTGTCAGGTTGGGTTGGCATGCGGGCCTCGCCCCAGATCCCGGGCACAACACTAGGCGTGCCCTGTGCCAAACACGACCCGTTTAGCCCCATGTTGAGCTCGTGGGATTTTGGGCCGCCCCACAAAGCACTAGCATGTTGGCCATGTTTAGTTTACACCATCTTCAACGGTCTGCAGCCCCGCCCCCCCCACCACCTACATTAGAGATACTATGATCTATGCTGAATTTCTGGTGACATTCTTAGAAATGTCATGGACTGGCCTAAATTATGGAACTCCCATAACTGATCTAAAGTGGGCTCACTAGGATCAAATACAATGACACATTTTACTATGAAAGGACTACTATCGTCACAAATTAGAACCAGTCACAAAATTGTGGTAATCCGTTCATGGCTGAATATGTCATCCAAGGCCAGCACAAGTCAACCCTTCATATCTTTTATTTCTCTTCATTTGATAAATAGTAAAACCAAACTAGTCTTGTAGAAAGTCGTATCTAATTCTATGAACTCGCTAAATTATGAATAATATATGGTAATTTTTTCAATATTTCCATCTATTTATTCATCTCATTTCCATATTTTTGAATAGCAAGATTTAATACATTACTAACAAATGAGTGTAATTTAATATTCCAAACATAACTTGAATACGCCTAACATCCACTAGAAATTTTAATATATTTTCTGGATAGGCGCTAAAAGAATATTGGATTATCTAACTATGAAATTTATTTTAAATTATATGCCTGTTTTTATAAATGTAGTCCAAATTGAAATTTTATGTAGTAAATATCAATATATTGAATAAATACCTAAATAATAGCAAATTAATTCATAATAAAGTCTTTTGTTTGTAATAAACAGTATGATGTAGTATGTCCCATGTATTAAATAAATCATTCTAGTTAAATATATCTCAATAAGGTACTACTCTGGATATTTTAACTTTATATTTTAAAAAATAGAAAATACACTTATTACATTGATGAAGTGATAACAAAAGTTGTATTCTAAATAAATAAAATGATGAATAAAATGTTTCATGGGGTTCAGGATTAATAGCTCACACGGAATTGCGAGCATCGTTGCTGCTTGCGCATTGGTCACGAATCCGGGAGCACAGTGGATCTATCCTGGAGGTGGCATCCCTAGCTCCGTAGCTCTAGGCGTACATGGGCGACCTTTATGGTGGTCATGTGATGCGGAAACGAGCAAAGATGGAAAAGAATGATACCATCAGTCCACCAAAGGTCTGGCCTCCACTATGAAGGGATGGTCAGTCGAGGCCTCTGATGAGCGATGGGCGATGGTGGTGGGGTGTAGTCACCACTTGTAGAGTGTCATACAAACCTATAAGGAATTTTTTGCAACTTTTGTTTTCTTTTGGCCCTCTTTGCTTTTGCTCTTAGGAAAGTGTCTTGTCTCAAAGCTTCATGTGGCGTGTGTAATTTTTCTTGGTTGTGTTTCTGTAATTGGCGCACAATGTATTTTTTTTCTTGCATGTATTTATGTAAATCCTCTTTTGTTTAATAATATGGGAAGGTATCTTCCAAAAATAATGTTGGCTCCAAAATATGTTAATGAACCGAACGAAATGGGCTAATGCCCTGGATTGAAATTAGTGGACTAAAGACATATTGAACAACATGAGTGAGCAAAAATCTTAATTGGGTCGACTACTACATGGTCCGCCACATCAGATCCACATTGTCTGCCACCTCATTGCATCTATGAGGTTCGTAAGCCGTCACATATGAACTATGTGAAAAAGATTACAAGTTAGCCAATAATTTTGACATGTTTTTGCAATACATGGAAAAAGACCCACAAGCCAGCAACCAAAAACGTCATAAAGTCATATATATGTTCACATGGCTAGTACCACTACATCCTCTAGATACCCCCTAGTAGATTGTATTGTATGCATGTTACCCATATGATATGATGGGGGTAACAAAACTAGGTTGTGGAAAAAAAGGCTTTACACATGGACTACGCGTGACTAGTAAAACAAGTTAAGAGATGCGCTAGCTAACGCGCGCTGATGCTAAATTAATTGACACCGACAAGAAAATAGTGAACTTACACTGACCTGGTTGAGCTAGGAAGAAGATCAACCACAAAGCGTCCCTGAATCCTGCTAAGCTTCCGATTGAGTTGGATCAGAAGACTCGCTTAAGGAAGGAAAAGAGTAGCTAGAGGGTGTTGCGCGGGCACGCATGCAGGCAGTTGTGTTCAATACTCGAACTCGAGGCGTATAATATAATCAATACTACATCACCTCGATCGCCCTCCCAGCAACAGGCCAAAGAAATTAAAGCATAGGTGTGCCACATTGCGCTAGGCCCTGCCGGCAACGAAACGTAGACCACGCATGTCACCACCTTGTACGTACGTGCGTGGTTGCATCTTCTTCTGTAGGCTCACCGTTAGCGTTCGGTAGCCAAGACAAGCTAAATTTGGAACAAGGTGAGTAGCCGAGTAGGTTGGTGGCTTGTCAATTGGCACTACAAATTTGGAACAACGCCATTAGCCCATTACGCATGCGTGTAGGTTGGTACGTAGCTTGTCAGTTCTACAGTGCTACGTTTGGAACAAGGGAATATGTACATATGTGAAGGTATCAAGTCAGTCTCAGGCATGCATGTTGGCTAGCTAGCAACTTGCATCCGGGATTGATTTCCATTTGTGGTCATGATAGTGCCGCACGTAGCCACTACATATATGCATGCCGATGATTTATTCTAGTAGGGAGGCTAGGGGACACTAGTAGAAAAAGAGGCTTCCATACGCCCCCATTAGTCCCCAAAATAATCGAACCGCGACCAAAAGGGTCTTTAGTCGGTTCGAGTAGCTTCGCGACCAACTATCTGGGCCCAGCGTGCGCTGGCGGATGGGGCTTTAGTCCCGATTGGCCTGGCCAAGGGACTAAAATCTCGAGCTGGCGAAGGCCTTTTAGTCAGCGGTAGGCCGGCCAACCGGGACTAAAGGTTAGACCTTTAGTCGGTTGGTCTAACCAACATGATAATGGCGAACTCTAATCATGATTGGCCAGACCAACCGGGACTAAAACTAGACCTTAGTCTGCCAACCGACTAAAGGATTTGAACCTCATTTTCAAAATGGGCATAACTTTTGCATACTGAACTTCGGATGAAAAAAAATTTATATGAAAAATCATCTACTCGAAAAGTTACATCCGAATTTAACATTTTCAAAATCCTCAAAAACCTAACAGAAAAAAAGATACGGGGCTTTTAAGATTTGGAGAGGCAAAAAAATTCAAAAATTTCAAATTGTGGTCAAACTGTGGTCAAACAATGGTCAAACTAATTATTCTAGAATATTAGTGTTACTAAATAATTATTTCAGTTTTTTAAATTTTGGTCAAATCTGGTCAAACAGTGGTCAAACAATGGTCAAACTAATTATTCCAGAAATATTAGTGTTACTAAATAATTATTGTTTTTAAAACAATAGTTTCAAACTCAAACAGTGAAATGTGTCACTTCATGCTCAAGCTAAATTCACGAGGGTTAATAGAATTGACATCCTACTATTGTCGGAAAACAACAAGTGCAGACTTGGAAGCGAGGAGAATAGAATCCGGAAGTTAAGCGTGCTCATTTGGAGTAGTGAGAGGATGGGTGACCGTCCGGGAAGTTAGATGATTTGGAATGATGAGGGGTGATTAGAGATTAGAGGTTAAATTGAGCAGTGATGAGGGGTGGTGATTAGAGATTAGAGGTTAAAATAATTCAGAAATTTGAAAATAAAAAAATTTAAAAAAATTCGCAAAAAAAACCTGCGGAGGAGGCCTTTAGTCGGTTAGCCACAAGAACCGGGACTAAAGGATCCTTTTAGTCCCAGTTAGCCACGAGAACCGGGACTAAAGGACGGCCTTTAGTCCCGGTTGGCCACGAGACCGGGACTAAAGCCTTTAATCATGATTAAATGAAGAGGCGCGACTAAAGGGGGGGGGGGGGGTGTTTAGTCGCGCATATTTAGTCCCGGTTGCACAGCCGGGACTAAAGGCCTTTGCGAACCGGGACTAAAGGCCTTTTTTCTACCAGTGGGACGAGCCCGTCAATGTCATGAAAAGAAATTCATTGGCAAGTCTCTACACAACCGGGCATCTCTAGCGGATTCCCTAAAAAATAAGGGAGTGAACGGCTGAGTAAACGTTAGTTGGAGTAATAATACTATCGTAAATTTTGGTTGTTTTTAGCCGATCTCGTAAATTTAGTGGAGTAAAAAATGAATTGGGTCAAACAAACACAAGTTTGATTCAAACAAACATACTAACCGAAATTCAGTGCCGATCCATAATATTTCACAATGTCATCAACCGAAACTAGTCTAAATTTACAAATTTTAGTCGCTATCTGTATCTTCAGACCTCTTTCCACTCGGTTCACGACAGCCCACCGATCATGGGGTCTGGGCATGTGTCGTCGTCTGGGTCGTCGAAGATGCTGCCGCCGCCGAAGATTCTAGTGACTTTGTTCTTGCCGCCCCTATCTTTGTCATCGCTAGATAGAACGATGACCTGCGCCCCCTACCGCTAGCTTCTCGTACTTGCGGCACTCTGCCTCCACTTGCTTTGGGTACATGCAGTGGAGTTCCGCCATGTACGCCTCGTCAAAGGCCTCCTCCGCCAAGCGCTCCCTCACTATCTAGTCCTCCCTCCTCTACCTTGCATAAGGCACCAGCTGTTCGACGGGATCGAGCCACCGCATCTCACCGAATTCAAAGTTCTGGTGGCCATCGGCGCCGTGTAGATGAACAAACCAGATGTCGTACTTATGGGCGGTCTGCTCGGCGGAGTGGAAGCACCCAAGCCACAAATTATTGTCGGTGTGCTGGTGCATAATCTCGGCCACCCACATCCCCCAAGCCCGCTACCGAACGCCGATGTACGACCTCTATGGTGGTGGCGGCGAAGGGAGACAGATGCATGGGACAGTGTGGCGCTCGTGGCAGACGGATGGGCGGTGAGGAGTAGTGGTGGCGGGATCCGGCCATATCGGCGCGGGTGGGGGTGTGGGACCGAAGCAGGGCTCGCCGGCGAGGTGTGGGCAGCAGGGGATTAGCTAAGGGAAAGGCAGGGGTGGTGTGCATGATTTTTACTCAGTGGCCGAACAGAGGAGTAACTTTACCATAAAAGGCTTTCGCCCGCTTTATATACAAAACACCGTCCAACAACAACCCGATACAAACACACGCCACCACAACACACACACACCCAAGGCAAGATACATAGGTGTTGAGCGCAGCAACACCATCCCAAGCACTACAATAGCAGTCGGGTCCTTGAATGTGAACATGTCACGGCGAAGAGATGAAGCCGCATACAACGAGCCGTGGGCTCCAAGGCGGCGCCTTCAGGAAGGATATGACACCGAAGCGCCGCCACCGCCCGACCCGAGGGTCAGAGTTTTCCCTGGAGCAACACGACGGGAAATGATGACCGCGACGACGCCTTCAAGAAGGGAACGAGTTTCGCCGCCGCCGGTCCGTCCGTAGATAGAACAGGTTTTCACCCCGGCCAATACTCACCACCATCGAACGCCACACCCTGGCGACCATGCCGCCCACTTGGCCATGGTCACCGGGCAGCACCAAGCCACGGGCTTTGCACAAGAGCACCACGACACCACCACCAGGGTCACCGCCCCGGCATCCAAGACCTCGACGCCACCTCAGCCGTCACCCACCGCTACCCCAGCCAAAGAGACGAGTGGAAAGGCCTAGCCTTTAGCACCCTTGAGCTGCACCCAGTGCTGATACCTAATAGGCCGGCCAAAACTAGCCTCCATCGGCCCGTCCTGCTACCGGGCGCGAGACGAGTCCGATCTTGCTGTCGGGCGCGAGACGAGCTCGATCCTGCTGTCGGGCGAGAGACGAGCGATGGACCGCGACTGGGAGAGGGCCAACCCTACGATGAAGGTAGCGCCGAAATGACGAGAAGAGGAATCGAAGGTCGACAAGGGCACTCACCGACCGGCCGACGCCGAAGAAGTCCAGCCGCCGCTGAGTAATTTTTTTTACACCACTAATTGATTTAGGTAATCGGCTAGAGGAGAAAACTAGAATTTTACTCTAACCAGTTTTAGGGGTTCGGTTAAAGATGTACTATACGCCAGTTATCAAAAAAAAAACTTAACAATTTGCGTCAATTCCGCACGTCGCCTACCCATCTTCTTCTTCCTCATCTTCCGCCCATGTACCGACGGACGACATACATGTACCACCTCCACCCATGCGTGCCCGGGGCCTTCTCCTGGATGGTCCCCTGCCTGCTCTGGAGTTTAGTTGATCAGCTTGTGTACGGGCAAGGCAGGAAAGACACATTGTCTAGGACGCACCCAGAGAGTAAATTACACGTTTTGTCCTTATACTAATCCTCACTGACATGTAACAGAGCCCTGGGACTCGAGAAAGGCTCAAAACATGAAAAATACATAACACGTAAACATTTGCTTCAATCGTGCGCTCTGCAGCCTGCCTTTTTATTTCTTGTTTGTCTTATACTCTCACCAATGATTCCCTCCCTCCCCCTCCTCTGGCGCCTCAGCGGGCGGCAGGGGAGGAACCCTAGCCGCCGGCGCCTCCTCTCCCTCCCTCTTCCCTCCCCCGCCGCCAGAGGGCGCCGGGCTGGCACAGCCTGCGCCCGGCGGGCGGGGACTCTCACCCCTTGTGCGGCTGGGCTGGCGCGGCAGCGCTGGTCGGACCAGGCGCTGCGGAGCGCGGACGCGGCGGCGGCTCTGCTGGTGGCGCGGGCTCTCCGCCGGCATGGTGGGCTGCGACAGGCGGGTCGTGCTGGGTGCAGATGCGCGCCTCGGCCGGATCTGCCTCGAGGCGGCGAGGGCCGCGAGGCGGCGCTGTATGGGCGGGCAGCCACCTGTCGGGTCCTCCTGCGTGGTGGAGGTGGGGGATGGTGGTGCGTGCTGGTGGTCGGGGACGGCGGCTGCGACTTTGGCGGCGGCTCGGCCAGATCTGAATTCTCAGCGGTGCGGGCCTCGGAAGGCTTGGGCTGCGGGCGGCCGCCTCGACCGGGGGCCATGTCGGCTGGTTCGGATGGCGGTGCAGTAGCGGTGGTTTGGCCCCCTCTCCTGATGCTTGGGTTGCTTGGAGCTGTGGTCGGAGGCGTGGCTGGAGGGTGGAGCACGGTGGCTCGACGCTCCTCGTCTTTGGCTAGCCACGGTGGTTGGGGCGCTCCGGGGGTTGGCAGGATGCCTCCGGGTTTTTGCTGTTGCCAGGGGTGGCCACGGCGGCCTGGCCCCGGTTCGAGAAATGGCGAGGTGGCTGTGGCGTGCCAAGCAGCCGCCGGTGGCTTTCCCCTGCCCTGTTTCAGCCGGCTGGGTCCCATTCTCGCCCAAAGGGCTCGCCTTTCTGACAGCCGCATCCGGTGGTCCGGGCCCGTGTGGAAGGAGGTGGGGTGGTCTTGGATGCCAGGGCGACGGCTCTGGTGGTGGAAGCCCGGTGCTCGCGGGCGGAGGCCGTGGCTCAGGTGCTGCCCGGTTGCCATGGCCGTGTGGGCGGTGTGGTGGCCGGGGGGATGACGATTGATGGTGGTGGTGCGGCTTCCGTACCTTTGCCAGGGGCAGTGAGCGTGGACCGCGGTGAAAACCTGCTCTGTCTTTGGGCAGTCCGGCGGCGGCGAGTTCGTCCCCTTCTTGAAGGCGCCGTCGCGGTCCTCATTGCCCGTCGTGTTGCTCCAGGGGAAACCCTGACCCTCGGTTCGGGCGGTGGCGGCACTCATGTGTCGTAACCTTCTTGAAGGCACCGCCTTGGAGCTCACGGTTCATCGTCTGCAGCTACATCTCTTCGCGTTGGCATGTTCACGGTTGAGGATCTCGGTAGCTCTTGTAGTGGCTAGGTGTGGTGTTGCTGCGTCTAGCGCCTATGTATCTAGCCTTGGGTGTGTGCGTGAGTTGTGGTGGCGTGTGTTTGTTTCAGATTGTGGTTGGTTGGTGCTTTATATATAAAGCGGGGCGAAAGCCTTTTTCGGTATATTCTCACCAATCTTTCTCCACCTCTCATTTTTCTCATACAAAACAACTGCTGCCTTGTTCTAGCCACGACAGGCTGCTCGCCATGCGCTGTCGGTGCTCTTCTCGACCTCCGTCGTACCTCGCCTTCTCTTTTTATCTCACCACCCGCGGCCTGTCAAGCGCGGGGGCGGCCTTGCTGCTGCAGCCACCCGCTGCGTGCTGCCGGACTATGGCGACCCGCACGACGAGGGCTTGCTGCTTGTGGCGCCCCCGCGGGGCGGAGATGCCGCGAGCTGCCGGCGCTTTGGGGGAGCTTCAAGCCGCATAAATGCGTCGATAAACGGCGTCGCTGTCGAATGCTACAACCACGCACCACAGAAGTTACAACCAATTCAAATTGATGCTACAATCGTGTACACCGGAGCTGCAAGCGGTGACACGTCGTTAGTGAATGCTACAACCATGTACTGTAGAAGCTACAAATTAACCACGTTCGCCAGACCTACAACCGTGTTCACCGGAGCTGCAGTTGAAGAGATAGTCATCGACGAATGTTACAACCGTGTGTTGCAGGAGCTACAAGCAGTTCTAGTCGATGCTACAACCATTCACACGGAACCGGCGGCGCCGTCATCGACAAATGTTACAACCATGCACTGCAAAAGCTACAACCATGTTCGCCATAGCTGCAACTGTTGGTGATGCTACAACCGGCCAAGCTGCAACCGGCGAGGTCTGTCACCGGCGAGGCCGGATGCAAGCACAAGCATGTGGGAGTTGCAACCGGCGGCACTGTATGTCAGGACCGGCAATGGTGTGTGCTTCAACGACGAGAGAACTACAACCTGTTGCGCAAGGGAGTCCGTGACGTGGAGCTTCTTTGTGGCGAGCCGTGGCAGCACGGAAGAGTTGTGCTACATGCTATGGCAAAGCAAGCGGGCCCTAGTAGAAAACAGGGCATCGGTCCCGGTTCTATAGGGCCTTTAGTCCTAGTTCTGCAACTAGGACTAAGCAATCGGGACTAAAGGCTCCACTTTTAGTCCAGGTTGTGTTACGAACCGAGACTAAAGTAGCTCCTCGTGGCAACAGGTTGACCGGGACTATTTCTCTGGTCTGACCAGAACCAAAGCTCTGTTTTCTACTAATGGGGGTTGCTAAGAGGCTCTCTTGCAGCGAGCATGCGCACAGGAGGAGGCCGAAGGGTGTCAACGCTACTGTTGCGAGAGGAACGAAGCTGCACCCAGGAAGAGGCACATGGAGGTATAATGTGCATGTGTGTAAAGTTTCACGACGAATACATTGAAATGAGTGTCGTGCATAAAAGAATCCGTGGCTTTCCAGCACAATACTGTTCATTTCCAAAGTATATGAATTTATTTTAGAGATCGCAATTCAAGGTAAATTTTTGCACGCACGTACATTTCATCCTTCAATGCATATCTTTTTCAGATTCTTTTTGAAACCAGAAAGTTTGAGTTTTGAATTTCTCAAACTTTTTGGCCTCCATGGACCCCGGTCACCAAAACGCCCTCACTCTTTGAAGGCGTTCCACATGACGTAGAAGTGTAGAACAACATACTGTTGGAATTCCAGCCCACAGGATCGATCACATCGAAATACACGACGAACACGCGGACGAGCAACTGATAGCCAAAGGTACGTGTCGTGCCTCTCTTCTCTTTATTTATTTTTTCTGATTTTCTCCACGATGATACATTGTACGTCTAGGGTGTGCATATATATATGCAGCAACCCAGACACTGGACCAGGCTAATAACCGACGCAAACACAAACCCAATCCTACATGTAATGGAAATACTACCTAAACACGCTGGACACATATACAAGTCCTAACCGGACTCCTACTACTTGACCCACTATTAGCACACCAGGAAACCTAATCTAACTAGTCAGAACTAGTACTAGCTCTCCTCACGCGACTAGCTAGCTTAGGACCAAAACTTTTACATAAACCAGATGACTAATCAAGATTACTCTAATATTCTCTCCCTAATCTTGATCATTTGGCAGAGGTCTTCTACATAAAGCCGGATGACAGGTCCACCGCTGCCGAGCTTCCTCGCATGCACCTCACTGCTGCAACGAATAAAAGGCATTTCAAGCAAGGAATCTATGAGATAATGCATATTGATAACATGTACTCCATTGAGTAGAATTAGTAATCAACGATGCTCAACCAACATGCAGATGCACCGGCCACAGCTCAGTCCTTCAGAGCTGCATCTATTTTGGCATACATATATAATTATGATCACAAACAATTGTCAACGAAAGAAATAAGTACAGTACAATCTGGTGGCTGGATCAATGCTCCTAGCTACCATGTTAAATGAGAACTCTGCTCCAGTATTCTTCAGAAGAAACCACAAATTGAGTATGTGCGAAGAGAGAGTGGTGAACTGAACATCATCCATATGTTTACAGCAGACAACAAGAGATGAGGATGCCGATAAAAAGCTCTACATTATCCGTGGATCGGTACACATTAATTAACTACTAATATGAACTATAAATGGCTCTGCTCCTGTTGTGGGTCATCTTTTAGTTGGCTGAGGTGTTCTATCAGAAGCCATACGATGGTTGTGAACACACCACCACTGCTAAGCCTCCTGGCATGTGACTCCCTACTGCACTGGTTGGCTGCGTAAGCTAGGATGTCGGTCAACAGATCTAGCAGCAGGCGCACTATATCATCTACCATCTCCCTCTTCTTTATTACTATATCAGAAATTCTGAGCGCATACTTGAACCGAGGAGTTTCAGGACCAGAGGGTGTATTGTCCTTCCGCAGCTCTAGTATGTTCAGCGAGCTTCTTCTCTAGCCCAGAAATTTTCAAGCCTCAGTGATTGCAGGACAGCCATGGGATGTTCTCTGAATTTAGTTCTTTCAATATATGAAGGACTGGTAACTTGGTGCACACATTCAATCTATTGACTATCACCGGACGGACCATAAGCTTTCTAGTCACAACATCGCCTCTTTGGCTGCTGTTCGGTTCTTACGTTGCCTTCCGGATGCTCTTTGTTTTCAGGGTGTCAAGGTGGTCAGGCATGAAAACAACCTGGAGCAGGAAGGTGAAGTTACTTACTCGAGCAGTGGAAGCCTCTCCGCTGACCATTTTCGACCATCCTTGACAGCTGCAACCTGATAACCAGGCAAACTCCTGCCCATTGCCTGGACCAGAACCTCCTCTCCCCATAGCTATCAGTTGGGGAAGCCACCCGAACCCGCTGCTCCACGGCACACCAACTGGGCATGACAACGTCTTCAGAATTTTGGTCACGGATCATCGTTGCAACAAAACCCTGTACATTTTCAGAACAATTTGTTCACTGCATCATTGCTGGGCTAGCAAGCAAGTATCCTGTACAAACATACAGCATTTTGGCTCCAACGTATTCGTCATAAGAAACCACAAAGTGAGCCAGAACGAAGGGTGCTAAACTGAAGAATGATATGCTTACAAAATATAGAAATTGGAGATATTTACGGACATTCATTAGTCTGATGAATTATACAAGGCTCTGCCCTTCTTTGCGCCTTCTTTTACTTGGTGGAGGTGTTCTATACAAAGCCAAAGGACAGTCAGCAACTCACCGCCGTTCTTGAGTTTCTGGCATGCGCCTCCTCGCTGCACCGGTTGGCTGCATATGTGAGGAAGTCCATCCACAGCTTTAGCAGCGTCTCAACGGATTTTCCTTCCTCTTGATGAGTGTCCTAGCAATGACACCCGCATAACTGAGCCGAGGATTTTCAAAGTTGGCGGGTCCAGCTCCCTCAGTATGTCAATGGCAATCTTCTTCTCGAGCTTAGAAGGTTTCCAGCCACGGTGATGGTGTGGTCGGAACAAGTTCCTGACCACAGTGCCGACGTTGTTGCTAGGAGAACTGGCCATGTGTTTCAGCATATCTTGTCCAGATTTTTGCAGGTTTTCTCATACAGCCAGTTTTGGGGAAGTCCTGGTAGCATGTCAGGGGAGTTCACGAGGAGGAACATCATGTAGTTGGACAGTATGCTGACTACCTCCACATAGCCGTCAGGCGCATGATGTCCCCTTCGATCTTCTTCAGCAAGGATCAAGTCAGTGGCAATGTGCCAGCTGATGACACTCTCATGGAAGTCAACTCCATGATAATCCTCCAAGTCCTTCAACAGACCAGGGTAGGTGTCATTATTCAGTGCCCGTTCACCCCATTTATGCCCGAGCATGCCCATTGTGTTGATTAGACCGGTAAGACCATCGAGTCCACCTGCTGTGCATACTTCTTGACCTTCTCCGGAACATCAATGGTCCACGAGTAGCGCCGCCTGTCCCACCACTCGAGTATCAGCATGTTGCACAGACTGCCAAGGGGTTGACTCATTGGATCTACCTGTCCGGAACGAAACCGCACCATGTTGTGCTGCCCCATGGTGCCCGACCACCTCCTCAAATTTCCTTTCTTGAGCATCCTGCCAGGCCAGGAGCGTTGAAAAGAAACAAGTGCGCGCCGAAACCGGTGCCATCTTCCATTACCTGAGCTGAATGCCGGAGCCAACCGCATCGTGTGGCACTCAAGAAGCCAAGCGCCCAGCTTGACCCTAGTGCACCAAGGAGCGATCTCATCTCCATGACCAAGGCAACACCCAACAAGATGTACGTGATATAAACATTGACTCGCATGTAACCACCTGTGCCGCTCAACAGGAACAACACAAGTGAGGCAGCGATGGCGAGTGGCGAGATGACACGGATGCAGTAGCCAACCAAACAGTGGATCACACTTGCCTTGGTGTACATGATGTCATACATGAGGGAGAGCTCCATCTCCATCGCCCTCCACATGAGCTCACGGTCTTTGATAAGGCCTGGATTGCTTCCCTTTCCCAGAATCCCACTCACTCGGGCTATCTCGAGTCATCCACCTCGATAACGAATCAACTATCCCACGCTTGCAGATATGAAACAGGGAATGAGCACGCTGCAAGGCGAACTCATCTTCCAAGTCGGTGTGCAGGTCTTGATGCTGAATGTAAAAATGTTTGTGCTTGTCACGTGCCAATACCTTAAGAGATCTCCGGATGCTGCGGAGGTTGCGAACCAGAGCGCAAATGTCCTCTCGGCATACTTTGCAACACCAACACCAAATATCAAGAAGCAGCCAGCGTGAGCAAGATCCCGCTGCCGATGGCGTGCTTGTAGAGCACATATGTGGCTCAGAACTTGCACCACAAGGCTCAGCAAGTGGCGTTTCGAGCTTGCTATCTTCAAGGGCATAGGCGGTGATGTTGTCCGGGCCGCCGAGGTGTAGCAGGAGGAACGGTGCCCGAAGGCAACGAGCTGGTGGTCTTGCGGTTTCTTGCTGTCTGTAGAGGAGCTGGCCAGCGTATGTCGCGATCGTGTCCGCCAAATTGCACGCCAGCCGAGGGGAGCCCTCGGCATAGCTGAGCTATTACGCCGGCGTATGTTGGCGAAGAGATGGAGAATGACACGGAAGGCGAGGCTGGAGACAACCCCAATCTGGCTCGCCAGTTAATCCAGAAGTCCAGAACCCCTCGAGCCATTGCTGAGAGCTTGATACTGGAATGAACAAGTATACACAGATAAAATCAGTAACGACAATTAAACAAGGTAAAAGCGCGGCCTAATTGCACAATATTGAGCTAGGATTTTACAAAGTGGCGGCATGATACCTTGCAAATCTGAAGAAAGTGATCACCTGAACTGCAGAGTATGACACTGCTACTTAGTGTAACTGCAGAGCAACTGATCAAGTAGTAGTAGTACACTGTCAAGTCATCATGCATGTGATTCTGATTTTCATATTGCAGGAGCTAGCTGCTAACAAGGACCGACACCCAGCTGTCCACTTGCAAAGTAGCCAAAGCCAAGAAATTAAGAACACTTATAATGGTGAGGAATCAAATTTGAAGGTATCCGCTGGATGCATCCATCAGACCAACTCATCGTTTGTAAGCTTGTCATACAAAATTAGGAAGGGGAAGGCGAATTAGGTGGATAAATACCAGGCATGTGCCTACTTGCAAATTCTCATGAGAGTTTTTTTATTGTTGAGAGACCATGCAGCGTACAAGCTACATTCAATCAACCAACAATATTGTGTACTCCCACAAGCATGTTATGGCAACCAAGAGGTAGTTAACAGCCATATAAGGTTGATTCCAAGCGGCGTGAGGGTGAATGAGGGTGAATCCCCATATGTGAGCTGGAGCAGGAGCGTGGTTGCAGTTGGAAATTAGGGGTTGATTCCAGGTGACAGCGCTGAATCTGGGTCCCGTGAAGAAGATCGGTAGAAACTAATGTGTTTACCGCAATGTTTTTACTACTAATATAAAACATATGCTCCTTAGACAGGCCAAAATAAGTGGCATGGATACGATTAATAATCTGAATTCAAATACAAATGCAGTGAAATGCTGAAATGTGAAAACCGGCTATATCTGTAACAGCAGCACCTAATACTAGATGTACTGAAGTCCAAACATGAAGTAGCAGCAGAGAGAGATGGCAGCAAATAGAACAATGCATGTCTGGTACTCAAATGCCAGAATTCCAAATTGGAATAATATGCACCCTTTGTTCTTTATTACTAAAAAAGAGCGATGCGCATGGAAGCCTCCAACCGTGCCTAATTAAAAGTAATGTCACAGTGGCTTAATTAATTAAGACATGAACAACTCACTCACTTTTGCTACATATGTAAGAACCAACAAAAGTTAGGAATCGGCGATCAGAAATTATTTCTCAATGAACAACCTTGTCCTCCTCCAGGGTTTTTTTAAACTAGTTCCTGTTCGACATTTCTGTTCCCAACAAAGGGGCCCAACCAACAATACCATATGAACAAAAATATAATTATTCACTCTAGGGCGGCATGGTTTGGATATAATTAGTAATCATGATTGTCATGAGCATTTGTTATTGTTGAGACCATGCGATGCAAGGACCAGCCGAACAATGCCTGCTGTAGCCTGTAGGAGGAGGCCGATGGCACTACAAAGTGGAGTGTAGCAGGTATGCCAAGTGCAGAGCTTTCTTGTGCAAAAGGTCCTACACGTGCATGCCTGCTTGGATGGATGCCTTGAAAAGTGATTGACAAGTTGCTAGGCCGAACCTACCGATGTGCTGGGCTAAATTTGCAGATTAGACCACACTTGCATTTCCAGGTTTCGAGTAGATTAAGTAAAGTGCTACATACACCACACAGCAAGATCCCGGGTTAGTGCCTTCCCCAAACGAGTACATTTTTTTTTGGACAATAACTGAAACCAGTTCAGATTGAAATACTGAAATCATGGCTGTCATGAGCGTTTTCTATTATTGAGAGCATGCAAGGGCCGACCAACAATATTATATGTATGCAACCTTTAAGGTTCTATCCATTATCCAATCAACTAACGCTTTAATTCTACCACGGGCACTAGAAACTGGAGTAGCAGGGTACCTGAAACCTGAAGAATCAACAGTTAACTCTGAAGAATGGAAGACACAGCCTGTTTTGTTACAGCGCCATGTACAGTTTACATATTCACGCCGCTGCGCTATCTCGCTGCTATTGGGGATGCATCCAATGGCTACCAGCTTACTAAACATCTCCGTTAACATTTTCGACAACAGCCTTACTGCAATTTAGATTTACTTTTACCATATTCTTTTGGCTGTTGTAAGCTTAATGGGTTGGGTGCAGCACTGGGCATCCCTCCTTGTATCCATGAGAATGTTGTGGTGTCAGGAGAATGTTGGTGCGGATAAGGTCGTTACTGTAGTTTGTGGATCGCTATGTTGATCGCTTGGCTTTTTCTTCTTCTTTTTTCATGCTAAGGCATAGCTTTGGTCTTGTATGACTTTGCTATTTGCCGGCGTGTTTAGTGTGTGTTGGCTGTGTGCATCTTAGCTATGCAGAGGCCGGGTGTGTGCTTATTATGTTTGTATTTACTTGATGCTTTATTTTGAGCTAATAAAATCCACCCTTTGTCGAAAAAAATATAATTCTGATCACAAATCATTGCCAAAAAAAAAGAACATTACAATCTGGTCACTGGATAATTGCTACTGGCTAGCATGATAATGAGCACCCTGTGATTCATTGTTCTTTGAAAGAAACCACAAATTGAGTATGTGTGCTGAACTGAACAACATCCATATTTTGACAGCAGGGACCAGAGAGGGCCGGTACACATGAATGACTAAAATAAATTATACTGGGATTGTGAGCCCACCAGTGCTCTTATTTGCATTTTTTTTATTTGGCGGAGGTGTTCTAAAATAAGCCATACAATGGTCGTGAGCTCACCACCGCTGCTAAGCTTCCTAGCATGTGACTCCCTACTGCACCGATTGGCTGCATATGCTAGGAAGTCGGTCCACAGATTTAGCAGCAGATGCACTTTACTCTTCACTTCCGCAGAATGGTATATTATGTCTGCAATATTGTACGCATACCTTAGCCGAGGATTTTCAGAGTCAGAAGGCGTAGAGTCGCTCTCCAGTATGAGGCCGGCGAGATTTTTCTCAAGCTTAGAAGATTTGAAGTCCCAGTGATGATGTGGTCGGAACAATTTCTTGAGCAGAGTCCAGAAACTGTCGCCGGGAGAATCGGCCGTGTTGATATTTTCGCATATCTTGTCCAGATTGTTGCACGTTTTCTTGTACCACCAGTTTTGAGGAAGGCCTGGTAGCATGTAGGGGCGATTCACCAAGAAGAACATCATGTCGTTGGACAGCGCCCTGACGGTCTCGACACGGTCGTCAGCTGCATATTGGCCCTTCTTGTTTTCCTCCCTTTCGAGGATCAAGTCGGTGGCGATGTGCCAGGAGATGATGCTCTCATGGAAGTCAACTCCATGCCACATCTCCAACTTCTTGAACAGCCCAGGGTACTCCTCGTCATTCAGCGCTGATTCACCCCACTTATGCCTGAGCAAGCCCATTGTGTTTATATCATCCCGCGATCCTCGTGTTCACCTCCTGTGCACGCTTCATGACATTCTTCAGGACAATGATAGTGCATGAGTAGTACCTCCTGTCCCACCACTCACCGAGTCCCATCATATAGAACAGATTGCCGAGTCCGCTACTCATCGGATCCACCTGTCCAACACGAAACCGCAGCATGTTATGCTGCCCCATGGTGCCTGACCACCTCCTTGAGCTTCCAGTCATGATCATCTTGCCAGGCCAGGACCGACGAAGAGAAATAACTGCATGCCGCAGACGATGCCATCTTCGAAGTGCACAGTGCTGAATGCCGGAGCCAATCCCATCGTGTGGCACACAAGAAGCGGCGCCAAGCTCGATCCTAGTGCACCAAGGAGCGATTCATCTCTAGGACCAAGGCGCCACCCAACAAGGTGTGCGTGATGGCAACATCAATTCCCTTGTAACCATCTTTGTAGCTCAACTCGAACAACAAGAGCGAGGCGGCGATGGCGAGCGGCGAGATGATACGGATGCAGTAGCGAGCCCATGAGTGAATCACGTTTGCCTTGGTGTACAGGATATCATACATAAGGGAGAGCACCATCTCCATCACCCTCCACATTTGCTCACGGTTTCTCCTAAGGCCCTTGATTATTTCCCTTTCCTCAGAACCCACCTCTGAGTCCACCAAGATCACTGAATCAACTATCCCACGCTTGCAGATATGAAACAGGGAATGAGCACGCTGCAGGACGAGCTCCTCCTGCAAGTCCTTGTACCAGTCTTGATGCTTAATGTAAAAATGTTGATGATGCTTGCCACGTGCATGTAACTTGAAAGAGCTTTGGAGGCTGCTGAAGGTTGCCAACCAGAGCGCACATGTCCTCTCCCCATATTTCGCAACACCGACAACGAGTACCAAGATGGCAGCTAGCGTGAGGAAAATCCCACTGCCGACAATGTACTTTTAGAGGACATATCCGGCTCCTGCGACTTGCACCACAAGGCTCAGCAGGTGGCGCTTCCAGAGCTTGTTATCCTCAAGGGCACAGGTGGTGATGTTGTCCGGGCCGCCAAGGTGCAGCAAGAGGAATGGCGCCCAGAAGGCAATGAGCTGGTGGTCTCGCGGTGTGCTGCTGCTGTAGAGGAGCTGGCCAGCGGCGTATGTCACAGTCGTGTCTGCTAGCTGGTACGCCAGCCAGAGGGGAACCCTCAGCGCAACTGAACTACTACGCCGACGTACGTTGGCGAAGCGATGGAGGATCATCTGGAAGCCGAGGCTGGAGAGAACCCCGATCTGGCTCGCCCAGTCAATCCAGAAGTCCAACGGCCCTCCATCCATAGTTGCGAGTTTGGTCCTGTCCTGTAATGCAACAAGTGTACACAGATAAAATCAGCAATGACAATTGAACGTGGTAAATGCGCAGATTAATTGCATACTATTGAGGTAGGAGATTGCATACTGGCAATGTGATACTTCTCAACTCTGAAGAAAGTGATCACCTGCACTGCAGAGTACGACCCTGCTACCTAGAGTACCTAATAAAGAGCAAACTGATCGAGTGGTAGTACACTGTCAAGTCAGCGTACATGCGATTCTTCTTTTCGATCGTGTTGCAGGAGCTAGCTAGCCAACAAGGAGTGCCAACTAAGCCGCCCAATTTCAATAAGTAGCCAAAGAACCAAAAGAAAAGAATACCCATCACGGTGAGGAATCACATGTGAATGTACGAATTAAGTGGATAAATACAGTATGTGCCTACTTGTGATTTGTCATGAGGTTTTTTTATTGTTGAGACCATAGAGTGTACCAGCTCCATTTCAATCTTCTTTTTTTGCGGCAACCAACTCCATTCAATCAACCAACTGTATTGTTGGAATATCGTCCACAGGATTGATCACATCACAATACGACGAACACGCACACAAAAACTTTTATAGCCAAGGGCCCTTGTCGTGCCTTTCTTTTATCTTTATTTCTTTTTCTCTTTTCTTAAGGTTTTTCTCCACGATGATACAATCTGGCAGGCCTCGTCGTGTATACACACGCCAGGGCCAGACCCATGAAACCGACTCAGTTTAAACTCCTAGACCTACTTGGGCTCTCCTAACCGGAAGTACTAGTCCCAGGACACCTCTACTAATCCTAGCTAGACTACTACTCAACTCCATGCATACACACGGCATGCAAGCCAGCCAGTACTACTACACGCAGCCAGCTAGCTAACACATCGTACAGTGTCTAAGTCAATTAGCAAACACACTAATTAATCGCCTTAGAGCATCTCTAGCAGACCCCGCATCCCACCGGCCCGCAAAATACGTTTGCAGTTCGCGAAAAACACGTTTTACGGGCTGGCGCGGGCTCTTGACAGAACAGACCCCTTTAAACTTACACTGTAAAATTGAATATTCGTTTTTCCTCACGTCTTCTTCTTCCTCTCGCCCGTGTAGCTAGATCGATCCTACGAAGCCGACGGACAACGCATAACAGGGGTGGACGCACGCGAGAGGTTGTGGGGGCAGCTGCCCTCACTTGATTTTCTCGTCCACTCGTACTCGATCGTGCGTATACCTTGTGTGCCCCCACTCGGCCCAACGTCCAGGAGCCCATGGAGTCAAAATTCTATTGAAACAGCCCACCAAAGAATAGGAATTGCTGCAGCCCACAGCCTGTGCACGTTTGACTCATTGCCTTCCAAACTCGATCAAAGATTTCTTGGCCTATTCCACTCATTGCATCCCTAACTTGATCGCAGATTTTCATTGGCCTATAGCTCGAGCCTCGGCGTACACGCAGCCACGCCCGAGGCGGAAGCCCTGGCAGCTGCCCCTCCTGGCCGCTCATGGGGTCGCGTAGTCATCGGCTTGCCGCGGTCCGTCCCTCGCGACAGCGACGCAGCACATCTCCATCTCTGAATCTGCGTTGGATTGTGCAATTCCCTAATTTTAATTGACATCGAGGTAAGCCGTATAAGTCAGTTCTTCTACTTTCATTTTTTTTTGTATGATTGCTATCTTAAAAGTCATGTTTGTCTCACCAACTTATTACCGATTGGGGTGGTTAGGCTAGTTGGAATAATTGTTTGAAACATATAAATTTTAGTATGCAACTTTTTACTAAACGAGTAAAGTAGGCTAATCCGGACAGAAAAACTGCTATTCAACTCGGATGATCTACTAATATTTCCTACATCCTAGCACACTTGATCTTCATGTATGATGTATGATTCTTTGGCAATTCATTTAATGTTTTCACTTTTGGCACTTAAAGTCGTTAGGAGAGGTTGTTTTCAAAAAGCGAACAATTTTTGGCACTTAATTGATTTGAACGTGTTTAGTTCTGTTTAAAAGGAAAACGGTTGCATATTACAATCCCGACCAGCACGAGAATATAAGAAGAAATTCCATTGTGTTCCATTGTATGATAGCGGTGATAGATGGCCTTGGGCGCAAACATAATGTAATGTGCTAAAACTCCTTCTCTTCTGTGAGACCGACATCCTTCAATATTATTGGTCTCCCATGAAATTTTTTTCTTGCAGGTTTTTTGTTAGATTGTTAGAACAATGTTTCAGTGTTTTCTTTTGCAACTTTGGAACAAAGGTATTTTCAAATTGATGCAAGTCTTTTTGTCTCAAATAGTTAGTTTTGTTTCACTTTTCAATGAAATTCGCAACCATGTGGTTAATGAAGTGATTATACCATGGTTTTAGTTTATACGGATGCTTATTTTATCGGTATATGGCCATACATTCTTGCCCCCTCTCAAGTTTTTTCCTGGGTCCGCTGCTGACGCATAAAACGAACAAATACAAAGCCGCTGACGTGTAGGAAGACTCGCAGGAAGCTAGCTAGCTCGAATCGATCCATACGACCAAATACGGAGCCGCCGTCGCCAAAACGGCCAAATATGGAGCCGCCGTCACCGTAGCTAGCTGAATCATCCAGTTGCTACCTAGCTAGCTACCTGTGAATTAGAATCGATTCTAGTGGACGGACGAGCTAGCTAGCTAGCTGAATCGGAATCGATTCAAGGGCGGGCGTGCTTAATCAATTTGGCCGGGGCGGGCAGGCGGGGCGGGTAGCCGACGGGGGACGGGCGGGCGGGCAGGCGGCTGACGTCCGGGGACGGGCTGGGCGGCGGTCAGGACGGCGCATACGTCGGTCGGGGACGGCGGATGTTTCCGTGGCAGTAGGGCTCCCGCCAACTGCTTTCTCGCGATGCAGGGCCGTGTAGAAGCGGAGGCGAAAATTGTGTTTTGCAGTTCGGGAGGATTTTTTTACCGTGCCCCTTCAAAAAATTTGCAGGTTGGAGTGGTTTAGGGGGTCTGTTCGGGCGGTATTTTTCGCGCGCATTTTGGCGGTTATTTCGTGGGTCGAGGCTTTTTACGGGGTCTGCTAGAGTTGCTCTTAGACCCAGCTACTAATTCATCTAAGACTGAACTTAGGCTAAGACAAGATTATTTCTAACAATCTCTCTCTAATCTTGACGCTTGTCTTTCGTACTTCTTCTTTTTTCAAGAAAAAGGAGTTTAATTTTATTCCATGTTAATAGGCTTGCATTATGCTAATACAAGATGACTAACAAAAGGTGCAGCATGATATAACCAACACGCAGTACTATGCTCCGTCCGAGCATAATTAGGTAAACAGTGAGAAACCATATTTTGTCTTCCGTACTTCTCTGGGCTTGGCTCGTTGTAGATCATCCCTTTGTCGACTCCCATGCTCGCACCACCACAAATTAAATTGCTAGACTTCATTGATCGCAACATATACTCCCAGCGCATGTTAGCGCATGTTATGACAACCAGGAGGTACTCTCTTCGTTCCGAAATAGATGACTCAACTTTATACTAACTTTAATACAAAATTGAGTCTTTTTTTGAAACGGAGGGAGTAGTAATTAATAGATTGGGCAGGTCGAGCCACGGCAGGGAGGCGATACGGGTGAATCCTCCTCCGCGGCCTGGCGCAGGAGCGTGGGCTAGGGATGAAGAGCGGACGGGTTTGCGGGCTACAGCGCAGCATAAATCAATCGCTAGTTTAGTGTTAATTTTCCGGCCAGCCGTGAACTAATTCACCGCTTGCATCCCAAGCGTGGCTGCAACGGGAAATTGGGGATTTATTTCTGGCGAGAGGCACTGAACACTCACTGGGTCCCGTGAAGAAGATTGGTGGAAACTAATGGATTTTCCGCAATGATTTTAACACTACCAATAAAACATATGTCCATTTAAACAGGCAAAAACAAGTGGCATAGACACAATCAAAACCGAAATGCATATACACGAGTGCAGTGAAATACTGAAATATGGCAAAGTGGCGATACCTGCAACGGCAGCACTTAGTACTAGCTATACCCAGCAGAGAGAGAGAGATGGCGGCGATTAGAACAGCGCCTGGTGGTACTTAACTAGCAGAGTTCTAAAATGGAATAGTTATGCACTCTTTTTTTATTTCTTAAAAAAAGGATTAGTGAAGTGACGCACCAGTCACTCACTTTTGCTACATATGTACCTATACTCAATAGAGAAGATAGCTCCAAGAGCACTAGCTTATGAATTCAGATTATTGAGACCATGATTGTCATGAGCATTTGTGATTATGGAGACCATGCGATGCAAGGACCAACCAACAATATTCTATGTGTGTGATGTTTAAGGTTCTATCCAATCAGCTAGTGCTTTAATACTATATCATACAATGCCTGTTGTACAAGGAGGTGGATGGCACTACAAAGTGGAGTAACAGGTGTGCCAAGTGCAGAGCTTTCCTGTGTTTCTCTCGGAAGAATAAGAAACGGAAGCCGTACAATTTCAAATTGAAATACTGAAATCGTGACTGTCATGAGCGTTTGCTATTATTGAGAGCATGCATGGACCGACCAACAATATTATATGTATATAATATTCAAGGTTCTATCCATTATGCAAAATCAACTAACGCTTTAATTCTACATCATGCATTACCTGCTTTATGAGGAGGTGGATGCCACGGGCACTAGAAACTGGAGTAGCTAAGCGTGTCCAATCAACAGTTAACTCTGAAGAATGGAAGATACAGCCTGTTTTGTTACATCGCCGTGTACAGTTTACATATTCGCTACCGCTAGGCTATCTACGCTGCTATTGGGGATGCATCCGATGGCTACCAGCTTCCTAAACATCACCGTTAACTTTTTCGACAACAGGCTTACTGCAATTTAGATTTACTTTTATCATTTTCTTTTGCCTCTGGTTGTAAGTTTAATGGGTTGGGTGCAGCACTGGGCATCCCTCCTTTTATATTCAGTTAAATCCTGGCCGCACCTTATGCAGGTTGGGCCTCAACTTTGCTCTGTGATATAATCTCTCTCTCTCTCTCTCTCTCTCTCTCTCTCTCTCTCTCTAAAATCACTCCCAAACTCATCTATTTTCTCTGTGTTATTGTCTGAATCCTGCAACTATAGATTCAACTGCAAAAATACAGAAACTGAAACCAGCTCAGATTCAATACCGAAAAGGGAGAACTCACACGGAGAGCCCATCGCCGTGGCCCGTGGGAGAACCAGCCTTCGCACCTCCCCTCCCTCCACATGCTGCACTGCGGCGATGACGACCGCCGCCGGCGACCAGCCGACCACAGGCTCCGCGAGGCACATGGCCGCAGCAGCGGCCAACGGAAAGAGGGCCGGGGATGGTCTGTGGCCGCCGCCATGGGTGGGTCTCCCCTGCAGCCTCGAGCAAGAGCAGTAGAGCGCCTCTTGGTTGGAGGGAGAAACACTTGTTCCCGAGAACGAACGGACGGGATTGGGGATCGGTTCTTACTACTGAGAGCAGGCACTGAATGCTGGGTCCCATAGAAATACCCTTCGTCCCAAAAATGTGCATGTTTGACTTGTCACCGCCTCTAAAGATAATTGACGCAATCTTTTTTTAGAGAAAAGGCGACGGCCGAGTTCAAGAAAGACTCGAACCTAACTCAACTTTGAATTAACAAAGCCACCAACCAACCAGGATTACAAGTACACCACTTACAAGAAAGAAAAAAAGGGAAACGGCAAAGATACAAAGTACTACAGCAGCTCACAGCCTACCAGCAATACAGGCAAGCGAAAGATACAAGAAGGAGCTCAGCCTGAATCTAGCAGGTCTCACTCTTAAGTTGCCGTGGCTCTTCTGATGTGGATGCAGACTTGGTTGCAAACTTTGTGCGATCTGCCGCCCATTTTGTCCAAAAGTAAAAATAAGCAAACAATGCACTGAGCGTCCATATCATGATCTTTGCCTACTCGTGTGGTGGAAAAGATTAGGTGGGCAAATTAAAGGAAACAGTCAAAGAACTTACATGTCTTTCCACTATCAGTAAGCCGAGTTATCTGGCTGATATCACCCTCCAAAAGAAATTTCCATAACTTTTCACCCGTACAGTGTGCTTATAATTGCCTAATACTTGCAGCAGGAACAATAACAAAAATAACAGTCAAATTCATGTTATTTCTGCTAAACATACAATATATCCGGTCACATCAGGAGATATTCTCTTTTAGTTAGGAGATAGATAGAGATAGATAGGCGCATATGGTTATCTCATATTCGGTTGTAACTTGCCCCCTTATCTCCTGTATTTCTTCTCCTCCAAGTTGTATCTCCAACAACATTGTATGCGTGATCAGGTCTCGCACACCTGCCTAATATAACATGCAACACGTCGTCCATGATAGGGTAAGACGTTTCCACTCTCGCACATGGTATACAGAGCCTTCCTCCTCCAAACATCTAATCTAGCTCATCTCCATTAGTGCCCTAGCCATGTCTTCCTCCGGTTCTTCCCACCCAAACCTCAACCAGCAGGTCATGGAGAAACTCAACCACACCAACTACGTCTTGTTGCGCGCCCAGATCATGCCGCAACTGCGAGGTGCTGATGTCTTCGGCTATGCCGATGGCACCACATCGAAGCCGCCCCGCTTCCTCGTCATCAAGGACAAAGACGGGAAGGAATCATCGGCGCCCAACCCTCTCCACCCCATCTGGGTTCGGGAGGACCAGCAGGTACTAGGTTACTTGCCGAATAACCTGTCAAAAGAAGTGCTCGCGCAGGTGACCGCGATCACCACATCGTATGCGCTTTGGGCAGCCTTGGCGGGGATGTTCTCGTCCCAATCTCTGAACTGCGTGAATAACATCCGCACGGCTCTCATCAACGTGCAGAAGGGGACCCAGTCCGTCGCCACCTTCTTCGCCTACATGTGTGGCCTGGCGGATGAGCTCGCCGCGGCCGGCAAGCCTCTACAGGACGACAAGCTCGTCTCCTACATCCTCGATGGGCTGGACATTGACTACCAGCCCCTGGTGTCCGCCCTCGACGCACGCATCACGCCCGTCTCCATCGATGAACTCTTCTCCATGATGAGTAACTTCGACCAGCGCGTGGCGCTCTTCCAGTCATCGGGCGGGTTCAAGTCTTTGGCCAACGCTGCTTTCCGCGGCCGCGGTGGCGGCTCCTCTTGTCAGCGCGGATCGCCGCGTCATAGGGGCAAGAACTCCGGCGGGGGAAACGGTGGGAACAGCAACTCTCGCGGCGGCCGGCCCTCCTACACTAGCAACAGGGGTCGCCGCGGCGGTTCCACCAGAGCACGCCCAGATGCACCTCGCTGCCAGACTGTGGCAAACCAGGGCACACGGCCAAGGACTACTGGTACCGTTATGAGGACGATGGCGACTCCTCTCAAGATGAAGAAAAAGTTGTTGCTGGTGCGGATGGCGCCTATGGGATCGACACCAATTGGTATGTCAACAGTGGTGCCACGAACCACATCACCAATGAACTTGAAAAGGTGACCATGAAGGAAAAATACCGCGACAAGGATCAAATCCACACGACTAGTGATGAAGGTATGAGGATAAACCACATTGGTCATTCAATTTTTAATACCCCTAGTCGTAAAATTCATCTTAGGAAAATCTTGCATGTTCCTAGTGCCAACAAAAGTCGTCTCTTTGTTCATAGAATTGCTCTTGACAATAATGTTTTCCTCGAATTTCTTCCCTATTTCTTTTTGATCAAGGATCAGGCAACGAGGAGAATCCTCTATCGAGGTAGATGTGTTCGAGGGCTCTACCCATTGATTCCGGATAGCACAAGATTCAATAAACGAGCTTTTGGTGTTGTCAAACTTTCGTCAACACGGTGGCACGATCGATTAGGACATGCTTCTTTTTCTTTAGTTGAAAAATTGCTTAGGAAAAATAAGCTCCCGCATGTTGGTGAGCGCAATGTTGAAACTATTTGTGATTCTTGTCAGCGAGCTAAAAGTCATCAATTGCCTTGCCTTATCCAATTTCCACTAGTGTTTCTACCAAACCATTGCAATTGATTTTTTCTAATGTGTGGGGGTCTGCCCCTAGTTCAGTTGGTAGACACACCTACCATGTGAGTTTCATTGACGACTACAACAAGTTTTCTTGGATTTATCTTCTTAAGAAAAAATCCGATGTTTTTCAAGTGTTTCAAAACTTTCAAGCACTTGTTGAACGCAAGTTTGACTCTAAATAATTGTTGTCCAGTCCGACTAGGGAGGGGAGTACGAGGAATTGAACTCCTTCCAAACTCTTGGCGTCTCACATCTTGTGTCATGCCCCCACGCTCACCAACAAAATGGCTCCGCTGAACACAAGCATCGCCACATTGTTGAAGTTGGCCTCGCTCTTTTAGCACATGCCTCCATGCCTCTCAAATTTTGGAACCAAGTGTTTCTTACTACTGTCCACATTATTAACATGCTTCCTAGCCGTGTCATCAATAATGAAACTCCAGTAGAACGCCTCCTTCACACCAACCCGGGCTGCACTACACTTCGTGTTTTCGGTTGTGCATGCTAGCCAAACCTAAGTCCCTACAACAAGCGCAAACTAATGTTCCGCTCCAAGCAATGTGTTTTCCTTGGATATAGCATACAACACAAGGGTGTAAAGTGCCTTAACATCTCCACGGGTCGTGTCTATATCTCATGAGACGTCGTCTTTGATGAGACCAAGGTTCCTTTCTCATATCTTCATCCCAATGTTGGTGCCCTCCTTCAAAAGAAATCCTTTTGCTACCTCCTAATCTCCTTAGCTATGATCAAGGGGCATTAACAATTGTGATGATCATATGTTGGCTAACCCTCTAAACAGTGTGCATGAGTCTTTCGTTGATGCTACAGGAGAGCCAGGGGAGTCAAACAGCGAAAACGGCGAAGAAAATGGTGAAGAAATCATCTCGGGCGAGTTATATCGCGTGTGCCGCGGCGTGGGGAACATATGCTCCTCGGGATTTCCGTTGCAGAGACCCAGGCAATCGTCTCCAGGATCTGCGCTAGGTGACAGCTGCGGATCCGTGGCAGACCAACCAGGTGCGCCAGCCTCGGTCGGACGCACACGCACCACCGACTCGCCGCTTGACACGCGGCCACCTCCGATCGGGCGAGGCGTGCCCTCCAACCCACACCAATCACCGGCTGCCACGCAGCAGCACGAGGATGCCCAGGATCGCACGCGCTTTGCGGCCCAGCCCGTGTGCTACAAGTGGCGTTCCGCCGTTCGCTAGGCGCCCGTCGAGACAACTCCTGACTCCAGCAGGCCCGCGTCATCATGGGCTCATGATGAGTCCTATGTGTGCGAGGAATTTTTTGAAATTACTATGTTCCCCAACACTAACAGCAAAAAGTCTTTATATTTCACTCCTTCTGATCACTAGTACTCCTTATCTAATACTCCAAAACCTTTATAATAGCTCTAAAGGGCTCCTTTTCAGGGAATCTTCTAGAGTTCCTTCAATTTATCTACTTCAAATGTTTACATGGTTCAGCAACTGCGCCATCCAGTAACTTGCCCATCCTGGTTCTTCCATATCTGGTCGTACAATTAATGAACTCCTGCGCTGAAATCGACATGATATACATGATCAGATATCGCATATGCAATTTAACTAGTTGCATACTCAAAATGCATCTACAGAGAGCTAGCTAATGAATGTTCCATGCATGATGCATCTGCATTCTTGAGGGATCGGCACGAGTACGTGCAAGAAGTAATGAAGCTAGTAGCTACCTTTAACAAGGGAGCTGTTCCATGACAACGGTCTGTTAATTCTAAAATGTTCAACTGGATGTGTGGCATCCACTGGCTAGCTATTGCATGTGCAGTTCTGCAAGCATGTGAGATTTCATAGATATTTGTGCTTAGCTTCGATCTAGTTTGTTATGGGGGTAGCAGAATGAGAATATTCCTTCTTATCTTTGTAAAAAAAAGAGCTATAATTTAGGCCACTACGGATTGCAATTTTTTTTCTAAAAACACAATTGCACATATTTTTTACTACAGCTGCACGCTTTCTAAACATCTACCTTAACTAAGAACAAAAACACAGGTGTGCAATTCTGTATATTTTTATTATGCTACAAGGATTATATTCTTTCTAAGGGGTTACGTTCACTAGTATCAAAAAAATTGTATTTGTAACTTTTTATTTGGTTTTGTTATGTTCACTAGTATGAAAAGAGTTATGTTATACTCATTGGTTTATTATGGCCTGGAATTCCTGTTGCTGGGATAAAAATAGACCAGATAAAGGGGGTAAATTTTTAGCCTCAAACCTCTGAAACTGATAACAGTATATAAATATGAGTTTTGCAAGTCCCTTCGGCGCTCTGCCTGCAAGAGGAGAGCATCACCATTGCTCTTTAAGTTCAGAGAGCTAACAATTTGCTTCAGAAAAAAGTAGGTAAAAGTTTTCTTGAGCTGAAACCAATCTGCGCAGAAGGCCATCAGAAAAGGTTCTTGCGAAAGTTTTTGGTGAAGAAAATGAAAATTGAAAAATAGAGGATGACAAACCTTATGACATGACAGATGAACAGAGCCCACTACAATGCCCAACTACCAAAGAAAGCTATATGCCAAGCACAAATACCTGAGCCTCCTGATGTTCTAGGAATTCGGTTGGCCGGTGTTGTCATGTTCCAGGCCAGCCTAGATCTGCTAGACGGAGTTTGGCAGCATGATCAGCATGGCGCTGCACAGCTTCCCATTCATACAGGGCCTTGAAGGCATCGCTGTTTTCATCCTGTTGCTACTGCTGCAGTGGCTGCAGAAGGAGCCATGGAACAAACCCGATCCGGTGGCACCTCCAGCTCCTTGCCATTCACATGGCACTTTGACAGACTCATCCTTTCCAACCAAACATACCTAGTTAATCCAAGTCCACTGCATTCGCTGAAATCGTCATGCCACTGCAGCACAAGAAACAGGAACCAGAACAGCATGATGGTACTTCAAAAAAAAAAAGAACAGAATGGACGTGCCTTGGGTCACATTAATTTGGGACACCTATTATGCTGCTTCGCCACCACAGGTCACGCAAAGCTGTGGCTCATTTTGGTGGAGGGATGTCATGAGCTTGTACACCAACTTCTGCAAGTTAGCCGTCCCACAAGTGCACGTTGGCAACACGGTGGTTTTTTGGTTTGATCGATGGCAGCTGGGTAATAATGTGGTTCTTTTGAGTGAGCAGTTCCCTAGGCTTCATTCTTTTGTCATTGATGACACAATCACAGTCAGAGAATTTATGGAGCTTCCAGAGATCTCGAAACATTTCCATCTGCCACTGTCTCAAGAGGCCTATTCTGAACTAACTCATCTTCAGGATTTGCTGTCTTTAGTCAGCTTGAACGGGAGTGTAAGGACATATGGAAGTGGCCATCTAAAACTGGGGAGTTTAAATCAAAGTTATATTATGAGTCTTGCTTCTCCCATCTGGTGGTTGATCCCATCTTCAAATGGATTTGGAAGTCAGCTTGCAGGCTCATGTTTAAAGTGTTTGGATGGCTTCTTCTAATGGACCGTTTGAATACTAGGGATATGATGCAATGCAGGAACTGGATCATCCAGGATGATACGTGAGTTCTTTGCCTCTGTGCTTCACATGAGGATCGTGCACATCTTTTCTTTGCTTGCAACTTCAGCCAAAGGGTTTGGAATTACATTGGGATTTCTTGGAATGCTCAACCAAACCAGAATACATATGAGATGGCTCTTGCTCCTAGGAGGGATTTTGGTCATCCTTTCTTCACTGAGGTGGTTTTACTGCTACCTGGAATATCTGGACACAAAGGAATGGGAAAATCTTTAGAAATGAGAGACCTACCTTCATTTCTTGAAGGAGGAATTTCATACATGATATTTCTCTATTAGCTCATAGAATCAAATGTAAATATAAGGATAGCTTAGTTCTCTGGATAGCCTCTCTCTCATAGGCTTCTTGTAAGTATTTTTTTTCTTTGTTTTCTGGTTCACTATAATTATGTAAACCTCTTATTACTTTTTATTAAAGCACTGTGAGGCTGTTGCCTTGCAGTATATAGTCAAAAAAAAAAGAACAACATGATGGTTTTTCTCACTCAACCAAAATCCTCACAGAAGGGAACACATGATCGCCATTAGTGAATCAACAGTCTGACAAAAAGGCTTGAGCTGCTCACATGGTCTTGCTCAGGTAAGGATTTCGGCCATAAACCTTGAGGGACATTCAGGACGTGGGTAGCCTTTGGCAAGAGCTTTTTTGGTCTTCAACTGCTTGAACAGCCCAGGGTACTTCGTATCACTCGACGCCAATTCACCCCACTTGTGCCTGACCATGCCCATTTTGTTTACATGACCGGCCCAGAACAATTTATGAGTGAACTCGTGTTTATTTTTCAGAGTATGCAAATGGTGAACACTTGCTCTGTAACTTCCTGATTGCGGCATAGCTATGGGATGTTCTCTCTGATATAGTTTTTTTCCATGCAGGATATATTGGCGTCCATGTTTCCATCTATTGACTGTCACCGGGCAAACCCTCAGTTTCTACTCTGAACGTCACCTCTACGGCCGCTATTCGGTTCTTATGGCGCGTTCGGAACACTCTTTGTTTTCAAGCATGAAAACAACCTGGGGCAAGGATGGTGAAGTTACTCAAGCAGTGGAAGCCTCTCTGCAAACCAGCTTTGACCCTCCTCGACAGCTGCGTCCTGATGCCTGAGAGGAAATGAGGCGAACTTCTACGCATTGCCTGGACCTGAAGCCCCTCTCCCCATTACCGTCCCTTTTTCTTAAAGGAGGAAGACCCCCGGCGATGCATACAACCATTTTATTAATTATTAAAATAAGACCTTACAAAGTCATAAAACAATAAGACTAAAGCCATCGTCTAAGCAACATCTGTCGCTACTCCTATCCAGTTGATAAAGCGACGCTGATAGTCTGTGCCTAATACCAAACAGACCTCGCAGCCAGACCTAACATCTAAGACATAAGGTCCCACCAGTCCGACGTGCTCCTCAACCAGGACGCCTGCCGGGTATGAGGTCGCCGCAGCCACCTGCCACCAATCCATCTTCAGAGCTGTACTGCTGCATGTACCTTGCCTGGTCTAGCTGCCGCCGATGCCACCACGACGCCATACAGTGTCGACCTCCTGCGCGAGTCCATCATCGCACATCAAACACCTAATCTCCAGGGCGCCATGCCATCGAGATCCGACACCATCAATGTGTGTGATGAAGCACCGCTCCTCCTCTTGTCACCTTCAGCCATCACTTGCTCCAAAACGATGCCCCCATGAGGAAAAGCGATACTAAGAACGCCATCGTCGTCCGATCCGGGAGATCCAGATCTAGGGTTTCCCCCGGAGCATCCCGAGCCCGATGACGCCAATTGCAACGACGATGCCATCGAAGCGACGCCGCCGCCTCGCTGGTCACTTCAACCGCAGCAAACTCCAAAACAATGCCACGAAGAGGGACTACGACGCAAAAAGCACCGCCATCGCTCGATCCCATGGAGATCTAGGGTTTCCCCCTGAGTTGCCTGAGTTGTCAAGGACCAGACAAGGATGGAATCCCGTAGATCCGTCCATCTGTCGACGTGTCGCACTCGCCATCGCACCAACCGTGACCCGGAGACCAAGCTCACCCCTGGGCCTAGATCCGGTCGCGCCACCACCGATCTGGTCACGCCGTCACCGTCCTTGGCGACCGTGGTGTCCCAGATCTTGAAGCCGCTCACCATGGGGTATGGGATTGCCGGAGCGCCGCCAGCCCCTGCCGTGACGTCCAGCCGCACGCCACGCTCCGGCCCGGGGGCGCCGGCCCCTGCCAGCTCTTCACGAGCAGGAGAGCACCTAGTCCCCGGCGCCGCTAGCGATGGCAAGGCTTTGCCTGGCCGCGCCATCGGGCGGCGGCGAGGGAGGAGGAGGACGGGAGGGGGAGTCGGGAGCGACGGGATCTGGGGGCCTCCCAGCCGCCGCACGGGGGCGACTCGGGAGAAAAGCAGGACCAGAGATGAGTGGTAGAATAAAGAAATAAATGATTTATTTGCCAGTTGCTTGAAGGAGCCCATTATTGCTTGAAACCAGGCAGCTGAGTGAGGAAACACCTGATTCCAGCACACTGATGCTTGAAGCAAAAAACCTGCACAAGCTTTCAAACACATCTTTTATTTTATTTGATTTTTGATAGTAGCATACAATTACAACACAACGTGTTCACTGAATCGTTGCCCTGGCCACCTCCACAATGGATGACGACGGTGAGACAAAATGGACTTCTAGCACACAAGATAGTATGAGATACTCATAGCAATAACACGTACTCCATTGAGTAGAATAGGAATCAACGATGCTCAACCAACATGCAGATACACAGGCCACAGTGAAGGTCTTGAGAGCTGCATCTGTATGGGGCTACATATATAATTCTGATCACAAATCATTGAAGAAAAAACATTACAATCTGGTCTGGATAATTGCTACTGTACTAGCTAGCATGATAATGAGCACCACACCCTGCGCTCCATTATTCTTCAAAAGAAAACACAAATTGAGTACGTGAGTTGAACTGAACAACATCCATATGCTTACAGCAGAGACCAGAGAGGGTCAGTACACATGAACGACTAAAATGAATTATGCAGGGCTGTCCTCCTCTTTATTGACTGTTTTTATTTGGCGAGGGTGTTCTATCATGAGCCATACGATGGTCGTGAACTCACCACCGCTGCTAAGCATCTTGGCATGTGACTCCCTGCTGCACCGATTGGCTGCGTAAGCAAGAAAGTCAGTCCACAGGCTTAGCAGCAAATGCACCTTATCATATACCTTCTCGTCCTTAATTACATTAGCAATGTTGCGCGCGGACTTGAGCCGAGGATTTTCAGCATCAGAGGGCTTATGATCATTCAGCTTCAGTATGAGGTCAGCGAGCTTCTTCTCGAGCGCAGAAGGTTTCAAGTCCCAGTGATGATGCGGTTGGAACAATTTCTTGAGCACAGTGCAGAAGCCGTCGCCTGGAGAACTAACAAGGTGGCTTTCATCACATATCTCATCCAGATTGATGCAGGTTTGCTTGTACAGCCAGTTTTGAGGAAGGCCTGGTAGCATGTATGGGCGGTCCACAAGAAGGAACATCATGTAATTGGACAGTGCCCTAACTGTCTCCACACGGTGGTCAGCTGCATCAAGGCCTTTTTCTTTTTCCTCCCTTGCGAGGATCAAGTCAGTAGCGATGTGCCAGGAGATGATGCTCTCATGGAAGTCAACCCCATGCCACGTCTTCAACTTCTTGAACAGCCCAGGCTTCTCATTATTCAGTGCTAATTTACCCCACGTATGCCTGAGCAAGCCCAATGTGTTCACATCATACCGTGATACCCTCGTGTTTAACTCCTGTGCACGCTTCAAGACCCTCTCCGGGACAATGACAGTCCATGAGTAGTACCTCCTGTCCCACCACTCACCGAGTCCCAGCATCTTGAACAGATTGCCAAGTCGACGGCTCATTGCATCCACCTTTCCGGCACGGAAACGAAGCATGTTGTGCTGCCCCATGGTGCCTGACCAACCCCTCGAGCTTCCTGTCATAATTATCTTGCCAGGCCAAGACCGGTGGAGAGAAATAAGCCTGCGCCGTAGCCGATGCCATCTTCCAAAGGCACAGAGCTGAATGCCGGAGCCAATCCCATTGCGTGGCACACAAGAAGGCAAGCACCCAGCTTGACCCTAGTGCGCCAAGGAGCGATTTCATCTCCAGGACCAAGGCACCACCCAACAAGATGTACGTGATGTAAGCATCGACTCGGCTGTATCCACCTGTGCCGCTCAACCAGAACAACATGAGGGATGCGGTGATGGCGAGCGGCGAGATGATACGGATGCAGTAGCCGGCCCAAGAGTGTATCACACTTGCCTTGGTGTAGAGGATGTCGTACATAAGGGAGAGCTCCATCTCCATCACCCTCCACATTTGCTTACGGTCTCCCCTAAGGCGCATGATTATTTCCCTTTCCTCAGAATCCACCTTGCTCGAGCTATCAGCTGAGTCATCCACCATGATCACCGAATCAACTATTCCGCGCTTGCAGATATGAAACAGGGAGTGAGCACGCTGCTGGATGCGCTCGTCCGCCAAGTCATTGTACCAGTATTGATGCTTAATGTAAAAATGTTGGTCACCTCCCGGTGCCTTGAGAGAGCTCTGAAGGCTGCTGAATGTGGCTAACCAGAGTGCACATGTCCTCTCTCCATACTTGGCAACACCAACAACAAATATTAAGATGGCAGCCAGTGTGAGCAAGATCCCGCTGCGGCGATGTACTTGTAGAGGACATATCCGCCCCTGCAACCTGCACCACAAGGGTCAGCAAGTGGCGCGTCCAGAGCTTGCTATCCTCGAGGGCATAGGCGGTGATGTTGTCTGGGCCACCGAGATGCAGCAGGAGGAATGGCGCCCAAAAGGCAATGAGCTGGTGGTCTTGGAGCGCAGCTGCTGTAGAGTAGTTGACCGGCAGTGTATGTCGCGGTCATGTCCGACAGCTGGTACGCCAGCCAGAGGGGAGCCCTCAGCAAAGCTGAGCTATTATGCCGCCGTATGTTGGCGAAGAGATGGAGGATGACCTGGAAGGCGAGGCTCAAGAGAACCCCGATCTGGCTTGCCCAGTTAATCCAGAAGTCCAACGGCCCTTCAGCCATTATGAAAAGCTTGATCCTGCAGTGCAACAACTGTAGACACGTACAATTAGTAAGCAACAATTAAACACTGTAAGAGCAGCCTAATTGCATAATACTGAGCATCGCAAGTGTGGGCATGACGCCTCCCAACTCTGAACAAAGTGACGACCTACACTGCAGAGTAGCATACAAGCTACTGTATGACACTGCTACCTTAGAGTAACCACACGGAGAGCAACTTATCCAGTACACTGTCAAGTCAATATAGATGTGATTCTGATATTTCATGCAAACCAACCAAGAATTGCATGAGATTTTTAGAATGCTGATAACGGTGAGGAATTGCATGAGATTGGGTGCATAAATACAACCTCAAACATGTGTGCATACCACATCATCATCGTATTATAAAAGACTTGAGAGTAGTATAAAAGCTGCATTCGATCAAGCAACAATATCATATGCTAATCAGTAAGTACAACTCTAATCCCTGACCAATGTGGCAGCAGGCAGACAGGCGGATAAGAGTTCAGACGTTTTCAATAACACAAATTGACGGGTTATGTCCAATGTGAAAACAGGGAGGTTAAATAAGTCCACTCCCCCGCCAAAAAATAAATAAATTAAGTAGCCACGCCTCATCTGAGTGGCGTTTGAGAGATGTGCTCGCAGGCGGCCTAGGCGCCGTGCATGGAGGCCGTCGGTGGCCGGAAGCTCCACACGAGCAGAGAAATAAGGGAGTAGCTACTGGTGCAGGTGGTCTCGGCGGCCGGTCCTAAGAGCATCTTCAACCGTTCGCCCCGGCTTGAAATAGCGCCGCCCTGGGGCGCGCCGGTTGAAAAAACGGCGTGGGGACGATCGGGTTCCCAGCCGTGTCCTCAGGTCGCCCAGACGCCCTTTTTTATGTTTTTTAAAATCATACTCTTCAAAAATTTATACAGAGAAAAGGATGATATATATGTGCATTCACAAGAAGAAAATCTGGGTTTCTCGTGGAAACATAGTTTTTTCAAGAAGTAAATATGTGTTCTCGTGGAAGCAAATTTAATCTTCTCATGGGAGCATACATTTTTCGTTTTCAAGAAGCACAATTGTGCTTCAAAAGTAATTTGCTCCAAAATGTAGGAAAATCATGCAAAACCGAGAAGCCAAAGAAAATAATCTAAAACCCTACCACACGTAAATAAATAAAAAAGAAAATCAAGAGAGAGCGTCGAGCAAGCGACACATGGCAGTGGTTTGGCGCACCACTTGGCGCGTTCGCATACCAAGAGAGTGACCCTTGCGGAAGCCCTGCAAGTTACCCTTGGATAGTTGCTCCCAGCTATTTCTCGCACATATTGATTCCTATTAGGAATTGCCTACGGGAGGGAAATTGTGGGTCGACCACACACTGTAGCATACGTTTTTCTATTGTTCTTTTTATGGGGTTTTCCACTGTTTTGTAGCCTGGTTATTCGTGGGGGGTTTTGTTTTCTTTTTTTCCTTTTCATTCTATGGTTTTATTTTTCTTCTTTGTTCTCTAGGGTTTTCTTTTTTTGTTTCCGCTTTTCATCAGACTTGTTTTTCCTGTTTTTCTTGTTTATCTTTTCAACACATGTCTATTTTCTTCATGCATAATGTAGAACTTTTACATACATTGGGGACATTTTTGTACATGTTTAACATTTTCAAAATACATAATTAACATTTTCTTCAATATATGTTTTAAAGACTATTTTTTCATACACTCTGTAATTTTTTTAATAGACCAGGACATATTTTACATTTTGATAATTTTTCAAATATATGATTAACATTGTTTTCAAATAAATGTTTAGATGTCGGTATTTTCAACACATGTCTACATATTTTGATACACATTTGTACATTTTCTGTATAAATCAGAAACATTGCTAATACATGTTTCATAATTTTTTAAATAAATGCTTGATTTTTTATAAATATAGTTTTTGATTTCTAATTTTTTTTCGTACATATGTTGTGATGTTTAACTTTTCTCAAACCCATTGTAAATTTTTCATACACACCTCAAACTACATTATTAATCCTTTATAACACTATGCTCCCTAGTTTTAAAGACTCCATGTTCAATTGAGGTCTCAAACTGAAGTTGGGTCATCCGATTTTGACTAGGTCAACAATTTCTCAACGCTCCCTCATTCAATTATTTTATACTATACACTATGCTTCCTAATTTTGAAGGACGCACAATTAATTGAGGTACTCAATTTAGAACTGGGTCACCCAGTTTTCATCGGGTTCCAAAAATCCGAAGCTCTTTGATTCAGTTGAGGTACTCAATTTTTTATTTGGTTTACGATTTTGATTGGGCCCATGATTTTACAAATCAATCAGCAATAACTAGCCGATAAAAACATATCAATCCCGCACACGCTCCCATCACCTAAAAAAAGAAGCGACACCATGTGATTCTGTAACATCAACATAGTACATGCAACCACCGATACAGAAAATTTTCTATATAAATATATGTTGGTTGGCGGATAACACAGAACCACACCATAGAAGGGACATCAAATTACCGCATTATAAATAAAAATAAAACACACTGCATCATCTCCCCTACCCGCCAAACTAAATATTCCATTTGTTCCAAAATATAAGGGGTATTATTTTTTTGAAAGTCAAATGTTTAACTTTGATAAGTTCAGAGCAAAACATATCGACACCCACAATATTAAACAAAAAATGGAAATTCATTTCATGATGAATCTAATTATACTGATTTGATATTATGGTTTTTTATATATTTCTCTACAAATTTGATCAAACTTAAAAGGATTGGCATTTCAAAACAGTAATACACCTTATATTTTGAAATACAGTGATATTTAAGAAACTCAATAACACCAATGACATAGCAAAGCGCGTCCAACCCTTGTAGTATTTTTAAAATGTGGAATGGAGATTTTAAAAAAATTAAGAATAAAAATAGAAAAATAAAAATAAAGATAAAAAACATAGACAAATGAAAATAAAAAAGCGGGTGTGATGATAGTGCTACTGGTCCGGCCCACGAATTGGTTGCCTTCTGGCGATGCAAGCTACTGTCTCGTACTAGGCAGGACATAGAGGATAATGGTTTGATGCCAACATTTGGCATTGCCCATACATGACAAGCAAACAATTGGCAATATCAAAATTTGCCAAAAATTAGCAATTTCTTGTGAGGTTGGCAAGTAAATTTGGTAACCAACCAAGCACTAGCCAACATTTGGCATTTGCCAAACATTGGCATGCCAATTTTGGCATCAAACCAATCATGCTCATAGTCATGCTCAAACATGTCGCCATGTGGCACGTTTATCTCTTATGGGCCATGTGATTTTTTTGGCCCAATTACTTTTGGAGGCGGGTGCATTTCTCGGGAGTAGGGGGCAACACGGTTGGTGGCGGTGCAATTTTCAGCAGGATCTCATCGTATCTGGCGAAAGCGCCACAAGGGCGACTAGATCTACGTGTACTTGCATGAGCGTTCGGTCGTGGAGGCCGACCTGCGGCGGCTTGAACCGTGCAGCGGCGCCATTGGGGTGGGCTCCGAGCTCTAACTGGTGCAGGGCGCCATGATCGGCTCACTTCCTATCAAGGGAGAGAGCAAGATGGAGAAGCAAATGAGAGGGACGGAAGGGAGAGGAAGCAGGGCGCAGGGGAAGCAAGGATTTCTAGATAAACGTGTCAAGTTGGGTTGGCATGCGGGCCTCGCCCCAGATCCCGGGCACAACACTAGGCGTGCCCTGTGCCAAACACGACCCGTTTAGCCCCATGTTGAGCTCGTGGGATTTTGGGCCGCCCCACAAAGCACTAGCATGTTGGCCATGTTTAGTTTACACCATCTTCAACGGTCTCCACCCCCCCCCCCTCCCCCACCACCTACATTAGAGATACTATGATCTATGCTGAATTTCTGGTGACATTCTTAGAAATGTCATGGACTGGCCTAAATTATGGAACTCCCATAACTGATCTAAAGTGGGCTCACTAGGATCAAATACAATGACACATTTTACTATGAAAGGACTACTATCGTCACAAATTAGAACCAGTCACAAAATTGTGGTAATCCGTTCATGGCTGAATATGTCATCCAAGGCCAGCACAAGTCAACCCTTCATATCTTTTTATTTCTCTTCATTTGATAAATAGTAAAACCAAACTAGTCTTGTAGAAAGTCGTATCTAATTCTATGAACTCGCTAAATTATGAATAATATATGGTAATTTTTTCAATATTTCCATCTATTTATTCATCTCATTTCCATATTTTTGAATAGCAAGATTTAATACATTACTAACAAATGAGTGTAATTTAATATTCCAAACATAACTCGAATACGCCTAACATCCACTAGAAATTTTAATATATTTTCTGGATAGGCGCTAAAAGAATATTGGATTATCTAACTATGAAATTTATTTTAAATTATATGCCTGTTTTTATAAATGTAGTCCAAATTGAAATTTTATGTAGTAAATATCAATATATTGAATAAATACCTAAATAATAGCAAATGAATTCATAATAAAGTCTTTTGTTTGTAATAAACAGTATGATGTAGTATGTCCCATGTATTAAATAAATCATTCTAGTTAAATATATCTCAATAAGGTACTACTCTGGATATTTTAACTTTATATTTTAAAAATAGAAAATACACTTATTACATTGATGAAGTGATAACAAAAGTTGTATTCTAAATAAATAAAATGATGAATAAAATGTTTCATGGGGTTCAGGATTAATAGCTCACACGGAATTGCGAGCATCGTTGCTGCTTGCGCATTGGTCACGAATCCGGGAGCACAGTGGATCTATCCTGGAGGTGGCATCCCTAGCTCCGTAGCTCTAGGCGTACATGGGCGACCTTTATGGTGGTCATGTGATGCGGAAACGAGCAAAGATGGAAAAGAATGATACCATCAGTCCACCAAAGGTCTGGCCTCCACTATGAAGGGATGGTCAGTCGAGGCCTCTGATGAGCGATGGGCGATGGTGGTGGGGTGTAGTCACCACTTGTAGAGTGTCATACAAACCTATAAGGAATTTTTGCAACTTTTGTTTTCTTTTGGCCCTCTTTGCTTTTGCTCTTAGGAAAGTGTCTTGTCTCAAAGCTTCATGTGGCGTGTGTAATTTTTCTTGGTTGTGTTTCTGTAATTGGTGCACAATGTATTTTTTTTCTTGCATGTATTTATGTAAATCCTCTTTTGTTTAATAATATGGGAAGGTATCTTCCAAAAATAATGTTGGCTCCAAAATATGTTAATGAACCGAACGAAATGGGCTAATGCCCTGGATTGAAATTAGTGGACTAAAGACATATTGAACAACATGAGTGAGCAAAAATCTTAATTGGGTCGACTACTACATGGTCCGCCACATCAGATCCACATTGTCTGCCACCTCATTGGATCTATGAGGTTCGCAAGCCGTCACATATGAACTATGTGAAAAAGATTACAAGTTAGCCAATAATTTTGACATGTTTTTGCAATACATGGAAAAAGACCCACAAGCCAGCAACCAAAAACGTCATAAAGTCATATATATGTTCACATGGCTAGTACCACTACATCCTCTAGATACCCCCTAGTAGATTGTATTGTATGCATGTTACCCATATGATATGATGGGGGTAACAATACTAGGTTGTGGAAAAAAAGGCTTTACACATGGACTACGCGTGACTAGTAAAACAAGTTAAGAGATGCGCTAGCTAACGCGCGCTGATGCTAAATTAATTGACACCGACAAGAAAATAGTGAACTTACACTGACCTGGTTGAGCTAGGAAGAAGATCAACCACAAAGCGTCCCTGAATCCTGCTAAGCTTCCGATTGAGTTGGATCAGAAGACTCGCTTAAGGAAGGAAAAGAGTAGCTAGAGGTTGTTGCGCGGGCACGCATGCAGGCAGTTGTGTTCAATACTCGAACTCGAGGCGTATAATATAATCAATACTACATCACCTCGATCGCCCTCCCAGCAACAGGCCAAAGAAATTAAAGCATAGGTGTGCCACATTGCGCTAGGCCCTGCCGGCAACGAAACGTAGACCACGCATGTCACCACCTTGTACGTACGTGCGTGGTTGCATCTTCTTCTGTAGGCTCACCGTTAGCGTTCGGTAGCCAAGACAAGCTAAATTTGGAACAAGGTGAGTAGCCGAGTAGGTTGGTGGCTTGTCAATTGGCACTACAAATTTGGAACAACGCCATTAGCCCATTACGCATGCGTGTAGGTTGGTACGTAGCTTGTCAGTTCTACAGTGCTACGTTTGGAACAAGGGAATATGTACATATGTGAAGGTATCAAGTCAGTCTCAGGCATGCATGTTGGCTAGCTAGCAACTTGCATCCGGGATTGATTTCCATTTGTGGTCATGATAGTGCCGCACGTAGCCACTACATATATGCATGCCGATGATTTATTCTAGTAGGGAGGCTAGGGGACGAGCCCGTCAATGTCATGAAAAGAAATTCATTGGCAAGTCTCTACACAACGGGGCATCTCTAGCGGATTCCCTAAAAAATAAGGGAGTGAACGGCTGAGTAAACGTTAGTTGGAGTAATAATACTATCGTAAATTTTGGTTGTTTTTAGCCGATCTCGTAAATTTAGTGGAGTAAAAAATGAATTGGGTCAAACAAACACAAGTTTGATTCAAACAAACATACTAACCGAAATTCAGTGCCGATCCATAATATTTCACAATGTCATCAACCGAAACTAGTCTAAATTTACAAATTTTAGTCGCTATCTGTATCTTCAGACCTCTTTCCACTCGGTTCACGACAGCCCACCGATCATGGGGTCTGGGCATGTGTCGTCGTCTGGGTCGTCGAAGATGCTGCCGCCGCCAAGATTCTAGTGACTTTGTTCTTGCCGCCCCTATCTTTGTCATCGCTAGATAGAACGATGACCTGCGCCCCCTACCGCTAGCTTCTCGTACTTGCGGCACTCTGCCTCCACTTGCTTTGGGTACATGCAGTGGAGTTCCGCCATGTACGCCTCGTCAAAGGCCTCCTCCGCCAAGCGCTCCCTCACTATCTAGTCCTCCTCCTCTACCTTGCATAAGGCACCAGCTGTTCGACGGGATCGAGCCACCGCATCTCACCGAATTCAAAGTTCTGGTGGCCATCGGCGCCGTGTAGATGAACAAACCAGATGTCGACTTATGGGCGGTCTGCTCGGCGGAGTGGAAGCACCCAAGCCACAAATTATTGTCGGTGTGCTGGTGCATAATCTCGGCCACCCACATCCCCCAAGCCCGCTACCGAACGCCGATGTACGACCTCTATGGTGGTGGCGGCGAAGGGAGACAGATGCATGGGACAGTGTGGCGCTCGTGGCAGACGGATGGGCGGTGAGGAGTAGTGGTGGCGGGATCCGGCCATATCGGCGCGGGTGGGGGTGTGGGATCAAGCAGGGCTCGGCCAAGCAGGTGTGGGCAGCAGGGGATTAGCTAAGGGAAAGGCAGGGGTGGTGTGCATGATTTTTACTCAGTGGCCGAACAGAGGAGTAACTTTACCATAAAAGGCTTTCGCCCGCTTTATATACAAAACACCGTCCAACAACAACCCGATACAAACACACGCCACCACAACACACACACACCCAAGGCAAGATACATAGGTGTTGAGCGCAGCAACACCATCCCAAGCACTACAATAGCAGTCGGGTCCTCGAATGTGAACATGTCACGGCGAAGAGATGAAGCCGCATACAACGAGCCGTGGGCTCCAAGGCGGCGCCTTCAGGAAGGATATGACACCGAAGCGCCGCCACCGCCCGACCCGAGGGTCAGAGTTTTCCCTGGAGCAACACGACGGGAAATGATGACCGCGACGACGCCTTCAAGAAGGGAACGAGTTTCGCCGCCGCCGGTCCGTCCGTAGATAGAACAGGTTTTCACCCCGGCCAATACTCACCACCATCGAACGCCACACCCTGGCGACCATGCCGCCCACTTGGCCATGGTCACCGGGCAGCACCAAGCCACGGGCTTTGCACAAGAGCACCACGACACCACCACCAGGGCCGCCGCCCCGGCATCCAAGACCTCGACGCCACCTCAGCCGTCACCCACCGCTACCCCAGCCAAAGAGACGAGTGGAAAGGCCTAGCCTTTAGCACCCTTGAGCTGCACCCAGTGCTGATACCTAATAGGCCGGCCAAAACTAGCCTCCATCGGCCCGTCCTGCTACCGGGCGCGAGACGAGTCCGATCTTGCTGTCGGGCGCGAGACGAGCTCGATCCTGCTGTCGGGCGAGAGACGAGCGATGGACCGCGACTGGGAGAGGGCCAACCCTACGATGAAGGTAGCGCCGAAATGACGAGAAGAGGAATCGAAGGTCGACAAGGGCACTCACCGACCGGCCGACGCCGAAGAAGTCCAGCCGCCGCTGAGTAATTTTTTTACACCACTAATTGATTTAGGTAATCGGCTAGAGGAGAAAACTAGAATTTTACTCTAACCAGTTTTAGGGGTTCGGTTAAAGATGTACTATACGCCAGTTATCAAAAAAAAAACTTAACAATTTGCGTCAATTCCGCACGTCGCCTACCCATCTTCTTCTTCCTCATCTTCCGCCCATGTACCGACGGACGACATACATGTACCACCTCCACCCATGCGTGCCCGGGGCCTTCTCCTGGATGGTCCCCTGCCTGCTCTGGAGTTTAGTTGATCAGCTTGTGTACGGGCAAGGCAGGAAAGACACATTGTCTAGGACGCACCCAGAGAGTAAATTACACGTTTTGTCCTTATACTAATCCTCACTGACATGTAACAGAGCCCTGGGACTCGAGAAAGGCTCAAAACATGAAAAATACATAACACGTAAACATTTGCTTCAATCGTGCGCTCTGCAGCCTGCCTTTTTATTTCTTGTTTGTCTTATACTCTCACCAATGATTCCCTCCCTCCCCCTCCTCTGGCGCCTCAGCGGGCGGCAGGGGAGGAACCCTAGCCGCCGGCGCCTCTCCTCTCCCCCTCCCCTCTTCCCCCTCCCGCCGCCGCCAGAGGGCGCGCTGGCAGCACAGCCTGCGCCCGGCGGCGGGGACTCTCACCCCTTGTGCGGCTGGGGCTGGCGCGGGCCGCGGTCGGACCAGGGCGCGGAGCGCGGGACGCGGGCGGCGGCTCTGCGGGTGGCGCGGGCTCTCCGGCCGGCATGGTGGGCTGCGACGAGGCGGGTCGTGCTGGGGTGCGATGCGGCGCCTCGGCCGGATCTGGCCTCGAGGCGGCGAGGGCCGCGGGCGGCGTGGGCGGCCACCTCTGCCGGGTCCTCCTGCCTGGTGGAGGTGGGGATGGTGGTGCGGCTGGTGGTCGGGACGGCGGCTGCGACTTTGGCGGCGGCTCGCCAGATCTGAATTCTCAGCGCGGGCCTCGGAAGGCTTGGGCTACGGGCGGCTGCCTCGACCGGGGGCCATGTCGGCTGGTTCGGATGGCGGTGCAGTAGCGGTGGTTTGGCCCCCTCTCCTGATGCTTGGGTTGCTTGGAGCTGTGGTCGGAGGCGTGGCTGGAGGGTGGAGCACGGTGGCTCGACGCTCCTCGTCTTTGGCTAGCCACGGTGGTTGGGGCGCTCCGGGGGTTGGCAGGATGCCTCCGGGTTTTTGCTGTTGCCAGGGGTGGCCACGGCGGCCTGGCCCCGGTTCGAGAAATGGCGAGGTGGCTGTGGCGTGCCAAGCAGCCGCCGGTGGCTTTCCCCTGCCTGTTTCAGCCGGGTTGGGTCCCATTCTCGCCCAAAGGGCTCGCCTTCGACAGCCAGATCCGTGGTCCGGGCCCGTGTGGAAGGAGGTGGGGTGGTCTTGGATGCCAGGGCGACGGCTCTGGTGGTGGAAGCCCGGTGCTCGCGGGCGGAGGCCGTGGCTCAGGTGCTGCCCGGTTGCCATGGCCGTGTGGGCGGTGTGGTGGCCGGGGGGATGACGATTGATGGTGGTGGTGCGGCTTCCGTACCTTTGCCAGCGGCAGTGAGCGTGGACCGCGGTGAAAACCTGCTCTGTCTTTGGGCAGTCCGGCGGCGGCGAGTTCGTCCCCTTCTTGAAGGCGCCGTCGCGGTCCTCATTGCCCGTCGTGTTGCTCCAGGGGAAACCCTGACCCTCGGTTCGGGCGGTGGCGGCACTCATGTGTCGTGAACCTTCTTGAAGGCACCGCCTTGGAGCTCACGGTTCATCGTCTGCAGCTACATCTCTTCGCTGGCATGTTCACGGTTGAGGATCTCGGTAGCTCTTGTAGTGGCTAGGTGTGGTGTTGCTGCGTCTAGCGCCTATGTATCTAGCCTTGGGTGTGTGCGTGAGTTGTGGTGGCGTGTGTTTGTTTCAGATTGTGGTTGGTTGGTGCTTTATATATAAAGCGGGGCGAAAGCCTTTTTCGGTATATTCTCACCAATCTTTCTCCACCTCTCATTTTTCTCATACAAAACAACTGCTGCCTTGTTCTAGCCACGACAGGCTGCTCGCCATGCGCTGTCCCGGTGCTCTTCTCGACCTCCGTCGTACCTCGCCTTCTCTTTTTATCTCACCACCCGCGGCCTGTCAAGCGCAGGGGGGCGGCCTTGCTGCTGCAGCCACCCGCTGCGTGCTGCCGGACTATGGCGACCCGGCACGACGAGGGCTTGCTGCTTGTGGCGCCCCCGCGGGGCGGAGATGCCGCGAGCTGCCGGCGCTTTGGGGGAGCTTCAAGCCGCATAAATGCGTCGATAAACGGCGTCGCTGTCGAATGCTACAACCACGCACCACAGAAGTTACAACCAATTCAAATTGATGCTACAATCGTGTACACCGGAGCTGCAAGCGGTGACACGTCGTTAGTGAATGCTACAACCATGTACTGTAGAAGCTACAAATTAACCACGTTCGCCAGACCTACAACCGTGTTCACCGGAGCTGCAGTTGAAGACATAGTCATCGACGAATGTTACAACCGTGTGTTGCAGGAGCTACAAGCAGTTCTAGTCGATGCTACAACCATTCACACGGAACCGGCGGCGCCGTCGACAAATGTTACAACCATGCACTGCAAAAGCTACAACCATGTTCGCCATAGCTGCAACTGTTGGTGATGCTACAACCGGCCAAGCTGCAACCGGCGAGGTCTGTCACCGGCGAGGCCGGATGCAAGCACAAGCATGTGGGAGTTGCAACCGGCGGCACTGTATGTCAGGACCGGCAATGGTGTGTGCTTCAACGACGAGAGAACTACAACCTGTTGCGTGCGGGAGTCCGTGACGTGGAGCTTCTTTGTGGCGAGCCGTGGCAGCACGGAAGAGTTGTGCTACATGCTATGGCAAAGCAAGCGGGCCCTAGTAGAAAACAGGGCATCGGTCCCGGTTCTATAGGGCCTTTAGTCCTAGTTCTGCAACTAGGACTAAGCAATCGGGACTAAAGGCTCCACTTTTAGTCCAGGTTGTGTTACTTAACCGAGACTAAAGTAGCTCCTCGTGGCAACAGGTTGACCGGGACTATTTCTCTGGTCTGACCAGAACCAAAGCTCTGTTTTCTACTAATGGGGTTGCTAAGAGGCTCTCTTGCAGCGAGCATGCGACAGGAGGAGGCCGAAGGGTGTCAACGCTACTGTTGCGAGAGGAACGAAGCTGCACCCAGGAAGAGGCACATGGAGGTATAATGTGCATGTGTGTAAAGTTTCACGACGAATACATTGAAATGAGTGTCGTGCATAAAAGAATCCGTGGCTTTCCAGCACAATACTGTTCATTTCCAAAGTATATGAATTTATTTTAGAGATCGCAATTCAAGGTAAATTTTTGCACGCACGTACATTTCATCCTTCAATGCATATCTTTTTCAGATTCTTTTTGAAACCAGAAAGTTTGAGTTTTGAATTTCTCAAACTTTTTGGCCTCCATGGACCCCGGTCACCAAAACGCCCTCACTCTTTGAAGGCGTTCCACATGACGTAGAAGTGTAGAACAACATACTGTTGGAATTCCAGCCCACAGGATCGATCACATCGAAATACACGCATTTAACACGCGGACGAGCAACTGATAGCCAAAGGTACGTGTCGTGCCTCTCTTCTCTTTATTTATTTTTTCTGATTTTCTCCACGATGATACATTGTACGTCTAGGGTGTGCATATATATATGCAGCAACCCAGACACTGGACCAGGCTAATAACCGACGCAAACACAAACCCAATCCTACATGTAATGGAAATACTACCTAAACACGCTGGACACATATACAAGTCCTAACCGGACTCCTACTACTTGACCCACTATTAGCACACCAGGAAACCTAATCTAACTAGTCAGAACTAGTACTAGCTCTCCTCACGCGACTAGCTAGCTTAGGACCAAAACTTTTACATAAACCAGATGACTAATCAAGATTACTCTAATATTCTCTCCCTAATCTTGATCATTTGGCAGAGGTCTTCTACATAAAGCCGGATGACAGGTCCACCGCTGCCGAGCTTCCTCGCATGCACCTCACTGCTGCAACGAATAAAAGGCATTTCAAGCAAGGAATCTATGAGATAATGCATATTGATAACATGTACTCCATTGAGTAGAATTAGTAATCAACGATGCTCAACCAACATGCAGATGCACCGGCCACAGCTCAGTCCTTCAGAGCTGCATCTATTTTGGCATACATATATAATTATGATCACAAACAATTGTCAACGAAAGAAATAAGTACAGTACAATCTGGTGGCTGGATCAATGCTCCTAGCTACCATGTTAAATGAGAACTCTGCTCCAGTATTCTTCAGAAGAAACCACAAATTGAGTATGTGCGAAGAGAGAGTGGTGAACTGAACATCATCCATATGTTTACAGCAGACAACAAGAGATGAGGATGCCGATAAAAGCTCTACATTATCCGTGGATCGGTACACATTAATTAACTACTAATATGAACTATAAATGGCTCTGCTCCTGTTGTGGGTCATCTTTTAGTTGGCTGAGGTGTTCTATCAGAAGCCATACGATGGTTGTGAACACACCACCACTGCTAAGCCTCCTGGCATGTGACTCCCTACTGCACTGGTTGGCTGCGTAAGCTAGGATGTCGGTCAACAGATCTAGCAGCAGGCGCACTATATCATCTACCATCTCCCTCTTCTGTATTACTATATCAGAAATTCTGAGCGCATACTTGAACCGAGGAGTTTCAGGACCAGAGGGTGTATTGTCCTTCCGCAGCTCTAGTATGTTCAACGAGCTTCTTCTCCAGCCCAGAAATTTTCAAGCCTCAGTGATTGCAGGACAGCCATGGGATGTTCTCTGAATTTAGTTCTTTCAATATATGAAGGACTGGTAACTTGGTGCACACATTCAATCTATTGACTATCACCGGACGGACCATAAGCTTTCTAGTCACAACATCGCCTCTTTGGCTGCTGTTCGGTTCTTACGTTGCCTTCCGGATGCTCTTTGTTTTCAGGGTGTCAAGGTGGTCAGGCATGAAAACAACCTGGAGCAGGAAGGTGAAGTTACTTACTCGAGCAGTGGAAGCCTCTCCGCTGACCATTTTCGACCATCCTTGACAGCTGCAACCTGATAACCAGGCAAACTCCTGCCCATTGCCTGGACCAGAACCTCCTCTCCCCATAGCTATCAGTTGGGGAAGCCACTCAACCCGCTGCTCCACGGCACACCAACTGGGCATGACAACGTCTTCAGAATTTTGGTCACGGATCATCGTTGCAACAAAACCCTGTACATTTTCAGAACAATTTGTTCACTGCATCATTGCTGGGCTAGCAAGCAAGTATCCTGTACAAACATACAGCATTTTGGCTCCAACGTATTCGTCATAAGAAACCACAAAGTGAGCCAGAACGAAGGGTGCTAAACTGAAGAATGATATGCTTACAAAATACAGAAATTGGAGATATTTCTGGACATTCATTAGTACAGTGAATTATACAAGGCTCTGCCCCTTCTTTGCGCCTTCTTTTACTTGGTGGAGGTGTTCTATACAAAGCCAAAGGACAGTCAGCAACTCACCGCCGTTGCTGAGTTTCCTGGCATGCGCCTCCCTGCTGCACCGGTTGGCTGCATATGTGAGGAAGTCCATCCACAGCTTTAGCAGCGTCTCAACCGGATTTTCCTTCCTCTTCAGTAGTGTCCTAGCAATGACACCCGCATAACTGAGCCGAGGATTTTCAAAGTTGGCGGGTTCCAGCTCCCTCAGTATGTCAATGGCAATCTTCTTCTCGAGCTTAGAAGGTTTCCAGCCACGGTGATGGTGTGGTCGGAACAAGTTCCTGAGCACAGTGCCGACGTTGTTGCCAGGAGAACTGGCCATGTGTTTCGCGCATATCTTGTCCAGATTTTTGCAGGTTTTCTCATACAGCCAGTTTTGGGGAAGTCCTGGTAGCATGTCAGGGGAGTTCACGAGGAGGAACATCATGTAGTTGGACAGTATGCTGACTACCTCCACATAGCCGTCAAAGCATGATGTCCCCTTCGATCTTCTTCAGCAAGGATCAAGTCAGTGGCAATGTGCCAGCTGATGACACTCTCATGGAAGTCAACTCCATGATAATCCTCCAAGTCCTTCAACAGACCAGGGTAGGTGTCATTATTCAGTGCCCGTTCACCCCATTTATGCCTGAGCATGCCCATTGTGTTGATTAGACCCGGTAAGACCATCGACTCCACCTGCTGTGCATACTTCTTGACCTTCTCCGGAACATCAATGGTCCACGAGTAGCGCCGCCTGTCCCACCACTCGAGTATCAGCATGTTGCACAGACTGCCAAGGGGTTGACTCATTGGATCTACCTGTCCGGAACGAAACCGCACCATGTTGTGCTGCCCCATGGTGCCCGACCACCTCCTCAAATTTCCTTTCTTGAGCATCCTGCCAGGCCAGGAGCGTTGAAAAGAAACAAGTGCGCGCCGAAACCGGTGCCATCTTCCATTGCACAGAGCTGAATGCCGGAGCCAACCGCATCGTGTGGCACTCAAGAAGCCAAGCGCCCAGCTTGACCCTAGTGCACCAAGGAGCGATCTCATCTCCATGACCAAGGCAACACCCAACAAGATGTACGTGATATAAACATTGACTCGCATGTAACCACCTGTGCCGCTCAACAGGAACAACACAAGTGAGGCAGCGATGGCGAGTGGCGAGATGACACGGATGCAGTAGCCAACCAAACAGTGGATCACACTTGCCTTGGTGTACATGATGTCATACATGAGGGAGAGCTCCATCTCCATCGCCCTCCACATGAGCTCACGGTCTTTGATAAGGCCCTGGATTGCTTCCCTTTCCCCAGAATCCCACTCACTCGGGCTATCTGAGTCATCCACCTCGATAACCGAATCAACTATCCCACGCTTGCAGATATGAAACAGGGAATGAGCACGCTGCAAGACGAACTCATCTTCCAAGTCGGTGTGCCAGTCTTGATGCTGAATGTAAAAATGTTTGTGCTTGTCACGTGCCAATACCTTAAGAGATCTCCGGATGCTGCCGGAGGTTGCGAACCAGAGCGCAAATGTCCTCTCAGCATACTTTGCAACACCAACACCAAATATCAAGAAGCAGCCAGCGTGAGCAAGATCCCGCTGCCGATGACGTGCTTGTAGAGCACATATGTGGCTCCCAGAACTTGCACCACAAGGCTCAGCAAGTGGCGTTTCCAGAGCTTGCTATCTTCAAGGGCATAGGCGGTGATGTTGTCCGGGCCGCCGAGGTGTAGCAGGAGGAACGGTGCCCAGAAGGCAACGAGCTGGTGGTCTTGCGGTTTGCTGCTGCTGTAGAGGAGCTGGCCAGCCGCGTATGTCGCAGTCGTGTCCGCCAGCTGGTACGCCAGCCAGAGGGGAGCCCTCAGCATAGCTGAGCTATTACGCCGGCGTATGTTGGCGAAGAGATGGAGAATGACCTGGAAGACGAGGCTGGAGACAACCCCAATCTGGCTCGCCCAGTTAATCCAGAAGTCCAGAACCCCTCGAGCCATTGCTGAGAGCTTGATACTGGAATGAACAAGTATACACAGATAAAATCAGTAACGACAATTAAACAAGGTAAAAGCGCGGCCTAATTGCACAATATTGAGCTAGGATTTTACAAAGTGGCGGCATGATACCTTGCAAATCTGAAGAAAGTGATCACCTGAACTGCAGAGTATGACACTGTTACTTAGTGTAACTGCAGAGCAACTGATCAAGTAGTAGTAGTACACTGTCAAGTCATCATGCATGTGATTCTGATTTTCATATTGCAGGAGCTAGCTGCTAACAAGGACCGACACCCAGCTGTCCACTTGCAAAGTAGCCAAAGCCAAGAAATTAAGAACACTTATAATGGTGAGGAATCAAATTTGAAGGTATCCGCTGGATGCATCCATCAGACCAACTCATCGTTTGTAAGCTTGTCATACAAAATTAGGAAGGGGAAGGCGAATTAGGTGGATAAATACCAGGCATGTGCCTACTTGCAAATTCTCATGAGAGTTTTTTTATTGTTGAGAGACCATGCAGCGTACAAGCTACATTCAATCAACCAACAATATTGTGTACTCCCACAAGCATGTTATGGCAACCAAGAGGTAGTTAACAGCCATATAAGGTTGATTCCAAGCGCGTGAGGGTGAATGAGGGTGAATCCCCATATGTGAGCTGGAGCAGGAGCGTGGTTGCAGTTGGAAATTAGGGGTTGATTCCAGGTGACAGGCGCTGAATACTGGGTCCCGTGAAGAAGATCGGTAGAAACTAATGTGTTTACCGCAATGTTTTTACTACTAATATAAAACATATGCTCCTTAGACAGGCCAAAATAAGTGGCATGGATACGATTAATAATCTGAATTCAAATACAAATGCAGTGAAATGCTGAAATGTGAAAACCGGCTATATCTGTAACAGCAGCACCTAATACTAGATGTACTGAAGTCCAAACATGAAGTAGCAGCAGAGAGAGATGGCAGCAAATAGAACAATGCATGTCTGGTACTCAAATGCCAGAATTCCAAATTGGAATAATATGCACCCTTTGTTCTTTATTACTAAAAAAGAGCGATGCGCATGGAAGCCTCCAACCGTGCCTAATTAAAAGTAATGTCACAGTGGCTTAATTAATTAAGACATGAACAACTCACTCACTTTTGCTACATATGTAAGAACCAACAAAAGTTAGGAATCGGCGATCAGAAATTATTTCTCAATGAACAACCTTGTCCTCCTCCAGGGTTTTTTTAAACTAGTTCCTGTTCGACATTTCTGTTCCCAACAAAGGGGCCCAACCAACAATACCATATGAACAAAAATATAATTATTCACTCTGGGGCGGCATGGTTTGGATATAATTAGTAATCATGATTGTCATGAGCATTTGTTATTGTTGAGACCATGCGATGCAAGGACCAGCCGAACAATGCCTGCTGTAGCCTGTAGGAGGAGGCCGATGGCACTACAAAGTGGAGTGTAGCAGGTATGCCAAGTGCAGAGCTTTCTTGTGCAAAAGGTCCTACACGTGCATGCCTGCTTGGATGGATGCCTTGAAAAGTGATTGACAAGTTGCTAGGCCGAACCTACCGATGTGCTGGGCTAAATTTGCAGATTAGACCACACTTGCATTTCCAGGTTTCGAGTAGATTAAGTAAAGTGCTACATACACCACACAGCAAGATCCCGGTTAGTGCCTTCCCCAAACGAGTACATTTTTTTTTGGACAATAACTGAAACCAGTTCAGATTGAAATACTGAAATCATGGCTGTCATGAGCGTTTTCTATTATTGAGAGCATGCAAGGGCCGACCAACAATATTATATGTATGCAACCTTTAAGGTTCTATCCATTATCCAATCAACTAACGCTTTAATTCTACCACGGGCACTAGAAACTGGAGTAGCAGGGTACCTGAAACCTGAAGAATCAACAGTTAACTCTGAAGAATGGAAGACACAGCCTGTTTTGTTACAGCGCCATGTACAGTTTACATATTCACGCCGCTGCGCTATCTCGCTGCTATTGGGGATGCATCCGATGGCTACCAGCTTACTAAACATCTCCGTTAACATTTTCGACAACAGCCTTACTGCAATTTAGATTTACTTTTACCATATTCTTTTGGCTGTTGTAAGCTTAATGGGTTGGGTGCAGCACTGGGCATCCCTCCTTGTATCCATGAGAATGTTGTGGTGTCAGGAGAATGTTGGTGCGGATAAGGTCGTTACTGTAGTTTGTGGATCGCTATGTTGATCGCTTCGGCTTTTTTCTTCTTCTTTTTTCATGCTAAAGCATAGCTTTGGTCTTGTATGACTTTGCTATTTGCTGACGTGTTTAGTGTGTGTTGGCTGTGTGCATCTTAGCTATGCAGAGGCCGGGTGTGTGCTCATTATGTTTGTATTCACTTGATGCTTCATTTTGAGCTAATAAAATCCACCCTTTGTCGAAAAAATATAATTCTGATCACAAATCATTGCCAAAAAAAAAGAACATTACAATCTGGTCACTGGATAATTGCTACTAGCTAGCATGATAATGAGCACCCTGTGATTCACTGTTCTTTGAAAGAAACCACAAATTGAGTATGTGTGCTGAACTGAACAACATTCATATTTTGACAGCAGGGACCAGAGAGGGCCGGTACACATGAATGACTAAAATAAATTATACTGGGATTGTGAGCCCACCAGTGCTCTTATTTGCATTTTTTTTATTTGGCGGAGGTGTTCTAAAATAAGCCATACAATGGTCGTGAGCTCACCACCGCTGCTAAGCTTCCTAGCATGTGACTCCCTACTGCACCGATTGGCTGCATATGCTAGGAAGTCGGTCCACAGATTTAGCAGCAGATGCACTTTACTCTTCACTTCCGCAGAATGGTATATTATGTCTGCAATATTGTACGCATACCTTAGCCGAGGATTTTCAGAGTCAGAAGGCGTAGAGTCGCTCTCCAAAGATGAGGTCAAGTAGATTTTTCTCAAGCTTAGAAGATTTGAAGTCCCAGTGATGATGTGGTCGGAACAATTTCTTGAGCAGAGTCCAGAAACTGTCGCCGGGAGAATCGGCCGTGTTGATATTTTCGCATATCTTGTCCAGATTGTTGCACGTTTTCTTGTACCACCAGTTTTGAGGAAGGCCTGGTAGCATGTAGGGGCGATTCACCAAGAAGAACATCATGTCGTTGGACAGCGCCCTGACGGTCTCGACACGGTCGTCAGCTGCATATTGGCCCTTCTTGTTTTCCTCCCTTTCGAGGATCAAGTCGGTGGCGATGTGCCAGGAGATGATGCTCTCATGGAAGTCAACTCCATGCCACATCTCCAACTTCTTGAACAGCCCAGGGTACTCCTCGTCATTCAGCGCTGATTCACCCCACTTATGCCCGAGCAAGCCCATTGTGTTTATATCATCCCGCGATCCTCGTGTTCACCTCCTGTGCACGCTTCATGACATTCTTCAGGACAATGATAGTGCATGAGTAGTACCTCCTGTCCCACCACTCACCGAGTCCCATCATATAGAACAGATTGCCGAGTCCGCTACTCATCGGATCCACCTGTCCAACACGAAACCGCAGCATGTTATGCTGCCCCATGGTGCCTGACCACCTCCTTGAGCTTCCAGTCATGATCATCTTGCCAGGCCAGGACCGACGAAGAGAAATAACTGCATGCCGCAGCCGATGCCATCTTCCAGAAGTGCACAGTGCTGAATGCCGGAGCCAATCCCATCGTGTGGCACACAAGAAGCCGAGCGCCAAGCTCGATCCTAGTGCACCAAGGAGCGATTCATCTCTAGGACCAAGGCGCCACCCAACAAGGTGTGCGTGATGGCAACATCAATTCCCTTGTAACCATCTTTGTCGCTCAACTCGAACAACAAGAGCGAGGCGGCGATGGCGAGCGGCGAGATGATACGGATGCAGTAGCGAGCCCATGAGTGAATCACGTTTGCCTTGGTGTACAGGATATCATACATAAGGGAGAGCACCATCTCCATCACCCTCCACATTTGCTCACGGTTTCTCCTAAGGCCCTTGATTATTTCCCTTTCCTCAGAACCCACCTCTGAGTCCACCAAGATCACTGAATCAACTATCCCACGCTTGCAGATATGAAACAGGGAATGAGCACGCTGCAGGACGAGCTCCTCCTGCAAGTCCTTGTACCAGTCTTGATGCTTAATGTAAAAATGTTGATGATGCTTGCCACGTGCATGTAACTTGAAAGAGCTTTGGAGGCTGCTGAAGGTTGCCAACCAGAGCGCACATGTCCTCTCCCCATATTTCGCAACACCGACAACGAGTACCAAGATGGCAGCTAGCGTGAGGAAAATCCCACTGCCGACAATGTACTTTTAGAGGACATATCCGGCTCCTGCGACTTGCACCACAAGGCTCAGCAGGTGGCGCTTCCAGAGCTTGTTATCCTCAAGGGCACAGGTGGTGATGTTGTCCGGCCGCCAAGGTGCAGCAAGAGGAATGGCGCCCAGAAGGCAATGAGCTGGTGGTCTCGCGGTGTGCTGCTGTTGTAGAGGAGCTGGCCAGCGGCGTATGTCACAGTCGTGTCTGCTAGCTGGTACGCCAGCCAGAGGGGAACCTCAGCGCAACTGAACTACTACGCCGACGACGTTGGCGAAGCGATGGAGGATCATCTGGAAGCCGAGGCTGGAGAGAACCCCGATCTGGCTCGCCCAGTCAATCCAGAAGTCCAACGGCCCTCCATCCATAGTTGCGAGTTTGGTCCTGTCCTGTAATGCAACAAGTGTACACAGATAAAATCAGCAATGACAATTGAACGTGGTAAATGCGCAGATTAATTGCATACTATTGAGGTAGGAGATTGCATACTGGCAATGTGATACTTCTCAACTCTGAAGAAAGTGATCACCTGCACTGCAGAGTACGACCCTGCTACCTAGAGTACCTAATAAAGAGCAAACTGATCGAGTGGTAGTACACTGTCAAGTCAGCGTACATGCGATTCTTCTTTTCGATCGTGTTGCAGGAGCTAGCTAGCCAACAAGGAGTGCCAACTAAGCCGCCCAATTTCAATAAGTAGCCAAAGAACCAAAAAGAAAAGAATACCCATCACGGTGAGGAATCACATGTGAATGTACGAATTAAGTGGATAAATACAGTATGTGCCTACTTGTGATTTGTCATGAGGTTTTTTTATTGTTGAGACCATAGAGTGTACCAGCTCCATTTCAATCTTCTTTTTTTGCGGCAACCAACTCCATTCAATCAACCAACTGTATTGTTGGAATATCGTCCACAGGATTGATCACATCACAATACGACGAACACGCACACAAAAACTTTTATAACCAAGGGCCCTTGTCGTGCCTTTCTTTTATCTTTTATTTCTTTTTCTTTTCTTAAGGTTTTTCTCCACGATGATACAATCTGGCAGGCCTCGTCGTGTATACACACGCCAGGGCCAGACCCATGAAACCGACTCAGTTTAAACTCCTAGACCTACTTGGGCTCTCCTAACCGGAAGTACTAGTCCCAGGACACCTCTACTAATCCTAGCTAGACTACTACTCAACTCCATGCATACACACGGCATGCAAGCCAGCCAGTACTACTACACGCAGCCAGCTAGCTAACACATCGTACAGTGTCTAAGTCAATTAGCAAACACACTAATTAATCGCCTTAGAGCATCTCTAGCAGACCCCGCATCCCACCGGCCCGCAAAATACGTTTGCAGTTCGCGAAAAACACGTTTTACGGGCTGGCGCGGGCTGCGGCAGAACAGACCCCTTAAACTTACACTGTAAAATTGAATATTCGTTTTTTTCCTCACGTCTTCTTCTTCCTCTCGCCCGTGTAGCTAGATCGATCCTACGAAGCCGACGGACAACGCATAACAGGGGTGGACGCACGCGAGAGGTTGTGGGGGCAGCTGCCCTCACTTGATTTTCTCGTCCACTCGTACTCGATCGTGCGTATACCTTGTGTGCCCCCACTCGGCCCAAGGTCCAGGAGCCCATGGAGTCAAAATTCTATTGAAACAGCCCACCAAAGAATAGGAATTGCTGCAGCCCACAGCCTGTGCACGTTTGACTCATTGCCTTCCAAACTCGATCAAAGATTTCTTGGCCTATTCCACTCATTGCATCCCTAACTTGATCGCAGATTTTCATTGGCCTATAGCTCGAGCCTCGGCGTACACGCAGCCACGCCCGAGGCGGAAGCCCTGGCAGCTGCCCCTCCTGGCCGCTCATGGGGTCGCGTAGTCGTCGGCTTGCCGCGGTCCGTCCCTCGCGACAGCGACGCAGCACATCTCCATCTCTGAATCTGCGTTGGATTGTGCAATTCCCTAATTTTAATTGACATCGAGGTAAGCCGTATAAGTCAGTTCTTCTACTTTCATTTTTTTTTGTATGATTGCTATCTTAAAAGTCATGTTTGTCTCACCAACTTATTACCGATTGGGGTGGTTAGGCTAGTTGGAATAATTGTTTGAAACATATAAATTTTAGTATGCAACTTTTTACTAAACGAGTAAAGTAGGCTAATCCGGACAGAAAAACTGCTATTCAACTCGGATGATCTACTAATATTTCCTACATCCTAGCACACTTGATCTTCATGTATGATGTATGATTCTTTGGCAATTCATTTAATGTTTTCACTTTTGGCACTTAAAGTCGTTGTGGAGAGGTTGTTTTCAAAAAAACGAACAATTTTTGGCACTTAATTGATTTGAACGTGTTTAGTTCTGTTTAAAAGGAAAACGGTTGCATATTACAATCCCGACCAGCACGAGAATATAAGAAGAAATTCCATTGTGTTCCATTGTATGATAGCGGTGATAGATGGCCTTGGGCGCAAACATAATGTAATGTGCTAAAACTCCTTCTCTTCTGTGAGACCGACATCCTTCAATATTATTGGTCTCCCATGAAATTTTTTTCTTGCAGGTTTTTTGTTAGATTGTTAGAACAATGTTTCAGTGTTTTCTTTTGCAACTTTGGAACAAAGGTATTTTCAAATTGATGCAAGTCTTTTTGTCTCAAATAGTTAGTTTTGTTTCACTTTTCAATGAAATTCGAAACCATGTGGTTAATGAAGTGATTATACCATGGTTTTACTTTATACGGATGCTTATTTTATCGGTATATGGCCATACATTCTTGCCCCTCTCAAGTTTTTCCTGGGTCCGCTGCTGACGCATAAAACGAACAAATACAAAGCCGCTGACGTGTAGGAAGACTCGCAGGAAGCTAGCTAGCTCGAATCGATCCATACGACCAAATACGGAGCCGTTGTCGCCAAAACGGCCAAATATGGAGCCGCCGTCACCGTAGCTAGCTGAATCATCCAGTTGCTACCTAGCTAGCTACCTGTGAATTAGAATCGATTCTAGTGGACGGACGAGCTAGCTAGCTAGCTGAATCGGAATCGATTCAAGGGCGGGCGTGCTTAATCAATTTGGCCGGGGCGGGCAGGCGGGGCGGGTAGCCGACGGGGGACGGGCGGGCGGGCAGGCGGCTGACGTCCGGGGACGGGCGGCCAGCGGCCGGGGACGGGCTGGGCGGCGGTCAGGACGGCGCATACGTCGGTCGGGGACGGCGGATGTTTCCGTGGCAGTAGGGCTCCCGCCAACTGCTTTCTCGCGATGCAGGGCCGTGTAGAAGCGGAGGCGAAAATTGTGTTTTTGCAGTTCGGGAGGATTTTTTTACCGTGCCCCTTCAAAAAATTTGCAGGTTGGAGTGGTTTAGGGGGTCTGTTCGGGCGGTATTTTTCGCGCGCATTTTGGCGGTTATTTCGTGGGTCGAGGCTTTTTACGGGTCTGCTAGAGTTGCTCTTAGACCCAGCTACTAATTCATCTAAGACTGAACTTAGGCTAAGACAAGATTATTTCTAACAATCTCTCTCTAATCTTGACGCTTGTCTTTCGTACTTCTTCTTTTTTCAAGAAAAAGGAGTTTAATTTTATTCCATGTTAATAGGCTTGCATTATGCTAATACAAGATGACTAACAAAAGGTGCAGCATGATATAACCAACACGCAGTACTATGCTCGATCCGAGCATAATTAGGTAAACAGTGAGAAACCATATTTTGTCTTCCGTACTTCTCTGGGCTTGGCTCGTTGTAGATCATCCCTTTGTCGACTCCCATGCTCGCACCACCACAAATTAAATTGCTAGACTTCATTGATCGCAACATATACTCCCAGCGCATGTTATCGCATGTTATGACAACCAGGAGGTACTCTCTCCGTTCCGAAATAGATGACTCAACTTTATACTAACTTTAATACAAAATTGAGTCTTTTTTTGAAACGGAGGGAGTAGTAATTAATAGATTGGGCAGGTCGAGCCACGGCAGGGAGGCGATACGGGTGAATCCTCCTCCGCGGCCTGGCGCAGGAGCGTGGGCTAGGGATGAAGAGCGGACGGGTTTGCGGGCTACAGCGCAGCATAAATCAATCGCTAGTTTAGTGTTAATTTTCCGGCCAGCCGTGAACTAATTCACCGCTTGCATCCCAAGCGTGGCTGCAACGGGAAATTGGGGATTTATTTCTGGCGAGAGGCACTGAACACTCACTGGGTCCCGTGAAGAAGATTGGTGGAAACTAATGGATTTTCCGCAATGATTTTAACACTACCAATAAAACATATGTCCATTTAAACAGGCAAAAACAAGTGGCATAGACACAATCAAAACCGAAATGCATATACACGAGTGCAGTGAAATACTGAAATATGGCAAAGTGGCGATACCTGCAACGGCAGCACTTAGTACTAGCTATACCCAGCAGAGAGAGAGAGATGGCGGCGATTAGAACAGCGCCTGGTGGTACTTAACTAGCAGAGTTCTAAAATGGAATAGTTATGCACTCTTTTTTTATTTCTTAAAAAGGATTAGTGAAGTGACGCACCAGTCACTCACTTTTGCTACATATGTACCTATACTCAATAGAGAAGATAGCTCCAAGAGCACTAGCTTATGAATTCAGATTATTGAGACCATGATTGTCATGAGCATTTGTGATTATGGAGACCATGCGATGCAAGGACCAACCAACAATATTCTATGTGTGTGATGTTTAAGGTTCTATCCAATCAGCTAGTGCTTTAATACTATATCATACAATGCCTGTTGTACAAGGAGGTGGATGGCACTACAAAGTGGAGTAACAGGTGTGCCAAGTGCAGAGCTTTCCTGTGTTTCTCTCGGAAGAATAAGAACGGAAGCCGTACAATTTCAAATTGAAATACTGAAATCGTGACTGTCATGAGCGTTTGCTATTATTGAGAGCATGCATGGACCGACCAACAATATTATATGTATATAATATTCAAGGTTCTATCCATTATGCAAAATCAACTAACGCTTTAATTCTACATCATGCATTACCTGCTTTATGAGGAGGTGGATGCCACGGGCACTAGAAACTGGAGTAGCTAGCGTGTCCAATCAACAGTTAACTCTGAAGAATGGAAGATACAGCCTGTTTTTGTTACATCGCCGTGTACAGTTTACATATTCGCGCCGCTAGGCTATCTCGCTGCTATTGGGGATGCATCCGATGGCTACCAGCTTCCTAAACATCACCGTTAACTTTTTCGACAACAGGCTTACTGCAATTTAGATTTACTTTTATCATTTTCTTTTGCCTCTGGTTGTAAGTTTAATGGGTTGGGTGCAGCACTGGGCATCCCTCCTTTTATATTCAGTTAAATCCTGGCCGCACCTTGTACGGGTTGGGCCTCAACTTTGCTCTGTGATCTAATCTCTCTCTCTCTCTCTCTCTCTCTCTCTCTCTCTCTCTCTAAAATCACTCCCAAACTCATCTATTTTCTCTGTGTTATTGTCTGAATCCTGCAACTATAGATTCAACTGCAAAAATACAGAAACTGAAACCAGCTCAGATTCAATACCGAAAAGGGAGAACTCACCGCCTCTAAAGATAATTGACGCAATCTTTTTTTAGAGAAAAGGCGACGGCCGAGTTCAAGAAAGACTCGAACCTAACTCAACTTTGAATTAACAAAGCCACCAACCAACCAGGATTACAAGTACACCACTTACAAGAAAGAAAAAAAGGGAAACGGCAAAGATACAAAGTACTACAGCAGCTCACAGCCTACCAGCAATACAGGCAAGCGAAAGATACAAGAAGGAGCTCAGCCTGAATCTAGCAGGTCTCACTCTTAAGTTGCCGTGGCTCTTCTGATGTGGATGCAGACTTGGTTGCAAACTTTGTGCGATCTGCCGCCCATTTTGTCCAAAAGTAAAAATAAGCAAACAATGCACTGAGCGTCCATATCATGATCTTTGCCTACTCGTGTGGTGGAAAAGATTAGGTGGGCAAATTAAAGGAAACAGTCAAAGAACTTACATGTCTTTCCACTATCAGTAAGCCGAGTTATCTGGCTGATATCACCCTCCAAAAGAAATTTCCATAACTTTTCACCCGTACAGTGTGCTTATAATTGCCTAATACTTGCAGCAGGAACAATAACAAAAATAACAGTCAAATTCATGTTATTTCTGCTAAACATACAATATATCCGGTCACATCAGGAGATATTCTCTTTTAGTTAGGAGATAGATAGAGATAGATAGGCGCATATGGTTATCTCATATTCGGTTGTAACTTGCCCCCTTATCTCCTGTATTTCTTCTCCTCCAAGTTGTATCTCCAACAACATTGTATGCGTGATCAGGTCTCACACACCTGCCTAATATAACATGCAACACGTCGTCCATGATAGGGTAAGACGTTTCCACTCTCGCACATGGTATACAGAGCCTTCCTCCTCCAAACATCTAATCTAGCTCATCTCCATTAGTGCCCTAGCCATGTCTTCCTCCGGTTCTTCCCACCCAAACCTCAACCAGCAGGTCATGGAGAAACTCAACCACACCAACTACGCCTTGTTGCGGCGCCCAGATCATGCCGCAACTGCGAGGTGCTGATGTCTTCGGCTATGCCGATGGCACCACATCGAAGCCGCCCGCTTCCTCGTCATCAAGGACAAAGACGGGAAGGAATCATCGGCGCCCAACCCTCTCCACCCCATCTGGGTTCGGGAGGACCAGCAGGTACTAGGTTACTTGCCGAATAACCTGTCAAAAGAAGTGCTCACGCAGGTGACCGCGATCACCACATCGTATGCGCTTTGGGCAGCCTTGGCGGGGATGTTCTCGTCCCAATCTCTGAACTGCGTGAATAACATCCGCACGGCTCTCATCAACATGCAGAAGGGGACCCAGTCCGTCGCCACCTTCTTCGCCTACATGTGTGGCCTGGCGGATGAGCTCGCCGCGGCCGGCAAGCCTCTACAGGACGACAAGCTCGTCTCCTACATCCTCGATGGGCTGGACATTGACTACCAGCCCCTGGTGTCCGCCCTCGACGCATGCATCACGCCGGTCTCCATCGATGAACTCTTCTCCGTGATGAGTAACTTCGACCAGCGCGTGGCGCTCTTCCAGTCATCGCGCGGGTTCAAGTCTTCGGCCAACGCTGCTTTCCGCGGCCGCGGTGGCGGCTCCTCTTGTCAGCGCGGATCGCCGCGTCATAGGGGCAAGAACTCCGGCGGGGGAAACGGTGGGAACAGCAACTCTCGCGGCGGCCGGCCCTCCTACACTAGCAACAGGGGTCGCCGCGGCGGTTCCACCAGAGCACGCCCAGATGCACCTCGCTGCCAGACTGTGGCAAACCAGGGCACACGGCCAAGGACTACTGGTACCGTTATGAGGACGATGACGACTCCTCTCAAGATGAAGAAAAAGTTGTTGCTGGTGCGGATGGCGCCTATGGGATCGACACCAATTGGTATGTCAACAGTGGTGCCACGAACCACATCACCAATGAACTTGAAAAGGTGACCATGAAGGAAAAATACCGCGACAAGGATCAAATCCACACGACTAGTGATGAAGGTATGAGGATAAACCACATTGGTCATTCAATTTTTAATACCCCTAGTCGTAAAATTCATCTTAGGAAAATCTTGCATGTTCCTAGTGCCAACAAAAGTCGTCTCTTTGTTCATAGAATTGCTCTTGACAATAATGTTTTCCTCGAATTTCTTCCCTATTTCTTTTTGATCAAGGATCAGGCAACGAGGAGAATCCTCTATCGAGGTAGATGTGTTCGAGGGCTCTACCCATTGATTCCGGATAGCACAAGATTCAATAAACGAGCTTTTGGTGTTGTCAAACTTTCGTCAACACGGTGGCACGATCGATTAGGACATGCTTCTTTTTCTTTAGTTGAAAAATTGCTTAGGAAAAATAAGCTCCCGCATGTTGGTGAGCGCAATGTTGAAACTATTTGTGATTCTTGTCAGCGAGCTAAAAGTCATCAATTGCCTTGCCTTATCCAATTTCCACTAGTGTTTCTACCAAACCATTGCAATTGATTTTTTCTAATGTGTGGGGGTCTGCCCCTAGTTTAGTTGGTAGACACACCTACCATGTGAGTTTCATTGACGACTACAACAAGTTTTATCTTCTTAAGAAAAAATCCGATGTTTTTCAAGTGTTTCAAAACTTTCAAGCACTTGTTGAACGCAAGTTTGACTCTAAATAATTGTTGTCCAGTCCGACTAGGGAGGGGAGTACGAGAAATTGAACTCCTTCCAAACTCTTGGCGTCTCACATCTTGTGTCATGCCCCACGCCACCAACAAAATGGCTCCGCTGAACACAAGCATCGCCACATTGTTGAAGTTGGCCTCGCTCTTTTAGCACATGCCTCCATGCCTCTCAAATTTTGGAACGAAGTGTTTCTTACTACTGTCCACATTATTAACATGCTTCCTAGCCGTGTCGTCAATAATGAAACTCCAGTAGAACGCCTCCTTCACACCAACCCGGGCTGCACTACACTTCGTGTTTTCGGTTGTGCATGCTAGCCAAACCTAAGTCCCTACAACAAGCGCAAACTAATGTTCCGCTCCAAGCAATGTGTTTTCCTTGGATATAGCATACAACACAAGGGTGTAAAGTGCCTTAACATCTCCACGGGTCGTGTCTATATCTCATGAGACGTCGTCTTTGATGAGACCAAGGTTCCTTTCTCATATCTTCATCCCAATGTTGGTGCCCTCCTTCAAAAAGAAATCCTTTTGCTACCTCCTAATCTCCTTAGCTATGATCAAGGGGGCATTAACAATTGTGATGATCATATGTTGGCTAACCCTCTAAACAGTGTGCATGAGTCTTTCGTTGATGCTACAGGAGAGCCAGGGGAGTCAAACAGCGAAAACGGCGAAGAAAATGGTGAAGAAATCATCTCGGGCGAGTTATATCGCGTGTGCCGCGGCGTGGGGAACATATGCTCCTCGGGATTTCCGTTGCAGAGACCCAGGCAATCGTCTCCAGGATCTGCGCTAGGTGACAGCTGCGGATCCGTGGCAGACCAACCAGGTGCGCCAGCCTCGGTCGGACGCACACGCACCACCGACTCGCCGCTTGACACGCGGCCACCTCCGATCGGGCGAGGCGTGCCCTCCAACCCGCACCAATCACCGGCTGCCACGCAGCAGCACGAGGATGCCCAGGATCGCACGCGCTTTGCGGCCCAGCCTGTGTGCTACAAGTGGCGTTCCGCCGTTCGCTAGGCGCCCGTCGAGATAACTCCTGACTCCAGCAGGCCCGCGTCATCATGGGCTCATGATGAGATCCTATGTGTGCGTAGGAATTTTTTTGAAATTACTATGTTCCCCAACACTAACAGCAAAAAGTCTTTATATTTCACTCCTTCTGATCACTAGTACTCCTTATCTAATACTCCAAAACCTTTATAATAGCTCTAAAGGGCTCCCTTTTCAGGGAATCTTCTAGAGTTCCTTCAATTTATCTACTTCAAATGTTTACATGGTTCAGCAACTGCGCCATCCAGTAACTTGCCCATCCTGGTTCTTCCATATCTGGTCGTACAATTAATGAACTCCTGCGCTGAAATCGACATGATATACATGATCAGATATCGCATATGCAATTTAACTAGTTGCATACTCAAAATGCATCTACAGAGAGCTAGCTAATGAATGTTCCATGCATGATGCATCTGCATTCTTGAGGGATCGGCACGAGTACGTGCAAGAAGTAATGAAGCTAGTAGCTACCTTTAACAAGGGAGCTGTTCCATGACAACGGTCTGTTAATTCTAAAATGTTCAACTCGATGTGTGGCATCCACTGGCTAGCTATTGCATGTGCAGTTCTGCAAGCATGTGAGATTTCATAGATATTTGTGCTTAGCTTCGATCTAGTTTGTTATGGGGGTAGAAGAATGAGAATATTCCTTCTTATCTTTGTAAAAAAGAGCTATAATTTAGGCCACTACGGATTGCAATTTTTTTTCTAAAAACACAATTGCACATATTTTTTACTACAGCTGCACGCTTTCTAAACATCTACCTTAACTAAGAACAAAAACACAGGTGTGCAATTCTGTATATTTTTATTATGCTACAAGGATTATATTCTTTCTAAGGGGTTACGTTCACTAGTATCAAAAAAATTGTATTTGTAACTTTTTATTTGGTTTTGTTATGTTCACTAGTATGAAAAGAGTTATGTTATACTCATTGGTTTATTATGGCCTGGAATTCCTGTTGCTGGGATAAAAATAGACCAGATAAAGGGGGTAAATTTTTAGCCTCAAACCTCTGAAACTGATAACAGTATATAAATATGAGTTTTGCAAGTCCCTTCGGCGCTCTGCCTGCAAGAGGAGAGCATCACCATTGCTCTTTAAGTTCAGAGAGCTAACAATTTGCTTCAGAAAAAAGTAGGTAAAAGTTTTCTTGAGCTGAAACCAATCTGCGCAGAAGGCCATCAGAAAAGGTTCTTGCGAAAGCTTTTGGTGAAGAAAATGAAAATTGAAAATAGAGGATGACAAACCTTATGACATGACAGATGAACAGAGCCCACTACAATGCCCAACTACCAAAGAAAGCTATATGCCAAGCACAAATACCTGAGCCTCCTGATGTTCTAGGAATTCGGTTGGCCGGTGTTGTCATGTTCCAGGCCAGCCTAGATCTGCTAGACGGAGTTTGGCAGCATGATCAGCATGGCGCTGCACAGCTTCCCATTCATACAGGACGCAGAAGGCATCGCTGTTTTCATCCTGTTGCTACTGCTGCAGTGGCTGCAGAAGGAGCCATGGAACAAACCCGATCCGGTGGCACCTCCAGCTCCTTGCCATTCACATGGCACTTTGACAGACTCATCCTTTCCAACCAAACATACCTAGTTAATCCAAGTCCACTGCATTCGCTGAAATCGTCATGCCACTGCAGCACAAGAAACAGGAACCAGAACAGCATGATGGTACTTCAAAAAAAGAACAGAATGGACGTGCCTTGGGTCACATTAATTTGGGACACCTATTATGCTGCTTCGCCACCACAGGTCACGCAAAGCTGTGGCTCATTTTGGTGGAGGGATGTCATGAGCTTGTACACCAACTTCTGCAAGTTAGCCGTCCCACAAGTGCACGTTGGCAACACGGTGGTTTTTTGGTTTGATCGATGGCAGCTGGGTAATAATGTGGTTCTTTTGAGTGAGCAGTTCCCTAGGCTTCATTCTTTTGTCATTGATGACACAATCACAGTCAGAGAATTTATGGAGCTTCCAGAGATCTCGAAACATTTCCTTCTGCCACTGTCTCAAGAGGCCTATTCTGAACTAACTCATCTTCAGGATTTGCTGTCTTTAGTCAGCTTGAACGGGGAGCGTAAGGACATATGGAAGTGGCCATCTAAAACTTGGGAGTTTAAATCAAAGTTATATTATGAGTCTTGCTTCTCCCATCTGGTGGTTGATCCCATCTTCAAATGGATTTGGAAGTCAGCTTGCAGGCTCATGTTTAAAGTGTTTCGATGGCTTCTTCTAATGGACCGTTTGAATACTAGGGATATGATGCAATGCATGAACTGGATCATCCAGGATGATACGTGAGTTCTTTGCCTCTGTGCTTCACATGAGGATCGTGCACATCTTTTCTTTGCTTGCAACTTCAGCCAAAGGGTTTGGAATTACATTGGGATTTCTTGGAATGCTCAACCAAACCAGAATACATATGAGATGGCTCTTGCTCCTAGGAGGGATTTTGGTCATCCTTTCTTCACTGAGGTGGTTTTTCTTCTACCTGGAATATCTGGACACAAAGGAATGGGAAAATCTTTAGAAATGAGAGACCTACCTTCATTTCTTGAAGGAGGAATTTCATACATGATATTTCTCTATTAGCTCATAGAATCAAATGTAAATATAAGGATAGCTTAGTTCTCTGGATAGCCTCTCTCTCATAGGCTTCTTGTAAGTATTTTTTTTCTTTGTTTTCTGGTTCACTATAATTATGTAAACCTCTTATTACTTTTTATTAAAGCACTGTGAGGCTGTTGCCTTGCAGTATATAGTCAAAAAAAAAGAACAACATGATGGTTTTTCTCACTCAACCAAAATCCTCACAGAAGGGAACACATGATCGCCATTAGTGAATCAACAGTCTGACAAAAAGGCTTGAGCTGCTCACATGGTCTTGCTCAGGTAAGGATTTCGGCCATAAACCTTGAGGGACATTCAGGACGTGGGTAGCCTTTGGCAAGAGCTTTTTTGGTCTTCAACTGCTTGAACAGCCCAGGGTACTTCGTATCACTCGACGCCAATTCACCCCACTTGTGCCTGACCATGCCCATTTTGTTTACATGACCGTCCAATAACAATTTATGAGTGAACTCGTGTTTATTTTTCAGAGTATGCAAATGGTGAACACTTGCTCTGTAACTTCCTGATTGCGGCATAGCTATGGGATGTTCTCTCTGATATAGTTTTTTTCCATGCAGGATATATTGGCGTCCATGTTTCCATCTATTGACTGTCACCGGGCAAACCCTCAGTTTCTACTCTGAACGTCACCTCTACGGCCGCTATTCGGTTCTTATGGCGCTGCTCGAACACTCTTTGTTTTCAAGCATGAAAACAACCTGGGCAAGGATGGTGAAGTTACTCAAGCAGTGGAAGCCTCTCTGCAAACCAGCTTTGACCCACCTCGACAGCTGCGTCCCGATGCCTGAGAGGAAATGAGGCGAACTTCTACGCATTGCCCGGACCTGAAGCCCCTCTCCCCATTACCGTCCCTTTTTCTTAAAGGAGGAAGACCCCCGGCGATGCATACAACCATTTTATTAATTATTAAAATAAGACCTTACAAAGTCATAAAACAATAAGACTAAAGCCATCGTCTAAGCAACATCTGTCGCTACTCCTATCCAGTTGATAAAGCGACGCTGATAGTCTGTGCCACAGAAGATCAGATCCGCCCAGAACCGGCTGCTGCAGGCCGATCCACCTTGGAGTCCGTCGCTGTTCTGTCTCCCGAAAGGGCTACAGGATCTTCTGCGGCTACGAACTCTCCTGCACCTCAACGTCGCACAAGGCTGCAACAAGGTGTAATTCAACCTTTAAATTACCAAAATATAACCAAATATGGTTTGGTCTGCTCTACAGGTGAACCAGGTGAGCCCAGCACCCTTGAAGAGGCTCTTGGTAATGAAAAGTGGAAAAGGGCAATGTGTGAAGAATACAAAGCTCTAGAGAAAAACAAGAAATTGCACTTGATCGTTATAAGGCTAGACTCATTGCAAAAGGCTTCAAACAACGGTATGGTATAGACTATGTGGACACCTTTAGTCCAGTTGTTAAAGCTGCTACCATCCGTCTTGTCCTTTCTATTGTTGTTTCCAGAGGCTGGAGTCTGAGGCAATTAGATGTACAGAACGCGTTTCTTCATGGTGTTTTGGAAGAGGAAGTGTACATGAAACAACCTCCTGGGTTTGAAAGCAAAAGTGCTCCCTCTTATGTTTGCAAACTTGACAAAGCTCTGTATGGACTAAAGCAAGATCCAAGGGCATGGCATTCTCGTCTCTGCCATGAGATGCAGGCACTTGGCTTTATTCCATCTAAGTCTGACACCTCAATGTTTATTTACAACAAGCCCAACACATGCATATTTGTTCTTATATATGTTGATGATATTATTGTGACAAGCTCATCGGATGAAGCAATCATAGGATTGTTAAAGGACTTGGGTGCAGATTTTGCGTTGAAGGATCTTGGAAATTTGCATTTCTTCCTTGGAATTAAGGTGAAGAAACACAAGGATGGGCTTCATCTCTCTCAGGAAAAGTATGCAACTGACCTGGTAAAAAAGGCTGGTTTGCAAGGTTGTAAACCCTCACCCACTCCTTTATCCAGTTCAGAAAAATTATCTCTTACAGAAGGGACACTCTTGGATCGAGAGGGCAGCACAATATATAGAAGTTTAGTAGGAGCACTGCAGTATCTTACTCTTACCAGGCCTGACATCTCATTTGTTGCTAACAAAGTATATCAGTTCTTGCATGCACCTACTACTGTTCACTTGACAACTGCAAAACGTATAGTCAGATACGTCAAAAACACACTGAGCATTGGTCTAAATTTTAGCAAGTCACCCTCTACTCTTGTCAGTGCCTTCTCTGACTCTGATTGGCAGGATGTCTGGATGACAGAAGGTCAACTGGTGGGTTCACAATGTTGTTTGGACCTAATTTAATCTCATGGTGTGAACGAAAACAGGCTACTGTCTCTAGATCAAGTACAGAGGCAGAATATAAAGCATTAGCAAATGCTACAGCAGAGATCATATGGGTTCAATCCATGCTCAAGGAGCTTGGTGTGAAAACTACACAAGCCCCATGCCTCTGGTGTGATAATCTTGGTGCCACCTATCTTTCTGCAAATCCAGTGTTTCATGCCAAAACAAAGCATGTAGAAATTGATTTCCATTTTGTCAGAGAAAGAGTTGCTCAGAAGAAACTTGACATCCGGTTTGTGCATTCCAGAGATCAAGTTGCAGATGGATTCACAAAGGCCTTATCTGTAAGAAGCTTTGAAGATTTCAAGCATAATCTCAACTTGACCAAGTTGTGATTAAGGGAGGGTGTTAAACATACAATGTATCCGGTCACATCAGAATATATTCTCTTATAGTTAGGAGATAGATAGAGATAGATAGGCGCATATGGTTACCTCGTATTCGGTTGTAACTTGCTCACTTATCTCCTGTATTTCTTCTCCTCCAAGTTGTATCTCCAACAACATTGTATGCGTGATCAGGTCTCACACACCTGCCTATATAACATGCAACACGTCTCCCACAATAGGGTAAGACGTTTCCGCTCTCGCACAATTTCACAATACTCCTACTACGAAAAGAAAAGAAAGTATGTGTGCTGAGTAGTCACCACTCACAGTATCTACTCTCCTTGCATCACTTCATTCTTGTTTGAGAAAGCATGCAAGAGCCCTTGCTGCATTGGGCTATTCCCTGATCTGGAGGGGCTGCAGGACCGGCGAACTTCCCGTGGGGAGGAGCCGTTGCCGGCTGTAGCAGAGGGTAACAGTGTAGAAAGAAAGAGCGGAGATAGGAAATTAGTACTACTCCCTCCGTTCCCAAATATTTGTCTTTCTAGCCATCTCAAGTGGACTTCAACATACGGATATATGTAGACATGTTTTAAAGTGTAGATTCACTCATTTTGCTCCGTATGTAGTCACTTGTTAAAATATCTAGAAAGACAATTATTTAGAAATCGGAGGGAGTAGATCTTTATTAATTCTCCATGCCACGGCCTGATACTGACTGCTGATTCCTATACGTACACAACTAGGATCGAATCCCTGATTGGATCTGCTATCAGCCATAGCCTGGCTTCTAGGAGAAGACCCACATGACACCATCAACCATGCATGAGCATGAACTGTCTAGGCTTAGTGCAATTGAAATCATGTTAAGAGAAGAAATTAAAGACTACATATTCTGACAGCGCTTGTTCCTGGCGGTCATGCGACGTGGCCTCTGTATCTCACAGTGAAGTATGTAATTGTAATGAGGCGGCAGGTGGGATGTCCACGCATGGACCTTGAATTTCCCTCTAGGCCTAACACTTCCGAATAGAAGATCTTCCATGTTCATCATCTCCGGATCTTCAGGTCTGGCTTCAGCTGAACATGTCTCACCAAACATCACCAAGCATTCACAGGAAGTTCCCTTTGCTCTCCTAAGATACACCGGCTCCGCCATCTGCCAAGGGTCACTGAAATGTTCACCATACAGAGGTAAATTTATCTGCATCATATTCTTCAGGGTTGCAAGGGCCATGCTCCAGAAACGGGGGTTAAAATTTGCTCTCAGTAGTCCACTGAAGATGCTTGCACACATGAAACAACCATTCATAATCCTGGCCATGTCCATGGCCATTGCCGCGAGCTTCGGGTGGTCCTCCGACCTTGTGCTCCCAAAAGTACGCACTTTGAAGAAGTACCAGTATGCCTCTTGGGTACAGAACTGTAATCCGAGGGGTTGTAAGGTTCCAAAGCTTGTGATCTTGTCGGATCGGCTCGCAATTATGATTTTACTTCCGCTGACGGTGCGGCTTCTTGCTGCTAAATACAACTTCTTCCATACATGCTCATCGATATCCAGAAGCAGCTCAATGATGATCAGTGTCCTTCCACCGCCCATGCCACGGTTTTCATGCTTGATTCTACCTCCATATGTTAGGGTCTCTATGCTTGATTCTACCTCCTGGGAGAAGTGGTTGCGCACCCTTTCATGGTTGCAAGCATGTTCGATCAGGATGCTCTTTCCAACTTTCGCGGGACCGATGATCGGCAGGACAACCGGATTATCTGTGGAACTAGGAGTAGTCTCTGCTTGCAACAGGAAGTTCATGATATGCTCCATCTCCATTTGGCGTCCAAACATGCACTTGTCCAGCACCAGATACACGTTGTACGGTTGGCGCTGCAGACGTGGGCATGCATTTGGAAACATGACAAACCCACTTACATCTTCAATGGTGTCCCTTACGCTGCCAAGAACTTGCTCCAGTAGCTTAGCTTGTGCTGCACCCTCACCGTTGCCACTGCAGAAACATACACGCTTGGCAGGGTTGAACTTAGATGCGGCAAAGGAGTAGTTGACTTTATGATCTTTTCTCCTGTCATCTGTAGGAATAACCACGACGTGTTGTGTGGTGTTGTGTCCTGGTCGGACAAGTATCAGCACGCATAGTCCGAGTAGTACTCCTACTACCTAACCGAATAGATTAGCTTCTAGCTAGTATATATACTCTGCACCCCCCACATTGTAACATCAGAAAATTAGAAAAAGAAATAGAGCAAGGCTCGATACGAGCCTTTGGCCATCATACCGTTTCTGTGTTTCCCGTCTGTTCCATCGCTACGTTCCTTCATCGATTGAATCGATCCTGTCGCTGGAGAGCTAACTTGTGCACGTACGGAAGTATACGGCGATACGTGCATGTGCTAGAGCACTGTTCATCGATTAACCTGCTAGCTAGCTTGCACGTACAGGTTGCTTCGGTGGTTTTGATCTAGCAAGTTCAAAAGCCAACATCATCTCCATGGACAAGGCAACTGAAGATGTCGAGGGTGTAATATTCTCTGTACATCTCCCTTTTCAGGATGCCGAGTTGATGCAGCATGCCCTGGTTTGTGATGAGCCGGTCATCTGCCTCCTCGACGATGATACGAACCCACATTAGCAGCCGTTGCAGACTGTGAAGACTCTCCTCCTGGGTAGGCGCCGTCGTGTGCTTCAGGCATCTGTCCACCAGGAAAGATGTGGATCTACTCGCAAGCTCGCCCATAACCCATAGCAGCAGAAAAGATTACCTCCATGTGTGTGTGAGAACCATCTGGCCTTTGTGCTTCTTGAGGGATGCAGTACGACAACAAATCAATAGCCAAACCAGTGTATCGCTCACTGCGCGAGGTACAGAGCAGTCGCGTGCAGCGTGCACAGTTGGCCTTGCCAGGTAGCCTGCCGCAGCTCTTCACCCAATTTTCCTAACGTGCATGTGCTGCCGGTCTGACTAGATTTTGTGGAGTTTTTTCATGGTTCGTATTTAATTGTTTTTCATTTTTTGCTTTTTTAGTCAGTCTGCTTAATATGAATTTAAAATATTCACACATAAGTAAAAAAAATTGTGAAATTTTAAAAAGTTCAGGGATTTGAGAAAACGTTCGTGAATTCAAGAAAATAATTGTGAATTCATAAACAATAGTGAGTTTTAACAAATATTCATGTATTTAAAAAATGCTTATTTTTTTAAAATGTGCTCCCGAAAAAAAAATCTCACGAATTTTAGGAAAATCACAAAAATTTAAAATATTTATGCCTTTAAAAATATTTTTGATTAATAAAATTTCATGAATTTGATAAAATACATATGAATTTAAAAATCTCAGAAAATTTAAAAATGTTCATGAATTCCAAAAGTGTTACCGAATTAAAAAATTTTATCAATTCAAACATGTTTTTAATCTAAAAATTGTTAAAGACATAAAAAAATATTCACAAATTTGAAAAAATTGCCGACTAAAATTATCGTTAATTTATCAAACTATATTTGACTTAAAAAAATCACATTAAAAATATATTCATATAATTTAAAAGCATGTTGCTGATTTGAAAAATGTTAAAGAATTCAAAAAATAGTGATAAGTTCAATTTTTTTATAAATTTGAAAATATTCATGAACTCAAATAATGTGTGCACATTTGAGCAAATGATCTCAAATAAAGAAAACTTGAATTCAAAAAATGCTTATGAATAAAAAGGAAAATGAAAAAAAAGAAGGTTTATGAGTTTGGTAAATTTTGTGTTGTTTGGGAGTATTACGTTGGGAATTGTTTATTGTTTCAAGCATGTAACAATTTTTTAATTGTTTTCGGTTGTGTATCATTATATTCAACCTGAAACAATCGCACTTTTTGGTACACGATAAACATTATGATACGCGTTGAAATACGAAAAATAAAACAATGAAACAATACACAGCAGTTTCAAACATGATGTTTTGGTCCAAAATCAAAAAAGTACATGAATCTCAAAGCAACAGTGAAATGATGAATCCATGCATGAGATCGTTTTGGCTCTCCACATGTCCCTGCCCCTTCCACCGCCACCACAAGAGCCAGATTAGCCTCGCGGGTTCAACAACACTTGTTTTCCTTTTGTTTTCGGTGTGTTGAGCTGGTGCCCTCAGTATGAACCTATGCATGTGTTCGTCCCATGCTCCGTGGAGCCTGGTTGTGTTTTTTCTTTGTTTGTTTCTCTTTCTATGCATGGAGCTCGCTGTAACCTTCCATTGTTGTTGGTGGTGGTGCTTTATTTTTTTTCCTGAAAAGAAGGTTAAACCATTGGCCATCAATCGATTCATGTAACCATCTTTATTAACTAGTAACCATGCACGTGCAACGCACGTATAAAACACTTGATATTTCCTCATTCATCATAGTTAAGAGACAATTATTTGAACAAAAAATGTATTAGCATGAACCAGTAAATGTTCCGGTCATACAGGAAAATGCTTGCTTTGCACCTATTGCGGCATATAGGATCTTTTTTACATGAAGCGACAAATGTTCCTGTGTGTAACACACGAACAGACACCACTGGAATCATCTCACATGCCAAGTTCAAAGTTTGGCGAGTTTTCTTTCGTCAGGAGCTCGGCAATCACAGTAGTCTACCGAGTATCAACGTATATGAACTCGGGAAACCAAAAGAATCTTGTAAACACACCTACCTATTTGCCCAGTTTCAAGGGAAGGGGACTCCGCGAGACAATATAAACCCATAAAACTCAGTCATTGAGGCCCCGCTCATTCTTTATATGCATCAAGATGCTCTTGACATGTAAACGTTAGTTTATTTTGCAAAACGATCTGTCAAACCACTGAAATGCTGAAAGAAAAATACATGATCTGCAATGAAACTTTCCATCTATATTTCATAGCATTCACAACTGCCTAAATAATATGGAATTGCCATTAGCCGCAAATTACAAAGTGTGCGCTAAATAAGCAAACCATGTACAATTCTAGTGGGCTACCATAATTTTTAGACTGCGGAATTCTATAAAATAAATGAATTTGGAACTACCTAGTGGTCTACAATCCTAATCAAGCAATCCATGCACACTTTGTATAATAAATGGATTTTGCTTGAATAACAAACTAACTAGTTGTACAGTTCTACAAGAAGACAAGATAAAAAACCTATAAGAGAAGATATGGAACCATGGAAGTACAGGGAGATTGTAAACACAAGCCTGACGTGTTCTTCACAGCAGATAATTTTGATTATTTCTTATAAATCGTACTTACTATGTTCAACTGAACTGACGTATACTGATTAAATTTGGACTATCCATGCTGTCCTAATACATCAACCAGGAAATAATTTCAAAATATACAAATAAGATCATGATGAGTAGTTTATTTGTTAATCACAATGGACACAAATTTCAAATTAACTTCAAGAAATAACATCATTTGTACATCTATGACTTACGAACACCAGAGCAAATATTTTTACGATACCAGCCTGAACTTCAAACAAAATTTTCCTGACGAACAACTATCCAACTGTACCACCCCGCACATCAAGAGAAAAAAACATCACAGACTCACCGCATTCCTATATTCAGAGTGTTTTCGTGGCTCTATTATCTGAAACGCCTTCACCGACAGAAAGTAGTGGTACCAGTCGTTTAAGGAGAATCATAGTCCACACACCATAGCGAAGATATATTTCTTCTTTCACATTTGCATACAAAGGAAAAAGCTCTGTAGAAAGATATTACCAGCGCTTGGAAAGGAATCAATTGCAGTAACAGTTGTATAAGAAATGATGCACTGTTTTCTCTCGAAGCTTTCCTACTTATTCACACATACAAAATTCAAATAAAGACCATCAAAAACAATTCGAACAGTCTGGTCAGTTGTAGAGGATTTTCCATATGTGATACTCTCCTGAATGTTGAATCTCAGCAATGTTGTAGAGGAGTAGGCCAGTCTAATTAATTACATTTACATGTTTGTAAGTCTCGATCCTAGAAACTTGCAAACCTACGGTACAACAAAGGCTGCAATTTACTTTTTACTGAAAGATATGTTATCTATTGATCTCTCTCTATCTTATGGCTAAGATGAACATAATTGTGGAAAAAAGCCTCCACTGGACACCATCAACCAATTTCCGAACTAAGGAGGCCGAGGGGGATTTGCATTACCAGATTTTGAAGCCAAGGGCGGTGTGGTAGTGTGAAGCTGCTGCCCGGCAGCCACTACAGAACGGAACTGCTCTACGGACGACAAAAGCATAGACGATGTGGAGACGATTAAGAATCGGGCGGCCGTTGTTCTCCTATACACATGCATGCGCGGCTGGATTTCACTGTCGTGCATGAATCGTCTGTCTTGTGTCGTCCGTATAGCACTGCTGACTACAGAATAAGGTACAGTTATACACACCAAGCACATAACTTGGGATCAAAATTGCGAGATTATCGTAGGATATAACAGCTGTACCAAGGTTTTGGTTATCGGTCCAAATTTCAAGATTTCCCACGGTTACCGCATATTTCCGTGCCCCTCGATAAATCCTCATACCAAGCAAAAAATACCTTTTTTTTTAATTTCGAATTTAAACGCTCCATTTGTAGTCAAGTGCGTAGGATCTAATTAATGCCATGAGATTTGAGTCTGACGTGTTCGTAGCATAGTTCCTGTTGGTTCGAACGTTCATTCATTCATTTATTTGAATTCAAAATTCAACTATAAAATTCGTTCGAAATATTCTCGGTATTTCCCGGTAACCGTGGTAACCACGTTTTCCCGTCCCCCTCGGTAAAATTGCCTCACTCGTTAACCAAAACCTTGCTCTGTTAGTCATGGGGTAGCAGCTTAGGACATGCAGAGATAAGATGTGCAACTGAACATGGAGAAAGAAGGTTCCAACAATGGTGGAACTCACTTGTGACGCCGTTCTTGTCGCCTTCGTTGTCACGTAGCCTCCTGGATGTCCACTCCCGGGCTTCCTGGGCGACCCTCGGTCGTGGCACCGGGCCTCGATGGAGTGCGGCAGGCTGCTGGCGGCGGACCGGGTGACGCAGGGCGCGATGGCACTGCGCGGGGACCCGTTGACGCCCAACTTCCTGCTGCTCCCGCCGATCTTCTTGTTCCCGGTGCTCGAGCGACTCAACCTCTCGTTGGCCTCGCTGTGGGGCCAACCGCTGCTCTCCTCGGCCTCGCGAATTGCAGGGGCGCCCGCCTCCTCCTTCTCCAACCACCTCCCTCTCCATCGGAAGAGATTGCCGAGCGGAACGCCTTCATTGCCGCGCACCTCGCCGCCTACTCCCCGCCATGTCTGACCTCCCCCTCTACTGCTGCGACCCCTCGACGCTCGCCAGCCCCGCGCCCTGCTAGCAGGCCAACCTCCGCAGCGTCTATCTCGGGGTGGATTGGGAAGCACACGAAAGAGGAAGGGAGGGGGGGGGGGGCGGTGGCGCAACGTTGTTGCGGATCCGTATTTCTCGATCCAGGGAGAGATAGAAGGGTCAGAGAGGCACGATTCAGGTGGAATCGACCCAAAAATCATAGGGCTATGGGCGGGGCCGCCGGGATCGGGGACGCAGAGCGCTAGAAGTATCGGCAGGCCACACGTCTGCTTCGCAGAACATTTCATCTCAGATGTTCATCTAGACGGCAGACCGTTCGCGTAATATAGGTAGTGGGATATGCTTATGAGGTTGATCTGATCTGGTGGTACAGGTTATTCTATGTACAGTTTGTTGTGTGGCTTCGGGAGAAGTCATCTTTGCTCTTTTAATAGTAGTAGAGATTATTTCATGAAGGTCTGACAAGAACATACATCAAGCCACCTGAAGCATCCACTCACACCTACAAACTTGATAATGTTGCTCTCACTCCCCATATCTATAACCGATGTCGTCGCCGATCCATCCATATAACGTATCGGAACCAACAAGTGGTGCAGCAGGCCTAAAGCGTACACGACATGCACACGTTTTAGAAGCCACCACCATCATCGAACGGCTCTCCCATCTTCAGGAGAGAGATCTACATCATCCTTGCCAGTCCGGCCATCTGTCGACGCTACCACGGCACCCAACGACTTCACCACCCTGCGCTCGTCCATCCCGACGAGGAGACTCCGGAAGATTTGTGTCGTGCGTTGCACCTGCCGACCAGGCATGGCACGGCGTAGGACCTGTAGGCTAGGCATGACTTGGCATCTCCACCGAAGGCTAGGCATGACTTGGCATCTCCACCGAAGCTCCGTTCAAGACGAAGCTGCTCCGCCTCTTGCCTCTGTCTTCCAGCGCTACTCCACAAACGAAGCTCCCAATAGAGAAACGACACCGTAGTGCCATCATCGTCCAATCTGGAACACCAGATCCTAGGATTTCTCCCAGAGCAGCACGAGTGGGTTGACAGTAGTTAGACGACCATGCCTTCATCAAGGTAACAACGCAGAATGCCGCCATTTCCTGCCGTCAGGCTCGGTTTTCACCGATGGCGGTGCTTTAGTTAGAGCGGAGAATAAAGCCTTTTCCGATATACATGAGATCGGATATCCCGGTAGAAAAACCGGTCTCCAATGGAGTCGGCAAGATGGTACACCAGCCAGAGCAGATGTCTACACGCGCTGAGGTAGATCAATGACAAATCATGCCATCTAGAGAAGACTTTTCAATCCCAAAGATATTTTTTTCTCCAAATGATTTGTTGAAAGGCATACAGAGAATATCCCCGCAAAAAAGAAGAAGAAATGCATGTAGAAAAATGTCCATTAACATTTGAGTTTGCCAGCTTAAACAATACTGACCTAGGAAAGAGATTGCGGTGACGGATGCGCAAACTCCTTTTTACCGGAGGCGGGATGTACCGGAGCGGCATCCACCCTCCACCTGCTTTATGATCTGTGCATAAGTAGGGCCCATCCATATGTATAATCATGTATTGAGACATATGACCTTTTGTATATAGTCAAATCAATGTCAGACTAGTAGGGACCATGTCAGGGAGAGGCATTACTTTTTGCAGTGGATTGTACGCATGCATGCAGCATCTCTCCTCTCTCTTAAACAAATCCATGCGTTTTATTTTTGGTTATATTTTTAGATGACCAATATTTTTTACAGCTTTGTACTATTATTTAAAATTTTCATATATTCAAATTCTTGAACATAAGATCTTTATAATGATACCAATCTTGAATATATCTAAACTAGTTTAATTTTTACTATTTCAATCATATCAAAATATTAATTTCACTCATTTCAAATTACAATTATCGGAATGATAGAAATCAGTTATTGAAATGATTGAAACACTTTTCCGAATATAGTTTTCTTTGTGAGTTTCATATTCTAGCTTGTGAAATTGTTTCTTCAATGGAGTAATTGTGATGTGTTTTACTGAAACTAATGAAATTTATCTTTTGTAATAAGTGTAATCAGTTTTTTGAAAGAAGTGAAATATATTATTTCAATTGAGCGACTGTAGTGTGTTTTCTGAATGAGTGAAATGAGTTATTTGAATAAAGTGAAATATATATTTTTGGCGTGAAACAACTTTTTCATTGTGTGATACTGATATTTCTGCTGAGTGAAATATGTTTCAATATTGTTTTCATAAATACGAAGTGAAATTAGTTTCTCATATATTTTTTGTAATGAGTGAAATCAGTTTTCTGAAACTAGTAAAATGGGTGAAATCTATAATTTGTAAATGAATGCAGTGCGTTTTCTGAAATGAGTGAAATAAGTTATTTGAATAAAAGTGAAATAAAACCAATTTTTGTTGTGAAACTAATTTTTCAGTGTTTGAAACTGATATTTTTATGAGCGGAATAAATTTCAATATATTTCTTAAATTTGCAGTGAAATTAGTATTGCAAATGAGAGTAATGTGTTTTCTGAAATGTGTGAAATCTATTTTGAAACGAGTGAAATGATTTTTTAACTTCTATTAGCGAAACAGTCAAAAACACTTTTATGAAATAGAGGATCAATCTTATGTTTTATGAAAGCGATATTAAAAGATAATTAAAATATAAAAATAAGAAATTAGTGAAATAGGTTTATTTAAAATATGTGAAATTGAGTATTTCAAACACGTCTAAGTTGCAGTCAAACACGTCTAAATTGAATATATTAAACTTTGTGAGTTTGATATTTTACTACTATATCAAATATATCTATGTCTTTGTGAGTTTCATATTCCAGTTTGTTAAAATGGGCGAAATACTAGAAAAAACTTTTATGAAATAGTGAAACAATTTAGTGTTTTATGAAAGTGATTTCAGAGATAATTGAAACATATAATATAAAATATATTTCAAAAATATCCAAAATTGATCTTGTTCTGTAGATCTTGTCACCACAAATTTAAATATACAAAAAGTTTCAATAATGGACATTTGGTTCAAAAGATATAAGTCATTGAAAATATGAGGATGAAAATAAAATGCATGTCATATGTATCCCGTGAGTGAGTGCATGCATGCATGCACCATTGTCTCTACTCTAATTGTCTCTCTTCTGTAAAAGCTGACAATATCTGACACTATTATATGTATTGCTATGTGTAGTCTGATATTTGAAAAGAAAGTATAAAATCTGCACTGATCTTGATAAAAATGACGGAGGGTGGATCTAGCACCAGTACATCCCGGCTCCGGTAAAAAACCACAAGAACACAACAGCTCCATGCATGTACGTGCAAATAAAACAATACAATACAGGGTATCTAAGAGGGAGAAACAGGATTGAATACTAAACTTCTGGCCGCATTTGTTCTACTGCTTGCATCCTTGACTGCTGGGGGGATCTGCGTTGTTTGTTACGCATGAATATTGCCACTGCGTAGGCCGAAATGTAGACGAGCACGGGGACGAAAAGGAATGTCACATTCCTGGACGACTCCCAATTCCTGGTACTTCCTGCCACGTAGGCCACCAGGAGACCGAGTATGTCCAGCAAAAGGGCAGCGTGGACCGGCCAGAGAGCCCACTTGAGGTCGCCGGTGTGGAACGGCAGGCAGTGCCGTAGCCGCTCTAGGTTGCTAAGCGTCAACGGGAGCAGCATGACGATGGCGACGACAGACGCCATGAACGAAGCGGAGTTGCTGTAGAAGAAGATGTCGTACCGGCGCTTGTTGATGTCGAATAGCATCGGGTCGCCGGCGGAATAGGCGGCGCTGTCCTCTTGCCACACGCCACCTGGCGGTCGCAGGCCACTCTGGTACGTCACGCTTGCTGCCAGGACCCCAAGCAGCATCAGGTACTCAAGCTGCTCGTCTTTCTCAGGCCACTCTCGTCGTCCTCGTCTTGCTGCAGGTTCAACCTGATATTTGATCCTCTGCTTGGCGTAGCGATTGTACAAGAAGATAGATCCCGGCATTAGTACCACCGCCATCACCAGCGTCAGGATGTAGATGCTATTATTGAAATGGCGGGAGCTCCCGGAAGCATAGGCACCCATGAGGGCAATCATGCCCACCGCCATGCACGCGTGGAGCGCGTAGCACCGTATCACCCGCCTGTACAGCTTCTGGTTCAGGAGGAGTAGAATGACAGCCACCGCCACCGACCCCATGAAGCTCACGGCGTTGCAGTAGAAAAATGCAGTGTAGCGGCGCGGGTAGTTGTCGAGCAGGACGGGGTAGCCGGCGCGCTGGCCAAGCTGCTCGTCATCCGCCAGCCAGAAACCGCCAGGCGGGGACAGCCCGGCTTGGTATGTAAGTGCCGCGGCTAAGATGGCGATTAGCAGCAGCACTTGACCTGTGTCATCCAGCTGCTCGTTGCTGGGTCCTCCTCCTACTGGTTTTGGAGCAGCAAGGGCAGATGTAGTAGCACCAGGAACAACAACAGGAGAATCATCACGAGGAACAGGAACATGTTTAGCAATCTCCTTCTCCTTCATTTCAATCGCTAAAAGATGGACGGGGATGTAGATGATGACGACGAAAATCACGATGACAACATAGATGGAGGTTTTTGCATTTCTGGTGCTCCCTGCGAGATAGGCGATGACGAGGCAAATCAGGTCCAGCACCATGAATGCCTCCAACATATTGTGGACTGGGAGCAGAAACTTGCTCTGCACCATCATGACCACTACCAGAGATGCCATGAAAGCTGCTGAGTTGCTGTACAAGAAAACCATGTAACGTGCAGGATGTGTCGTCCGTAGCACCGGGTGACCTATCTCATGCCCATCCAGGTTGTCTTGCCAGAGGCCGCCCGGTGGATCCAATCCTGATTGGTAAGTGATCCATACTGCAAAGCTAGCAAGTACCATAGCCAAATAGCAATTATTTTTCAAGCCTCGGCTCGCAACAAGTGCGCTGTCACCTGCAAAATCAATCGCCCGATCATTCAATCAAGTACTATTTCAATGAAGTTAATCTTGCTATTGGCAATAAATTAGATGTAGCAAGTTTTGCAACAAAGATCGAAAACTTAGCAAATAATATAAAAAAATTCTGAAACTTTGTGGATGTGATTATGAGCAAATGTTTTAGGTGCTTGCAAAATTTGATGGCGAAATAACATCTGAGGAAATTTGTACAAAAAAAAAGGTTAGTGCTCAAAACATGTGAACAGTAATGTGGGTGCACACCATCATTTGTATTTCGTTTTTGTGTGGAGTTCATTTGTTGTTTTTTGGTGACCAAACTTTGCCAGCTCCTAAACCATTAGCTCATAATCACATCAACAAAGTTTCAGAAATTTTTGATTTTTTTACTATTTTTTTGAATATACTGTTCACTGCATGGGTGCACCGAAGGCGGGTGCAGCCACTACTTTTCCTTAGATGTAGCTAGTTTTGAACAAGGAATGCACAGTTACGAAAGCAAAGAGTCCAGTCCCACTCTCACAATAGTATTATTAGCAAAAGCAATAAATTGGCAAGAGCATATACCTGCGGGACTTGATTTCTTCGACCATTGGGAGAAAGTGTCACGCATATTCTTGATTGGTTTCCAATGGAAGACATAATTAAGAGCCAGCTGCAGGCCGAAGCAGGCAGGAATCACAGTGGACAGGGAGATGATTACCACTAGGGTATTGTCCGTCTCCCTGGAGCTACCAGCAGCATAAGCCCCCATGAGGCCAAGGAGCGCGACGGCTATGAAACCGTAGACACTGACAAATCGCTCTGAGATGGTTCTGCTCACCTTGTTGGCCAGGAGCAGCAGGATGACGAGCACAGAGGCGATGAGCGCCACGGTGTTGCATACAAAGAAGGCCCGATACCTCCGGCGCCTGGTGTCCTGCATGATGGGATCACCGGCGAGGTGAAGAAGGCGGGTGCTGCTCCAGAAGCCACCAGGCGGGTTCAGCCCGGCGGCGTATGAGATGGTGAAGGTGAAGATCGCCAGCAGCATCAGCACCTCGATCTTCCCCTTCCCTTGGTAACCCGTGTTTGTATTTATGGGGACGGTCCCCTCCTTGAGGTAGTAAAGGATGAAAGCAAACGCAATGTAGGTCAAAACGGCGCCGGCGAGCGTGACGGCCCAGATGGTCGTGAAGGCATCGCGACAGGTCCCTACGCCATATGAACCTATGACGGCGAGCAGGTCGAGCACCATGACCGCCCGCAGCACCACCCTCCAGAGCGTGCTGCTCCTCCGCATCATGACGAGGATGAGGCAGACCATGACTGACGAGGCGAACGCCGTGGCGTTGAAGTAGTAGAAAGCGACATACCTGCTGTAGTGGGTGTCCCGGAGGATCTGGTCGCCGGCGAGGTGCCCGTCCACCTGCTGTTGCCAGTCTCCCCCCGGAAGATTGAGCCCGGAGAGGTACGTCACCGTCCCCACCAGAGTGGCCAGCAGCACAAGTTGCCTTTTCAGCTCGTATAACTTCGAGTCTGAACCTTTGTTGGACCTCGTCATTTCGTTTGTCTGTGCCGGCCCGTGTGGGGATGAGAGTTCCTTGTATTGCATATCATTAGATTAGTTATATATACAAATATATGTACACTTATATATATATATAGGGAAAATTTGTCCTATATATATATATATATATATATATATATATATAAAGTCAATTCATCAGCCAGGGTGCAGAATAACTTATTCTTCATCCGAGGTAATCTTACGAAACAGTTGCATTCATAAGGATTCACTGCGTAATGGCATAAGAATAAAAATATGTAGGTCATAAGACTAGAAAATTTGCATTTTATGTATATTTTACACTATGCTTTTACATATGTAATTTTACGTAACATTCACAATATCAAATGTCATATGTATACTATCTACTCCCTCCGTTCCTAAATAATTGTCTTTCTAGAGATTTCAACAAGTGACTACATACGGAGCAAAATGAGTGAATCTACACTCTAAAACATGTCTACATACATCCGTATGTTATAGTCCATTTGAGATGGCTAGAAAGACAATTATTTGGGAACGGAGGGAGTACATATCTACATATCTACTTGTGTAACTACTCGCATTAATTCAAACCATATGAGTTATCTTGTCGATTTTCACAAAAGTATTCTCTTCATTTTTTTTGGTCCACATAAAAACATTTGTCTTAAGTCAAACATCATAATGTTTGATCAAGATCATAGGAAAAAATATCAACATTCACAATATCGAATCATATAATTTGATGCATCAATGAATTAGTTATCAAATTGTATATCTCTAGTATTGTTAATGTTAATATTTTCTCATAAACTGTGCCATCTTTTTAATACACTTCTTTCAAAAAATATCCACTTTGGTCAATAACTAGGTCACTTCAAATCATGCAAGGTCCTTTTTACTCTATATGTTGATATGACTGGAATATATTGTTATATTCATCCTTCTGGTGCTAATTGAAATCACTTTCAGAATACTTGCATGATTTGTAGATTTGTTTTTTCTAGTTTGTTCGTGTGATCGGACCACCATACTTGCAAATGATTTATAGATAAGTTTTTTCTAGTTTGTTCATGCGTTAGACCACTATACTTGCATGATTTATAGATTAGTTGGAGAAGTGTGGGAGAAGTGATAAACCAATCTATAAACCATGTGGTTTCAATTATAGATTTGTTTTTTCAAGTTTGTTCATGCAATCAGACCACTATACATGCAAATTTAAGATTGACAGAAAATTAGCATGGTGAGCCGTACATTCATGCGACTAGATTTGTTACTTAATGGCACAATACCCATTGCGATTTTTTTACAATCGACGCACACACAGCACACATTGAACAGTTGCATGTACTTGGAAAATTTCTATGTTCTTTGAACAGCTACGGGCTACATGAGACAATTTGGTTGCATCCGTTGCTTATGAATTGAAGTATCTTATAAGGAGAAATGTAGATAATGATCATACTCTATATTGGGTTAACATTTCAACTTTAAATTTATTTTCTATTTTTATTATCTTACATGCTCGAGGAACACCATTAGCTAATCCTGGAGATGTTGACACATGTGTCCAAAATGTCATGTTTACTTGCCTATTTTATGTTTTATTTACAACTTTTGGACTAAAGAATATCCAACTAGGAAATTTAGATGATATGGCAGGCAATGAAATGAAAAAAGGGAGGGTTTGATATCATTATATGATACTATGTGTCATGCAAAAATAATAAATTAGTGAAAATATGATACCAACCTACAATACTATGCACTAGGAATGTAGTATCATACACTAGTATCATATGCATGCATGATACTAGTATATGACAATCCACACTACAAGCAGCCTCATGGTGTTGTTATCATGGTTGCACTTATTATTTATGGATGTAAAATGATCTTTGCTTTAATATTTTAATCATTGGCCCACTTATATTAAAGAATAGTAGTGGTAGGGGTGTGCATTAGATGGAGTAGAACTTGATTTGTGAACTATTACTAGTGATACAAAGGAGGAACAAAATTGAAGTGTTCCCAACGACAAGAGAATTCACTAAAATGTTATTTCGATAGGCGCCTACATGTTGGGCCAGGTCTTCATCATTCATCCACCACATCACAAATTTACCTTATGATATTTCAGTGAGGTGCCTTTTTAAATAAAATTCCCAGTTTGGGCTTTCTAGACTTTGAACTAATTGTGTTCATATTTATAGAAAATCATTTTTACGTAAAGTTTTGCAGTATTGATTTTTGCAATGTTTTAATTATTTTGTGCTATATGTTTATGAACCATCGAGAATAATCTCATAATTCTGTGCATATTTTGTAATAAACTTGTTGACATAAGTGACATATGGTGGTGATTTTACTAGCATGTAGCTGCCAAATTATTGAGAAGTTCTTCTAAAGGATCCAAACTACTTAAAGGCTTGATTGTTTACATATTAAGTTTTGGTTGTATTGTGATGAAAGTGTATTTAATGTATAGTTGACAAAAGAAAATAGGAATTTTAATATTTTTAATATTAATATGATCTCAACATTTATACTTCTTTTTACAAAACTTGTATTCTAGTCTATGTGGAGTTATATAACAAAGAAATTGAATTAGCTCACGAAAGCACATACCGTAATATCCTCCATGGTTATTCCTAGATTGATCTCATCTTTCTTGGATTCTTTTTCCTCCGTTGAAACATGCTCGAATTCTGCAAGTACAGTTCGTTACTAGTTACTACTACAGAATTCAGAGGTTGTTGTATTATACATAAAAAGATGTAAGGTGCAAATAATCGGGTAATATAACTAGTTTAAACGGGGTAATAAATCGGTAATAGAGGCAGAGCATATATATTACCCGAAACAATTTTCATACATTATTTGTGCTAGGGAAATGTCCATCAAAAGTAAAAAAAAAATACGTTGGCAGAATTCTGATGTACATCACACACATTCTTATTTTCTGCCCCGCCAATTAGCGTGCATCATATCACACAAAACCTGACTAATTGATCCAACCAAAATATTGTAATTGAGCACAAAATATTTAATATATTTATCATATACAAACTTAAATCGTAGGTTGTTTATCTTAAATTGGTGTGCAAAAATTTATAATCTACCATGAATAAGAAGGCCAAGTAGATTACTATAAAATCCTGGAAACTATGCCGTTAAAGCACTAGTAGTGTGCAAATTATGGTCAAATTCTATTTTGTGAGTTGGATTTAGCATACAATTTACCTCAAGTTATAAAAAATCCTAGGTAGTGCATACGCAAATTTACTCTTGACGGACTGAAGCTATGCCCCTTAATGTTTTTATGAGATCTTTATTTCATGTTACTTACCTGCGCCTTTAACTAGTTGCACGAGAGCAACTAATCAAGAATTGCCCCGAGATTCTAGGTATCTTATCAGGGTGAATATGGGGATAGTCGTGAGTTGTTTTTCCCAAAGGCTAGGAAGTGAACAAAACCTTCATGGTGTGGACATAAAATTTATTGATCCCATAAGACTAGTTCTAAACTTAACTCATAGTACCTTATAGTGCTTGTATCGCGAATTAATAGAAAAAGTTAAGGATGACACTATGTCGTCCTAGCTATACTAAGGTGATGCAGTCCTCCATTTCTTAGCACCGAACCGGTCTTCAGATAAGGTTGAACCTCCAAGGATAGTCATTGAGTGAGGGATGGTGTAAGTCGTGTGTATCCTTCCATCAGGGAAGCATGACCCTATTATTTCCAACCCCCTTGCCATCCTTTACAAGATGTCATGCCCAGTAGGCTAGTTAACGGCTGGAGAGGCACTCACCCTTTTAGCCTTATAGACCTCGGGAAGTGCGATCCCCATCCCGAGCTAATATCAATTCCCCATTGAGTTCTCTAGGTGTGTCTTGACTTTCTGCAATGCATCATCAACATGCCCCCTGGGAGGTGAATTTGGTCACACAGTATGCACAAAAATTTCAACTGCCGAGCCAATACAAACAACTGCCGTCTGTGAACACATGGCTCGGTACAGCTTGAATGGTAAATTTCGGTTACATGACGCGGCTATAATATAATCCTATGTTTTACCTTATCCAAGGGCTCCATGTGCCACGCGTGTGTGCACAAAATATATGCACATCCCTATCTCTATTTTCTCAATACTCATGATGAGGTTCTATACTACTTTAAAATCTATAAGGCGGAAGATAATAATCCACTTGAAAATAAAATAAAAAGAGTCTGGTCTGATTATCGTGGAGAGTACCTTTAAAAACATGTACAATTTATTCTGTGCAGAACATTGTATTACTCAAAAAAGAAGCCTCCCAATTCAACCCAGTCAAACGGTCGGGGTTGCCGAAAGGAAAATCCGTAATCCAACAGATTTGGTTAACGACCTGTCAGATACATCTATTTATGCTAAGCAAGGTGGGAGAGAGAATATTGACATCATGTCATGTCCTGAATGAGGTTCCACAAAATATAATCCTTATGAGCAATGGGAGAAGGAAATAATGATATTGTCGTACTTAGACACTTGGGTCTGTTTGGCCAAAGTCAGCGTGCCCATACTAAAAGGCCCAAGCTTGGACGAAAGACTCTAGACTGCGATTTTCTAGGGTATATGCTGAGCATAGGCGTTGGCTATAGATTTCTAGTGGTGAAAGTTGAGGTACCTGCCGTGAGGGTTGATAAAACTATGCAGTCTAAAGATGCTACATTATTTGAAGATATTTTTATATGAGAGATATGCATAGCACTTCTAGAAATAATTCTTACGAGACTCCTGAGCCTACCATCCCATTGGAAAATTATGAAAAAAATCAGGATGAAAATCCTGAGGAGGATGGCAATAAAGCCCCAACTAGTAGCAAGAGACAGAGAACTTATTATTTATGTAGTGAGGATTTCATTATGTACCTCGTGAATGATATTCCCAATTCTATTTCGGAAACTTGTGCGTGTCCAGGTCTTGTCTACTAGACGGAAGGAGACTGTGGTGAGCTGGATTCCATCATGGCATGACATAGGAAACACTAATCGTGGGACAATTGAAAAGTACAAGTCTACACTTGTGTCCAAGTGTCATACCCAGAAAGAAGGATAAGATTTCTTTGATACTTACTCACATGTGGCCAGACTGGCCAACATTCAATTGTTACTCATGTTGGCAGCCTCGCATGCTGTACACGACCATCAAATGGACGTCAAGGTGGCTTTCCTAAATGGGGAGCTAGGCGAGGAAACTGACATCCAATAACCAGCTGGCTTTGTAGATGATCATGAAGGAAATGTGTGCAAATCACTGAAATCTTCGTATAACCTGAAACAAGCACCTAGGAAATAACATGAGAAGTTTGATGAAACTTTAACATCGTGTTGGCTTTGGTCTTAATAGGGTGACAAATGTGTATACTATGACCATGGTTGAGGTGAAAGAGTTATACCATTTTTGTATGTCGACATCATATTCATATTTGGAACCAAACTTAAAGTCATTGTGGAGGTTAAGAGTTCCAAAACTGAAAGTTATTGAGGAGTTAAGACTTCTATATCTCATAACTTTGAGATAAAAGATCACGGTATGGCTGATGTTATCTTGAACATCATACCGTTGAGCGATTATGAGGGTGGAATTACATTCTACAATCCCAGCATGTTGTAAACCTTCTCGAACAACGTATGATCCAAGTGTGAATTCCAAGGTTCAATGGCACAACTACATATCAGTTGAGATACTCTCAAGTAATTGGTCAACTTATGCGCTATGAGGCTTGACACTATGTTTGCTTTGATGAACAAAACTGAAACTTTTTTTCAATCTGGTTGATGCATACAGGAAAGAGGAAATTTCTTTCAGCAACGGACAGATGACAAAGGATGATACGTCAAAGAGTGTCGTCAAAGAAAAAATCGGCGAAGTAGTTTTTAGCAGTCTCCTTTTAGTTGGGTTGGCAGCAAAGCCTTTGTTGCCAGTGTTTAGCTTTTGCCATCAGTTGTTGTAGACCTAACGACAAAGAAAGCACTTGATGCCCTGGCGCCCTAACAGAATAGTTGTGTGCTATATGGGACATCACTATAACAGAGACCCGATGGTACTTGAATGGTATAGTGATGTGAACTGGATATCTTATGTGCTATCTGAAACAAGCTACAAGTTAACCTAGGAGAGTAACCTTGCTAACCCACTCCGTTGGAGAGGTAGCAATCTCGCAATTCGTATGACAAGTTGAGTTTTTTCTTAATGTGTTCTAAGACTTGTATAAGCAAGATGCTACCCTATAGAGGAATCTTTGGAAGATCAAACATATATGAGACCGACTATTGGTCAAGTGTATGAGATAGAGTAATCTCTATATTGCTCATGAATAAGCCAGTGGCATGACTAGTATGCTCCGCACCCTGGGTTAGCCTTCGACAGCCTAGTATCGGTATGACAATTGGTTAAACTTCATTATGCCAAACTGAAAATACAAGGCAAAGTCCACTGTTCAGTTGTGGATGAGTGTATCACTTTGCTCTAGGTGGATGTTCCATCTTAACGGGTGTCCACTAAAATCTGGTATGTAAAAATAGTGTCCGCAATAGAGGACAACACTAGGCCTCCAAGATTTAGTTCATGATTTTTTTTAATTATAGATGGGCTTTAGGCCCATATAAATAATAATTCTTGAAAATTCTCAAAGGACCATGTGTGGTTTCATGACATGATGGTGTGAAGTATAGTCTCACCTCATTACTAGAGGAGAGTTGAGCCCTTCTATAAGGGATTCTCTTCCACATGCTACTGAAGCTTAAAAAGAAGAGCGCAACACATGGGCTGCTCCTGCGCCGTCATGCCTCTCTTGTGCCCATTGTGTTTTGTGAATGAGCCAAGGTTGGGTAATGAACAATTAATTGGAAATTACTTATGATCATTAACAGACATGCTACGAATCCGATACCTTGGTTCATGGGTTGTTTCCGACTATGGCATGGGCTCGCCCCCCCCCCCCCCCCCTCTCGCCACTCGACACGCATTTATTTGAGGCATTTTCAACCCTAGACATCACCCAGAGCCCATCCCGTCTACTGCGTGCACAGCTATACGATAGAGCGGGCCTCTGGAACTCCGTCCTTTGTAATCCTACACCGGGGGAAGGGCAATTAGGTTTTTTGGGAGTGTCTCAACGTGATTGCTCGCTCCTATTGTCTTTGTCCTCCACTTCGACTATGTTCCCAGACTCCTGGACAACATCATGTTTCATGAGACCGCCAGCAAGTGTTCATCCCTCTCCTGTTTATTCCTGTGTTAGCTGTACTAGTTTGTTTACATAGATATATCTGCTCTATGTGTAGTACCTTCTCAGATGGTTAAATATCAACATGATATTAATACTACTAATGTCATTATCAAGTTTATTTCAGGATTAGATCAACCAGAAAATTACTAATTATCCACCATTGCCCGCCCAGAATTGCCAAGATTCAGTGTACTTCCTCCCACGGATATCCTTTCCGTCCTAACCTTCTACAAATTACACATCACATGAAAATACAACAAAGAATATTCCTAGACTGGAAAACCAAAAGAAATTTGATTGTCAATAGTTTGTAGGAAGAAACATGTGCATCGGTATAAACGCTGATATACTGATAAAATACCTGGATCTTGCGGATGAGCAATAACGGAACCCGGCGGCGGAGAAGTCCTGAAGACAACAATCATTATGTGAAAACCCAGTCAAGCTCATATAAGCAGGGTAATAGGGTACACAGGAAAGCCAGTTCATAGGTGTAAAGAAATATTTGAAGATAGGGAAAAGAGATAGTAGAAGCAGAATTCCATTTTTCAGCAATATATATTCAGTACCAGCTCTGAGCCTCTGTGTTATCATCTTCCCGTGGGCCCTTTTCTTGAATTCCACGCTGGTCATTGAGGCCTTCCTCTGAGATGTCAGAAGTAATAAGGTGATCTTTCGGAAGCTTGCTAAATGTAGCTTCCAGTGCAGACTCTGTATGTGTCACTTTGTCTTCATCTTCCCCTAGATCCCAATTAACAGGTCAGATAAGTTCATATGACACATGACACATGTTTGGCTCGTAGTATTGTAAAAACAAAGGAATAGAAAGAAAAGTAAGGGCGTGATATAAATGCAGGTGCAAAATAGATTATAGGAAAACCCAGAAATTCTGTGAACTTAGGCATTTGATTCAAATGAATAGGAAAACGTGCAAATCCTACTAAATGCAGTCCCATCAAAGTCATACCAAAGTGTAATTAGGATCCTATTATGCCACTAAAGACTCATGTCTCGTGCTTCTCCATAGGAATTATAGAAAGATGTTCAAGTGAATAGAAAAATTCCTGGGGCTTTCCCATAAGTGGGATCAAATAAAAATATTTCCTCCACTTTTCTTTTGCTCCACTACTTTAAACCAAATGAAGTGTAGCGCTGCTAAGGGAGAACTTCCTGCTCCTACAGTATTTCTCTTGAATTGTATATGCCAGCAGCTCCCCTGACCAAAAATTTGAAGGAACACATAACATTCAAGACCTTACTATCTTGAAGCATCAATGCAATGTCCATTATCTATAATAGTTCAAAGGGCATCAAAATTTTGGACAACTGCTGGAGATACTATAATAAGTTGCAGCACTCTTTGCCAAGAAAGGCATAATCTACTCCATCCATCCAAATGTATAGGGCCTAATATGTTTTCGCCGCTAACTCTGACCACATGTTAGAGAAGTAATTTATGGCATTCAAGTTACACAAAACATACCGTCAAATTCTAATGTGAAAGGTGCTTCTAATGATATAAACATTATAGATCTCATATATTATTAATCTTATCAAAGGTCAAAGGCATCCTTAAAAAGTATATTAGACCCTATATATTTGGATGGAAGGTTGATAGACGCGATGATGTGGCATTTGATGGCAAGGAAATTATGTGTAATTTAACTAGGCAAAGTAATTTAACTAGGCAATTAATTATGAGTCATTAATGGGCGTGCTATGTATCAGATACGTCAGATCATGGGTGCCATATCTTCGTACCAAACCACCAATATATTAGGAGCGTCGGCGACCCTAGCCGTCACCTAGTTCAGACTGCATCTGCTCTACCTCTCAAGCACAACCCACCGTCGTTCCTCTCGCATCATGTGCTTCCATCGATCACATCCCTTCCACCACATCCACGATTGTAATGGAGAGATGACATTCGGAACCCCGTCCTTTTGTTTTCATGCACTGGGAGAATGCGACTAAGTTTTTGGGTAGCGTCTTGGTGCAACTACTTGTTGATGTTCGTCCTCTATTTCAACGATCTCCTCAGACTTCCCGACATCACAATGGTTGACGAGACCGCCAACAAGAGTGCTACTGAGAACACCTTTGTCGTCGCCGTGGCTTTAACCATCAATCCAAAAACCTAATTCTGTAGGAAATTTTCTATTCAAGGCTCTGATACAACATTGAAACCATACTCATTTATGTGTGTCCAGTACAATCATTGGCAGACCAAAACTACCTTGTGGTTCACAGCGATGAACGTGTTTTGGGTCGCTAGTGATACTCGTGAGGGAACAATTACTACTGGACAACAGAATGAGTCCAAAGAGGCTACTACTGTCTTTGTCGAAGCAGTTATGAGCATGATCAGAGCCAAGTTAGTTGACACATATCTCGATATGCAGGTTGTCAAGAACTTGTGGGATGTGCTCGAAGCAAAATTTGGCGCTACTGGTGCTAGAAGCGAGATCTATGTCATGGAGATCCATGACTACAAGATGGTTGAGAACCATCTTGTACTAAACTAGGCTAATGAGATACAATGCATTGCTAAGGTGCTCACATGTCTAAATTATATTTTAGTGCAAAAGTCTATCAGGTGATGCATAATTGCTACACTCGGTCGTTCTTGGAGGATCTTTGCTACTCCTTTGAAGCACCAAGATGTTGAGGATGTCATTGAGCACATGAGTGATGCAGAGAATTTGAGTGAAAAGGACTCACATGTTAAAGGAGGAGAGGGAATTTTAACCAACCTATATGATCCGTGATATCGTGAAGTAGGAACTGGGAAAACAAGCTACTGCTTAACTAAGGAGAGTAACCTTACAAACCAACTCCGTTGGAGATGTAGTACTCTTGCAATCGAGTGGCCAGTTAAGTTTCCTTGTAATGTGCTCTGAAGCTTGTATAAGCAAGATTCTATACTATAGAACAATGTTGGAAGAACACACATATATGAGCCCGACTGTTGGTCACAGTCTATGAGATAAGGTAATCTCTACTACGGTCATGAATATGCCTGTAATGTCACTGATATGCATCATCTGTGGTGTTACCCTTCAGCAGCCTAGTACCGGTAAGACATTCGGGGAACTTTATTATGCCTAACTGACAATTCAAGGGATAATCCAAAATACTGGTATATCAAAACTGTGTCTGAAATAGAGGACAACACTATACGCCTCTGAGATATGGTGGGTGCTGTTGAATTATAGATGGGCTTTAATTAGGCCCACATAAATAATAATTCATGGAAAATCTCGAAGGCACACCTGGGGTGTCATGACATAGTGGTGTGAAGTTTAGTATCACCTCATGAGTGAAGGAGAGTTGAGACCCCTCTATAACGGATTATTCACATGCTATTGAAACTTCAGACGGGGAGTGTTACACGCGGACTTCTCCTCCGCCATTCGCCTTGCCATGACAGGCCTTGACCGCACGGCTTGTGTTTCATGAACGAGCCGAGCCGTGCTCGGACCTAAGTCATGTATGCACTTAATTTTTGTTGTTTTTTGAGGAATGGATCATTGTTTTGCAATTAATTATGAGTCATTAATGGGTGCACTAAGAATCTTAGACGTCGAGTTGTGGGTTGTTGTCTACTTGGACGTGGGCTAAGCCGCACGTCTACCTACCCGACCGCATATATATTGGAAGTGTCGGCAACGCCAGCCGTCACCCAGACCAGATCACATCTGCTCTATCTTTTCACGCCCAACCCACCGTCAATCCTCTCGCAGCTACTTCTTTCAGCTATCCTATCACATCCACTGCATGCATGGATTTACGAGAGAGCAATCCTCTAGAAGTCCATCCATTGTGATCATACACTGGGAGAAGGACAATTAGGTTTTTGTGGAGTGTATCAGCGCGACTGCTTGCTCCTGTTGTATTTGTACTATATTTCTGTCTATTTCCTCAGCGTGCTTGACATCACCATAGTTGATGAGGCCTTCAACAACAGTGCTGCTAATAACGCTTCTATATTCGCCGGAGCTTTGACCTGGTCGACCAGGGTACGATCTGTTCATCCCTCTCTAGTTTACTCATATATCACCGTACTAGTTGTTTACATAGATAGATCTGCTCTATGCATAGTACGTTCCCAGATGGTTAAATATTAGTATTAGATTAATACTACCAATGTCATCATCTAGATTTATTTCTAGATTAAATCAATTTGAAAAATTGCTAATTTATCCATCACTCCCCTGCTAGAATTGGCGAGATTCAGTGTATTTCTTCCCACGGATATCCTTACTGCACTAACCCTCCTACAAATTACCCATGACCTGAAAACACCACTATGAGTGTTCCTAGACTGGAAAACCAAAGAAATTTTACTGTCAATAATTTGTAGGAAGAATCACGTGCATCGGTATAAACGTTGATATATTGATTAAAAAAATACCTGGATCCTGTGGATGCGCAATAATGGAACTCGGCGGCGGAGAAGTCCTGAAGACAACAATCATTACGTGAAAATCTAGTCAAGTTCATCTAAGCAGGGTAATAGGTACACCGGAAAGTCAGTTCCTACGCTAGTCTCAAATAAAGAAATATTAGAAGATAGGGAAACGAGATAGTAGAAGCGGAATGCCATTTGTCAGCCATATATATTCAGTACCAGCTATGAGCTTCTGAGTTATCATCTCCCCGTGGATCCTTTTCTTGAATTCCACGTTGCTCATGGAAGCCTTCCTTTAAGATGCCAGAAGTAATAAGGCGATCTTCTGTATGTGTAGACTCCAGTGCAGACTCTGTATGTGTCGCTTTATCTTCATCCTCCTCTAAATCCCAATTAACAGGTCAGGTGACACACATAGCACACTCGTCAAATGGGGAAAAGATAAATGTATGTTACATAAATGCATGTGCATGACAGATGATGGAAAACACAGAAATTCTGTAAACATATGCATTTGGTTCAAATGAATAGGAAAACATACAAATCCTACTAAACACAGTCTAATAGAAGCCGTACCGAAGTGTAATTATGATGTTACTATAGGCCACTAAAAACTCATTAGTCATGTCTCGTGCTTCTCCATAGAAATTCAAAGAAGATGTTCAAGTGAATCGGAAAAATCATGTGCTTTTGCTTTAAGTGAGATCGAATAAAAAAATTCCTACACTTCTCTTTTGTTCCACTCCTTTGAACTAAATTAAGAATAGTGCTAAAAGAAAACTTCCTACTCCTACAGCTCTTCTCTATATTTTTCTATGAACCAAGCAAGTCTGAAATCCATTATACGAGCCAGAAAACTCATGACCCAACATTCAAAGGAATAAATAAGCTTCAAGACCTTACTATCTTGATGCATTAATGCAATGTCCATTATAACAAAAATGTGAATGACTATGGATGCTTTTGAACTACGCGACAGTATTTTGTCTAAAAGCAGAATGAAACAAGTATTACCTAAAATTTGCATAGGCGAAGAGGTGTCTGGTGTCACAACAGACCTGTTAACAAAAGGAGCAACGCAGTTAAGGTAGGGAAAGAAGGGCAGTAGATTATTTGGCTAGAAATAACAGTTGTGCGTACCGGCTATCCAATGACATGGTGTTCACACACTCATCTTGCGTTTCTGTAGTCTGTTGTTCTTCCTCATATCCGACAGTGATCTTTTCATCAAAAGTCCTATCCACCGATTGAACGTTGAAGACAGGGCTACTTCGATGTGTTCTGAAGATGTCGATCAATAGAGCAGCTTCACTCTCCATTTCATCATCACCACTGATCCCAATATTCGCAGATATCTCTTTAAGGCCTAACAAGTTGTCGATGCCGGCGTGTCGCAGGTCATGTTGCTCAGATTTGTTAGCATCGAACCTTAGCTTAAGCGTTTCTACTTTTGGCATTGCTCCTACAGCGAAGGCCAAGGATAGTGCAGCAGACGTGAACTTGAAAGTCCTGAGAAGTGTGAACCCCTCCTTGCCAAAGACGATTCTTTCTTTAGGGGCAACAAATACACAGATTGAGAGAGTAGTGAGGGCATGCAGTCCTTTAAGGATATCCATATTTTCCGTGGATGTCTCCCTAACTGCTACCTTCAAAATGCAGAGTTTCTGGAGATATCCGAACCACTTGGGGAGGCTTGGAAAGATGCAAGCCCGCGGGAACTCAAATCTTTCAAGAAGTGCCGGAGCACAGGATGCATTGCTCAAGGAGTCACAGGAAATGCTCAACTTTGAAGTGCCAGAGTCCATAATTAAAGATTTGAGTTCCTTGAACTCCCCAAGAATTGAGCTGAAATGCTTCATGTTTCCAACCAGACCGTCAGGCTTTACTGCAGAACATGTCACTCGAAGATCCCACAACTTTATCAGCTTGCCAAGCCCCAGCACATTTTCTGCTGAGTTAGAACATAGGCTAAAATCCCCCAGACTGCGAAGTGATGTCATGTGTACAATCCCATCAGGCAGATTAACCTGGCTTGGAAGGCAGAGGTGCAGTAGACTCTTCAGAGCAAAAATATCTGATGGAACAACAGATAGTGGAGCATCCACTTGTAGTGTTTCCATGTTTTGAAGCATCTGAACCTTGGCTGGAAGGCTGACGGTTATATTACTTTCAACCTTTAAATATTTCAACCGGAACAGTTCAGATATTGTAGTGAGGTCGAAAGTCTTGTCTTGATCGGCCCAGATATGAAGATTCAGAACTCGAAGAAAGCCATAATCCCCAGTAGAAGGTGCGCATTCAAAAGATCCAAAATACAGAAGTGATCGAACTTGGGAAGAAACCATGTTTTCCAGTATATTTGCAACTTTTGCATCTCCAAATTGGACGGACAGTCGACGAACCATGTCAGGAAGGACTAGAGTTGATGGAAACTTGTCCACAGTAGTGATGAAGTTCTCCTCCATGGACTTGCACCTAATAAGATCCAGTACCATGTGGTGGACTGTACATGACAATACTTCGCCTTTATCATCCGTGTCTACAGCTTGGATCATTCCTCTACCAGCAAGCTCAGCAAAATAACCCTGAGCAACTCTGACTTTTTCTTGTACTTCATCTTCCTCTGTATCTTGCTGTTTTACTGCACCAATGAAACCTTCTTTTTTGCGAGTGACCCGAATAAAATCTTCTGATATCCACTGTCCCACGAGAACATCCTTCCAGACCGTGTATCCCTCTGGATACACATTAAAATAGAGCAAGCATGTCTTCAAGTGAGGTGGAAGACTATTGTAAATAAGGTTTAGAACTTCTTCCATTACATCACAAGTAGGGTTTGCACTTAAAGTAGAGTCCAAAGAATATTTTATCTGCTCCCATTGCTCCATTATGAGGTTTGGTTCACTTATGCTGCCAATGTTCACAGTTGCTAATGGTAAGCCACCGGATGTGGTGATAACCCCATATGAAAGTTCTTCGAAATCTTGAGGAGAACCACACCCTGAGTCAGAAACTCCAGTGGAAAATAATTCTCGTGATTGATAATCAGTAACTGATCTCATCTTAAATATGTACTTTGACTGATAGCTACAGCAAGCCAATGCTGCATCCTCAATTTGTGTTGTGGTGATTACTCTGCTGCAACAGTTGCCATCAGGAAAAGCACGCCTAACAGTATTCCATACTGATGGAGTCCATAACTCATCTATTATAACGAAGTACCTAGAAAATATATTTATGTTAGATTAAGACAACAGAAAAAAATAGTAAAATAAATAAATTTGTTTGCAAGAGTCTTTTCAGTGGCCATGACCCGAATTTTAAACACCATACATTTAATAAAGTATAACTTATTTTATCATTACATTCCCATAAAAATTTGTACTAAATCAGAGACAATTAATATATGGATCGGAGGGAGTATATTAATTAGAATGGCTTCCATATTCGTACCCTCACTTTGGCCACTGATCGACACTATTTTACAACTTCAAAATATGGCCACTCCATGGCTTCCATATTCTTTCCCTTGCTTTGGCCGCTGGTCAACTCTATTTTACACCTTGAAAATATGGCCACTCCGTTTTGCCCCTCTTCTTTTAAATCGATACCAGTCCTGCCCCAACCTTAATTTGGTAATTTGGTTCTCCAAGTTTGCTGATTCGAAGTCAACCAGCACTACGCACAACAAAGCAATTGAGTTATTTGGGTTCTATGTTGGGTATGTTTTTCATAAAATCCTCTTCGACGTGATTAGAGGGCTTGAAAGGTAGATCATATTCTTTAAGCTTTGAAATTACATCAAGGATGGGAAAGATTGCACATACAACTATTTTGGCCCTTCCAGCTTGAAAGGTACAACTATTTTCATTGGCAATGTGCATCCGTTAATCATATTATGGATTCCATGGTTTCATCGTGTAGAGTTACTGATTAGTGGGTAGTAAAATAAGAAAGGCAAATAAGGAGCTAACCAGTTTTTCTTTTTTGCAATTGTATGAAGGGATGGTTGCTGATAATTGTCGGGGCTTGTGCAGCTCTTGATGCATATATATTCAGGCACATTTTGAGGGACGGGGTTTTTGTTTATAATAGCTTAAAGGTATATATGGAAGTTCTGTTGTACTCCCTCAGTCTCTTAATATAAGACGATCTTGCAGTTCAATTTGAGCTGCAAAAATGTGTTATATTAAGGGACAGAGGTAGTACATTTGTATCCTGACACCAAGCTTCTAGAAACTCAACAAAAGTCTCTTAATCTATGAAAGTTCAGTTTTACTTAATGTTAAAATCACAAAGCTACCGAGTTTTCCTCACAAATGCAGTGAGGAGAACCAAAAGAAAAGGAAGGCCAAGGTAATTAATCACATTTATTAACATGTTATTTAAATTTAATACTTGTGCTATTGCGGCTCCAACTGTGTTTATAGCTATTTTGGTTCTAATATTAATCTGACTTATTATTTTCCCACTTCGATCCACCAGTCTAGGGTACCATGCAACCAGTTGGTACATTGCCAACGGGAGAAATAGGGGGGTGAGCTGGGTGATCAAAGATAGCGAATCAGTGACAAGCGTAAGGCCATATGCGTGTTCGGTGACACATTCCTCATTACCGGCTGTATGTTGGTCAATTTATTGCTGCCAGTAAATCCTATTGACTTGCTGAATTTATTATTGCATCTGGTATTTATGGATACTGAGGCTGGAGCCCGATAACCTTCTGCAAGCAAGTGCAGGGATCCATGATGATGGCATGGTTTAAAAATGTTGTACTTGCTAATTGATTAGTTGATCTGCTAATTTCGTTACCAATTAACGGGTATTATTTATAAGTTGTTTTCATGCTCTGCTCGTGTTCTCCTGTCAAAAGAGCAGCATGTACAATTGGCCAGTTAGTATTTGCACGAGTCTGTAGAAGTTTAACTAGGAAAAGATGCAGACTCGAAGTTTGTACTATTAGGAGAATGGTTTGCATTTGTTCAAGATATGATCATCAAACTTTATACTTGATAGTAGTTCCTTGTTGCAGCAATTTCTTGATTGAAAGATAGAGTGAAGTTATTTTCAGTCTTTAGGTTGTTAAATGTTATTGCCTCGCTGCAAAATAAGAAAGGAAATGTTGTCATTGCCATTTTTACATCAAAACTCCAAACCTGACACCATATCCTCTTTTTTGGTTGTTATTAACACTAGATTATAACTTTTATTAAGAAGAGAGGTAAATGGACATGGTCCACCCATGAGAACATGATTTGACAACAAGACGCACAACCTCGACAAGCTTATGAAAATCTCTCCCTTCATGCTACTTAGCAAATACATCAGACACGAGATGGTAAAAGAAGAAGCATGACCTGAACAAACATGTCAAGTCGAAGCTAAAACTTGGAAAGATCTTAAAGGAATTAGCAGAAGTCATCTTCTAATAGACTACCGTATTTTGTTCATACTGCGGCGGTAGACACAACTGATTGATATACATTTTCATATGAAGGACTATTTATTGTTCCCATATGCTTTACGGGGCAGACAAACCACACCCGTGGTCCTGCACTGCAATGAACCATTTAACATTTTGTAAGTTGCATTTCAACTGAGGATATATTGGAATAAGGGAAGATGTTTTTTTTTGGCGGAACATATGTAAACTAATTTTATACTGGTATTATAAGATAATTAAATTTATGTTTGATACATGTAATATAGCCGTTAATTAGTACATACTGCTAGCAGCAAGAAATTTTCGGAGATTATATAGGGGATCGGATGACACCAATTTGAGTGAAAGAAAATACAGTAGAGAGAACTTCCGTAGAACTGGACGAGGAACAAGACTCCATCCGTTGACGCCATCGGATAGCATCATGAATCTTTAACCATGTAGTGTGAAATGCACCGAACCCCCACTGACATGAGTGTCCGCTCTCCCAGCCAAGAATACAAATCTATTGTTGCGGAACTGGGCTGATGTTAGTAGGCTCATCAGCCGAAGCGCAATCTCGGCCAACTTTTTGGAGTTTATGTTCCGAGCACTTCAACCCAATTGAGGATTCATAAGCTCCTAAACAACCTACTACCACATATCATAGACCATCCATTTCAAAATGGGAAGCATCCATGAGACCAAGATTGCATCCCATGAACCAAGAATCTAAACATCCACTATCAATTTATTATTCACCAGCAATGTTTTTGTCTGAAATTGATTATGGTAGCAAACCAAAATAAGTTTATTAGGTAATAAGTCTTTAAGTATATTTTCAGGCTATTGACATATTAAATCCTTAGAAAGTATAGCAAGCATAGCAAGAAAAAATACTTTATATAAAACGATAATGTGAAAAACGGCGTGGCAAACCACGAGTATTCTTCTAGTTAGAGGCATGTGTCGTCTAATGGGTGGTAAAACCATCATAGGTGGTGACTCTAATCGGCAAGAGCACAAGTAGAAGAAAGGTTTGCGGGATTAGCCTGGTGGGAGCTCCAGTGCCATTACTGGCTAACGTCCAACCACCAGCCCACCACCTCGTAATGGAAGCTTGGGCTATAAGGTTGCTCGTAATGGGAGTATCATAGTTAGTATCATGAATGCTAACTATGCAATTTTGATGAGGTGGAGAGTTAAATGAAGAAAGACAGGGTTGAGTATTATATCATGATACAATATCATAATATATACTATACTATTATGTGTGTTGCATGGCAATAAATAAGGTCAACTAAGATACTAATTTATGATAGTATGCATTACGGAGGTAGTATGATACATCACTATCATATGCATGATACTAACTTATAATACAAAGCAGTACGGGCAGCCTATGACCAGCCTCCGGTCACTGCCTAAGCTCGAAAGCGCAATGTAGCTTCTTGCCGTAGCAAGATTGGATGCCTCCTCCTAGGACACACCTCACTGCCTCCTCCTAGACTCATATCCACTACCTTCATCGAGCTACCACTGCTACCACCTCCCCTGAATGTCGACTCCCGTCAGGTGTTCCCTCCCAAACAACCCAGTCACAACCGTGCCTTAGGCCCCAACTCACGCCAGCCCATCCTTCCCCACCATTCCGGCGAACACGTGCCAACTCCTAACATTTCACCTCACAACCAGTCATGGACATGGCCGCCAGATTTGCGTATGGCCAGGCTAGGGGACCGTCATACCCGCAAGACAAGGTTCCTTACTGAGGATTCGCAGGAGGTGCTGGACGAAGAGGCGCGGCTCGGTGCTCACTATCGAGGGGGAGTGGCCCTCTCTTGTCTCGACAGATGTTGCCGAGGGTATCAACTCAGAGTTTCAGGAGGTGCCAACTAATATTCTATATATCTAATGCAATTAGGCTCCTTCGTGCGGTTCATCCACCATGAGTTGTTCAGTATGGTTAGTGCGACAACATCGTGCACGTCCACAACATGCTGCTTCACGTCCACTTGTGGAACCGACTAACCTTTGACACCTCTATCCAATACAAATACTGTGTTCGCCTCTTCATCCAGCGCATACCACCATAGGAGTTCTACTTCCAAACCATGCAAGATCTACTGGCAGAGTGTCTCATCTACTAAGTGGCGAACGATTCCATTGACAATGTGGATAATTCCTACGTCGCCACCAAGGCACCGGTTAACAATCCCAATGAGGCACTGACGAATATGGTGCTACCTCTGCGACTTCACACCTACTGCTCATATACCATGGTCCATGTCTTGCTCCTCTCGGCCTTCGAGTTGGAGGGCGACGATAGCAATGTATGCGCCTACACCGAGCATCTACCGCATATGCGACACTACCCTATGCTATTCCTTTGTCGTAGTATGCAGTGCTAGGATATACACGCAGGGCACAAGGTAGATGGGGCGCCGCCGTTGGAAGCGATGCGGCATCCCTGGGAGCATGGTGTTCATGAGGACGTCACAAGGGCTAGGACAAGATGTGGCCTTACCTTAGCTGAGAAGAGGGGCAATGCCACCATGGACACCCCGACTCTGGGAAATATTGTCGGTTACCTAGTGTACAACGATAGGAGGAGCAGAACATGAAGGGCACCGGTGTTGGCAGAGGTGGCCTTCATCGACGAAGAGGGTGCTAGCGGCGATGTTGCCACTGGTGATGTCCATGTCCTCGACGAGCCTGTCCCTGTTGAGGCCTTCTTCGTTAGTGTGCATCACATGCTGCTTGGGGAGGTCCCATCTCATTCAGGGGATCTCCGTTGCTTGTCTGGTCTCGCAGAGTATGGACCAACCAGCTATTGGCCAGCACCTCCAGGAAAGGAGGGGGCCCATGTGCTGCTGATTTCCCTCTCGCTGGAGGAGAAAGCTGAGGCATGCCCTAATCCCTCGCAGTCGTGGGACACCTCTTCCCTGTCAATGAAAACTACTGCCAGTTGCAAACCTACAGCTTCAGATCTGGTCATGCTAGACCCCTTTGGTCTAGTTGACACGAAGCCTCTCTGTCTGTTGGTCTGCTTCAGGGGCCGATGTGGCCCGCCCATGATTTCGTTGGTCATGAAATGGGAGAAGGTATGCCCATGTTGCTAGTTCCTACTGAGCAATTCCATTCGATGATTGAACCTTTATTGGAGAGGTTGGCCAGGTCGACGGTCCCACATATAGTTGCATACACATATGTAGCTATGATCAGTTCATGCATTGGGGTACACATCCAACCAATCACACACGACATGGCAACCACACAATTCTTGTAGCTGGTGGCGTAGGCTATCGAGCCTGTGATCCTACAGTCATCCAAGCAACTCTTGGGTGGGCAAGGCTTCAGGTTAGGTACCCATCAAAGGTGATGCAGCATTGCCACAGCCTCCACTACAAGGAGAAGATGCTCCAAGAGGCTAAAGGTAGCATCATGAAGCAAGTAAGGCTTTTATCCATGCCCAAACATGGACTTGCCATCACAGAGAGGGGGGAAACTAAAGAGTGCCGACTAAAGATCTACCCTAAGGCCTTTGATGAGCCCCTATAGCTGGTTCCAATAGTCGCACCAATGCCATTGGGGATAGCTGGCATGGGATGTGCGATAGATGGCTGCATTCCCCCACATAGACCATGTTTCCCATGGAGGGGAGCCTATTGATATAGAATGTGTTGGGCCTGAATTACCTAGCTCATAAAAAAGTGGTCAAAGACCCCGTGGATTGGAACAATGTATCGTTGGTTTGTTTGCAATAAACAAAGTTCTTGTTCACTGACCGAGCAATCAAGCATCAACTGTGTGTGTGGGGAGGGAGTTCTCAGAGTTTATGTTCTTACCAACGGAGGGGACACGTGTTGGGGTCCTCCTAGCTTGCAAGGGATACAATTATAACTTCACAACAGTCTCGGTGCAAGGGGCAATCCATGGCTACCTATGGCTCCATTGCATCTGGGATGCAAATGGGGTTATAATTATTTGTGGGCTGCATCAAAGAAACAAGAAAATTGCCATCCCGCAAGAGCTGAAGCAGGTCATGCGATACTTTTCCCCAAATGCCATCCTGCTCACCCTGGGGTGACATCAACCACATTGCATGTCAAACGAACAATAAAAACTCGCGGATCAATCTCTAGTGCCTTGCAGCCTTTCGGAATTTCATGAACGAGATGTAGATCAAGGACCTGCACTTGAATGGGTAACACTAGACTTGGTTTAATGACCACAAGAATGAGATAATGGTCAAGTAGGACTTCGTGTTGATCAACGAGGAGTGGAAAGGCTCAACGCCAAACTTTGTACTACAAGCCCACTCCTCCAAGATGTCAAACCACTGTCCATTGTTTCTCAACTTTGTGGTCGCCTTCAAGCATTCATGGGTCTTCTATGCTGAGAAGCACTTGGTGAAGTTGTAAGCACTTCCAGGCAAGGGGTACCTGTGGTGGCCGATCATCTATGCCGGTTTGCGACAAGTCTCAAGGATTATAGGCCCATCAGCTTAGTTTGTAGCTTCGCGAAGTTGGTCCCCAAAATCCTGTCCTCTCTCTTGCAAAAGCGGAAGCAAGGGCTATTCAGACCTTGCCAAAACGCATTCGTCAAAGGAAGGGCCATCCAAGACAATTTCAGCTATGGCAACGACCTCGCCAATGCATTTTGTAGGTCGAAGACACCTCCCTTCCTAAACAAGATCAATATTCAGAGGGTGTTTCATACAGTGTCTTGTGAGTTTTTCCTATAGTTGTTTGGGGCTAGGGGAATTTAGAATGAGGGTGACCAACTGGCTGGCAGTGCTTCTAGGCTCCTCCTCTACCAAAATATTTGTCAGCGGCGAGCTCTTTAACTGCATACAAATCAAGAGGCGGCTAGGGTAGGGGAGCTCACTTTCACCCCTGCTTGCTGTCCTCGTCACCGAATGCACGACAACTAAGGACTTTTGCGCCGATTGGCTAACAGAACCTACCATTAGAACATCATTTTACACAAATGATGCAATCATTTTCATAAACCCAAACATCAGGAAGGTGCAGAAAGTCAACAAATGTTGATACGATTCAGTGATGGCACGGGCTTTGACAAACTTCCCGAAACCTTTAGTTTATTCCATTTTGTTGTAAAGCTCTTGATCTTCAGGAGGTTCTACTCGGTTTCAACTATCCAGTTTAGAAGTTCCCATGCAAATATGTTGACATGCTGCTCTCCGATAGCAAACTGAAAAATGGAGACCTCGAGCCGTTGTACGAGAAAATCTTGGGTAGGATGAATGGTTGGAAGTTGGCCTTCCTTTATCAAGACAGTCCTTTTGGCAATGTCTATCTTCCAGGTGATTGAACTTCATATGCCGGCCTGGCTAGCAACATTGATTGATAAGTTTCGACTAGGGTTTGCTTCGAACAACAAGAAGGTGCCCACTGGCGGCAAATGTCTAGTGACCTAGAAAGTGATATGCATACCAAAAGAGTTCAGCAACCTCGAGGTCACCAACAACATAGAGTGTGACCCTTCGTGCATGCTGGCTTTGGCAAGCGTTGACAGACACCAACAAGCCATGACATGGCTTAGAGTTGAACATTGATCCAATGGTTAAGGCATTGTTCAGTGCTTGTGAACTTCCACCTAGGCGATGGCACACATCTCCTTTTGGAAGGAGTCACGACACAAGGGGGTGAGCTTCGAGGTAACATACCCCTTGCTTTTCGCCCACTACACTAGGAAGAACTTCACCATCATGCGGGTCCTGTAGGAAGGAAGGAGGATCAGGCACCTCAAGTGCACCCTCTCGGCCGAAGCCATGAGGGAATTTGCTACACTCTAGGCCGAGGTAAATCACATCGACCAGGTGAGTCACCTGGAGGTGGACCATGATCAACGTGTAGACATCAAAACGAGTGAATTGCAGAAAAACACCACATTGGCGCCTAGGTTTGCAGAAAACACCGGTTTATGATTTTTTTTGCCAGAAACCACTAATTTTTGACCTAATCTTTTGAAAAAACACTAGTTGATGACTTTGACCCACTTGAGGAAGATTATGACAAATGAAGCCCACCGTTTGTTCACATGGAATAATGTTCACGATAAACGATGTTAGACGGGTCTTTTTGCGAAAAACTCCTCCCTTCCTGAAACTACCCCAATCCAGATCGAGATCGAGCATCCCCTCGTGCGAGCTCCTTGGCCGCCGCCCATCTCCATAGTGGCAGCAACACTCCTCCCTGCTTCTATAACCCGAGGATGAAGGACGAGACAGCAGGCCAGCGACCTACTCCAATTTAGAGGAGCTCGCCTGAGCGGGGGCCGTCGATCACGACGCCTCCGTCATTGGAGCCGGAGGAAAATGATCAGATGGGTGCGGCGGATGGCCGGCGACCCCGTGCTCGCGTTTCAGGTAGGTGCCAGGGATGTCCGGTTACCCATGCTCGCGGTCCAGGTGGGAGCAGGGGGTGGATGACGACCCCGTCCTCGTGTTCCACCATTCCAGGTGGGTGCCCGGGGTGGCCTCCTCAACGGATCCAGGTGGTTGGTCGGGGAACTCCTGGCTACAGAGCTTCGTCGCGTAGGGGAGGCCGGTCCAGAACGCACCACTGGCAATCTCGGCGGCAGCGGTGCCGCCTCATGAACGTCTGGATGCGGGCGAGGAGCCAGCGGGCAGATGCACGTGTTCTTCAACCGGCGAGCTCCGGCTGCCACGAGGACGGTGGCTCTGCAGCGGGCCTTGCACGTGGTCTCGGCCACTGGACAACGACGAGTGCACTTGCCGGCCGACGGCGATGTTCTGGTTCGTGGGAGGATTTTTTAGAGAAGGGTAGAAGAAGAGGATTGGCTAGTCTGGAGTTGATTGCTTTTTTTAAATTGAAGGTTGTCCCTGTAAAATTATAGGGACTATTTTATAATTCTAGAAATTTCCTCATCTAACAGTCGTCTACCGTGGACTGTTACGCCACGTCATAATCATGATTAAAATGCCCAAAGAGATTGATCAGTGTTTTTTTTTGCAAAAGATTAGACCCAGAATAAGTGCTTTATTCTTTCAAATTCATAAACCGGTGTTTTCTGCAAAGCTAGACATCAATATGGTTGCTTTCTGCAATTCACTCCATCAAAACTCGGCCTACCGCATTCACTTTGAGGGCTGTTCTGGGGCTGGCTTTGACACATTCCTATGGAAGTCGGATGACCCTAGTGAGTGGAAGATCTTCGGCTGGCTGGCCCTGCTTGGCCGCTGCAACACCACCGACGTGCTCACGAAGAATGGGTGGCCGCACGAGCCCACATGTGTACTCTATTCGGGGCCATTGGAGGGCGCGATGAGCTTCTAGTGTCACGCCCCTACACTATGGAAGTCTGGTAGGCCACTCACAGGCGTTGGAATCTGCCACCGGCCCTTGTGCCATCCTCCACCCGTCTCCCATTTGAGTGGGCAGAGGAGTGCACCGCCATGCCGACGAAAGAGAAGAAGAAGGCGTCGTGCTCACGTGTGCCTGCGGTGCGGTAAGGTATCCACCTGTTGTCCCAGCAGCCAACTCCGGTGCTGGTCTGGTGGATAACCTGGAAGGAGCGGATGTCACACAACTACATCATTGATGCATAGACCTAGGGAGCCTGACTAAGGCTGTGTGATGTTATCTTTGTTTCAGGGCGGGTTAACACATCTGACTAAAACCACCCCCCTATAAATCCTATTTTTTTTCCTACGCCCTAATATCAATGAAAAGCTGCTCTGCCAGCATTTTTCGTCAAAGAAAAGAGACAACCTATGCTATACAAGTATTAATACTCTCTTCATTTAAACATAAATGCAAGGGTGAAAAGCAATAACATGAAATGATTTTATAAAGAGAATACCTATTTGCATGCTCAATCCATATACATCTGCACATACTAGTGGTGAAAGTATGTATCAAAATGTTAAGAGCTTCTTTGATCCAGAATATTTTCATGAAAAAATTGGAGGACAATAAGCTTTAAAGAAATTCCCTATGTTGGTTGTTGATTTGTAGGATCAGAATCATAGGACCTTTAGTAAGCGAACTCTTTATAGATTTTTCATAGATTTTTTTTTGATTCAACCAAATCCTTTTGAAGGAATCTTCCATTTATTCTGTGGTTCAAATCATACAAGCTATCGTGCAAACACAGTCCTGTCTGATTCAAGTAAACATGACATTGCAATCCCGCTATATTTACTGTTCACTTTTTAGATGCTACTCCCCCGTTCCAAAATAGATGATCCAACTTTGTACTAACTTTAGTACAAAGTTGGATCATCTATTTTGAAACGGAGGGAGTATTTACCTGTTCTTACGTTTTTGGAACCCTCTGAACGGAAAGAACCTTAACTGCCAGTACAATTAGATCCTTTAAGGTATGGTCCAACTGCTAATGGTTTGAGTTTAATTTTATAAGCACAATCAAGGGGCTAAACAACATAATCATTTTCCTTATATATAAAATAGCACTGTAACCAGCGCATTTGGGACGAGACTTGCCTGCTCCCTCCCCATGCTCCCATCCGTGCTCCCGCGTACGTGGCTTTATTTGATTGGAAAAAAGTAAGGCCCGGGCCCACCCCGTTAAAATCAGGGGGGTGATTATATTAGAAAGGAAAAAAAACAGTCGTAGGATGAAGTAGGAGCACGGATGGGAGCACGGGGAAGGAGCAGCCAAGCCGGATCCGCGCGTTTGGCGCCGCTAGATGTCTTTTATATTAATATAATTGTTGTTTTTTGGTTTTTGACATAGTATCCAGTTTACAAATTATATAATTATCTTTCATAACAAAATGTTTTTTTGTGACTGCCATACAAAAATGTTAACAAAACATAACTACAAAATATTTTGAAATGAAATCCTGATGAGTTAAATGATATTTCTTTTTTTTTTGCGGGAAAAACTTCCAATCTATTCATCTTCAATCATGGTAGTACAACGAATACTAGAAATAATAAAAATTACATCCAGATTACTCGTCCGGTCAATAGATTTTAGGACATAAAGGCATATGGCCCATACAAAGAATCTATGATCTGTTTATGCAGCGGCCTCATCACTAGGGACCAAAAGCAATTTAAAAACTACACAAAAAAATGCAAAAAGTAAAATAAAAATACACCTTGGCTCTTCCCCTGCTCACCACGTACCATATCGTAGTTCCATTGTAATTAATGTAGTGCGGTTCTAGAACTATAAACCTCATACTCAAATAGGCCTCGAGTAAAAAGCATTAATTCACCAGAAAAAAAGAAAACACAATAAAAGTGGAGTGAATTTTTCATATTGTTTTTTGTGTGTGGATAATTGTTTTACATTTATCTATTAACTCGGCATATTTTTCTATAATCATGGTTATCTACCTTCCATGTTGCATTGTCGATAAATTGTTGGACTTAGAAGAAGGAACACCCAGTACACATTTTTTCATTTGTTGAGTTTTCAACTAAGCATATATGGAATATAAATATTGATAGCTCCTTTATAAACTCCACTTTTTTGCGTTAGAAAGCGCCACTGTATCTCCGTCCGCCCTCTCATCGTTTATGATATTATTTTCTTTTAAATGAAAGCGGCAGGGGGGCATCCATGGTTTTTCCTTCTAAGAACAGGAAACTGAATTTTAGTATGCAAGTACTTGAAACCAGGTGAGATTGTGAATCTACTCCTCTGACCGAGTGAGATAGGCCCTCTTCAGTTTTGGGATTGAAATTGCATTACTCCACTTTTGCAAGTCAATCATTAGATAATTCTACACATCCATACTTACCTTGCTCTAATTTTATCCGCCCCCTCTACCCATGTAGTGCAATGTGTGGAGCATGCTCAATTCAAATTGCTAAAACATTTTATTTTTGTTTATGATAATTGAGAATGAATTGGAATAATACTTGTGTAATTATGTTAGCAAATTTTGACAATGTAAATCACGAACCTTACATGTATGAGCCGCAAAAAAAAAATTGATTGGACCCCACAATTTTTTTTGAAGGGGCAAACCCTCAAACTTTCTGTAGTGTATGTGACATCAATGGAGCAACTGAAAATGAGTTGGAAGAGGTTTTTGTGTGCAAGTCACATATGACTTGGATCGGCATGCATCGATTAATCTTCTTATTATAGACACTTAGATCATGACACCGATTGAACTTTTCTTGCCACTACAAACAATCATCTGCCAGATAGACACGTTATCTATTTTCTGGAGTGTAGCTAAGCCTCTAGGAAACAGACTTTCGCCCCTTTATAAATAAAGGCACAAACAGCCGAGCTGATATAAAGTTGTGAGGAAGACCTCAAAGTAGCGGGTCAGAAACAAAAATGGCCTCCGTGCTAGTGGCACAAGTTCTACTAACTCATCACCAAAGCAAGAACACATGAGACGCCACACCTAACCTGAGACCATCAATACTACTAAGCAAGATTGGAGCCGAGCTATCAAGGGAAACCACCGGGCACCTTGGTGCCGAACACAACGAACCATCTCCGGAAAGGGAAGACTCACCGTTGAGACAATCCACTTGCTTCGCACTGTGGAGCACTGCTCTTGCCCAGAGATAGCAAATGATTGAGAACAAAGACCACGAGACACATCTATAAGATAGGAGAACATGGGGCCACCCCTCACCAAAGTCGAGGATGCACCAGGCCAGGGATAAGGATCCTAAAGACGATGACCAGTTGCAACCGAAAGGGACTGGGGCTCCACGACGATGCCCTCAAGAGGGAGATGACGCCAAGCGCCACCGATGTAGCGCCCAAGAGGATGGCCAAGGGTTTTCACCCTGGAGCCCTGACATCGTGAGGGTACCCATAACAATGCCCCCAAGTGGAAAGTGACACCCGTAGGCGTCGCTGTCATCAATGCAAAGATTTCTCTCTAATCCTCGCATGTGCCACCCATGGAACCAATGTTGCCGACACAACCCACGAGGATGAACCGCTGCCGACACTGCCAGGCCTATAGATCTAGACCAGGGGGGCACCACGGTTGAAGCTGCGCCAACCACAGGGTCACCTAGACCCCCTCGCTATCCACAGCCAAGAGGACACACCACCACCGCTACTACGCTAATTGTCGCAGAGATCACCGCACAACCTTAACATCTATGACTGCTGCCACGACATCCCAACCCAACTTCCCTCCACAACCGACACAAACGATCCCCACTAAGCAAGCACCTTAGAGTAGATAGTGCAGGCCCGAGATAATTCAACACATCCCGAGCGGTACTTGCGTAGGGGAGACCACCAACCCCAGAGGCCAGATCTCGACTGGACCTAGCCGCAAATCATAGGCGCAACAAGGATCAGAGCTCAAATGTTGGTAGTCAGCAAGCCATTGACAGGCCGACTACCAACGTAGTGGCACCTAGGCAAGCACAAATACATTTCGTGCTACTGTAGTAGCAGGCCTCTCAAGGGCCAGATCTAGTCGTCCAAATCTGGCCGAGGACAAACACCGAGGTCCACCAGCCCTACTCCGAGCCCCACTAGAGCCATCGCCTCTAGCCGGCAGAGGTCCCCGCATAGGCTGACCTACACCATTGTCCCGCTTAGCTCGCCATCGCGGCAAGGAACTGCTGCGCCGCCGGAGTCTGTGCAGGCTCTCAGACCGACGCCATGAACAAATGGCAAAGAAAGGGGTGGGGTGGGGTGGGGGGGTGCGTTGCAGGGATGCACATCCACGCCAACCAAGTCGACCCTACCCTGCACGCCATAGTATGCCATCCACCGCTCCCAACCAAGCCCCGCCACATCGGGCGCAGCACCACCTCCACCACGCTAGGCCACACCTCCGCCGGTTCCAGGCTGCACCGCCCCCTCCTAGCCCCGAAGCCACTTGAGCTGCCTGCCACCACCGTCGGGAACCCCGATAAACCGCGCGCTCACACACGAACGACCACCCCGCGCCGCTGCCGACTGATGTAAGGGAGGGAGAAGAGAGCCCCGCCGCCGCCAACGCGACTCGGGCTTTGCCCGGCGGACGCGCTCCAGTGGTGGTGAGAACCGGGGGGTGACGAAGATGGGAGGACCACCGGCGGCCGAGCTAGTACATCCTTGATGCACGCGCGGTGCGTCGCAGGAGCGAGTTTTTTCCTGTGGTTCCTTTATTTTTTTTTGTTGTCCACCTTTTTTAGGGAAATATGTCAATGTAGTCACACACGTACGGTGAGCGGATATGCAACTGCAGGTGTGTGCGTTCGTGGACATAAAGTACTACTTTGGAACCAGCGGGCATGCAACAACAATTGCATGTGGCCGGACCGAACGTGCCTCTATAGTTGGGCACGACACATGAAAAGTACTCCCCTTCCTAAATATAAGTCTTTATAAAGATTCCACTATGAACCACATACGGATGTATATAGATGCATTTTAAATATAGATTTGTTCATTTTGCTTCGTATGTAGTCCACCTAGTGGAATCTCTACAAAGACTTATATTTAGGAACGGAGGGGGTATATAAAAAGGAAATCCGAACAGAAAAAAAGTCAAATGGAAAATAAGGGGTGGGGGGGGGGGGTGGAATCTACATGACCTCCCCAATAAAATCAGACTATTGATGAGCTAACGTAAGATTTAGTTTAATTCTTATCTACTCCCTTTGTTCCATATTAGTTGCTGCTGATTTAGTACAGTTTGTACTAAATGAAGGACAACTATATGGAATGGAGGGAGGAGATGAGTGTTAGGAAAATCTTTAATAATATACTTGAAGACAGAGATAGTACCTTTTGTGTTCTAGATGTTTCCTTATACTGGCAACCAGCACTTGCACATCAGCAAAGGCGTGGGCCGGAGGTGCCTTGATTTGGGAGAGCATGCTGGTGAGAAGCCTCCTTATATCCGGCTGGCGAGACATCCGTATAAAAGCCCGACAGTGGAATTTTCCTCCAAACTTACGATATAATGTCCTGGCAACTGTAGTCTTTCCAGCACCTGCAAACCCAAAGATAGATACTACCTTGAGTTGTTTCTGTTTCTGGTCGTCGAACGCCACGAGGTTGACGAGATCGTCCATGTGTGCAACAGCCGGCACCGACAGTTTGAGGGTCAGCTCAGACCTCCTGAAACCGGCAACCGGAACCGGCGGTTGCAGAGACAATGTGGATGAACTTGCAATATCTGGAGTGGTACTGGCTTGTCCACATTCATGTTCAACATTTTCTTTGTCAGTATTCCATTCGAGGAATCGTCCACGTCTTTCACGAGCATCCGCCACACGAGCCACTAATGTTGAGAAATCAATTGCAATCTGAGGCCGTCTTTTCAGCAGTTTGCAAATCCAACGCACACTACTGCCATTATTGGACTGCATTATAAGCTTGTCAAAGTAATTCTCTGTATCGTAACAAACTTCGCGCACCTCCTTCATCCAGTACTTGGCCGTGAAGCTAGTGTCATTGGCTTCTAACAGATCCATGAGGGAGATGCATAATTTCTCGAGCTCTTTCTTGAGACTCTGGATATCACCTTCATTAATGCCCACTGGCAGACTTTCTTTGGTAGCCTTAAATGAATGGAGTTTCTGGAACAGGGGTCCTATGGGGCCAAGCGAAGCAGAAACTGGAAGCTCCATCGCTGCCTGAAGCCATTCTGAGCACCGGTCCTCCATCTCTGCCTTGAAGCCAAGCGCCAGTACATTGGAAACAACAATCAGTGTCCAGACTGAAACAAGCACAAGTGAATATCTCGAGCTACATAGATAGCATGGTATGGGCAAATCTCCTATATACTACAAGTGTACATTTTCTGAGTTCTAACAGAACAATTACAGATAGATTTTTTTAAAGAAGTATCATGTACATGTGCACAGCACACATCCACATACCACAAATACACGCACTCATAGAACACATATGTAAGACAAGACCGGGGAAACTTCACAATTACGGATATAACTCACTCCAACTTCATCACTACGGAAGACACGTTTCTAAAGAGTGGTTTGTTCAGTCCTACTAAATTTGCGGTACCTAGTGACGATGCTCTATTCATTACAAGAAAATCACATGTTGCCTGCTCTATTCATTAAAATATTTTAGTGCCACAGTTCAAAAATACCTATGTGTCATCCCCTGTCTAGGGATAACCAATAGCCCATGCAATGCCACTCTCTTAATTTGTAACCTCTGCACGATTGATTCGGGCAAAAGCATATCATCAAAATATCCAGATTGAATTCATTCAAATAACTTCAGTACTGGAATGATAGTATCCGGTATCCACTCAGATATCCGTCAGCATGATCTAGAGAAATTCGACGAGGAGATTACAAGGCTGGAATGATCGGAACATTATATGAGGATGGTATTTGTCTACTGTTGCTTTTGTAAAATAGGTATAACTCGATCTTTTGAACTGGCTATATTGAATTAATTCATTTTTTATGTCTATCTTCTCAATTTGTGTGTTCAGATGTGGGCTTTATTTCAAATGGACTGCTCAAAAAGATACTCCCTCCGTCCGGAAATACTTGTCATCAAAATGGATAAAAGGAGATGTATCTAGATATATTTTAGTTCTAGATTCTTCCCGTTTTATCCATTTTGAAGACAAGTATTTTCGGACGGAGGGAGCATCTGGCGGCATTTCAAGCTTTCTGGATTAAGTCAGAACAAAGAGCTTCCATCTCTGGTCACATATCCATGATCATAATTCCAACAAACGAGAAGATGGACTCGAAAAGTTTGAATATGGAGTGGTCTGATGCTAATATTAGACGAGAATGATGCGATTCTAATCTTCCCCTTCCTATAGAGGGGTCTTTCCAATGCCGAGGTATTATTCTTTCAAACTAACTATATTTAGAGTGAACCAACATAATAGTTCATGAAAACAGATCGAATTTTTCGAAACAAAATATATCTACAGGAATACTACAAAGAGTTTGTTACAAAGGGGCAAACATGCAAGAAGAAAAATAATAAGAGACGCCACCTAGAAAGCACTCCACACATCACACAGTAATTAGTTAGAGCATATCGCAGTGACTTTGGCACAACTTGTACACAGAGGGCAAGTCATATGCTATATTTTTCTTTTGTGCAAAAAATGGCCATAGTTTTATTGTGCCTATAAGGAAATAATTTAGTAACGATGGGTTGGATGTGTTCATCTTCACATGAAAAGCCGCACAGTGTTCTCTTTTGTTACCTAAAGAAATACATGCTACATTTCCTCTCAATTCCACGCTACATATGGACAGTAAATAACAGTTGTCAGAAGCGTGCACAATATATATACCTCGCCTGTAAAAGAACTTTTAATATTGTTAATTTCATTCAGCTCGTTGACAATATCCGCTATAGCAGGTCTTTTCATTTGTTCGTCCTCCAAACATCTTAACGCTATTTCCATGCATGCCCTAACTTGCCATGACGTATCACACGGTGTCATTGCCGCCAGCTGTTTCTCCCAGTTTAGACGCACCTGCATGCAAAATTGAAATATAAAATAATAGTATTTGTGAAGATTGACAGCTCGTAATGATATAGGAATCTGTTTCTCTTACGAGATCAAAAAATTCTTGAGAAGGCATGTCTGGACGATGAGAATAGCCAATGAACCTTGACATCAGTTGTATTATTATAAGACCCAAACTGAATATGTCAAATTTCGATGTAGTTTGTCCTTTGTCGATATATTCTAGTGGCTTCCTGCATGATACCAAATAGAAGATTTTCATAAATGTTACAAAAAAAATTTAATCATTTCTCATGAAGTACGAACTTGCCATGTTCGTTCTATTGCTTGGGCTGTTACATAGGACTGTGCTGAAGGGAAGAGTCTTGATAAACCAAAATCTCCTATTTTGGGCATCATGTTCTTGTCCAGCAATATGTTGCTAGGTTTTAGATTCAGATGGAGAATACGATCTTCGGTTCCATTATGAAGGTAATTCAAACCTTCACATATCCCCTTAATGATTTTGAAACATGTGGGCCAATCAAGTGCGCACGACTCGTCTGTACAATTACACACACAAGTGTATTTAAATTAGATGTAAACTGAGGGTAACTAAAGAAAGACATAGTTTAAGGAACTAATTTTCTTTACATGCAAAAAAATATTAATATATAAGACGTAATACTGTTATACCAAGAATATACTTGTCCAGGCTTCCGCCCTGTAAGTATTCGAAGCAGAGAAATCTTTCTTCCACTACTGCAGAAGTATATTCATCATCGTGCTTAACCCGTTTTTTTCCAAGATTACAACAGTAGCCAACCAACCCAACAATATTTTGATGCTGGGCTCTCACAAGGTTATTTAACTCATTCCTGAACTGTGTGTCGTCAAGCTCTGGCGTATGATATAACTTCTTCAGAGTAATCTCTTCCCCACTGTTCAGTACTCCCTGTTGAAATTTACATGGGTTCTTGTAGTTATAGTATATTCTCAAATTAATTAACTCATACATATAACTGAGAATAAAACTATACCTTGTAAACTACCCCATGCTCACCCCGACCAATTATGTGGTCCTCTGAAAAGTTATCTGTAATCTGTTCCAGGTATTGGAGGGTAAATTCCCTTGATGTCAAACTCGTATGTTGTAACCTGCTCGCCATGGTATCATATATCTCCCAGAAGTGTTTAGCTTCGACGTCACATATCCTTAGTAAATGGAAACATGAACTTTTGATAAGAGCGGCCATATAAATATGCTGTATGCATAACTTGTAAAACAAATCAAAGGAACTAATTAATTATTACTTACATGTTCTTACGATTGATCACTTGTTTAAACAGTAGGACCATCATTTGTCAGCACTTTTCTTAATGCACGGACATACGCATACATTAAGTTATTCGCTGATCTAAATTATTATAACGAAATTCGCTTCAACATACATTTACCTGAATGACTATGGTTATAGCTCTTCTTTTGGATTATGCATTATCACTTCTTTGTACTATTACTACTTGTCTTCACTCCCTTATTTTTATATCAACATGTCATTTTTTATTTTGTCTGCACCTATTGAGCGTGCATAATCCCCTTATTTTTATATCAACAACTCATCTTTGCGTGGATAGTCCGTGTTACTTTTTTCTTTTTCTGAAGCTAAATAGTCCAAGTACTTGGGTACACCGTCAGTTGTTTTTGTACGGCAAGCTTGTCAACCTTAACACCTAACATCTTCTAATCTCTAAATGTATTTACATTCTTCTATATTTATACAGAGGTGCAAAGCAATACTTTTCTGCAAAAAAATAATATTTCCTGGACATATTTGGTTTTAAAATTTATAAGTTATGTTTTGTGCACCTATTTTACATTATGAAAACTTTTTTACACAAATATTTTCAGGCAACTTCTGTTGTAAAAAGAGGGAGAATCGTACACAAATAGATTTTTCAAGCCACAAGAGCACTGACTAGATTTTATAGCATATACAATTGTTTTCCTTTTGTGGGTACTAGAAGACAGAAATACTACCTTGTGTGTTCTACATGTTTGCAGCTCATGTGTGCAATGTAAGAACCAAACAATTTATGGGATTTGTCCAATACATACAATATGTTTTCTTGTACTGTCTATATTTTTCTTTGCGGGATTGTACTGTCTAGATTTCATATGTGACTTTTTTAGAAACTCCAATTACAGCGTAGATGCAAGCACTAGCACGCTCATACAAGGCCTAGTGTAGAACGGCTAGGGGGTTGCAGGGTTTCAAAATTTATGAAGTCACTACGCACATCTCGCTGTTGATAGGAATGTCACGTTACATAAAAATATAATTTGTATTAATGAGACATCAAAGCATTAGAAATAGGATTATTTGATCCTTGCGGTCGAGGTATCATCATCTTCCTAATCATACAATTACGCCATTGGTTCTTTTTTTTATGTGTCACCTAGGATGCCTAGCCTGTGTGCGTAGGAGGAGAGGGGGCTGGTGGATTGGCTGCAAAGCTGAATGAGAAACCATGTAGGACCTTATCCTCTCCCTCCCTCGTCACGCCCGTGCGCGACGGGGAGGATACCTAGCCCCGCCGCCCGCAGCTCCCTTCCCGGCCCTCCTCCTCCTTGCCGCCGCCAGGGGACGCGGCTAGGAGAAGCCCAGCTGGAGTTGGCGGCTGCAGGACTTCTCGTCTCCTCGCACAGGGGCACCGGCAGAGGCGGAGCCAGGATTTCCCAAAGCCTAGGGCTATAGTTAAGTTGCTAAAAAAATGTCAAATACTACACATTCCAAAGCATGTCAGAAGTATGCTACGAGTTCATATTTAAAATGAAATATGAATTCATTGTTACCATGAGAGGAAACTCAATAAAAAAGATAGTTTTAACAAAGTGTATGAGGCAAGCGTTCATACCAAATTAACGAAGACTTCCTCAATTTGAGGCCATCATTTCTTTGCCCGCAATAGTAGAAGGACCTTGAGTTATAAACATAAAATCAAGTATTTAAAATCAAGACACTAGATATACACCAAGTCATTTGTTCATATGAAATTATTGCACAAAAAAAACGTAATATATCATTCTCACAAAGTGCACGAGGCAATAGCCCCTTGCTTTCCTCATTTTTTTATTGCACTGTACAATCTAAAATCATCAATGCTTGCAGATACATCAAGCTCAATATAGCACACCAAATAGTAATTCATCGATTCATCTCATGTTCTTAAGGAAATAAAATTGACTAAGTAAAAGGAGTGAATTTAAAATCACCAACTCACCGAAATGGACCGAATTTACATGATACAAACAACAAATTACATGCGGAGCCAGGTGTGCGCGCACTGCAATTTCGCGGGAGTTTTTGACTTGGAGTTGGAGAAGAACGGGAAGAACAAAAGGTGGATGGTCAGGATGCCGGACGGGATGCGGCGCAGGTTGACTAGGGCGGCGGCGCAGTGTCTGGGCGAGGCGAGGGTTTCTCCACTTTGAATCGGGCTAGAGATTTATTTAGGATCGATCAGGCGAGAGATGATCGAGCGGTCAACTGCATGATTCGTTTTCAGTTCGGATCGATTTGAACTGCACAGTCGTGGAGGGCTTATAGTTGGGCTAATGGGCTGGCATAGTTGTAGCCTTTTACGTCTATGGGCTAAAGCCTGGGGTTGGCCTCTTTGTATCTCAAATTCTGGAATTTTTGCTATTACACCTATAGGTGCTAGTTGGGCCACGCCTCGGGCTACAGCCCCAGTTGCCCCAGGCCCAAATCCGCCTCTGGGCACCGGTGCGGGCCGGCATCGCTGTGTCGGTACTCCGCGCGGCTGTAGGGCGTGGAGGCGCAGCAGAAGCTCTCCGGCGGTGATGCCCCGGGCTTTGGGCGGCGTGGCTGGCTGCGAAGTGGTGGGGTGTGCCAACGGTTGTGGCGGCCGCAGATCTGGCGGTTGGCGGCGGTAGACGATGTGGGCCGGCGGCGGTGGCTGCAGGTAGAGGATGCGGGTTGTGCGCGGTGCCTACTGCGGCTCGATCCTTCCAGCTGGTGTGGGCAAGCTGCGTGAAGTGGAGGCAGTGGCCTATCGTGGTCGTTGCGATGGGCGTGGGCTACAACGTGGTGGCATCACGGTGCTTGGTCTGGCCGGTGTTGCAGCGACGGCTGGAGTCAGGTCCGGCATCCCTTCATTCGCAGGTGGCCTGTGTGGATTCCCTAGTTGGTTGTCTTCGGCTTCAGCTATGCCGTTCCGGCGATCTCCGCGTCGCTGGGCACGTGGCCGGTCCTCGCCAGATGCAGATCCGGGCCAGGAGCAGAGGTTGGGCGTCAGGGTGGTGTTTGGAAGAGGTGGTGAGTGTGACAGGTGGCTCCGATGCAGTTGTGCCACCCGTCGCCGGCAGGGGTGCCGAGCGTTGACGTAGTCCGCTCCCGCTTCACCTCTTCTTCGACATGGTGCCTCCCCGATCGATCTGGTCGTTCCAGTCGCCGCGGCTTTGTCGGCGGTCGGTGCAAGCCGGACGGTTCACCGCTCACAGCCTGAAGGATCTATGGGGCGTCTTGTTTCCTGGGTGGTGGTTTGGGTGGCGAGAGTTGAGGTGCTCGTTGACTGAGCTCGCAACTCAGGTGCGGGAGGCTGGCAACCATGGCCGTGTGGGAGGTGTGGTGGCTGGCGGGTTGATGTTCTGTGGTGGTGTATCGTTTGGGTCTTGTGCCTGGCAACACCTTGAGCGAAGGCGGAGTATGATTGCTGGGGGTGAAAAACTTGCCTGACTTTGGCCAGGCCGAGGGAGGCGGTGCCCATGGGCATCGCCATCTTCCTGAAGTATCCGTTGTGGTAGCTCCTTTCTCTTTCTCATGCCCTGGATGAAAATCTAGATCATTGGATTTGGCGATGGCGGCTCTTTGGTGCTGTGTTGTTCCTAAAGGCATCGTCTTGGAGCTCACAGTTCATCGAATCTGAACTTCACCTCTTCGCGATGTCCTCACCAGGAAGGGCTCCAGCGGCTCCGTAGTGTTGCTTATGATCATTCTTTAGTCTACTCTGAGTTGTTCGGTGTGTTGTTGTCATAGGTCCTTGGCACCTATGTATCTGGCCTGTAGTGTGTGTTGATGTGGTTTGTATCGGCTCGGATGTTGGTTGTTGCTTTATATATATATAAAGCGGGCGAAAGCAATTTTCAGTAAAGGGCCTTGTAAAGGTTACCCTACCTTCTCAGGAGAAGACAAGTGGTGCACTGCATGCGTCATTTATGGCAACCATGGTGTTTCTTTTCTAGATTCATTTATCCAAAATTATTGATCTCTTGAACAATGCGTACAATTACCGGAGCGTCTTCACTGTTAGATTTCTCCAATCGAGATCTCCGATACTAGATCGCATGTTAATAGGTCCAAGAAACCTTTCTCTATAAAAAACCGAAAAACAAAATAAAAGCACAAAAAAGAATAGAACAAAATAAAAACCGAAAAAGGGTTTGCGCAATAAAATTAAAACCCCAAAAAATATCAGATCTCGAAATCATAGCTGGGTTCTTCACTTTTGTTTAGGAGCACAAGCTGTGCTTTTTCCTTTTCTTCAGAGAAGGACATCACGGAAGCAAAGTTGTATTTCCACAAGAAGAAAATTGGTGCTTCTCGTGAAAGCACATTTTTTCGCCAGAGACTCGCTGAAGAAAAGTTATACTTCCAGGAGAAGCAAATTTGTAAGCATAACTTTTTTCTTCTTTTCTCATAGGATAGTTGTGCTTCTCACAAATGCAAACAAATGCTTTCGCGAGGGGCAAATCTGTGATCTGCACGCCTCTGTATACACCTTCTCTTCGCATGTAAATGGTATTCATCTGCCCGTCTACATCATTCGAACCAGCGCATGTGCCGAGAAACCTACTCTGGCACCACACGTCCGTCCATGTGTCGACCGGCATTAAACACCACGCTAGTAGGCCCCTTGCGTCCGCCCACTATTTAAACGTTACCGGGCACCGGCAGGGCAAGAACTGCACCACCCGCCGATCTCCACCTGCACCTTGCACCACACCTTTCATGGAATCCAGCTCAAGCCCTGTAGGAAGGCCTCTCTGGCCAGCAGAAGAATGAGCTTTCCAGCATTGCGGCCGGCTGGGTGGCCCACTAAGCTCGCCGGATTTGGGTGGCTTGCCAGCAACCTTTCCAGTAGAGCAACTGTCGTTCCATCACCTTTGCCGCTCCAGGCCGGCACCACGTTTGTAGAGCAGTTGATCCAGGCCGCCACGCAAAGGAGCAGCTCTCCGCTCCAAGGCGGCTCGCGAAGAACTGACAAATTGCTCCAGGCCGGCACGCGGAAGAGAACGCCAACAAGGGCAACCTGGCATATGTGGCCAAGCAAGAGGCCCTACTCCTGTCCTACCGCTCCGCTCCAGGCCGGCACGCGAAAGAGAACGCCAACACGGGCGGAGAAAGAAACTGCCTTCATGGAGATCGATGATGCGGCGGGCCAAGTTTACGGCCACCACAACGAAGCCAGCACGCCCGCCATTGCCGATAGCCAGGAATAGTAGCCAGGAATAGTAGACCGTGGGAGGCCGCCGCCGCTTTGGTCCTATGTAGGCCATGATGACCATCTTCCCACTCTCAAAAACCAACTTTGACCCGTGCTTCCTAGGGGCGGAGGCCTCTCCCTCTAAAGCATATACCTCCGGGGCTCACGGCGGTCCTATGAGCGAGCTGCCGGACATAGGAAATACATATCATGGAATGGTGCTCTGTCGCACCCGGCGATAGACTAGGTTAGAATAGCCTAGCCTAGTCCGTTATATTTTTGGTGAAATATGTCTGAAATGTAAATGTTTTCATCTGGTTTATATGAAAATCATCCGGTTTGTATGAAAATCATCCTCCTTTATAAAATCTGGTTTGAGATGTATGCGGTTATGGTTGAATGACCGGCTCCCGCATGTGTTTGCACGAACTAGCTAGCCAATCCCGGTGCATGGACAGATGTGGTGTTTGATTTGTGGATCAGCGTTGGAGATGCCCTGACAAAATTTGGCTAAGAGGCTCTCAAACAAATAAATGCTCGATATATTTTCGTAAATTTTAGCGTGAAAAACAAAGGAGAAGGCAGAACAGGGTTCCTAGCAATTACTCAGAAATCCTTCATGCATGAGCGACCTACAATCCATATTCGGCTTCATAGACGAGTGCGGCATATAGAGGGTACGAACCACCGACGACACCGGAGCAGGCAGATCTAGCGCGATCTGATATCGAGCCTCGAGCACTCGCGTCGGCTGCCCCATCGGAGGCAAGTGCAATCTCCGCCAAGTCAGAAGCCTCCAGATGCGAGATCCCAGCGGCGCCCCCAGCGAAGCAGGAGAGGGAAACGGTTATGCCGCCGCCGGATCCGAGCGGGCAAAACAGGCAACGGCGAGACGAGGGAGGAGTGGAGGAGAGTGTTGGACGGGGCGGAGTCGTCGCCTCCAGTGTCGCCCCGGGACCGGAAGCCGCGACGCTGGGGCTGCTCGATTCTTTCTGTATTTGCCAAATGAAGTCAACGCGATAGGATCTTTGGCGATGATTGTTTTTTGGGCGGAGGAGATGGGCTGAGTTCGTAAGATCGAACGACCAACAATCTGAATTCAGTGGGCACTCTAACACATAGATTTTCTCCATATGTTTCGTATATTTTAGCGTAAAAAATCAACAAAACTGCAGAACGCGATTCCTAACATGCATGATCTACGACGCGGATTTGGCTTCATAAAGGATTAGTTCAAACAGAGCGTAGGGCTATTTTTTGTGAGAAAGACATGTCCGTGGAAAAGACATCTAAAAATTGTAAATGCAAGGACCAGATCCGGGGAAAAAGGGGTGATGTATGGGATTAGCCACTGGCTTACATATAACATAGAAATTTACGGAAGTATGAAGCAGCTGGCGGCCAGCTTATCATGTAAGGCAATCAGGAGTTGAGGACACAAATTGAAGTGATAAAGACGCTTAATTAGTGGCTAACCTGAAGATGGATGAAATAACAGCTGCAGGGCACGGCGAAGTGAGCAAATGAAGCAACTAGACGGCGTGCTTCTGCTTATTGATGGCTGGCCCAGGAGAGAGAGAGAGGGGGGCGGTTGGTGGGTGGTGTATTGCTCCTTTTCAGCTTTGGCGGGGTGGGGAAACGAAACTACTTCAGGGACGATACTTGTGCCCGACCTTTGCACGCATCGTCTGGGAATCGTGCATTTCTGTCGTGTGCATACCACGAGGGGAATCCCTTTCTTAATTAATTGCTCCTTTTCAGGTATGGGGGTGGGGGGCAGGGGGTAATGGGAACCATCTCTTAATTAATTGCTCCTTTTCAGTCATCAAGCATTGGATGCTCTCAGCTAAGTGGCTCATGCTACATTTTCTAGTTCAAGATCGGGACAGCTGCTTTTCAAGATATTGATTAGGACGGTCATAGTGGGAAGTAAATTAAACTAGCAATATGCATATGTCCTAGTCCATGTTACGGTCTTCATAATAGGGTAGTAACATATATGGTAGTATCATGGAAGGCTTTATTTATTTATATGTAGATTTATTTGCTTTGAGTGTGTTGCATTATGCTAACAATTATGTTACACTAGTAGAAAAAGGGCCTATAGTCCCGGTTCATAAGGGCCTTTAGTCCCGGTTCGTGAACCGGGACTAAAGGGTCGGTACTAATACCCTCACCCTTTAGTCCCGGTTCTATCCAGAACCGGGACAGATGGGCCTCCACGTGGCCTGTCCGCTGAGCTCAGTAGAGGCCTTTGGTCCCGGTTGGTGGCACCAACCGGGACCAATAGGCATCCACGCTGGCCAAGATTTCTTTGGCTCTGGTTTTGTTTTTTTTCAAAAGAGGAGGGGGAGGGTTTGGGGGTTTTGGGGGTTAATTTAGGTGTTTCATATATTGTGCTATAGCTAGCTAATTAATAGAGAAAAGTGTCATTTCTTTTGTCCGTGGTTGGTCGACGCTACGTACTATACATACGTATAGAGAGGACTAACTAGACATGCTAGCTAGCTAGTAATTAAGCAAACAGAAGATCGTCATGAACATATATATGCATACAGAGAGAAGTGATATCGACCACCTCTCCTTCTCTGAGAGATTGGTCGAACAACAAGTTCTCGTATATCTATCCGACGCTACCGGCTACATATATACAATAATTATCTTTTAAAATACGGACGCGTGGTCCACTTGGTATTCTCCGTCTTCAGCGATCACATAGTCAAGAAAGAATGCCGCCAATTCCTCTTGAATTGCTCGCATGCGATCTGGTGCTAGGAGTTCATCCCGCTGCCGAAACATCTAATTTTAAGAAAGGGGTCAATACATATATATATATATATATATATATATATATATATATATATATATATATATATATATATATATGTATATATATATATATGAATGAATGAAACTCAACAGAAATGATGGTAATAAAATAAACTTGTGAATATTTTTATTTACGCACTTCAAATTGTTTGTCGGAGTAGCCCCTCTCACAGGTCGTGTGGCGGATGGACTCGCAAACGTAGTATCCACAGAAATCATTTCCTTGTTCCTGCCACAACCACTTTACAAGAAACAGAGGTCAATCAAACTAATAATTATATATAGCAAGCACATGCTAAATGGTATTGATGAAACTAGCGCTTGAATCACTAGGAGATGCGCGTGGAATATGCTACTATATAGTACTTACTTTCGGGTGTCTAAATTGCAGCTTCTTCGGTAGTCCCGGAGCTTTTTGGTGAATTTTCCCAAGCCCTGCCATACAAAGAAAACAATTACTTGATATCAGAAATGAACAAAGTTGCTGATATGGTGGATAATGATCGATTTAACTTACTTCTCGAGCATTTCAGTCATTTCCGCATACTCCTTGGGATCTTTTTCGTCTCGAGTCTAAGACAGTTACTACTCCTGCTCAAGCTTAATCTCTAGGAGAATATAGTGGAACCTGCGCGCATGCATAACTCATCAATATTACATTTCTATAACCTGGACTAAATAAGGGAAACCGAATATGCCACAAGACAGTAACACTCACGTGTAGTTGTAAGGAAAGAGTATTGTATTTTTGTGTTCATTTATTTCCAACGATCGTAGCAAGTTGGCCTCGGTTTCCTTGGCACGATATTTAACCTCATTTGCATCGATGAGATATGTGTTAATGAACCCAATATCACCCACTTGTTTTTTTCTTCATTTCTGCGATCTTCAATCTGCATAATATAGTGAGGATATTTATAAATACATGCAATGAAAGAGCTGAGTTATATAGAGATACTTAATGACAGAACTAGTACTACTTACAGACAGTAGCAGGTGACCGTTGCTTTATCGATGGCCAATTGATTGAAAAACTGATAGAACTCCTCAAATGAAATAGGCAACAGTTCAATTCCAAGGAGGTCATGCTCCTTTTTAACTCTCAAATACAAAGTATTCCTCCCGTCGACTCTTTGCAGGTTTTCATGTACCAATCATGCAATCTTCGCATCATCGTTGTTAGAGAGCTTTCATCTTTGACGAGAGGCTTCCCGTACTCGTATCTTTGTATCTGCACCTCCAAGAAATCAAATTGTACATCGTCGGGCAAGTAATCTTCAGGATTGCCATAACCGGGCACCATCCTCGGATCGACGATGTCGCTAGCAGGTGCACCTTGAGCGGGGGCACGATTCCTTCATTGTTCGCCGAGCTGGGCAATTTGTTTCCCAGCTCGTCGTTGTTTCATCCTTTGATCAGCGACAGTACTTCCCGATCTCTCCGCCTCGGCAAATGCCTTTCCAATAATGCGCTCATAGTTGCCTTTCGGCGGAGACTTGGGTGGTTTTGTCGGGGCAGCAGAGTGCGCTTCGCTTTGACCGGATCTACCTTCTCCTCCGGAGGTGGATGTCTCTTTGCTTTCAACCCTTGAAACCAGTCATCCACTTCGGGTCTGCGCGATCTTCGCGTTTTCCTCCTCGCTCCTCTCAGACGGTAACTTCGTGGAGTCTTCAGAGAAGGACCGAATCAGTATCTCCTCCCGCCTTTGGCAAGATTGCTAGACGCCCGGCAGAGCAGACGGAGCGGATGTCTTCTTTCCTTGCTTACGAGGCGGAGGAGAAGGACTACGACGCCCGGAGCAGCCGGAGCGGCGGCGGGTCTCTTCCGCCTTCTTGCCGACGAGGCGGAGAAGGAGGAGGCTGGCTGCGGGACGCGCCGGTGCAGGCGGAGAAGGAGACGGAGTGCCGCCACGCGCCGGAGAAGGAGCCGGCCGAGTGCCCTGATCGTCACTCGCCGGAAGAGGAGGCGGTGGAGGAGGCGGAGTGCCCTGACTCGCCGGAGGAGGAGGAGACGGAGGTGTCCAGTTCGGAAGGTTGATGAGATCCTTCCGCCATAGGCATGGAGTGTTCAGAGCAGAACCCAGCCGATACTCCCCTTCACCGGTAGGGTGGTCAAGCCGGAGCTCCTCAAATCCCTCCGTTATTTCATCGACCATCACCTTAGCATATCCTTCTGGAATCGGCCAGCAGTGAAAAGTTGAGTCGGGTTTAGTGGGATAAACAGAGCCAACAGCCGCCTAGACTTTAAATTGCTCCATTGCGCCATAAGGTGGCAACTTTCAGCATCCGTGATAGCATCCACGGGATAGCTGGTAGGAGCCGTCAAGGCATCTTGCTTTCTGGCTGAAGCAGCTCGGTGGAAGCCACGCTGCTTCTCCGCTGAGATGGCGGGTAACCGGGGAAGCTTCGCAGGTCGTTTGTTGTGATCGGCTGCTTCTCGTTCCTCTTCTCGTTCCTCTAGCCCCATTACCCTTTTCGCAGCGCCTTTGCATTAGGCTCTGCTCCAGTTTCTTCCTCCTCTCATGGGTTTTGTAACCCCTCGTGTCCGAAATCCAGCCTTCCACGAAAGGGAGCTGGCGTGCCTCGTGTCCGTCCCAGGTGCTAGGGATTCGAGGGCCATTGTGAGCTCGTCCTTCTCCCCGTCTCGAACGAACTTCCCTTGCTGCGCTGCTTCGATATAATGCTTAAGCCTCTTGACTGGTATGTCCAATTGTTCGTCCGTCCAAATGCACTTCCCGTTATAGGGTCCAAGGATCCGCCGCCCCGAAGAACCAAGTCCGCAACGCCTGGCCAGTTCATTGTCTCGGTTCGATCCCTTTATCAAGCAGATCATTCTCAGCCTTGGACCACTTAGGCGGGCTATGAGGTAGCCACGACCCCGTGCGATGATGAAGCTTCTTCTTCGCAGCATTTCTCTTGTTTGTCGCTGACATCTTTTTACTCTTTTCCGATGTCTTGTAGGCCACAAATGCGGGCCTATCATCTCGATCTTCTCATATTTGCCCGTGAATTCTGGTGTCTCATTTTTTTCGACATACGTATTGAGGTCTTTCTTCCAATTCTTGAATAGTTCTGCCATCTTCTTAAGAGCAAAAGACTTGATTAATGGCTCTATTACTGGCTTCTCCGGATCATCCTCTGGCGGTAGGGTAAAATTTGACTTCAGCTCACCCAAAGATCATTTTTCTGCATATCATTGACATAAGACACCTCGGGGTCTTCGTTCTTAGGCTTATACCATTGGTGGATGCTGATCGGGATCTTGTCCCTAACCAGAACCCAGCAACAAATGACTTCTTTGTCCGGTAGGGTTCAATCGGTTGGCCGTCATGCGATTTCTATGATCTCAAACTTTTCATCCGAGCTCAACTTTTTCTTCGGCCTCGTCTCTTTACCGAAGTTGTGCTCGATCCGGAGGGCTAGAAAAAGAACGAAGACGAGAGTTAATTAATATGTGTACATATATATATACCAAAACAAAGACGAGAGCTAGTCAGCACAGGCTTAACTAATATATATACCTTCCGGACTCGGTTTGGTGATCACCGGAGCCGTCCTCACGGTCTACTTCTTGCACCGGCATTGGGTCATCGGAGCCATGTAAATCATAGCCAGCTGCTTCTTCACCCTCTCCTTCCGGACCATCGTTATCGACGTTGAGAAACATCATCGAGGAGACGGCATCACTTCCGTGTGCGATTATGTCCCTCAACAACGCTTCTTGTGCTTCGTCTCGGGGTGTCCATAGTTTCTACAAATATTTACAACATGGCAATTATTATTCAAACATGACAGATATGGATATATTAGTGCCAACGTAGAACTAGCTAGCTAATCACAATAAGGAATCATATTAGTGGCCTCGACGCTGCTTCTCTCGGGTTTGGGGTGGCCTCGACAACGCTTCAAGGGTTTGGGGTGGCCTCGAGAACGCTTCAAGCTAGGTGGGGGTAATATCGCCCCCCCCCCCCCCACGTGTTGAAGCTATCGGGAGGGGGTCGGCGTTGAACACTACATCTATGTCCCACAAGTAGGGTAGAGGGTCGTGGATCGCCGAGCGGTCGAGGGTCAAGTGGTCAAGATCGCCGAGGGTCGGGAGGTTGCCTAGTGTCAAAGGATTCAACAAAACCATGTCTTCATCATTAGGCGAAAATGTAGGTGCATGATGGTGCAAGCTCTCAAAGTTGTTTTGGAGCGGAGTCCCAGATAGGATAATTCGCTTTTGGTACAAAGTTCAGCAAAAGGCAAATTATCCTATCCGGACTCCATTCCAGAACAACTTTGGAGGACTTCGTACCATCATGCCATGGTTACTTCCGGCTAATGATGAAGCCATGGATTTCTTCAATACTTTGACACTATCGGTACCTCCCTATCGGAAAAGGAAGAAAAGAGGAAGAAGGAAGAAGGAAGAAGAAGAAGAAAAAAAAGAAGAAAAAGAGGAGAAGAAGAAAGAATAGAGGAGAAGAAGAAAAATAGAAAAAATTCTATTTTTCTTCTTCTCCTCTATTCCTTTCTTCTTCTCCTCTTCTTTCTTCTTTTCCTCTCATTCTTTTCTTCTTCTTCTTTCTTCTTCCTTCGGATCCTAGAACCTCGAACCTCGACCTAGAACCCTCGAACCCTAGAACCCTCGAACCCTCGACCCTAGAACCCTCGAACCCTCAAACCCTTGTGCCTCGAAACCTCGACCGGCCTCGGCGACCCTCGACCCTCAAAACATTGAACCTCGACCGCCTCGGCGACCCTCGACCCCTCTGTGACCCTCTCGACCCTCTAGCCTAGTTCCCGACCGTCGACCCCTCAGCTATCCTCGACACCCTCGTTCCCGATAAAAAGAAGAAGAAGAAGAAGAAGAAGAAGAAGAAGAAGAAGAAGAAGAAGAAGAATAAGAAGAAGAAATGAGAAGAAGAAAAGAGAAGAAGAAGAAAGAAGAAAAAATAGAAGAAAAAAGAGGAGAAGAAGAAAAATAGAATTTTTTCTTCTTCTCCTCTATTCCTTCTTCTTCTCCTTTTTTCTTCTACTTCCTCTTCTTATTTTTTTCTCCTCTTCTTCTCCTTCTTCCTTCTTCCTCTTTTATTCTTTTTCCTTATTTTCCTTCTTCCTCGACGACCCTAACTCTAATGAACAAAATAAAATCTATGAATAAAAAAAACATCATATTCTATGAACAAAAAAACATCATATTCCATCCACATCGATCCATGCATACATCATATATATGATCATATCTATGAACAAAAAAAATTCATATGATCATCTATGAACAAAAAAAAATCACATATATATGCAGAAAAAAAACATTAGATAAACACTGCAAAAAAGCATCATAAATATATCCATACATCAATATATATACATTTATGAAAAAATCATGAACATCTCTGGAAAAGAAAATCATGGCGGCGGTGGCAGGGCAGGTGCGTGTGCGTGGGCTCATCAGGGCGGAGGCGACGGCGAGGTCGCGGGCGACGGAGGCGGCGGGGAGGCGGAGGCGACGGCGAGGTCGGGAGGCGGAGGCGACGGCGAGGTCGGGAGGCAGGGGCGGCGACGGCGAGGTCGGCGAGGTCGCGAGGCAGGGGCGGCGACGGCGAGGGTGCGGCGACGGCGAGGGCGCGGCGACGGGGCGGGACGGCGACGAGGTGGGTGACGGCGTTAGGGCAGATGCGGTGCAGCGACGGCGGGCAGACGGCGGCGACGACGGGCGTGGCGACGGCAGCGACAACGGGCGCGGCGACGGGCGATGGTGACGACGGGCGTATGATGACGGCAGCTGGCGGCGGCGAGGGCAACTGGCGGCGTCGGGAGGGGAAAATGCGCGATGAATCTGAAATTTCCCAAGTGCTTTCTTATATAGCAAGGGCATTAGTCGGTTGGTGCCACGACCGGGACTAATGCTACTAGTCCCGGTTGGTGCCACCAACCGGGACCAAAGGCCAAATTTCAGCAGCCAAAGGCGGGAAGCGGCGGCCTTTGGTCGGTTGGTGGCACCAACCGGGACTAAAGGGCATTAGTCCCGGTCGTGCCACGAACCGGGACTAAACCCACCTTTAGTCTCGGTTGGTGCCACCACCGGGACCAAAGGCCTGTGCTGCCCAGCGCCAAATGTTTAGTCCCACCTTGCTAGTTGAAGGCGCCCGGCACTGGTTTATAAGCGCTGGTGTGCGTCCTTTTCGAGCTCCTCTCAAATGCAGGCTTTGGGCCTAATCATGCTACTGCTGTGGGCCTATTGGGCCTCTGCGGGCCTAAATCCTGGCCCATGTAGGGTTTCTAGTCGTATTCAGCCGTGGGGCCTAGTAGGTGGTAGTTTTTTTGCTTTACATTTTATTTCTTTTTGCTTCTAGTTTTAGAAAAATATAAACTTTCTATTAGTGCCATTAGTTTTAAAATTTGAAAACACTTTTTTGTTTTCTTTGTTGCTTTATTTATTTTATTTTGTTTCTACTTACAACAAGATACTTATTTTTGCTATTTTTATTTTTTTTTCAAGTTTTTTGTTTTGTTTCCTTCATTATTTATTTTCTTTTGGTTTTTTGCTTTATTTTTTAATTCTTTTTTGCTTTTAGTTTTAGAAAAAATATAAACTTTCTGTTTGTGCCATTAGTTTTAAAATTCAAAAACACTTTTTTTGTTTTCTTTGTTGCTTTATTTATTTTATTTTGTTTCTACTTACAACAAAATGCTTATTGTTGCTATTATTATTATTTTTTCAAGTTTTTTGTTTTGTTTCCTGCATTATTTATTTTCTTTTGGTTTTTGCTTTATTTTTTAATTCTTTTTGCTTTTAGGTCAGCAAAATTATAAACTTTCTGTTAGTGCCATTTGTTTTAGAACAATTATAAACTTTCTGTTTGTGCCATTAGTTTTATAAAATTTGAATTCTTTGAAATTTGTGTGAATCACAAGTTTGTGAGCTCAACAAGGCGTAGAGGGACGGGCTTATAAACGGTGTGAGCGCCTTCGGTTGGCGAGGTTCTCAAAGTTGGCATAGTATGTTCATGAACAAAGCGGACAATGGTATCATACTCGTGTGTTACAAAGTTGGCATGGTATCATCATAATAGTTATGGAGAAAGTCTTCACTTTTTCTTCGCTTGTGTCGTTTGCTTATTGCGCCGTAACCATGGATAATCTTCATCATTTATCAGGATGTTGGGTCAGCCTTGACTTTGATGGGGGGAATTTCATGAAACTTTTCATACTCTTCAGACATGTCTGTCTTGCCCTCCACTCCTGTGGATGTCCCTTTTCCGAAAAGAACTATGTGGCGCTTTGGCTCATTGTATGATGTATTCGCTTCCTTATCTTTTCTTTTCCTCGGTCCGGTAGACATGTCCTTCACATAGATAACCTGTGCCACATCATTGGCTAGGACGAACGGTTCGTCGGTGTACCCAAGATTTTTCAGATCCACTGTTGTCATTCCGCATTGTGGGTCTACCTGCACCCGCCTCTGACAGATTGACCCACTTGCACTTAAACAAAGGGACCTTAAAATCTACTCCGTAGTCAAGTTCCCATATGTCTACTATGTAACCATAATATGTGTCATTTCCTTGTCGGTTGCTGCATCAAAGCGGACACCGCTGTTTTGGTTGGTGCTCTTTTCATCTTGGTCAATCGTGTAAAATGTATTCCCATTTATCTCGTATCCTTTCCAAATCATTACAGTCGAAGATGGTCCCCTGGACAACAAGTACAACTCATCACAAACAGTGCTGTCACCTCCGAGACGTGTTTCCAACCAACTGCTGAAAGTCCCGATGTGTTCACATGTAATCCGATCGTGACCGCTCTCCGGGTGTTTGGAGCGCAGACTGTTCTTGTGTTCATCGACATACGGGTCACCAAGGTAGAGTTCTCAGAGAACTGTAGTGTGCTTGAGACCAAGAATATCCGTCCCTGCATATTATTGAGTCTCTTCCAAGCGTGCCTTTTCCAGTCAGTCTCCCCTCATACCGCGATTTAGGGAGTCCTATCTTATTAAGGCCAGGAATGAATTCAACACAAAACCCGATGACATCCTCTGTTTGATGGCCCATGGAGATGCTTCCTTCTGGCCTAGCACGGTTACGAACATATTTCTTTAGGACTCCCATGAACCTCTCAAAGGGGTACATATTGTGTAGAAATACGGGCCCCGTAATGACAATCTCGCCGACTAGATGAACTAGGACGTGCGTCATGATATTGAAGAAGGATGGTGGGAACACCAGCTCGAAACTGACAAGACATTGCGCCACACATCACTCCTTAGCGTTGCTCTGATTTCTGGATCGATCACCTTCTCGAGATATTGCATTGAGGAATGCACATAGCTTCACAATGGCTAATCGGACGCTTTCCTAGAGAAGCCCTCTCAATGCAACCGGAAGCAGTTGCGTCATAATCACGTGGCAGTCATGAGACTTTAGGTTCGGAACTTTTTCTATGACATATTTATTATTCCCTTTATATTCGACGAGAAGCCAGTCGGGACCTTCATATCGAGCAGGCATTGAAAGAATATTTCTTTCTCTTCTTTCGTCAGAGCGTAATGGCGGGACCTTCATATCGCTTCGGAGGCATGCCCTCTTTTTCGCAAGCGTTGCAGGTGTCCTCTCGTGCCTTAGGTGTATCTTTTGTCTTCCCATACACGCCCAAGAAGCCTAGCAGGTTCACGCAAAGGTTCTTCGTCACGTGCATCACGTCGATCAAGAGCGGACCTCTAGGTCTTTCCAGTAGGGTAGGTCCCAAAATATAGATTTCTTCTTCCACATGGGTGCGTGATTCTCAGCGTCATTCGGAACAGCTAGTCCGCCGGGACCCTTTCCAAAGATTACGTGTAAATCATTGACCATAGCAAGTACGTGATCACCGATACGCATGGCGGGCCTCTTCCGGTGATCTGCCTCGCTTTGAAATGCTTGCCTTTCTTTCGACATTGATGGTTGGTCGGAAGAAATCGACGGCGGCCTGTACACATTCTTCCCGCAGCTTCCCAGGTATATACTATCGGTGTCAAGTAAACAGTGCGTACGCGTGGTATCCCTTGTTTGTCCGTCTCCGAAGGTTATCGAGAGCGGGCCAATCGTTGATTGTCACGAACAGCAACGCCTTTCAGGTCAAATTCCTCCTTTTGTGCTCATCCCACGACGTACACCGCTTCCATTCCACAGCTGTAAAAGTTCCTCAACTAATGGCCTTAGGTACACATCAATGTCGTTGCCGGGTTGCTTAGGGCCTTGGATGAGAACTGCATCATAATGAACTTCCGCTTCATGCACATCCAAGGAGGAAGGTTATACATACATAGAGTCACGGGCCAGGTGCTGTGATTGCTGCTCTGCTCCCGAAAGGATTAATGACATCCGCGCTTAAAGCAAACCATACGTTCCTTGGGTCCTTTGCAAACTCATCCCAAGATTTCTCTCGATTTTTCTCCACTGCGACCCCGGCCGGGTGCTCTCAACTTCCGTCTTTCTTACGGTCCTCACCGTGCCATCGCATCAACTTGGCATGCTCTCCGCTTCAGACAGACGCTTTCAACCGTGGTATTATAGGAGCATACCACATCACCTTCGCAGAACCCTCTTCCCGGGAGGCTCGCCGTCCACATCATCACTGTGGTCATCTCGTGCGATCTTATACCGCAATGCACCGTGACACCGCATGCATGCTCAGATCCTTGTAGGCACCACGGTAGAGGATGCAGTCATTAGGGCATGCATGTATCTTCTCCACCTCTAATCCTAGAGGGCATACCACCTTCTTTGTTGCGTATGTACTGTCGGGCAATTCGTTATCCTTTGGAAGCTTCTTCTTCATTATTTTCAGTAGCTTCTCAAATACTTTATCAGGCACAACATTCTCTGCCTTCCACTGCAGCAATTCGAGTACGGTACCGAGCTTTGTGTTGCCATCTTCGCAATTGGGGTACAACCCTTTTTTGTGATCCTCTAACATGCGATCGAACTTCAGCTTCTCCTTTTGACTTTCGCATTGTGTCCTTGCATCGACAATGACCCGCGGAGATCATCATCATGGGGCACATCGTCTGGTTCATCTTGATCTTCAGCAGCTTCGCCTGCTGCAGCACCATCGTGCACACATCGTCTGGTGCAACTTGATGTTCAAGAGCATCACCGTATTCAGGGGCACATAGTTGTCATCGTACTCTTCTTCCTCGCCGTCTTCCATCATAACCCCTATTTCTCCGTGCCTCGTCCAAACATTATAGTGTGGCATGAAACCCTTGTAAAGCAGGTGGGTGTGAAGGATTTTCCGGTCGAGTAAGACTTCAGATTCTACATATAGGGCATGGACAACACATAAAACCATTCTCGCTTGTTTGCCTCAGCCACTTCGAGAAAAGCATGCACGCCTTAATGTACTCGGAGGTGTGTCTGTCACCGTACATCCATTGCGGTTCATCTGCGTGCATTATATATAATTAAGTGTGTCAAAAATCATTACAGAACATCATGAATAGATAATTAAATGACCAAATTAATAGAAGTTCATCATCACATAAAACCAAAGTACATACATAGTTCTCATCTAACAACATAAAGCTCTGCAGAGCATCTAAATTAATTAAACCATACATTGAAACTATGTAAAACATTTCAATGTGAAAACAAATACGATCATAATCGCAACCAAGGTAACAACTGATCCAACGGCATAACGATACCAAGCCTCGGTATGAATGGCATATTTTCTAATCTTTCTCATCTTCAAGCGCATTGCATCCATCTTGATCTTGTGATCATCGACGACATCCGCAACATGCAACTCCAATATCATCTTCTCCCGCGGGTGATCGACGGCGGTGAAGACGGGGACGGGGCGTGACGGACCGCTAAACCTAGACAAATATTGAGGAAAATGGAGGTTAGAGGTCGAGCTTGGAGAGGAGAAAGCTTAAGTAGTGTGGCTCGGGCATTCCATCGAACACCTTGTGTGCATAGGAGGTGAGCTAGAGCACCACCAAGCCCCTCCCTCGGCCAGAAAAAAACAGAGCGGTGTGCTCGCTTCTTGCGCGAGGGGCTATATATAGGCAGCACCATTATCCCCGGTTGGTGGCAATAACCCGGCCAAAAGGGAAGCCGTTGGTACCGGTTCATGCCACCAAACCGGACCAATAGTGGTGGGCCAGGAGCCAGGACCATTGGTCCCGGTTCGTCCCATCAACTGGGACCAAAAGGTCCGGACGAACCGGGACCAATGGCCCACGTGGGTCTGCCGCCCCGGGCTCACGAACCGGGATAAATGCTCGCATTAGTCCCGGTTCTGGATTGAACTGGGACTAATGGGCAAAACAGGCCTCAACGATAGCCCCTTCTTCTACTAGTGTTTCACAAACACCTTTATTTTTGTTACTTCCTCCGTCTAGGTGTATAAGTCATCTTACGAGAACTAAATAATCCCAAAACACGATGATACAATATGATAATAGTGGTATCTCGCTAGCCATTTTTGAGACCCCAAAATATAAATGCAGAGCACCTTCAAAGTTCAAGCAGCAACTAAACATTGTAATTCATGGTAAAAAAGATCTAGTCATGATACACCCAACATTATCTACACACAATCCATCAGCATGACAACAATGCTCTTAGGTTCTGGCGCTTATTTGAGAAGGTGATGACACAACATAAAAGTAATTATATAGTCCCTTCACAGAGGGAAGTAGTGATTTGCAGAGGTGCCAGAGCTCATGTTTTTAAAACAGAGGTAATTAAAATTTTGAGACATGCACCCTTCTTGTTTACTTTGCAACCATTAGTTATCAATATCTCCCGTGCTAAACACATTAGTAGCGGTTCCCAAGCGGTAAAGTAAAGGTTATTGCTGCATAGGAGTTTTTGTTTGATTATTTGTAAGGTCTTTTTGCAATTTGGGACTGCGTATCCCTATTACCGCTCATTTTTTCGTGCAATGGTGAGTGAATAAACACCCGTCCTGAGAATAACCTGCTTAGCATAGAAGATACCAACTACCTCCTATCGCTCTATGAACAATCCAGGCACACAAAAATGATATTTACTTGAAATTTTTAGAGGTTGCACATGCAAATTTACTTAGGACGGCAAGGTAATACCGCATATATGTAGGTATGGTGGACTCATCTGGAATAAATTATATTTCAGGTTTTTGTTGTACAAGCAGAATTCCCACTTAGTACATGCGAATGCTAGCAAATAGGTTGAGGAGCGGCCAGCTAGAGAGAAACAACAGTCATGAACATGCATTATGCATAAGTAACATTGGATACTAACATGAGTAGGATATGAACACCATGAACATAAATATCATAGAGGCTATTGTGGTTTTGATTCAACTACATGCATGAACATGTGCCAAGTCAAGCCACTCGAACATTCAGAGGAGGATACCATATCATCATGCTACATCACAATCATTTTAACGCAATATTGACATCCAAGATAAATCATTATCCACTCCTAGCTACTTATGCATGGCATGAGAAACCATAATCTCTAATTGTCATTGCAAACATATTCGATCATAATAGGCTAAATCATGGATACTAGGTTCAACATATTTACAAAAACAGACCAAGTCGAGCGTTTCTCTCCGCCACGACCAGTTCATCGAATATCGTCATTATTGCCTTTCACTTGCACAACCAAACGATTTGAAAATAATAATAGTGCGGTATGACTCAATAATGCATATGAGAGCCACTCAACATTTTCATCGTGGTCTTCTCCTCGACATGACTTAATAAAAAGTAAAAAAAAATCAGAGAAACACACTGATTTTTTTGGAGTTTTTTTTCGTAAAAAAGCAAATAAAAAGGGAAAAACAAAGATGAGATAAACTATTTACACGGGAAAGCTCCCAACAAGTAAAAGAAGAACAAGGAAATCTTTTTAGGTTTCCTTTTTAGTGCTACAGCAATTTAAACTAGGAAGAAAAAACAAAAAGAAGCAAGATATGTTTTTGGATTTTCTCAAAAAATTTCAAACACACAAGAAGAAAGCAAGAAAATAAATTTAACATGGATAATAAAATGATAAAGTGTGAACACCGACAACTGGAATGAAATTTGAGAACATGAATGTAATGTCTGTGGAAATACGTACTCCCCCAAGCTTAAGCTTTTAGCCTAACTTGGTAATCAGTAAGTAGCCTTCGTAATGGTCGGAGTGGTAGCTCACGGAGGCTCTCGGTCCGGATGCCTCAGCCCGCAGTGCAGCCACAGCCGCTGCGTTATCAGCTCGGGCCTCGCTCTCAAGAACATAATATCTCCCCCCCATTGTGAACATTAAAGAGAGCAGGTGCAGGTAAATATGTGTCAACCACAGAGTCCTTATTAAACAATAATTTATAAGGATCTTATTACGTTTCATAGAACAAAGTCTAGGTACTGTGTGGGTAAAATAGGATCATAGGACAAAGGTGAAACACCCATCTCCCTTGCTAAACATGTGGCATAAATTCCACCATAAAAATATCCAGTACCAGCGCAGTGCTGCAACCTACGTGCAACAATCGCTCCAAGATTATAACTTCTGTCACCGTGAGAGCGGTCTGTGATATGTCTCCATCGTATCTATAATTTTTGAATTTTCCATGCTATTATATTACCTATTATGGATGTTTTATATGCATTTATATGCTATTTTATATTGTTTTTGGGACTAACCTATTAACCTAGAGCCCAGGGCTTGTTTCTATTTTTTGCCTGTTTTATAGTTTCACAGAAAAGAATACCAAACGGAGTCCAAATGGAATAAAACTTTTGCGATGATCTTTCATGGACCAGATGCAAACCAGGAGACTTGGGGTTGAAGTCGGAGAAGTAACGAGGCGGCCACGAGGGTGGAGTGCTCACCCAGGGGAGTAGGGAGTGCCCCTACCTCGTGGGCCCCTCTTGGGTCTCCTGACCTAGTTCCTTCGCTCATATATACTATTATACCCCAAAACTATCAGGGGGAGCCACGAAAACACTTTTCCACCGCAGCAACCTTCTGTACCCATGAGATCCCATCTAGAGGCCTTTTCCGATGTCCTCCTGGAGGTGGATTCGATCATGGAGGGCTTCTACATCAACACCATTGCCCTTCCGATGAGGCGTGTGTAGTTTACCACAGACCTACGGGTCCATAGATATTAGCTAGATGGCTTGTGCTCTCTCTTTGATTCTCAATACCATGTTCTCCTTGATGTTCTTGGAGATCTATTCGATGTAGTACTCTTTTGCGGTGTGTTTGCCGAGATCAGATGAATTGTGGATTTATGATCAGATTATCTATGAATATTATTTGAGTCTTCTCTGAATTCTTATATGCATGATTTGATATCTTTGCAAGTCTCTTCGAGTTATAAGTTTAGTTTGGCCTACTAGATTGATTTTTCTTGCAATGGGAGAAGTGCTTAGCTTTCGTTTCAATCTTGCGTTGTCCTTTCCTAGTGACAGTAGGGGCAACAAGGCACGTATTGAGTTGTTGCCATCGAGGATAAAAAGATGGGGTTTTCATCATATTGCTTGAGTTAATTATTCCTCTACATCATGCCATCTTACTTAATGCCTTACTCTGTTCTTTATGAACTTAATAATCTAGATACAGGTAGGAGTCGGTCGATGTGTGGAGTAATAGAAGTATATGTAGAATCGTTTCGGTCTAGTTGAGACGGACGTGATGCCTATGTTCATGATTATTGCCTTAGATATCGCCATAATTATGCGCTCTTCAATCAATTGCTCGGCAGTAATGTGTTCACCCACCGTATTATTTGCTATCTTGAGAGAAGCCACTAGTGAATCGTATGGCCCCCGGGTCTCTTTTCCACCATATTAAGTCTCTTTTCCATCATACTAGTTTCCGATCTAATATTTTCCAATCATTTCCTTTCCGGTCTATAAACCAAAAATAACAAAAATATTTACTTTACCATTTATCCATCTCTATCAGATCTCACTTTTGCAAGTAACCGTGAAGGGATTAACAACCCCTTTATCGCGTTGGGTGCAGGTTTGTTGATTGTTTGTGCAGGTATTCTTTGACTTGTGCGTTGTCTCCTAATGCATTGATACCTTCATTCTCAAACTGAGCAAAATACTTACTCTACTTTGCTGCATCACCCTTTCCTCTTCAAGGGAAAACCAACGCAAGCTCAAGAGGTAGCAGGAAGAATTTCTGGCGCCGTTGCTGGGGATATTTATGCTAAGTCAAGTCAATATTTGTCACCCGTCAACTTGCCAATTTCTGCCGCCGTTGCTGGGGAGATCTACGCCAAGTCAACACATACCAATACCCATCATAAACTCTCATCTCTTGCATTACATTATTCGCCATTCGCCTCTCGTTTTCCTCTTCCCCACTTCGAAAAAGATTTTTAGAAAGATTTGCCATTTCTTTCGCCCTTCTTCCGTTCGATCTTTGTTTCGCTTTTGTTACCATGTGCCTTATTTTTGCTTGCATCTTCTCTTGCTAAAAGTTTATGGATCCACATCCACTTGCTAATCTTTTTAAGATATCCAACTATGATGAACCAATTGCTAGTGAGTTGTGTGCACTAGATTATCTTTATGAGGTTTTGCCTGAAATTCGTGAATCCGGAAATTGTGATGATGTGTTAAAGTAAGAAAATTATAAAGTGATTCACGACAGCTCCTTGAATGAAGTATGATTGCAATGATGTTATTATGAATTCTATAAATTAAATGTCAATTGTGTTAATGATATGAAAAACCCTAAGCTTGGGGATGCTAGTTTTGCTATGTCCACTACTTCTTGCAATGATCATGATTGGGGTGATTCTTCTTATGATCTTGAAAATTTATTTAAGCCCCATGATGAATATGAGATTGATAATAATGTTTTCAATAATACTGAACGTGGGTTTGGAAGAGTGTCAACTTAAGATCACACATATTTCGAGAGTTACAGATTGGTAGGGACAATGTTGTTTGCTTATTTTGATGAATCTATGGGCAGTATCTGGGGGGGGGGGTATGAAACATGGAAAAGTTGGAAACAAAAGATATTACACCAATATAAATAAATAATGAGTTTACAACAGTACCTTAAAGTGGTGATTTATTTTCTTATACTAACGGAGCTTATGTTTTCTGTAGAGTTTTCTGTTGTGAAGTTTTCCAGTTTTGAGTAAGGATTTGATGGACTATGGAATAAGGAGTGGCAAAAGCCTAAGCTTGGGGATGCCCAAGGCACCCCAAGGTAATATTCAAGGACAACCAAAAGCCTAACCTTGGGGATGCCCCGGAAGGCATCCCCTCTTTCGTCTTCGTCTATCGGTAACTTTACTTGAGGCTATGTTTTTATTCACCACATGATATGCGTTTTTCTTGGAGCGTCGTGTTTGATTTGAGTCTTTGCTTTTTAATTTGCCACAATCATCCTTGCTGTACACACCTTTTGGGAGAGACACGCATGAATCATGATTTATTAGAATACTCTAAGTGCTTCTCTTATATCTTTTGAGCTAAGCAATATTGCTCTAGTACTTCACTTATATCTTTTTAGAGCATGGCGGTGGCTTTATTTATATTATTTTGAGAGTCTTTTAGAAAAGCATGGTAATTTACTCTGGTTATAAAGTTAGTCCTAATATGATAGGCATCCAAGAGGGATATAACAAAAACTTTCATATAAAGTGCATTGAATACTATGAGAAGTTTGATTTTTTATGATTGTTTTGAGATATGAAGATGGTGATATTAGCTTCATGCTAGTGGAGCAATTGTGAATTTGAGAAACACTTGTGTTGAGGTTTCTGAGTCTCGTAGCATGCACGTATGGTGAACCGTTATGTAACGAAGTTGGAGCATGAATTATTTATTGATTGTCTTCCTTACGAGTGGCGGTGGGGGATGAGCGATGGCGTTTTCCTACCAATCTATCCCCCTAGGAGCATGCACATAGTAATTTATTTTGATTAGTAATAGATTTTTGCAACAAGTATGTGAGTTCTTTATGACTAATGTTGAGTCCATGGATTATACGCACTCTCACCCTTCCACCATTGCTAGCCTCTCTTGTGCCGCGCAACTTTCATCGGTACCATACACCCACCATATACCTTCCTAAAAACAGCCACCATACCTACCTATTATGGAATTTCCATAAACATTCCGAGATATATTTCCATGCAACTTTCCACCATTCCTTTTATTATGACACGTTTCTTCATTGTCATATTGCTTTGGATGATCATGTAGTTGACATCATATTTGTGGCAAAGCCACCTTTGATAATTCTGTCATACGTGTCACTCTTGATTCATGGTACATCCAGGTACACCGCCGAAGGCATTCACATAGAGTCATATTTTTGTTCTAAGCATGGAGTTCTAGTTTTCCGAGTTGTAATTAAGAAAATAGAAGTGTGATGATCATCATTATTGGAGCATTGTCCCATGTCACGACATAAAAAAATATGCCAAAGAAGAAAAAAAAATAGGCCAAAGAAGCCAAAGAAAAAAAGAAAAAGAAAAAGAGCGAAAAAACAGAAAAGAAAAAATGAGAGACAAATGGAGAAGACGCAATGTTACTATATCCTTTTTCCACACTTGTGCTTCAAATTGCACCGTGATCTTTATGATAGAGAGTCTCTTATTTTGTCACTTCCATATACTAGCGGGAATTTTTCATTATACAACTTGGCTTGTATATTCCAATGATTGTCTTCCTCAAATGCCCTAGGTCTTCTTGGGCAAGAAAGTTGGATGCACACCCACTTAGTTTCTTTTTGAGCTTTCATAAACTTATAGCTCTAGTGCATCTGTTGCATGGCAATCCCTACTTACTCACATTGATATCTATTGATGGGCATCTCCATATTTGATACGCCTTGTTGATGTGATACTATCTCCCTCCTTTTGTCTTCTCTACAACGACCATATTCTCTTCCACCATAGTGCTATGTCCATGTCTCACGCTCATGTATTGCGTGAAAGTTGAAAAAGTTTGAGAACATCAAAAGTATGAAACGACTGCTTGGCTTGTCATCGGGGTTGTGCATGATTTGAGTATTTTTTGTGATGAAGATGGAGCATAGCCAGACTATATGATTCCATAGGGATAAGCTTTCTTTGGCCATGTTATTTTGAGAAGACATAATTGCCTTATTAGTATGCTTGAAGTATTATTGTTTTTATGTCAATATTAAACTTTTGTTTTGAATCTTACGGATCTGAACATTCATGCCACAATAAAGAGAATTACATGGATAAATATGTTAGGTAGCATTCCACATCAAAAATTCTGTTTTTAATCATTTACCTACTCGAGGACGAGCATGAATTAAGCTTGGGGATGCTTGATACGTCTGCAACATATCTATAATTTTTAATTGTTCCATGCTATTATATTGTCCATTTTTGATGTTTTATATGCATTTATATGCTATTTTATATTTCTTTTGGGACTAAACTATTAACCTAGAGCCAGTGCCAGTTTCTGTTTTTACCTGTTTTAGAGTTTCGCAGAAAAGGAATACCAAACGGAGTACAAACGGAAGAAAACTTCCGCGATGATCTTTCTTGGACCTGAAGCAAACCAGGAGACTTGGAGATGAAGTCCAAGAAGCAATGAGGCGGCCACGAGGGTGGAGGCTGTGCCCGGGGGGTGGGGGGGTAGGGCGCGTCCCCTACCTCGTGGGTCTCCTAACCTAATTCCTTCGCCCATATATACTATTATACCCCAAAACCATGAGGGGAGCCACGAAAACACTTTTCCACCGCCGCAACCTTCGGTACCCATAAGATCCCATCTAGGGGCCTTTTTCGGCGTCCTCCCGGAGGAGGATTCCATCACGAAGGGCTTCTTCATCAACACCATTGCCCTTCCGATGAAGCGTGTGTAGTTTAACACAGACATACGGGTCCATAGCTAGAAGCTAGATGGCTTGTACTCTCTCTTTGATTCTCAATAGCATGTTCTCCTTGATGTTCTTGGAGATCTATTCGATGTAGTACTCTTTTGCGGTGTGTTTGCCGAGATCCGATGAATTGTGGATTTATGATCAGATTATCTATGAATATTATTTGAGTCTTCTCTGAATTCTTATATGCATGATTTGATATCTTTGCAAGTCTCTTCGAATTATCAGTTTAGTTTGCCCTACTAGATTGGTTTTTCTTGCAATGGGAGAAGTTCTTAGCTTTCGTTTCAATCTTGCGGTGTCCTTTCCCAGTGACAGTAGGGGCAGCAAGGCACGTATTGAATTGTTGCCATCGAGGATAAAAAGATGGGGTTTTCATCATATTGCTTGAGTTAATTCCTCTACACCATGTCATCTTACTTAATGCCTTACTCTGTTCTTTATGAACTTAATAATCTAGATACAGGCAGGACTCGGTCGATGTGTGGAGTAATATAAGTAGATGTAGAATCGTTTTGGTCTACTTGACACGGACGTGATGCCTATGTTCATGATCATTGCCTTAGACAACCACCATACCTACCTATTATGGCATTTCCATAACCATTCCGAGATATATTGCCATGCAACTTTCCACAATTCCGTTTATTATGACATGTTTCTTCATTGTCATATTGCTTTGGATGATCATGTAGTTAACATCATATTTGTGGCAAAGCCACCTTTGATAATTCTGTCATACATGTCACTCTTGATTCATGGTACATCCAGGTACACTGCCGAAGGCATTCACATAGAGTCATATTTTTGTCCTAAGCATGGAGTTGTAGTTTTCCGAGTTGTAATTAAGAAAATAGAAGTGTGATGATCATCATTATTAGAGCATTGGCCCATGTCAGGACATAAAAAAATAGGCCAAATAAGCCAAAATAAAAAATGAGGCCAAAGAAGCCAAAGAAAAAAAAGAAAAATAAAAAAATAGAAAAAAAATAAAATAAAACATTAGTGAAACATGGAGAAGAGGCAATGTTACTATCCCTTTTCCACACTTGTGCTTCAAATTGCACCGTGATCTTTATGATAGAGAGTCTCTTATTTTGTCACTTTCATATACTAGTTGGAATTTTTCATTATAGAACTTGGCTTGTATATTCCTACGGTGGGCTTCCTCAAATGCCCTAGGTGTTCTTGGGCAAGCAAGTTGCATGTACACCCACTTAGTTTCTTTTTGAGATTTAGTGCATCTGTTGCATGGCAATCCCTACTCACTCACATTGATACCATTGATGGGCATCTCCATAGTTGATACGCCTAGTTGATGTGATACTATCTCCCTCTTTCTGTCTTCTCCACAACGACCATATTCTCTTCCACCATAGTGCTATGTCCATGTCTCACGCTCATGTATTGCGTGAAAGTTGAAAAAGTTTAAGAACATCAAAAGTATGAAATGATGGCTTGGCTTGTCATCAGGGTTGTGCATGATTTGAGTATTCTGTGTGATGAAGATGGAGCATAGCCAGACTATATGATTCCATAGGGATAAGCTTTCTTTGGTCATGTTATTTTGAGTAGACATAATTGCCTTGTTCGTATGCTTGAAGTATTATTGTTTTTATGTCAATATTAAACTTTTGTTTTGATTCTTACGGATCTGAACATTCATGCCACAATAAAGAGAATTACATGGATAAATACGTTAGGTAGCATTCCACATCAAAAATTCTATTTTTAATCATTTACCTACTAGAGGACGAGCATGAATTAAGCTTGGGGATGCTTGATACGTCTGCAACATATCTATAATTTTTAATTGTTCCATGCTATTATATTGTCCATTTTTGATGTTTTATATGCATTTATATGCTATTTTATATTACTTTTGGGACTAAACTATTAACCTAGAGCCAGTGCCAGTTTCTGTTTTTACCTGTTTTAGAGTTTCGCAGAAAAGGAATACCAAACGGAGTACAAACGGAAGAAAACTTCATGATGATCTTTCTTGGACCTGAAGCAAACCAGGAGACTTGGAGATGAAGTCCAAGAAGCAATGAGGCGCCACGAGGGTGGAGGCTGTGCCCGGGGTAGGGCGTCCCCTACCTCGTGGGTCTCCTAACCTAATTCCTTTGCCCATATATACTGTTATACCCCAAAACCATCAGGGGAGCCACGAAAACACTTTTCCACCGCCGCAACCTTCTGTACCCATAAGATCCCATCTAGGGGCCTTTTTCGGCGTCCTCCCGGAGGAGGATTCCATCACGGAGGGCTTCTTCATCAACACCATTGCCCTTCCGATGAAGCGTGTGTAGTTTAACACAGACATACGGGTCCATAGCTAGAAGCTAGATGGATTGTACTCTCTCTTTGATTCTCAATAGCATGTTCTCCTTGATGTTCTTGGAGATCTATTCGATGTAGTACTCTTTTGCGGTGTGTTTGCCGAGATCCGATGAATTGTGGATTTATGATCAGATTATCTATGAATATTATTTGAGTCTTCTCTGAATTCTTATATGCATGATTTGATATCTTTGCAAGTCTCTTCGAATTATCAGTTTAGTTTTCCTTACTAGATTGGTTTTTCTTGCAATGGTAGAAGTGCTTAGCTTTCGTTTCAATCTTGCGGTGTCCTTTCCCAGTGACAGTAGGGGCAGCAAGGCACGTATTGAATTGTTGCCATCGCGGATAAAAAGATGGGGTTTTCATCATATTGCTTGAGTTAATTCCTCTACACCATGTCATCTTACTTAATGCCTTACTCTGTTCTTTATGAACTTAATAATCTAGATACAGGCAGGACTCGGTCGATGTGTGGAGTAATAGAAGTAGATGTAGAATCGTTTTGGTCTACTTGACACGGATGTGATGCCTATGTTCATGATCATTGCCTTAGACAACCACCATACCTACCTATTATGGCATTTCCATAACCATTCCGAGATATATTGCCATGCAACTTTCCACAATTCCGTTTATTATGACATGTTTCTTCATTGTCATATTGCTTTGGATGATCATGTAGTTAACATCATATTTGTGGCAAAGCCACCTTTGATAATTCTGTCATACATGTCACTCTTGATTCATGGTACATCCAGGTACACTGCCAAAGGCATTCACATAGAGTCATATTTTTGTTCTAAGCATGGAGTTGTAGTTTTCCGAGTTGTAATTAAGAAAATAGAAGTGTGATGATCATCATTATTAGAGCATTGGCCCATGTCAGGACATAAAAAAATAGGCCAAATAAGCCAAAATAAAAAAAGAGGCCAAAGAAGCCAAAGAAAAAAAAGAAAAATAAAAAAAATAGAAAAAAAAGAAAATAAAAAAATGAGAGAAAAATGGAGAAGAGGCAATGTTACTATCCCTTTTCCACACTTGTGCTTCAAATTGCACTGTGATCTTTATGATAGAGAGTCTCTTATTTTGTCACTTTCATATACTAGTTGGAATTTTTCATTATAGAACTTGGCTTGTATATTCCAACGATGGGCTTCCTCAAATGCCCTAGGTGTTCTTGGGCAAGCAAGTTGCATGTACACGCACTTAGTTTCTTTTTGAGATTTAGTGCATCTGTTGCATGGCAATCCCTACTCACTCACATTGATACCATTGATGGGCATCTCCATAGTTGATACGCCTAGTTGATGTGATACTATCTCCCTCTTTTTGTCTTCTCCACAATGACCATATTCTCTTCCACCATAGTGCTATGTCCATGTCTCACGCCCATGTATTGCGTGAAAGTTGAAAAAGTTTAAGAACATCAAAAGTATGAAATGATGGCTTGGCTTGTCATCAGGGTTGTGCATGATTTGAGTATTCTGTGTGATGAAGATGGAGCATAGCCAGACTATATGATTCCATAGGGATAAGCTTTCTTTGGTCATGTTGTTTTGAGTAGACATAATTGCCTTGTTAGTATGCTTGAAGTATTATTGTTTTTATGTCAATATTAAACTTTTGTTTTGAATCTTACGGATCTGAACATTCATGCCACAATAAAGAGAATTACATGGATAAATATGTTAGGTAGCATTCCACATCAAAAATTCTGTTTTTAATCATTTACCTACTCAAGGACGAGCATGAATTAAGCTTGGGGATGCTTGATACGCCTGCAACGTATCTATAATTTTTAATTGTTCCATGCTATTATATTAGCTGTTTTGGATGTTTTATACGCATTTATATGCTATTTTATATTACTTTTGGGACTAACCTATTAAGCTAGAGTCTAGTGCCAGTTTCTCTTTTTAGCTGTTTTAGAGTTTCACAGAAAAGGAATACCAAACGGAGTACAGACGGAAGAAAACTTTCACGATGATCTTTCTTGGACCAGAAGCAAATCAGGAGACTTGGAGATGAAGCCGGAGAAGCAACGAGGCGTCCACGAGGGTGGAGGGTGCGCTCGGGGGGTAGGGCTCTCCCCTACCTTGTGCGTCTCCTAACCTAATTCCTTCACGCATATATACTATTATACCCCAAAACCATCAGGGGAGCCACGAAAACACTTTTCCACTGCCGCAACCTTCTGTACCCGATAGATCCCATCTAGGGGCCTTTTCAGGTGTCCTCCTGAAGGTGGATTTGATCACAGAGGGCTTCTACATCAACACCATTGCCCTTCCGATGAAGCGTGTGTAGTTTACCACAGACCTACAGGTCCATAGCTAGTAGCTAGATGGCTTGTACTCTATCTTTGATTCTCAATACCATGTTCTCCTCGATGTTCTTGGATATCTACTCGATGTAGTACTCTTTTGTTGTGTGTTTGCCGAGATCGGATGAATTGTGGATTTATGATCAGATTATCTATGAATATTATTTGAGTCTTCTCTGAATTCTTATATGCATGATTTGATATCTTTGCAAGTCTCTTCGAATTATCAGTTTAGTTTTCCTTACTAGATTGGTTTTTCTTGCAATGGTAGAAGTGCTTAGCTTTCGTTTCAATCTTGCGGTGTCCTTTCCAAGTGACAGTAGGGGCAGCAAGGCACGTATTGAATTGTTGCCATCAAGGATAAAAAGATGGGGTTTTCATCATATTTCTTGAGTTAATTCCTCTACATCATGTCATCTTACTTAATGCCTTACTCTGTTCTTTATGAACTTAATAATGTAGATGCAGGCAGGAGTCAGTCGATGTGTGGAGTAATAGAAGTAGATGCAGAATTGTTTCGGTCTACTTGACACGGACGTGATGCCTATGTTCATGATCATTGCCTTAGATATCATCATAATTATGCGCTCTTCTATCAATTGCTCGACAAGAATTTGTTCACCCACCGTATTATTTGCTATCTGGAGAGAAGGCACGAGTGAAACCTATGGCCCCTGGGTCTCTTTCCATCATATTAAGTCTCTTTTCCATCATACTAGTTTCCGATATACTATTTTGCAATCTTTTACTTTCCGATCTATAAACCAAAAATACCAAAAAGATTTACTTTACCGTTTATCTATCTCTATCAGATCTCACTTTTGCAAGTAACCGTGAAGGGATTGACAACCCCTTTATCGCGTTGGGTGCAAGTTTGTCGATTTTTTGTGCAGGTATTCGCTGACTTGTGCGTTGTCTCCTACTGCACTAATACCTTCATTCTCAAACTAAGGGAAATACTTACTCTACTTTGCTGCATCACCCTTTCCTCTTCAAGGGAAAAACCAACACAATCTCAAGAGATAGCAGGAAGAATTTCTGGCGCCTTTGCCGAGGATATTTACGCCAAGTAAAGTAAATATTTGTCTCCCATCAACTTGCCAATTTCTGGCACCGTTGCCGGGAAGATCTATGCCAAGTCAAGACATGCCAAGTACCCACCATAAACTCTCATCTCTTGCATTACATTATTCGGCATTAACCTCTCGTTTTCCTCTCCCCCATTTCTAAAATGATTTTCAAAAAGATTTGCCTTTTCATTCGCCCTTCTTCCGTTCGATCTTTGGTTCGCTTTTGTTACCATGTGCCATCTTTTTGCTTGCATCTTCGGTTGCTAAAAGTTTATGGATCCTCATCCACTTGATAATCTTTTTAAGAGATCCAATTATGATGAACCAATTGCTAGTGAGTTGTGTGCAACGGATTATCTTTATGAGGTTTTACCTGAAATTCGTGAACCCGAAAATTGTGATGAAATGTTAAAAGAAGAAAATTATAAAGTGATTCACGGCAGCTCCTTGGAATGAAAAGCATGATTGTAATGATGTTATTATGAATTATATTAATGTCACTTGTGTTCATGATACGCAAAACCCTAAGCTTGGGGATGCTAGTTTTGCTATGTCCACTACTTGTTGCAATGATCTTGATTGGGGTGATTCTTGTTATGATTTTGAAAATTTATTTAAGCCCCATGATGAATATGAGATTGATAATAATGTTTGCAATAATATTGAATGCAGGTTTGGAAGAGTGTCAACTTTAGATCATACATATTTGGAGTATGTTCAATCTTATGAATTTTTTGATAAAAGTGGGTTTGGAGAGGTCATGATTTTAGTTAGTGTTAACCCCACTATTTTTGAAGAGTGTCAACTTTGCATGCATGTGGATCGTGTTGAGAATATGTTATGTGATAGCTATATTGTTGAATTTTCTTATGATCCTACATGTAATTATTATGAGAGAGGAAAATATGGTTGTAGAAATTCTCATGTTACAAAATTACCTCTCTTCATGTTGAGATTGCTACTGTCTCTTTCTTCTTCCTTGCATATGCTAGTTTTTGCTTGCCTTGATAATTTATTTGCTTATAAAATGCCTATCCATAGGAAGTATGTTAGACTTAGATGTGTTTGTCATGTGTTTTATGATGCTCTCTTTGTGCTTGAATTCTCCTCTTTTATGTGAGCATCATTGAAATTATCAATGCCTAGCTAAAAAGGCTTTAAAGAAAGCGCTTATTGGGAGGCAACCCAATTTTATTTTTGTTCCTTGCTTTTTGTTCCTGTTTAGTAATAAATAATTCATCTAGCCTCTGGTTAGATGTGGTTTTATGTTTTAATTACTGTTTGTGCCAAGTTCAACCTTTAGGATAGCTTACAGTGATTGTTGCGTTGATCCTGCTGAAAAACAAAAACTTTTGCGCCCAGTAAATAATTTCCATAATTTTATTGAAACGTGCTTTTGATTTGATTCTTTTTGCTCTGGGTTGGTGCACAAATTGCTCAAGTTTTCCTCATTTTTCAGAATTTTTGGAGTTACAATAGTACTCGAGAGTTACAGATTGCTACAAACTATGTTGTTTGCTTATTTTGATGAATCTATGGGTAGTATCGGGGGTTATGAACCACGGAAAAGTGGTAATACAGAATATATTACACCAATATAAATAAAGAATGAGTTTGCAACAGTACCTTAAAGTGGTGATTTGTTTTCTTATACTAACAGAGCTTATGAGATTTTTTGTTGAGTTTTCTGTTGTGAAGTTTTCTAGTTTTGAGTAAGGATTTGATGGTGTATGGAATAAGGATTCACAAGAGCCTAAGCTTGGGGATGCCCAAGGCACCCCAAGGTAATATTCAGGGACAACCAAAAGCCTAAGCTTGGGGATGCCTCAGAAGCCATCCCCTCTTCCGTCTTCGTCTATCGGTAACTTTACTTGAGGCTATATTTTTATTCACCACATGATATGTGTTCTTCTTGGAGCATCTTGTTTGATTTCAGTCTTTTCTTTTTAGTTTGCCACAATCATCCTTGGTGTACACACCTTTTGGGAGAGACACGCATGAATCGTGATTTATTAGAATACTCTATGTGATTCTCTTATATCTTTTGAGCTAGGCAATATTGCTCTAGTACTTCACTTATATCTTTTTAGATCACGGAGGTGGCTTTATTTTATAGAAACTTATGAACTACCATGTTTCACTTATATTATTTTGATAGTCTGTTATAAAAGCATGGTAATTTTCTTTGGTTATAAAATTAGTCCTAATATGATAGGCATCCAAGAGGGATATAATAAAAACTTTCATATAAAGTGCATTGAATACTTTGAGAAGTTTGATTTTTTATGATTGTTTAGATATATGAAGATGGTGATATTAGATTCATGCTAGTGGAGTAATTGTGAATTTGAGAAATACTTGTGTTGAGGTTTGTGAGTCCCGTAGCATGCACGTATGGTGAACCATTATGTAACGAAGTTGGAGCATGAAGTATTTATTGATTGTCTTCCTTATGAGTGGCCATCGGGGACGAGCGATGGTGTTTCGCTACCAATCTATCCCTTAGGAGCATGCGCGTAGTACTTTATTTCGATAACTAATAGCAATAAGTGTCTGAGTTCTTTATGACTAATGTTGAGTCCATGGATTATACGCACTCTCACCCTTCCACCATTGCTAGCCTCTCTTGTGCCGCGCAAGTTTCGTCGGTACCATACACCCACCATATACCTTCCTCAAAACAGCCACCATACCTACCTATTATGGCATTTCCATAACCGTTTCTAGATATATTGCCACGCAACTTTCCACCGTTGTGTTTATTATGACATGTTTCTTCATTGTCATATCGCTTTGGATGATCCTGTAGTTGACATCGTATTTGTGGCAAAGCCACCTTTCATAATTCTTTCATACATGTCACACATGATTCATTGCACATCCCAGTACACCGCCGGAGGCATTCACATAGAGTCGTATTTTTCTTCTACGCATCGAGTTGTAATTTTCCGAGTTGTAAGTAAATAGAAGTGTGATGATCATCATTATTAGAGCATTGTCGCATGTGAGGAAATAAAAAAACAAGCCAAAATAAAAAAAGAGGCCAAAGAACCCAAAAAAAACAAAAAAAGAGAAAAAAGAAAAGAAAAAAGATAGGCCAAAGAAGCCAAAGAAAAAAAAGAAAAAGAAAAAAAGAGAAAAAAGAAAAGAAAAAATGAGGGAAAAATGGCGAAGAGGCAATGTTACTATCCTTTTTCCACACTTGTGCTTCAAAGTAGCACCGTGATCTTTATGACAGTGAGTCTCTTATTTTGTCACTTTCATATACTAGTGGGAATTTTTCATTATAGAACTTGGCTTGTATATTCCAACGATGGGCCTCCTCAAATGCCCTGGGTCTTCATGGGCAAGCAAGTTGGATGCACGGCCACTTAGTTTCTTTTTGAGATTTCATAAACTTATAGCTCTTGTGCATCCGTTGCATGGAAATCCCTACTCACTCACATTGATATCCGGTGAAGGCCCACATCGGGCGGGAATGGCACTGGAGTAGAGCGATGCGCCGCTGGACGAATTCCTGCACCACCATCAGCGCTGTCACACGGAGCTGATGCAGCCCGGCCAGCCGCTTCCAGATGAGGGCAAGCCGATGGTCGACAAGCTTCACATGCCCCCAGCCGGAGCTGGGCACTGCAGGCGCTCGGGGGGTCAGAAGCAGGGGGCTGCACGTGCAGGCATCTACAAACAACCACTGCTTCCGGAACACCTACGCATCTGGCGATAGCTTGAAGTCGATCCCAGAGCCAGCTATCTCCGCAACAGCTTCGAAGGCCAAGCGCACCCCAAGCACTGGTGGGCGTAAACTAGACGGAGCAAGAAGAAATGGTGGAACAGTGCTACGGAGGGAGCAATGTCAACCAGACGGAGCAAGAAGGAAAACAAAGACGGAAAGTAGGATGATGGAGAGGGGATCCAGGTGCAGCAGGAGGATCTAGTAGTGCGAGATTAGGACATTGAAGAAAGGGGAGAAAGGTGGAATCAGCCCCGCGAAGAGGGCGTGAAGATGGATAGGGATCTCGGTGGCGCTCAAGTCACCCGCGAGCGAAGATGTGGGCCGAGCGATTGTTGCCTTCCACTCACTTGAATCAGCAGCAAGAGCTGGGCGGACCTTGTCCAGCCCGTCCGGGTTGATCACCCTCGACCGCTCAAGAGCGGGTTCCGAGGCCGCGGGGGGTTCGGCCGGTTCGTATGACCTCCCTTTCTTATTCTTCTGCTGTGGGTCCATGGCAGAAGCAAGGAGGGGGGAACGACACTGACGCTGGATCTACGATAAGGATTGCAAGCCAGGGGAGAGAAGAGCCAAGGCCAAGCGCAGCAATCTGCAGGGGTGGACTACTCTGGCAACGGGCGGCCACTAGGCTTGGCGGATTTCAAGGCGGCATGGGGATGTGGAGTTGCCCACGTCCCATCAATCGCCACGGCTCGTCCAAGGCCGCAGGCGGTTAGGGCCCGCGGCACTCCGCACTTGTCCTTTGGCTTCGCCTAGAAGCCAAGTCCGAGCGCGCCTTGGGCCTGGGGACTATTGTCGGCGTTCTGGGTATGGGGGTACCAAGACTTGCATGCCTGCGGCCCAAGCCATGGCTCTCTCGACGGCCTAGTACGACCCAGTTTCAGCATAAACGACTCAAGACCCTCGCGAGGGGCGAAGCCTCGCGAGTCGAACAACAGCCTCGCGAGTCGAACGACACCAAGACCTCCAAGGGGGTCGGCCTCCACAGGCTAGCTCCCGAGGAGCGGAGATTTCTATGCAAGGTGCATCTCGCGAGGCTCAGCTGACATGAGCCATGATGAACAAGGCCAAGCGGGCACCAGGCGGGCGCCAGGCGGGAGCAGAGTACCAGTTTCCTCTTCGGTGCAAAGGAGGCAGGCCACAGGCGTGGAGTCTCGAGGAATCAACCAAAGGTTTCTGTTTTGGTGAAACAAGACCAGGACCGCCAGGACGGCAGGACGAAGGTCATCGCCGAGCCCACGGCAGCGTCATGACCAGAGGCTTTTGCAGGTAAAGATCACTTTAGACAGGATAGGATGTACTTGCTGTATCACTTCAAATTTGACCGTTGTGGGATCCCTTCCCGCTCACATTTGGAATAGGACCAAGGCCACTATAAATAGGACCTAACCACCACCATAGAGGGGAGAGGAGATCGAATCCATTCCACCCTCACCATCTCATCAGCTCACATGAGCAGAAGAACACGTCACCTCCTGAGGCCGTTCAACCACTGTACTAGTTCATCCTCAGCCCCTCGAGGCAATCCACCACAAAGCAGGAGTAGGATTTTACACCGCAAGGTGGCCCGAACCTGGGTAAACTGCCGTGTCACTCTTTCCCTTCGAGCTCGACGCACCATAGAGTTCGAACCCCAGGGTTGGCAGGCTATGAGGATCGCGAGTTGGCAGGATGGATAATTTGAGATCTCCCCACGCACCCCAGAATTCGAACCTCTCAAGGGTTTGTGTAACCCGAAATCCGTCATTTGGAGCACCAGGTAGGGGTGCGTCGAAGCCTCTTTTCCGCCAACCGGTCTACCGCTACTCCACCGATGCCATGACCAATGCCCAAGAGTCCACGTTGAGCCCTGGGTTGCCCGGTCCGCTCCGACAGCGTCTGCCGACGAGGAAGATCTCCACTCCGCACTGCTCACAGCTCGCGCTCCACCTGGTGTCGTCGGCCTTGGGAGGCGTGGGCCGCCGCCCCTCCCTCTTGCACTGCATCACAACCGCACTGCTATGCGGTCTACGACCAATGTACTAGTTCATCCTCAGCCCCTCGAGGCAATAAACAACAAAGCAGGAGTAGGGTTTTACACTGCAAGGTGGCCCGAACCTGGGTAAACTGTTGTGTCTCTCTTTCCCTTCGAGCTTGACGCACTAGGCTGTGAGGATCGCGAGTTGGCAGGCTGGGTAGGTTGAGATCTCTGCACGCACCCCAGAGTTCAAACCTCTCAAGGGTTTGCGGAACCCGAAATCCGACATAGGTAATTTTGCACAATAAATTTTTATGCTTGGCCCTAGTTAGTAGATGAGATTGGTGTGACCATCAAGATGGTCAGTATTTGTGGGAACAAAAGTGTTGGTTCAGTTGTGGTTCAGGAGTGATCACCGTTGATGAGGTTGGTTACGAGGTAACCCGTATGTTAAGAGAGTCCGAGGGACTCGGTGCATATATAGGTTGTTTCACTTCATCAATAGCATGTTATTGCATTGCACTTAACTTGATTAATTGTCATGATATTGTTTGCCACTGTGCTTATGCTTGTTGTGAGCTTGCAAGTACATTCAATGTACTTACCTGGCATGTCATGCCAGATTTCAGGACATGCTTATCGGATCGGAGTGCTTCGTGAATCTAGATCGTGTCCACACCGGTGTCCCTGTGCTATGGAGACCCGCTGCGTGGTCGTTCCGCAGGCTCGTAGTTATCATGATCGAGGCCCCCTTCATGCTCATTAAATAATGTACATATTGTTCAGCCGCAGCGCGTGTGCTGGTCGGCCTCGTAATTTGATGTAATACCGAACCTATGTTCCGCTAGCATCAATAAAGCGGTTGTTTTCTATACCATATCAATAAAGCGACAATGCAAGGTAAATCGGTTGCTCTGAGCCGGGGTGCCATACGACTATCGCTAACTCATAGAGACAAACCAAAGTAGTTACATGCCGTATGCATTTCATGCAATAAAGGGACAACCATATGGCTCATGCCGTTTTCCAATTGGAAGTGTTAGTATTCGACTAGAGGGAGGGGGGGGGTGAAAGGCGATTTTTATGAAAGTATTGAAAACATGAGTGCTTTGAAGACAAACGATATAAATGAACCTATTGATATGAAGTGGAAGGTAGACGACACTAGACATGCCATAGTCAAGTAAATAATGTAGTGAAAGCATGGAGACTATCAGCATCTAGGTAGTTTGGATCAGGATGGAAGATAGTATGATGCCCAACAGTACACAGTCTTCACATAGTGAAGTCAATCAGATCAGGCAATAAGGCAAAGACTTCACGAAGACAAACTGTATGTAAAGAGAGAGAGGAAGGATAGAACCAGTTTCTCGGGGAGGACAAGGGATTTGCTGGTCCAGTTCCAGTTGATGTGACAACTGTACGTCTAGTTAGGGATGCTGAGATTCAACTCAGAAGACCGCGTCTTCACCATATTCCCCTTGAGCTAAGAACCACTACAAGAAATATGTCAACTTGTGACCACCACTATTGGTCACTTTATGGTCATTGTTTTCCATTTGTGACTTTTTGTGACCAAAAATAGAAGGTCAAAAGCTGGCAGTCGTAAACTGAAATTAGCGACCTTTCTTCTGGAATGGTAGTAGACGTTTATGACCAAAAAAGGTCGTAGATTTAATGAATAATTATTTTGGTCACTAGCAATCCGACCGCACCACGTAAGATCCACCGTGGCAAGCTGAAGTGGCAGAACTACGACCAAATGAAAAGGTCGTAAAATAGAATCAGCCCGGTCCATTTCAACCGTCTACATGGGCCAAGCCCAATAATTCAGCCCATTTAATGTTTTCTCTCTTTATTTTGCTTATCTGCATGGGCCTGGCCCAATAATTTGGCCTTTTATTTTCTGGGAATGGAGCGGTTTTCTGATGATTTTTTTATAGTCCACTATTGTTTTGGGCCACAGCCTTTTTAGTCTAGTTTGAATTTGGGCCTTGGCCTTTTTATTTTCTGTTATGGAGCCTTTTACAATTTTTTTTCTTACAATCAGTTCTCTTTTTAGGTCCAAGCCTTTTTAGTCTAATTCTTGTTTGGGCCTCAGCCTTTTTAGAGCCCAGGTTCTTATTTTGCATAACTATAAACAACAAGGCCTAGGTGCACAAGTGATCCACAAGCCCAGGTTCAAACAACAAGGCCCAGGTGCACAAGTGATCCACATAACTTCACAGAAAATAAACACAGGTTCACAAGATCACATAACTTCACAGCTCCTAGGTTCACAGCCAGCAAACTACCTTAACTCCAAAGAAAAAATGCAACAAAATGCTACCAGGTTCACAGCCATCAAAGAGATCTAAACTACGACAAACTGCATAGGAGGTTCAAAGACAAACTGCACAGCCATCAAACTACCTTAGCTCCAAAGGGAGCCATCAAGTGGGCTAACTTCTCTTCCTGCTCTTGAGACTTCTTGCACAGCAGCTCAACTTCCTTGTCGCGTGAAACTTCAGATTCTTCCGCCTTCAACTTGATTGCCGCCAATTCTTCTTGCATCACTTCAGCTTGAAGCTTGGACCTCTCCAGCTTCTGCTCATGTCACGAACATGAGCAGCCACTTAAGTAGTTGCTTTGTCGGAGTTGTTCCTAGATGACTGGAGCCCAACATTCCTGAGGAATGTGCTTTGCTTGACTTCGGTCTTGAGCACTTCTTCGACAATTTCAACAACAGACTTTGGCTCTTCACCTTCTGGTACCGGCGCGTTCTTCATTTTTTCCATCTCAAGCTAGCATATGGAGGAAAATGATAGGCATTTGTGGGAGATCTATTTCACATTTTGCAAACCAAACCAAGCAAGATAAACCAAACCAGCACACAAATAGATTATTTGAAGTAACCAAACCAGCACACAAAATCTATACAAGAAGACGACTAGTGACCTGAAGACATGCAATTGGAACAATATGATCGCTTCATTAAGCCTAGAATGGTGGTTCTATATAAGATGGCTTCCCGAGTGAGTCGGTCATCAAACTAACATTCAGATCAAATTTCATCATGTCATAAAAAATGCAACAAATAGCTACAACAAGTACTGATATCTTTGTTAAACTATCAAACAACATCAAATCATCAAATCATCAAACAATGGAACATAGCATGTGTTCTTGACCGGCTCCGAATCAAACAACATCAAATCATCAAAGCATCAAACAACATCAAAGCTGGATGTGAATCAAACAGGGCTGAGGTTTCTAGACAAAAGTTTTAACTGGCTGGACGAAGCATGGAGTGACTTACTATAGCAGTCTTGACTGGCTCCAAAAACCCATGCTTCTTGCTGTTGTGGGTGGCCTTAAACAAGTCAATCGGAGACAGCTCCTCACCCTTGTGCTCTTCTTTCTGATATGTTTTTCAACAAAAATCAAAATTTTATTCAGCAAGAATCAGAAATTTTATTCAACGAGGATCAAACGGTAAGGTCTCTAGAGAAAAGTTCTCATAGTGGCAAAAATGTGTGTCGTGTAGTGCCTGGAACTAGTTCTCCAATTAGACACCACTTTTTGTCGATTCATCTTGTTCAACAAACATGTTTCCTACAAAAAAGCATACTGTCAGCATGATCTAGCACTAGCATATCATGTGCAGAACATAAGGCAGCAAACAAAGCAGAGAAAAACCTTGTGTCTTGGGGTAGACCACATATCCACCAGAGCTTGTCATTCACCGTCCATTAGATCTGGCACCGGAGACTTGATGCTGACTTTGTTTGCGGCTACGGTATCAAAATACTTTTTCTTGATCTGATGGCGTTTTTTCTTTGAATTGTTTTGCCAAATATCTTTGCACGCGGTCTTGATGGTCTCCGAGTCCATGTTCATCTCAAAATATGCCTACCAAGACAACAAACAAGGTAGGAACAATATTCGTGATCATGCATAGGTGTAATAGAAAATAGATAGCACATTAACTATGAAACAAATAGCTTACAACAACTTTCCCAATGTAGTTCTCCAATAGCCTAGCATTTTTTTGTATAGCTTGAAGTGAGGAAGAACCGGTAGATGGCTTCTTGCAACGAGTCCACACTCAGAAGCAAGCTTTGCTGCCTGCAGAGGCTTCTCTGGATGCTTCATCCCCTCGGCAATTTGGATATGCACCTTGCTACCAAGAGACTTGGTGATTCTCTCTAGCCCTTTGCCCTTTCTAAGTCTAGTCTTGGTAGTCATTGCGTCATTAGAATAGAAATCAACAGATGCAGGAATCGACAAAAGCATACATGATCATTCCATTTGGAAAATGCACTAGTAAAAGAGAGCATTGCAAAGGTCAATTTGCCTCGTTAAAGCACAAGCTGTTGTTCTTCCTCATTGATGACAGCATTCCTATCAATAGAAGGTGCAACATGGCTGAGGTCTGTGTGGATAGTGCCTGCTTCATCTATGCAGATAGTTCCTCCTTCATATAGGCAAACATTGCCACTTCCATCCATGCGGAGTGTGGTTCCTTCATACATGGGCGGCAACTCATCACCCATTTGCACCGAGGTCTCAGAGTCCATGCGCAGCAGACTTTCCTGATGGTCCATCGCAGTCGCCATCTTTGCTTTCTGCCTTGTGACTCTATCAGGGGCAGGTTCATCAGGTTTCAGGATCCTCTTTTTTTTGTCCTGGAGCTGGGGCCATCACCCTTCCTCGAGGCATTGTAGCAGATGTTTGTGAGCTCTTCTTCTTCTTGCTGACTGCCTTCTTAACACCAGGCCTCTTCGTCCTAGATTCCTTCAGTGCCTCGTATAAACAGCACGGAAAAAGCTTTAGATCACAAGAGAAATATGTGAGCATAAGGAAACACATAGCATAAAAGAACCCCAACCCTCCAAGCAAGACAGAGTTTGCACCTTAACAGTCTTCTTCACTACAACATCATCCACATCCTCTCCATCAATAAATTCATCCTCCTTAGGATTGTACTCTGGGTCATCATGGATAACTCCAATACCTTCTTGAACCTCATCACTTCTACCTTCTTGTACATCATTTGTTTTCCTAATCATTGACGCTATTGCACTTATGCCAAGGGACTGTAACATCTGATTGTTCCTCATGATATTTCTAGCCCTAACCTTCTCGTACTCGGTGAGAGGCTCTTCTTTGCATGACAAAGGAAACATAACTATTGGGTGAATGTTTGAAATGAATGGACAGACTGGCAAACATTTCTTATGGGATTTTATTATCATTTAATCCTAGTTATTCAGGTAAGGAAGACTAACAGCACACAGGCACAATTAAGCCATCTTATTCCGATTGCAGCAATACATTTCACTTAGCATATTAAGACACAACTTTTATAAAACTGACAGTATAACCCCAAGGGGCAAGTTGTATACCAACGGTTGGCCTCATGTTTGACCTTGTCATCCTTGCCCTGGATTATCTTTAGATGGTGCTTGCAAAATAGAATAAACAACAATCGAATACAACAAGGATAAAGTAAAATGATGCAGTTGTATCAATAAATGAAAGCATTTGGACCATCATGCACATACATGTAATACATGTGAAGCAAACTTGATGGATCAACAATACAGTGATGTAGTCTTATTAATTAAGCAAACATGTAAGTGCACTAAACAAGCATGCATGTACACCAGTAGCAAGTAAGCAAAGTGCATAAGTGCTACTAATACAAGCAAGCAAGCAAGCAAGCAAGCAAGCAAAGTGCTACTGATAGAAACAAGCAAGCAACGAAGGAAATTGAAGAGAAGCAATCAATTACTATTGATACAAACCCTAATTAATAAGCAAGAAAGTAGCTTCTTCTCCAAGTGCTACTGTTACAAGCAAGTACTGCCGATGGAAATCCTAATTAAGCATGTATGCTAGCAAGCAACATTTATGCTAGCAAGCAAGCAACATGAACTAAGGAATTGGTGTCATGTACACATGCTTAGACAGTCAGAAAACAAGCTAGACGAGCATATCATGAGGACCTTCAAAACAACTAGATGTTGCCACTGGTAAAGTATGAAACAACTATACTTGCAGCAGTACAAAAACAGATGAAAATACTATACTCAACTATTGCTTATGCTGCCTCTACACACCAAAAATGGCTACAGACTAGATGACACAAGTTAAGACATTTCGACAATTAGAATCAACCTTGTATGTTACAGCACCCAAAATTATCTAGCACCAATCTAGTATATATTAAAACTAGTCATACTTCCTTAACACACCAGGAATTCCAATACCACAATAAGTACTAAGCATTCTCTTCTTCACTGGAAACACAAGCTTCATGCGTATATCATAAAAGAAGAACACTGCTACAAACCCCAGTAGTGCTACTGATAGCAAAGTGCTATAAGCAATCAAGTACATGTTGATACAAACCCTAGTTGCAAGCAAGCAAAGTGCATAAGAGCTACTAATACAAGGAGGCAAGCATGGAAAGTGCTACTGATAGAAACAAGCATAGTGCTACTTAAAGAAACAAGCAAGGAAGGAAGGAAATTGAAGCAAGGTTTTGAGTCGCCGAGTCAAGCCAAGTCGCCAAGGCTGCGGCTAGTGGCTTGTTGGCTTGAGTCAGCGACTTGGCTTGATTATTCGCCCCAAGTCCCCATGGCACAACAATACATAGAGAAGCAGAGCACATAGATATACATCAGCAACAGAGCACATATACAGCAGATTAAATATACTACATATAAGAAGAGCACATATAGAGCCCATCCCGTGCTCTCTTCCCTTCCCCAGTCCCCACATGATCATATATACATCATGTGGTAAATCTGACAATGTCTCGTACTAGTATTAGTATATCATAATGGTCTACAGTATCTAATTGGTACTGTGACAACACTATCAGGTGCCCAACATTATTCAGAGAAGCCCAAAATATAACCTCCAGATAACCAAAATTCATGCCATTTACCCAAAAAGAGAGAGAGTTCTAATCCAGCGTATACATACTGTACACAGGAACTAATCAAGAAGAAGAAGACTTGTATCCATTCGAAGCATGATCACATATACAGCAGCAACAACAGAGGCTTACCAACCCCAAGAACGAACGAGCAAACCCTAAGCGGACCACCAGAAGGGGATCGAACGAACCCTCACCCTAACCAACAAGGACCGACCGAACTACCAGGAGATCCTAACCCTAGAATATCCTAACCCATGAGGGGGATCGACCGAACCACCAGAGGGGAGATGGATCCACCAGAGGAGGGGAGATGGATCAAGGGGAGAAGTACCTAGGGGGGGATGATGCAGCGGTGGTTGTGTCGATCGCGGCAGCGTCGATGTAGCCGCCGTCGTCATCGATGTAGTCGATGTAGCCGCCATCGATCGCACCAGCGTCGATGTAGCCGCCGTGGTCGTCGATGTAGTCGATGTATCCACCGTCATCGTCAATGTAGTCTATGCGGGTGATGTAGGGTAGCACGACGCGGTGGGGCGGCATGGAGCAGGCGAGGGAGTGGGGCGGCACGAAGCAGGGGAGGAAGTACAGCGGCGCGGAGCACGGGAGGGAGCTGGGGAGGGAGAAGCTAGGGTTCGTCGGGGAGAGGGGAGGGGAATGGGAAAATTTTGGGGAGGGGAATGGGGATCCCGCGTGTTTAGTGGAAGAGGGGTGGTGGGTCCCGCATGGTAGTGGGAGAGAAGTGGTGGGAAATTTTGGTGTGGTGGGAGGAAAAATTCGGTGCTAGGAGGGAAAATTTGGTGGGATGGGAGGGAAATTTTCACCAGTTTTTAGAGGTTTGGAGGCAGAAATATTCAGGGTCTTTTTTGTAAACTTTGTAGAAATAATGGTTAAAATCACACCGAATAACTCATGAAAACGTCGATATTTCAAGTTTAGTATTTTTGCTAGTTGGTAGGCCACATTTGATGATGTGACGCGGAGGTCTCCCATTTTTTTGTTTTTTTTGAATTTTTTACGGTGTTTTCAAAACCGGTCGATTTCGTCGTGGCGGCCGTCCATGGCTAGGGTTTGAGTCCTGCAAATGTGCTGTAGTTTCTTTGATGAAATGCCTAGCTGTGAAGCTAAAAATGATTTTTGGCAAAAATAACGGGCAAGCTATGCAGGACCCCTAGTTCAAATTCCAGCCGGTTCAAGCTGAACGGGCCGAAGGTTGTCTGAATGGTCAGGAGTAGCTATGATGGTCCGAAATGCATGATTGGAGACGACCGTCCGTAAAATAGGGTCTACTTTGGGATAGACATAGAATGGCGCCGTTTGGGGTGAACCTCCTTGTAGCCGCTTCACAAAAAACGCATGTCTTTAGCATTCAAAAAATGAAAAATGTTTTTTTTGTGAAACAAGTTGGAACCTCGCTTCGGCAACATTGTTTGCCATCACAAGATGGAAGCATGCGCCAAATTTGGGCATATTATCAAAAACTATTCAACGGATGCGGCCATATCATTGCTAGTTTGGCTTGAAAGTCATGAATCTTCGTTAAAAAAAACCATGAATCTTCGTTCATGGTAGGTCGTTTTTGAGAACACCTTTTCAAGAAAACATCGGTATTCCAAGTTTAGTATTTTTGCTAGTTGGTAGGCCACATTTGATGATGTGACGCGGAGGTCTCCCATTCTTTTGATTTTTTTTGAAATTTTTATGGTGTTTTAAAAAACCGGCCGATTTCATCGCGGCGGCCGTGCGTGGCTAGGGTTTGAGTCATGCAAATATGTTGTCGGTTCTTCGATGAAATGCCTACCTGTGAAGCTAAAACTGATTTTTGGCAAAAATAACGGGCAAGCTATGGAGGACCCGCGGTTCAAATTCCAGCCGGTTCCAGCTGAATCGGCCGATGGTTGTCTGAATGGCCGGGAGTTGCTACTTTGAGATAGACATGGAATGGCGTCGTTTGGGGTGACCCTCCTTGTAGCCGCTTCACAAAAAACGCATGTCTTTAGCATTCAAAAAATGAAAAACGGTTCATGTCCATTCTCCACTCATCGTCGTCGATACAAAAACAAGGAACTCTATGCCCACTCCTGTTTTCCTCATCACCACTACAATATTGCCGCATAGTATGATCAGTCATGTTTTCCTCGTCCTCACTCTCATGTCCATCCGTTACCACCTTTCTTCTTTTCTTGATGCCTTCAACTGTTGTAGCATCAACGAGCGCGTGTTCCCGGTCCCTTCGCACTGTGCGTTGCACCGAAACTTCCATAGAGTCATTATCAGTTTGCAACGGAACTTCCGTAGAGTCATCATCCTGGTACGTTAGTCCACCACCACCGGGGCCCTTTTCCACTTCAGTTTCAGTCACACTCCACAAGTGTCTATGCTCAAAGTTTTGCACAACTCGCCACTTTTTGTGCAAAAGATTTTCTGGCAGATAAAACACCATTGTTGGTTGTATTGTTAGAAGAAAGGGATCACTCTTATACTAGCACCTTGTAGTGTAGATGCTTTTGAAGTGGCCATCATATTTGACAAAATATCCTCTATTCTTCTTTCTACCAAGCTCAAACCAGTCACAACAAAATAAGACAACGAGCGATGGATGCCTCCACTAGAGTTGTACTGCAACTCTACGATGCTTCTGCAGACTAAGGCATAGCCTAGTGGTGGGAAGGGGCTGATGCCTTCCCACACACCCAGGTTCAAGGCATGGTACTTGCAATTTGGATTTGTTTCATCAATTATACTGCAGGGGGTTCCCTTACAGTCTTTCTGTAAAAAAACTCTACGATGCTTCTGAACTGACCATAGAAGTGAATGATCTCACGATCATGTGACCCCTGAGTGACGATTCCACTATTTCGTGTCTTCCCTTTTTCCTCGCGGTCAACGGTATGGTACTGGACACCGTCAGCAATGCATGCTGAATACACTCTCACTCGCTTATCCGGTAAGCATGCCAAAGCCAATAGATCATCACCGACCTTCTTCTCCTCATGCAACTTTCCAATGTGCACAAATAAACCATTTAGAAAACAATGGTATTTAACAGTTGGTGAATAACACAGAAAACATCAAACGTGTGGCTAAATATCTCACATGTTTCTTAAACCACTTAGCAAACCCCTTGGCAACCCTTTTATCAACGTGGATCTTTCTTTCTTCCTGATTTAACTCTTCCTTGCTTTCCTGCAATGCAAACAAAACATGTGAATTAAAATATTAGGCTGGTGCCAACCCAAGCCAAAAAATATATAATGAGTGCACAAGATATAACGTACTCGATATATGGTAGAACCTCGGCGCAATTGCTGAGCACATACCAAACCATCTTGTCATACTCATCACCAGCGTCCAAGTATTGTGAGGCTCCAAGAAAGTTCACACCATGGTTGAAAACAGAGACATCACCACTTTGCGAATCAGACCGCTCTCTATTTCTGCCCGGACGGTTCCATCTTGTTTCCACATCGCCAAAGTATCTAGAGCAAAAACTCAAGCACTCGTCAACGAGATATGCTTGAGCAATAGAACCTTCAGGTCTTGTCGTGTTTCACACATAACGCTTACAAGTAAGCAACCTTCTTTCGATTGGGTACATCCAACCGTATTGCACAGGGCCTCTAAGCATTGCCTCTTTTGGTAAGTGCACTGCCAAATGGACCATCAAAGTGCAGAAAGCTGGAGGGAAAATCTTCTCGGGCTTGCAAAGAATAACTGGGATTTCTTTTTCAAGTCTTTCCAGGACAGTTAACTTGAGTGTTTTGCAGCACAGTTCTCTAAAGAAATTTCCTAGCTCAGCAACCGCTTCATATATATCCTTGTCCATGATTCCTCGGAGGCCCGCCGGTAAAATCCTTTGGAGGAGGATGTGAAAATCATGGGTTTTCAGTACTGAAAGGTTGAATCCATCAGAAGTAACTCTCTTAGGAATTCACAGAATGCAAGCTTTTGTTCTTTACTCATTGTATACCATGCTCGTGGCATTTCAAATGAATCTTCATCTTCATTGTGCTGTAGATGCAAATCTTCTCTTATGCCCATTTCCTCCAAATCAAGCCTAGAACTAACCGTGTCCTTTGTCTTCCCTTCAATGTTCAGAAACGTCCCTAGAAGATTCTCGCATATGTTTTTTCTCAATGTGCATTACATCGAGAATATGCCTTAATTTCAGATCAGCCCACACTACTAGGGAAAACCTTATACACAGAATCTTAGCAGCAGCGTGGTTTAAAAACAGACGCTACTGCTAATTAGCAGTAGCGAGCTTCAGAAAAGAGCGCTACTAATATCTAAGTAGCGAGAGCGCTCTAGGTGAAACGAAGCGCTACTACTATAATTGCCACGGTGTTGCCTCCAGTTAGATATAGTAGTAGCGCCCTTCCAAGGGACGCGCCATCGCTAAAGTACTTAGTAGCAGCGTTTTTCCTCAAAACTCGCCATCGCTAAGTATCACCGCAACTAATTAAGTTTAGTCCCATACTGCTAAGCGAACAAGGAGTTTACCACCTTAAATATGTTACTTCTCAACCTATCTTGAGCACTTGGTCTTCATTGAACTATATGTGTATGATTTATGGCTGCAATATGAATCCTCTCATGTACCTATACAGGTACAGTTAGGATTCATGTTGACTACTTAGATTCTACACAAAAAGATCAATGATGACCAATGTATATTTTTGATGTTTTTAAATTGCTTAGACTTAGAGCGTTTTTTCAGGACAAAGCGTTACTGATATTGGGATAAACAAAAGAAATAACTGCTTCCATTAGTAGTAGCGTTTTTCAGTAAAATGCGTTATAGATAAGTTAGCTATAGCGCGTTTTCCTTATCAGCGCTACTGCTAGTTCGACTTAACCACCCCCAGCTCAAAATTTTGCTAAGTCCTCCTTTCACCCCCGGCCTGTTCCCCTACTACTGTCGCCACCGCCCGAGCCCGAGCCTGCCCTCACCCTGGCCGCCCGAGCCCGCCCTCAACCTCACCGCCGCCGCCCGCCGCCGCTCTCGACCACACTGTCGCCGCCCTCGACCTCACCGCCGCCGCCCTCGACCTCACCGCCGCTGCCCGAGCCCGCCCTGGACCGCTGCCTCCCGATCCCGAGCCCGCCCTCGCCGCCCCTAGCTCCGTCGCCGAGCACCTCCCAACCACCGTCTCTCCCTCTGTAAGCCCCCCACCCCTCCCCACCCCCTCTCTCTTTGCTTAGTTAGTAGATGATTTTACTAGTAGTAGACGTTAATTTAGGGTTCATAGATAATGATTTTTAGTAGTAGTGGATATTAATTAGTAGTAGTGATGGTAAAATAGTTGTATAATTAGCAGTAGTAGATGTTAATTAGTAGTAGTATAGATGTACTAGTTTCTTTCTATTTATAGTAAGTTTATATAGTAAGAACGAGTTGAATTAATAGAACTAGTTTATTAATTATTTCATGTTTTGGTTACACCTCTGAGTGGCCTATGTTTTTCCGGAGTGTTGATTAATTTCCGTTCCGGCAAATTTCAGGCGCTCGATATGTCCTTTTTTAGCAAAGGTCATCCGGATTTTCCCGTAGAATATGTACAAGTTTAATCTTTGAACTATGAACGTAGGAAATGTCGTACTCGGACGACGACAGTCTCCCGAGGGAGTGCAACTGGTGCCACGACGATCGAGGTATGTGCGACAGGTTTGTTGAGCTGGATGAAGATTGGCGCTTCAGCATTAAGCTCGAGGAGACCTTCGATGTTGAAACGGTACGCAACAACGACAAGTGTTTTTTTGTAATTAAGCATGACTTCAACTATTTCAACGTCTAATTTTCATCTTTTACAATTCGACTAGCTTATCCCATGCCATGCAAGACGCTATGTCTTGGAGAGGATGGGTTTTGAAGACCATGAAAATTTTGAAACAAAGAAAATACACCTAAGGATCCATCATGGTATGGATTTTTAAGTAAATGTGTGCAATGCTCAGAGCGTAACCCATTTTGGTTGCCAAAATTGGGAAGCACTTTGCAAAATGTATGGTTTTTATGAGGGTATGATTGACACCATGGATCTCGGTGATCCTGACATCGAGCAAGACAATATGGACATTTGGGTCCTTGCTGATACGCTTCCGATTGTACCGCTATGTTAGTTTCTCAAACATAGTTATTAACTAATTTATATTGTTTATTTCAAAATAGTTGACAACTTATTTCCATTGATAGCTTATTTTGATTCTTCAAAGATCGTATTGGAAGATGGTAGACAACACCCACTACACCGATGGCTTCGAATTAACTTATAAGGACAAAAATCATTTGATCGCATTTTGTACTCTTCTTGAGGATTACAATAACTATTATCGAACTCCTCCAAATTATGGTTAATACGTGCCACTAGTGCATGTGTTGAACCACGATAACTTCTCTGGAGATATCCTGGTAAGATTTTTTACTATTACGACATCCGTGCATCTTTTGCATACTTCTAAAACTAGTACATCATTTCCAACTACGAAGTTACTACTATGTTTTTCAACAGAAACTCCCGATGGATTGTGTGCCTCATCTGATGTATCTGAATGGTCGCCTTACAGTTCTGAACATACTGCCAGGTAAATCTAGGGATCTCACCTATGCATATTAGATTTCTAAAACCGGTGAACACATGTTCATCAAAGAATGGAAGAAATGTATGGACATTCGCAAGGAGGTTCTTGGAAGTAACATTCAGCGAAAGGCAAGAATTGGAGACAGGCTAATCTCCATTCTCCATAATGGAGAGTCAGGGGCTATCTTGTTTTTTGCTATTTTACCTTCGAAAATGTAGTAGGTCTTAATCGAATGTAGTAGGTCCTATGAGGTACAATATGTTTATTATGTGGTAATGTGTTAGAGTTGATAATGAGGAGTACTTGTGATTATGACTAGTGACCAATTTGCTAAGTTGATCTTGAGGAGGTGTTATATGACAATGATGTATTATGATGATAAGTTGTTAATGATATGGTGGTGATGATGATATGATTATATCATTGGGTGAAAGAACCGCAGATTAGTTTCAAGTGGATGGACATCCACTTGAAACTAGTCCACGCTTCTTTCACCCCGTGATGTAATAACTCATTATGATGTAAAAACAATCTCTAAATTCTTGTTGTATGAGAACTTGTGTAAAGGTGTATGAATACAACATCAAATAAAAAAGAAATAAAATACTAAATAATAGTAGTAGCACAGGCAAGGAGAAGCGCTACTACTAATTACCAGTAGCGCTCTTCTGAAGAAGCGCTACTACTAAGTCAATTTAGCAGTAGCGTGGGTCTAGGCACGCTATTTCTAAGCTTTAGCTATAACGCCTTATCAGTAGCGCTCCTGCCCACGCTACTGATAGGTCTAAAACCCGCGCTGCTGCTAGGCCTTTCCCTAGTAGTGCCAGTACGGCAGGTCCCATAAACAAGACCTCCAGTCCCAACATTAACCTTCCTCATGCTTTCTTTTCTTCGCAAGCTTTCCTGGTATCACATCTTTCACCTTTTCAAGTTGCTTCTCCCGCTATTCTTTAGTGAATTTAGCTGGCTTGTCACGGGTTTCATTCTCACCATTAAAATCTTTGCTTCTTCGCCAGCGATGGTTTCGGGGAAGAAAGTGGTGATGTCCAATATAATAGATCTTGCTCCTTATTCTCTTTGAGCAAGGGTCTTTGTCACAATAGGCACAAGCCTTATAAACCGCTGTGATCCTCCCAGACAGAGTGTGCAGAGCCGGGAAATGATGGATGGACCATATGATTGCAGCACGTAGATTGAACTTTTCTTCTAGACTCAAGGCATCGTATGTAGGTACACCAGTCCAGAGCTAGAGCAGTTCTTCTATGAGGGGCTCCATAAAGACATCAAAATCCTTTCCTGGAGACTTTGGACCCGGGATAAGCAATGACATCATGAAGTTGGACTCATCCATGCATACCCATGGTGGCAGGTTGTACGGCACCACAAAAACTGGCCACATGCTATAAGACGTGCTCATGTTCCCAAATGGATTAAACCCATCTGTGGCAATGCCAAGTTTTATGTTCCTTGGATCTGCAGCAAAATCTACATGTATATGGTCAAACTCTTTCCATGCCTCTCCGTCCGCTGGATGGCTCAGCTAATTGTCCATAGGTTGCCGCTTCATCTTGTGCCATTGTACCTCCAGCGATGATTTCTTCAAGATGAACATCCGCTGCAGCCTTGGTATCAACGGAAAGTGTTTCAAAGGTTTTCTCCGTATTGACTTCTTCCCACAAGATCTTTCCACCTAGAGGCATTGCATTTTGGACAGTTGTCATGCTTTGCTAAAGCCTTCCGAAACAAGACACAGTTATTTGGGCACACATGTATTGACACATAACCTAACCCCACCCTGCGGATTATGCTCAATGCTTCATCATAAGATCTGGGAACACAACTATCAGGGAATTGCAAGCTCAAAAGGCGGAGTATTGCGTTGAATGTAGCATTGCTAATCCGGTAGAAAGACTTCACGATGAAGGTAAATCTTGAAAATTTACCCCCTTCATGAGTTGCGCTCTTCGCCTCCTCTAACTCCTCAAAGAAACAACGATTTCGTCCATCAAAGACGATCTTCAACATCGCATACAAATCCTTGATGAGGTCAGGAATCCTATCATGTTTATGCCCATCCTCTTCCTCCAAACCAGCATTATCTCGCAAAACCTTTTCCATGAAATCAATGCCGCATCACCACCACCCATCATATGAGGGGCCTCAGATCGCCTTCAAAATGTTGAGGTTGTCTGTCTAAAGGTTCTCCATGATATATCCATCTATCATATGTGTTGGACATCCCATTAAAAAGCAAATGATCTTCCACTCTTCCTTGAGCCATTCTTGAATGATTGAGGCATTTGCAGTATGGGCAAAGAATGTGAGCATCGTTGGCAAAATTTGCCCGAACAAATGCCATGAAATCATCAACTCCTGTAATATGTTCTTTCGAAAACTTTCTAACTCCTTTTCTAATCCAGCTTCTATCCATCTGCCAAAGAGAACAAATTGTTGCAACTTAGCGTCTAAGTACATCAACATTAAGTAATGAAAATGAATGGAAGTAATGGCAGCCAAAAAATCCAGAAAATTTTATATGCTAACTGCCTAACCACAACATTGAAACAAACCAAACTATAAATCAAACCAACACTCAAATTGGGATGAATTTATGTTGCAGAGAAGGCTAATTCAAATTAAACCAAACCAAGATTTAGAAGGATCATGTTTCTAGGAAGACCAAGCTAGCTAGCTCCTAACAAATACTATGTAGTTTCTATCAATTACAATTACTATGCTCCTAAGAATCTGTAGACAAACAATTGAAGAACAACTGAGGCATTGTTCTTCCATGATAAATGAGAGGGGTTAATAGGTATTGGCAGGGATTAAATCCCATCTAGCTCAAATTCCCGCCAAATCCCCTCCATTCCAAGCCAATCCAGCTGAAGAATTCTTAACCAAACAAGGCCTGAAGAATTCTTAACAAACAAGGTGAAGAACTACTAACAGCACATCAAGAAAATTCATCTATGAAATATCTACCAAACAAGCAAGCTATCTCCTAACTCCTAACAATGCATCAACAAAATTCATCTATGCTGAAGAACATCTGACTGAAATTCATATATGCTCGGCGATGAGGTGAAGATAGTGAGAGAGGAGAGCGGGGAAAAGGAGAGGGGTGCATACCTGGAGGTGTGCTTGCGGCGGCGACGAGTCCCCCATGCTCGGCAAGCCTCTCCTTGCATGGTCGCCATTCCTGCACCCGCCCCCACCACCGCAGTTCGCCCATGGCCCTGCTGGTAGCTTCGGCAGCCAGCCGCACCTCCGCCCCCGCCAGTTACTTCCACTGCCGGCCCCGACCCCACCCCCGCGGATTTCCTGTCGTGGACAAGGCGAGCGGGGAGGCCGTGGGCTAGGTCACTTCCGGCGAGGTTGTCGTTCCTGCCCCCGCCCCCACCACCGCTGGTCGCCCCTGCCCCTGCTGGTCGCTTTGACAGCAGGCCCCGCCCTCGTCCACTGGCCATGCCCCTGCCCGCAGCCCGCCGCCACCTGGTCAGAAGACCTAGAATTTTTTGGCTAAGTGTTGGCTCTGTCCATCCTGGGAATAGGTCCCACTTGACAATGACTTAGATTTGGCTAGAGACAACCGCTGTTTTATAATACACAGAGCCATTCCGCTAGATGGGCAGCAATCCCTCTATAGCCAAGTGGTAGCGAACAAGTTAAACAACGTGAGGCCGTGGGTTCGAGTCCCCCCACGCGCATATTTTTTACTAACAAATCTAGGGCTCGGTCCCGCCTGTCAAGTGGGTCCCTCCTCTAAACGAGCTCTCGTTGAATAACCACATGTAAGCAAAAATGACAACTAAGCACTCCACATAGGCGAGACTGGTGACGTGGCCGCCTAATCATACAACTGCATTAAAACTCAAGTGTAAAGAGCATTCGTATTGGTCGTAATTTTCTAGAAATGAGGCATGAACCAGGGATGTCTGCTTTATGACCATTTCCTCTAATGACATTATGACCTTCCTGACTAGAATGGTCATTATGGGTTAGGGTTTGGAGCCCCCCGAACAGCTTTTGACCAATTGGTCTAAAATGGTCATAAATTTATGACCAATTATTCCAGCGTCACTGACGGAAGGTCACTAGTTGACATATTTCTTATAGTGAACACTTAGTCCCCGCCCAATCACTCTGGTAAGTCTTCAAGGGAGACTTCCAAACCTTCACAGACTTCATTCACCGGCAATCCACAATGACTCTTAGATGCTCAGAACGCGACGCCTAACCAGCTGGAGGATTCACAGTCCTCAAGTGTAATAAGTCTTCAGATCATGCGGACAGAAAGATTCAGTGATGCCTAACGCTCTTTGGCTCTGGGTGTTTTGGGTTTTGTCCTCGCAAGGATTACTCTCTCAAATGCTTCGGAGGTGAGTTGCTCTCAAAAGACAAAAGTTGTGCACTAAATCTGAGCAGCCACCAACTTATGGTGTAGTGGGTGGGCTATTTATAGCCAGGAGGCAACCCGACCTGATTTTTCCAAAATAACCCTGGGTCACTAAGGAACTGACACGTGTCCAACGGTCAGATTTCAAACACATGAGACAGCTTGACTTGGGCAACAAGTAAAGCTGACTCATCCATCTCTGGATAAGATTTTCTCTCATTGTCTTCGCTCGAAGACTTAGGATTTGGTTGAGAATCACTCCAGTCACTCAACAAAGAAGAAAAGGAAACTACGAAACAACTGTGTCTTTGTCAGGACACCGATTCAATGCCACACCGATCTAGCATGTAACACCTCATATCACTTTGCGGCCTCATAACAGCCCGAGGCCGCTTGCATCTTTTGGCACACGTATATGACAGTGCCGCTAGCATCCATATGACAAAGAACCCGGGCTGACGTGGCTAGTCGTAAACCCAAAGTGGCACTTACTTTCAGGGACAGGCATACATGACCCAACAATGAACGTGTCGGTCATCAGCGATTGAATCCGGGCTTTAGCAACTAGGCTAGCAGGACTCCGGTAAACCGGGCTGTAGCAGGCTAACAGGACTCCGGTAGACACCGCTTGACATTTCCCCGAAGGGAGAGACACAGGAACGAAGAAGGACACATGCCGGCCAGCCTAAGTGTTCCGGAGCAGTAGCAAGCTACCAAGGCTCAGTGGAAGCACTAGGAGACATTTCCCGGTAAGAGAGGCTACCAAGGATAAACAACTAGATAGTCAGATCCCACACATACAAAGCATTTCAATAACATACACACAATATGCTCGATATGTGCAAATACAACATGGCATCACAACATGACTCTACAACTCAAGTATTTTATTCAATAGGCTCCGAGGAGCGAGATATAACAAACATGGGTCTCTCGACCCAGCATTCAGAGCATACAAGTCAAAGCATAAGCGGAAGCTTAACATTTCTGAGTACAGACATCTACAAATGAAAAAGGCTGAGAAGCCTGACTATCTACCAGATCCCGCCGAGGGAACAAGATCGTAGCTTAGGTAACAAGCTAAACATCGAAGTCCACGTGGAACTACTAGCGAGACTGAAGTCTCTCTGCAAAAAGATAAATTAAGCAACATGAGTACAAATGTACCCAGAAAGACTTACATCAGAACTAACTACATATGCACCATTATCAACAAAGGGGTGGTGGGGTTTAACTGCAACAAGGCAGCTTTGACTCGGTGGCTATCCTGAACTACGACTGCAAGTAAATCTTTGAGGTGGCGCACACGAGTCCACATATTCACCATATGAATACACCACTATGGATCTGCTCCCGTCTCCCTACGAGAACACCATCCATAGCACTCACGCTTATCTTGCGCATTTTAGAGTATCCACTTTCATTTGTCTACGAACTGTATAGGCAACCCAGAGGTCCTTTACCACGGACGCGGCTATTCGAAAAGATGATGTTAACCCTGCAGGGGTGTACTTATTCACACATGCTCTCACCACTTACCGCCATTTACACGACATGTACTTGGCAACCTTCAAGCGAAAGCCCAGCGAGGGTGTCGGCCACGACCTGACTAACCACACAAGTCTCTCGTCCAGGTTTATCGCCTACTCGGGTTCCATCCGCAAGGAGATCCGGCCGGGGTGTCGCTCACGGCCCCAAACGATGTGAGCAGGGTTCCCCAGCCCACCATCCGGGTGCCACTTGGTACACTGTGCCATTGCACATAGTCTGTCCCAAGCCCACCTATACCAGGTGCCACTTGGTAGACTACTAGCACTACCTACAAACACCAGAAACTAGTTGCAACTCCTGGACAGAGATCGAGTTGATTAATAAGTCGGGAGGGTCAATTAAGGATCCCAATGAGTGGTTGTAACTGTTCATGGATCACAAACACAGAACTCAGTTCCTGCGGACGGCTTCATTGAGACAACCCACCATGTACTCCTACATGGCCTCTCACCGCCACCTTTACCAAATCGTGTTCACACACTTAGCTCACACACAGTAGGACATGTTTACACACCTCTGATTCATCCGCGATGAATCAGACCTGACTCAACTCTAAGCAGTAGCAGACATGTCAAACAAGCATGAATGAGTTGGCACATCAGGGCTCAAACAACTCCTACTCATGCTAGTGGGTTTCATCTATTTATTGTGGCAATGGCATGTCATGTAGAGGATAAGGGGGTTCAACTACAGTAGCAAGTAATAGACGAATCGTTGTTGTCCTAATGCAGTAAATGAGAGAAGGAGCGAGAGAATGGGATTGTATCGGAATGAACAAGGGGTTTTTGCTTGCCTGGGTCTTCTGAAGATAGTATAGTTCTTCATCGGTGTCAACGATCACATCGTCGGAACACATCTATCGAGAGGGAACAACCACCGACAAACAAGAGAGAACACAACCAATGCAATGCAACATTATGATGCATGAATGTGACATGGCAAGATGCTATGGATTGTGTTAATGCCACTAGCAACAAGTTAAGTGAAGCTCATTTGAATCAAGGATTAAAATGCAACTCCAAACATAAGCATTTAAAATGCCCTTTATGTGTTTTCACTTATACAGTAGGTATAAGGTAGTTTTTCATGCACGAAAATGGTATAGATTATTTTCTATGAATTTAAAATGCTCATTTTCGATATATAAATTATTTCATTTCGAGCTACGGTTGATTTTCTATGAATTTTAGAAGTTTTGGATATTTTCTGGAATTTTCATATATTTTTAAATATAAATAATCCAGAAAAGGGGTTTATTGCGTCAGCACTGCCTCACTGTGATGTCAGCTGGTCAACTAGGCGGCTCCAGGTCAAAGTTTACATGGGGGACCCACTGGTCAGTGACAACACTAATTAACCGAGTTAATTAGAAGTAAGTTAAATGCTAACCCAAGTTAATTAGGGCCTGGCCCATGTGTTAGCGTCTAACTAACTAACTTTTAGTTAGTGCTAATCCTAACTTAATTAGCATCCGGCTCCCTCTTGTTATAGACCCAGGGGTCAAACCAGTGGTCAAACCCTGGTCAAACGAGTCAAACATGCGGGCGACTCGACGCCGGCGAGGCCAGACGCGGCGGGGCACCTCAGATTTCACCCACAGGGCACCGTTCGAGGCGTCGTTGGGCTCTACGGGTAGCTGGCACAATGGAGCGTCTGTTGGTGGGCATGGCTGGGCCTGGGGTGGCCGGAGTCAACGGCGGCGAAGCCGATTGCCATGCCGCCAGAGTTCGGGCGCGGCAGGACGTGCTATGTGGCCGTGGCGATGTGTGTTTAGCACCTACGACGTCTACATGTTGCGGTGAGTTTGATGGGCGCATGTCCGGGACTAAATGGTCACCAGAGCATCACCGGATATGAGCGCGGGCGGTAGCGCGTTTGCTTGCAGGCAGTCCGGTGGCTACGACGGCCTATGAGGAAGAAGAGGGGGATGGACGGGGTCAGAGGCTCACGGCGAGTCGGACGAGGAGGTCGGCGAGCTTGGAGACGGTCCGGAGCAAGTGGGCCGGCGATGGAGATCTCGGTGGACCGAGGTTGAAGAAGACGGCGAGGAGATGGCTCAGGGCACGGCAGCAGCGGGCAGCGGCGACGGTGGCGCTCGGGCGGAGCTCGGGGAGGAGCTAGCACTACAGAAAAAAGACACATCCGTGACATTTTGGGCCGAACGAATTTTCTTTCTGTCATACATATGACACTTCTATGACGATAATTGTGACAAAACCCGGTATCATCATAGATGTGGTGGGCTCCTACTTCTATGACAAGAAAACAGGACAGAAAATGGGCTTTTCGTCCTGGGTGGGCCGGAGACGCAGCTGCATGACATTCTTTGGGCGAGGAAAAACCGTGGTAGAAGCGAGGGCGAGGAAAATTTCGGGGAGTTCCCGGTTACGGTGGGAGGTCGGGGGCCGAGCGATGGGCGTTTCTCTCGTACACGTACGCGTGTGTGTGCGAGGCGTTGGCTCTAACTGAACCCGAGCGATTGCCGCTGCTACGCGCTATCGAACCTCGAGCGATCGATCGATGGCTGTTAACTGAACCAGATCGAGCGATTCCTTCACTACTACTGCTAACTGAAGCCGATCGATTGGATGAACAGTGAGCATTGCGGGGTGGTTTGGTTGAACAGTGAGCCGTGGTGTTGCCTCTGGATGAATAGGACCTCGTGTTGTGGAGGGCTGGATGAATAGTAGAAGGTGGAGGGGTGCCCGTGGAGGGGTGTATGAACAGGACCCCGTGGTGTGGAGGGCTGGATGAACAGTAGATGGTGGAGGGGTGCCCGTGGAGGGTGGTTGAGCGAGCGGTGGAGTAGCGCGCGGTGGAGGCTAGATGAACGGGAGCCCGTGGAGGCTAGAGGAGGTCGACGGTAGCCCGTGGAGGCTGGAGGAAGTCGACGGTGGAGATGAACAGTATCCTGTGGAGTCCCGTTTTGCGGTACGCCACACCCTTCCCGATGAACAGGACCCCCGTTTCGACCATAGCGCTCCAACACAAGTCCGTCTCGTCCGTTTTGCGGTATGCCACACCCCTCCCGATCAACAGGACCCCCGTTTCGACATTAGAAGGTCCATTTCCTCCGTTTTGCGGTACGCCACACCCCTCCCGATCAACAGGACCCCCATTTCGACCATAGGAGGTCCGTTTCCTCCGTTTTGCGGTATGCCAGACCCCTCCCGATCAACAGGACCCCGTTTCGAACGTAGGAGGTCCGTTTCCTCTGTTCTGCGGTACGCCAGGCCTTGTTTCCATCGTCTGTTCCATCCAAGCCCTCCCGATGAACACGACCACGCATTCCGTTCCGACCCAGCCGGTTGGCTCCCACGCGTTCCATTGCTTCCCGATGAACACGACGCACTCCGTTGCCTCCCCATGAAGACGAGCATTCCGTTGCCTCCCCATGAACACGACGCATTCCATTGCCTCCCCATTAACACGAGCCCTGGCCATACGTATGCGCGAGTAGGCGTTCGAGACCCTGCCCGTATGTACGTACGTGGCCGTATTTTCTTTCTTGCACCCTGGCCGCTGTACGTACGCGTACATGCTACGTGCGCGCCTCTACTATGACAGGTGCGCGCCTCTACATCCACCAGTATATATGTACATACACGTTCGCAACCAGAATGACAACACTACGTACGCTTTGACCAGGCGGGTCCCGACTGTCAGGCACTTCCTTGCCTGCGAAGATGTAGCTGGTGGGTCCCAGTAGTCAGGGGGCGATTTTTTTGCCCGGACGCACTTCCTTGCGTGCGAAGATGTAGTTGGTGGGTCCCAACAGTCAGGGGGGTGAATCATTTTTTTGCCCGAACGCACTTCCTTGCGTGTGAAGGTGTAGCTGGTGGGTCCCAGCAGTCAGGGGGGAAACATTCGTGAAATACGGTGGCCCGTCCGGTGGGTCCCTGCTGTCAGGTGGAGGAATCATTATTTTCCGCGTAATAAGGAGGCAATTCCTTGCTGCGGCCGTGGACCCAGTATCGGCCTCTCCACGTCTGATCCACGTCCGATGGAAGTCGTTCCTTGACCACGTTGACCACGCCACACCGAGAGCACCAGGGCAGTGGACGACGGCGAGGCCTAGGAAGAGGACGATGCAGAGCCGGTGAAGACGCGGCAGTGGATGCCCACGCGGAGAGGAGTATGAGGGTTCACTCGTTCGGCTGCGGTGTGGGGCGGCCGTCGCCGCAGGGCCTGGCCAGCGGTGGGAATAGTAGGGGGCGGTGAGGCAGGAGCAGGCGACACGACCGGCGCTGCTTTGGGCGACTGGAGCAAGAAGACCAGAGGTTGAAGAAGCACTACGGCCGTTGGATGGACATCATACGGTCACTGGAGCTAGAATCGTTCATATTGACTAAGTTGACAAAGCCCTCCGCCCCGTCAACTTAGTAGGCCCACAAGTCAGCCTCCCACTAAGGTGGGTCCCAGCTAGCAGGGGGAGTATTCATTTTTTTGTGCATAATAAGGAGGCACTTCCGGTGGGTCCGAGCGGACAGCGGGGGGAACGTTTTTTTCTGAAATACGGTGGCCCGTCCGGTGGGTCCCAGCAGTCAGGGGGGAAACATTTTTTTGCGAAATAAGGTGGCCCGTCCGTTGGGTGCCTGATGTCAGGTGGAGGAATAATTATTTTGCGCGTAATAAGGAGGCACTTCCTTGCGGCCGCCGTGGACCCAGCTGTCAGCCTCTCCACGTACAGTACTCTTTCGATGCAAGTCGGTCGTTGACCATGCTGAGCATGCCGCGCCGAGAGCACCAGGGCGGTGGACGATGGCGAGGCCTAGGAAGGGGACGACACGGAGCCGGGGAAGACGCGGCAGTGGAAGCCCGCGCGGAGAGGAGTACGAGGGTTCACTGGTTCGGCTGCGGTGTGAGGCTACCGTCGCCGCAGAATAACAGGGGGTGTGGGTGAGTGGAGGGATGGCCTGGCCAGCGGTGGGAGTAGTATGGGGGCGGTGAGGCCTCCGCGGCAGCACAGCCGGCCACGGGAGGAAGGAGCAGGCGGCAAGACCGGCGCTGCTTTGGGCGGCTGGACCAAGAAGACCAGAGGTTGAAAAAGCACTGCGGCCGTTGGATGGACATCGTACGGTCACTGGACCTAGAATTGTTTATTATTGACTAAGTTGACAAAGCCCTTGGTACGCTCCAACTTAGTAGGCCCACAGGTTAGCCTCCGGAACGGTGCGCCCCAGATGTCATGGGAAGGAATCATTTTTTGGGCGGCCGAAGCTAAGAATATCCGAGATTGAAGAACAAGCACGACATCCGTTGGATAGACATCCAACGGCCACTTCTGCTAGAACCATGTGTTGACTATAATAAGTTGACAAAGCCTTGCATACGCGTCAACTTATTTTTTTAGGGGATGCGTCACATAGTAGGCCCACAAGTGTGTGGCAGAGAACTTATAGCCCATTTGTGTTTTGTAAGAATGTACAACCCATTTTTGAATTCTAATGGAATTTACAACAGCCCATTTACAGTTTGTTAAAAGTACATCCCATTTACACCAACCGTTGAAGACAGAAATCAATAAAATTTCCCACATTTTGATGGATCCGAAATATTTTTATCCCGAAATTTCTAGTCAGATTAAATATAAATTTGTATTACTTAAAAATCCAACGAAACATTGTGCGCGCAACAATGAAAATTTAAGATTTTCAAAATCCATAAATAATATTTTATAAACTAATTTCGTGTTTGGTGCATTTTTTTGTAGTTACTGCCCAGTTTTTATAATTACATCCCATTTATTATTTTTTAAAGCCCATTTTCCTGTTAAGCCTAATGCATCCCTCCTAGGAAAGATTTGCAGCCCAGCGGGGCGGAGAATAACAAGTTGACAATGCCTGGGTATTCCTCAAAAAGATGTATAGCTGGGCTAGCCATTTTCATCTTGAAAAAATTAGTATCTGGGCTGGATTTCTGGCCTGGGCTAGACCGGCCACAGCCCGCCCAGTTAATACCCTGCTCTCCTCTGAAGAACAACGAAATCATCGCCAAGAAAAACTCTGCAGTGCTCACGCCTCAAAAAAACAAATACTGCTCGAGCTGCTTGGTCCCAGCTGTCGGCCGCACCTTGTGCAATTCTCTCGTTTATATTAACTACATATGTTGACAATGGTGTGGGACCATGATGTCAGGAAACCAGGAGAAAGCAAAAAAATATATAGTTGTACATAATAAGGAGGCACTTGCGTACGTACGGCTATGGCCCTAGTGGGTCCCTAGTGTCATCGAGTCAAAATAAAGTCATCTCCTGAATCCTCATGTTCGTTGACGATGTTAACAATGCTCGGCGCCACGGCGAGCGCAACAACTCAAAGGACAATGGAGAGGGCCTCGCGGGCCCTATAGAAGGTCTGATACAACGTCCACTCCTCATTCAGGAAGCCAAGATCATCGGACACCTATGAGCACCTTCGAGAAACTGAGACGGCATGAAACGGTAAGGCCGCGCTCGGGAGCTCTGGTTTATTTCAAACCTGTATTAACATACACAAGTGTAATTTACTCGTCATCGGAAAAAAAACGCGTAAAATACATGCGTAATGAAACCGAGGGCCCGAGGTCTGTAAGTAAAACCGGCGGGTTATGCGTGTAATTTGAGAGACCAGTGTATATTTTACGAGCACTGCTATATGGACGACATTACCAGACGATACATGCACGACATGCGTATCATGCCATCCATAGGCAAGGCTGAAACAGCAGCTAACGGCTGGATTAGCAATCATCCGAGTGTCGTTCAGCGTTTTTATCGTGTGTGAAGTACTTCCGATATTTTACTAGTCGAAATCGACCAACCAAGCGCCTTCGCCCGAGACCATCTGCTTTAATTTACAAGCGTCAGTTTTACAAGCGGTTTTGGTTGGAAAACGACGATCCAATCACGGCCTAATGTCATGAGTTGGTCGGAAGATCATATGGTTTCACGTCTAACCTACCCGACTTGTCGTATAGGCTATGAATGAAACATCAGACGATGAACTTCTTAAGCACGGAAACAACAAAAGAGGATGGTCTTCTTAACAAGCATTATTCTCAGGAGGCACGGTGAACAGCTCAACTTTGCAATCAAAGACAAGGCCTGGCATTACATAGACAATATTCAGAACAAACTCTTAACACAGGAATATCTCAGCAGAGTAACTATTTACTTCTAAACTTAACACAGGAATAGGAAAAAACACTCGACGCTGCTCACAGCAAGGGTGTCCCACTCAAAAATATCAAATGCATGTCTTCTAGCTAACATCAATGAGCAAATTTTGACAAGGTTTTCCAATTCCAATATATTAAACTAACGTCTTCTTGCTAACATCAATGATTAAACTTTGACAAGCTTTTCCCATTCAAAATATGTAATGCCTATGATCGTGGAGTCCTGTCGTAGCTTCTTAAATTGCCAATGGTCTCTGCAGACTAGTCATGTCATCGATGTCTAATAATACTCTGTAAAGCTTCTCGATCATTCCTTCTGTAATGTAGCGCAAACAGTGAGTGCTTCTTTCTGCAAAGCGGAACGACCAACTGGACCCAGTAATGCAGCAGTTTGCCTTGGACACATTGGCTCCTTTTGTACAGTTCAACTAAAATCGAAGTTGGAATAAAACCGAGCTTTAATTTTGATATCCCTGTAAGCAACAATAGGTATAAGGAAAACAATTACTGAGAAATAACGGTTGATGACTTGTACTCCCAGAAGAAAAGCATCTACTGATCTACTTTATCTTAATGGGAAACAAAGCAGGAGAGTAGCAATTCTCCATCAGTGATTCATTCATATTGACCGAGACATTATCTTAACAATGCCTTGTTTCAACATGTATAAAGAACGACAAAGCAGAAAAGTACCATTCCTAAAACAATGCAACTGATTCATTTTAACAGAGACATTATCTTAACAATACCTTGGTTAAACATGTAGAAAGAACTACAAAGCAGGATAGTACCATTCCTAACAAGTGTTGCAGTTTTGAACTAAGATTCAGTAGTTAATTAATTCTGAGAGTGGCATTGCTTAATTTTACCAGCGGCATTAGATTAACGAAAAGCATAATAAGTTCCAGGGGAGAGTGGGCGCAACAACAGTATGTGCTTCCATCTACTTATAAAGGGAGTGATGCAGAGTTTGTTGTAACAAAGCAACAAGCATCATGTCTGGGTTGGTCCCATTTTTTTTCACCACTTAATGGGAAAAGACAGCAATACAATAGCTTCAATTCAACATTTATTTAAAAAAGTACCAATACAAGTAGCACAACATCTCAAAGCACACTGCACAATCATGTGGATGAAGGCCTGTATTGACCTTTCATGAGACGGACAAGATAAAATACGAATCTGCCAACACGAATAGTAAATCCAATCACGTTTTGTGCAGTTGCACGGAAATCAAGCAAAGTGTTTCGCATAGGGAAGCAAAATGTCGCAATAGCAACAAGTTGAATAGATATCCCTGTTTAAACAGAGGCAAAAAAGGAATCAATTAATGGCTAATAAAGGAGGATGAAACATGCGGCCACAAAAATGGTAATCCCGCCAATCCCTAACAAGTGTTGCAGATTTGAAATAAGATTTAGTAGTTAATTCTGAGAGTGGCATCAATTACTGGCTTATAAAGGGGTGATGCTGAATTTGTTGTAACAAAGCAACAAGCATGATGTCTGGGTTGGTCCCATTTTTGTTCACTACTTAATGGGAAAAGACAGCAATACAATAGCTTGAATTCAATATTTATTAAAAACAGTACCAAAACAAGTAGCACAACATCTCAAAGCACACTGCACATCATGTGGATGAGACCAAGATTTGAAATAACTCGCCACGAACACTGGAAACAAATCTCGATCTCCTTTTGTGCAGTTCCACCAAAATTAAGCAAAGTCACTGGTGTGACATTCAAGTTGAACTGCACAAAACACTCTTAAAACATAAGTGTTTCGAGTAGCGAAGCAAAATGTCGCAATAGCAGCAAGTTGAATCGATACCCCTGTTTTAACAGAGGCAAAAAAGGAAACAATTACTTGCCGATAAATGAGGATGAAACAAACGGTGACAGAAAGAAACATCTAACTTATCTTGGATGGAAAACAAAGTAGGATAGTAGCATTTCTAAAACGGTTGCATTGATTCATATTAACAGAGACGTTCTCTTGAAACAACATTCGTTAAAAAATGTAATTTACTTTTAACAGTCGCATTGCTTCAATTTTCCGGCAGCATTCTTAGATTAACAACAGCAAAATAGTTGTATGGGACATGCCAGCACCATGTGCGTCCACACGTATAAATGGGTGATGCAGAGTATGTAGCCAAGCAGCATATATGCGTTGGTCCCATATTTGTTCTCTTTGAACCTTTTTCCTATGTGAGGGCAGCAAATCTAGTCCTGCACAAACTACCCGACCCTCCAGTTTGTTTCCCTTTTCAACAAAGAGATCGGTTCCTTACAGATGTGTGTACTGGGTTACCCCCGTTTTCCCTTTTCGACCTACAAAGCGGCTGGATAGCCAGTCTATACTACTTTCCGCCCCTCCTTTCCTCATTGAACCACGTCCTAGATTCTTGCTCCAGCCCACCGCACCCTTCTTTCCTCTTTGAACCAAGACCTAGATTCGAGTACAGATCGAAAAAGATCCACATGGAGCTAGAGCAACGACGGTTTCAAAGAAACTTATACTTTAGGGTCGTCGGGATGTGGCAAGGAGTGCGGCGGGAGGCCGGATCTGCCCACACTACGTACGATAGCGAGGAAGAAGGGTTCGGTGGCCCTCCCGCACAGGCGCTGGGTGAAAGAGAACAGCGCAACCGGCTGTGGATTGCCTCCCTCGCCGAAGGCGATAGAGTGAACGCTGCTCCTCCTCCCATTCCCGGTGCGACGGGATACGGACGCCTCCTTCACCAGCTATGAGGTTGAGAGAGAGAGACAAGAGGACAACGCAGTCTTGTTTAGATCTGGTGAAGAGAGGGTGAGAGACTATGAATATAGCAAACCCTAGCAAATGAACACTGAGCCTCCAGCGTGTAACATATATGTAGTGCGGCGAGCGTGTGGAGAGTGCAAACCCTAGCGAACAAGCGCTGAGGCTCCCGCTTATATATATACTACTGTAGTACAGACTGAGCTCCGGTGCCTTCACTGCACCTGCTTTTGGCTGTATGACAGGTGAGCCAGCCACATTTTGGGCCCACCTGTCATAAAACAAAAGGCAGGTGCACTAAGTCAATTAAGCTGCGTCCATATAGCACTCTCGTTTATACGACTAATATATAGTGGAGTGGTTTTCTTATTCTCTCCATAACAATCGTTTTAAATTGTGTAAGTACGAAACGAAACTCTTTATTTAATGTATAGTGAAGAAAACTAGTACTACTACTTCTGATGAACTAACGATCCACGCCCACGCGTCCTGGTCGCATTTCATGTCCTTAACGTGTGGTACACTACCCTCCCTTAAGTGAACAACCACACATGCGCCAAATTATCGAAAACGTGTGAGCGTGTGTAGAAATAAAGAATTTTAATTTCAGTTATCGGAAAGGTTTGAGAGTATTACAAAGTTTGACTTCAATCAAATCTAATATACGAAGTAAATAAAAATGGAGGGCTACTACGTCCATCCGGTTTTTTGTCCACACCATTTTTTAAATCAAAGTTAATAGCTGGACAAATAAAATTACAGGGGAGCTGGAGACAAAGTTGTGAGAAGGCCTAGAAATCAATACAAAACTTATGCTCTTAATACCAACATCGATCCTTCTTCGAGGAAACATTTGGTTCATAGCCAATTGTGTGATAAAATTGCACCAACGTGAAAGACGATTGCATCTCCAACGCAACCAAGGTGAACTGACGAAGGATATCATCTTTGTGCGTAACAAGCAAAGATCACTGATGGAAGACAGCTTGTTTTTCATTGAAAAATCGATCAGCTTCACCAGCCGACGCAACCATGAGGCGCAACCATGAGCATCGATAGGTCATCGTGGTGATGCATCATCCATTTGGCATCAAGTTTGGGTGAGGCACCTATGAAGTTCGACAAATCCTCACTTTGGTCTGTTTCTTCTCAGTAATCAAGCTCGGGGAAGGAAGAACCACGTGCCAGAGGACAGTGAGGCGGAACAACAATGGCCATCCAATTTTGTGCAGTTCCACTAAAATTGAGGAAGACATGCCCGGGTATGGAGACACGCATCGCTGTTTCCAAAAATATAAAAAAGGGTTAGCAACGACATCTCAATTGTCAATAAGAATTAATGAAAAGTAGACCACCAAACAGAAGCATCATAATTATCTTGATGGGAACTAAACCAGGATGCCCGAGAAAAAAGCATTTCTTCATTTAACCAGTGATAGTACTACCACCATATGTACAATGACCGCACAACCACCATGTACTTTTTTTTCGAAACAACATGTATACCTCCACCGAGGCATAAATCAGGACAACTTTTCGAGTGGCATTTCCTCTATAATAGTTCTAGTAGGTGACATTGGACCAGCCGACGAACCCTAGCTACTACTCTGCATGGGGAGCTGGGGAGTAGTCGCATAGAAGAAAACCCGCACGCAACCACCTGGGGAGCTGGACCAGTACAAGAAGTTATACATCAGGTGGGCGAGATGTCGTTTAGGCGGGCGGGCGGGATCTGCCCACACGACGGCAGCGAACAAGGGCGCGGAGGATCTTCGTCCGCGCCAGCGCCGGCTCTGAGAGGACGGTGCGCATCGGCTTCCTCCGTCGCCGACAGCGACAACGTCAACGGTGCACCTCCTCACCTCCCGCATCGGACGGGATTCGGCAGGATCTGTGACCACCGGCGAGGAGAGAGATAGAGTGGACACTGTCATCTTGTTTTGATATGGAGACGGTGAGAGAGCGAGACGCGAGAAACTCTATCAATCAAGAGGCTATAATGGAGTAAAAAAATCTCTCCATAGCAGTGGTTTTAAATAGAATACGTGCGTTCCCGGAAAATAGAAACAAAAACTGGCGGACAATTTTTTAAGGGTGTGTCTAGGACACATCTAGATGTGACATAGTTATGTCACATCTAAGTTGATGTCCACTCTGTTTGTGGTCTATTTTTTTGTCCTAGTTTTTTTGTTTCTTGTTGCTACTCCGTCCGTCCAGGTGTGTAGGGCGTCTAAGGAAGGGCGGCGTGATTCCCTCAAAAAAAGGAAGGGCATCGTGATGTAGGCATGAGTGGAGTGGGCGAAGGGAAAATTTAAACCAGGAAAATAGCCAGTTACCGAGCAAGTTTAGCCCTTAATTCTCGCTGGTAAATCTCGCTAGACACGCCAATTTATTGCCTGACCTTTCCCTTCTTCAACGAGCTGCGCATGCATGCAACAATACTCGCGCTAGTTAATTGCCTTCTGATTTTCTCGCTCTGGCTGACCAATAATCAACTAACTAATTGTGCATGCATTGGCCTAACACGTACCGTAGGTCATTGATACGTCTCCAACGTATCTACTTTTCCAAACACTTTTGCCCTTGTTTTGGACTCTAACTTGCATGATTTGAATGAAACTAACCTGGACTGACGTTGTTTTCAGCAGAACTACCATGATGTTGTTTTATGTGTAGAAAAGAAAAGTTCTCGGAATGTCCTGGAAATCCACGGAGGCACTATTCGGAATTAATAAGAATTTCTAGGCGAAAGAAATACACCAGGGGGCCCACAACCTGTCCACGAGACAGGGGGCGCGCCACCCCCTATAGGGCGCACCCCCTTATCTCGTGGGCCCCCTGGACCTCCACCGACCTCAACTCCAACTTCATATCTTCCGTCTCGGGGAGAAAAAATCAGAGAGAAAGTTTCATCGCGTTTTACGACACGGAGCCGCCGCCAAGCCCTAATCTCTCTCGGGAGGGCTGATCTGGAGTCTATTCGGGGCTCCGGAGAGCGGGATTCGTCGTCGTCGTCATCATCAACCATCCTCCATCACCAATTTCATGATGCTCACCGCCGTGCATGAGTAATTCCATTGTAAGCTTGCTGGACGGTGATGGGTTGGATGAGATTTATCATGTAATCAAGTTAGTTTTGTTAGGGTTTGATCCCTAGTATCCACTATGTTCTGAGATTGATGTGGCTATGACTTTGCTATGCTTAATGCTTGTCACTAGGGCCCGAGTGCCATGATTTCAGATCTGAACCTATTATGTTTTCATCAATATATGTGTGTTCTTGATCCTATATTGCAAGTCTATAGTCACCTATTATGTGTTATGATCCGACAACCCCGAAGTGACAATAATCGGGATTTCTCGGTGATGACCGTAGTTTGAGGAGTTCATGTATTCACCTTGTGTTAATGCTTTGGTCTGGTTCTCTATTAAAAGGAGGCCTTAATATCCCTTAGTTTCCACTAGGACCCCGCTGCCACGGGAGGGTATGACAAAAGATGTCATGCAAGTTCTTTTCCGTAAGCACGTATGACTATTTACGGAATACATGCCTACATTACATTGATGAACTGGAGCTAGTTCTGTGTCACCCTATGTTATAGCAATTACATGAGTAATCGCATCTGGCATAATTATCCATCACTGATCCATTGCCTACGAGCTTTTCACATATTGTGCTTTGCTTATTTACTTTCCGTTGCTACTGTTACAATCACTACAAAAACCCAAAAACTATTATCTTTACTTTTGCCACTGTTACCTTTATTATCATACTACTTTGCTAGTAAATACTTTGCTACAGATACTAAGTTATCTAGGTGTGGTTCAATCGACATCTCAACTGCAAATACTCAAGAACATTCTTTGGCTCCCCTTGTGTCGAATCAATTAATTTGGGTTGAATACTCTACCCTCGAAAGCTGTTGCGATCCCCTACACTTGTGGGTTATCAAGACTAATTTCTGGCCTCATTGCCGGGGAGCATAGCTCTATTCTCTGAGTCACTTGGGATTTATATCTGTTGATCACTATGAAGAATTTGAAAGACTCCAAAACCAAGATCTATCCCTCAACTACGAGGGGAGGTAAGGAACTGCCATCTAACTCTGCACTAGATTCTCCTTCTATTATTAATAAGCTTGCAACACCTAAACCTGCTACTGCTATGGATTCTGATATGTCGCATGTTATCGATGATGCCACTTCTGCTTTGCATGATACTTATGATGAAACTACTTCTGTGTGTAATACTACTGTGCCATTAGGTGAATTTCTTGATGAACAACTTGCTAGGACTAGGGAGAATGAAATTATTGAAGATGCTATTATTGATGATAGTGATGATGAACGTTCTCCCAATGGTTATGTATTGCCTGTTGTTCCTGAGGGTTATGTTATGAATAAAGAAGCTGCTGAAGCTATTTTTGCCTGCAATGATAGATATGATCTTAAGAAATTATTAGCTAAGTGGAAGCAGCAATGTCTTAATGCTAGAATGAAACCTGACCCTGCTTTTGCTACTTCACCTATCTGTGTTACTGATAAGGATTATGAATTCTCTGTTGATCCTGAAATTATTACTTTGGTAGAATACGATCATTTTTATAGCCTTGAATCTGAAACTATTGTGGCACATCTTACCAAGTTGAATGATATAGCTACCCTATTTACTCATGATGATAAATCTCGCTACTTTTATATCCTTCAGATATTTCCGTTCTCATTAAAGGGTGATGCTAAGACTTGGTATAATTCTCTTGCTCCTGGTTGTGTGCGTAGTCCCCAGGATATGATTTATTACTTCTCTGCTAAATATTTCCCTGCTCATACGAAACAAGCTTCCTTGCGGGAAATATATAATTTTGTGCAAATCAAAGAAGAGAGTCTCCCACAAGCATGGGGGAGGCTTCTCCAATTACTTAATGCTTTGCCTGATCATCCACTTAAGAAAAATGAAATACTTGATATCTTCTATAATGGACTAACCGATGCTTCCAAGGACTACTTGGATAGTTGTGCTGGTTGAATAATATGTTGGCTAATGAAAATAATTGGACTCTCCTGAGCCAACTCCTGAGCCTATTCCTAAACCCACTCCGAAGAAGAGATGTGTTCTATTTCTCAGTCCTGAAGATATGCAAGAGGCAAAGAAATCAATGAAAGAAAAAGGTATTAAAGCTGAAGATGTTAAGAATTTACCACCTATTGAAGAAATACATGGTCTAAATATACCGCCTATTGAAGAAACACATTGTCTTGATAACCCGACGCAGGTAATAAAGGTAAATTCTCTCTATAGATATGATAAATATGAAATCCCATCCACTAAATTTCATAGCCCTTGCTTAGATGAATTTGATGATTTCATGAATAGACAAGCAAATTTCAATGATTTTGTTGGTAGACAATTGAAGAATAATGCTTATACAATAGTACGCTTGAATGATTATGTAGCTAGGGTTAAAGGTGAACTTAAACTCACCAGTAAACATGCTTCCATGGTTGCTACTCAAGCTGAACAAGTACTTAAAGCTCAAAATGATTTGCTTGAGGAATTACATAATAAAAATGACTTCGCTATAAGAGTGGCTACTAGAACTGGTAGAATGACTCAGGAACCTTTGTATCGTGAAGGCCACCCTAAGAGAATTGAACAAGATTCTTAGAATAATAATCTAGATGCTCCTAGTTCTTCTAAGAAGAAGAAAAAGAAGAATGATAGGACTTTGCAAAATTCTAGTGAACCTAATGTAGAAATACCTGAGAATCCTAATAATACTTCTATCTCTGATGTTGAAACACAATCAGGTGATGAACAGGAACCTAGTGATAATGTTAATGATAATGTTCATGTTGATGCTCAACCTAGCAAAAACAATGAAGTAGAAGTTGAACCTGCTGTTGATCTTGATAACCCACAATCAAGAAACAAACGTTATCATAAGAGAGATTTTGTTGCTAGGAAGCATGGTAGAGAAAGAGAACCATGGGTTCAGAAACCCATGCCCTTTCCTCCTAAACCATCCATGAGAAAGGATGATGAGGACTTTGAGCGTTTTGCTGAAATGATTAGACCTATTTCCTTACGCATGCGCTTAACTGATATGCTTAGAACAAACCCTTATGCTAAATATATGAAAGGTATCATCACTAATAAGAGGAAAATACCTGAAACTGAGATTTCCACCATGCTTGCCAACTATACATTTAAGGGTGGAATACCTAAGAAACTTGGTGATCCCGGAGTACCCACTATACCTTGCTCTAAAAAAAGAATTATGTTAAAACTGCTTTATGTGATTTAGGAGCCGGTGTTAGTGTTATGCCTCTTTCCTTGTACCGTAGACTTGAATTAAGTAAGTTGACACCTACTAAGATATCTTTGCAAATGGCTGACAAATCAACTGCTATACCTGTCGGCATTTGTGAGGACGTGCCTGTTGTTGTTGCGAATGTTACTATCTTAACATACTTCATTATTCTTGATATTCCCGAGGACGATAGTATGTATATTATTCTTGGTAGACCCTTTTTAAATACTGCAGGAGCTGTTATTGATTGCAACAAAGGCAGTGTCACCTTTCATGTTAATGGATATGAGCATACGGTACATTTTCCGAGGAAGCAAGTCCAAGTTCAGAGCATAAATACTATTGAGAAAATTCCATCAATTATTATTGGAGGTTTTGAATTTCCTCTCCCTGCTGTCAAGAAAAAGTATGATACTCTTATTGTTGGGGATTTTCATATCCCCGTTGAGGTAACTTAGTGTCACTTTGAAATTTCTCCGGTTCCGTGTTATTCGGAATGAGTTATTAACAAGACTTGATCAACCTTGTTAGTGGATTCATTTTGATGATCATGAGATGGATGAAACTAGAAGGCACAACCTTCTGTACTTTCTTTTTTACTTTCTGTTATTTACAATAAATAAAACAAAAATAGTATTATTCGTCTGTTTTCTGAATTTTCCGTGCAATAAAAAAATATCCCGGAAATAAAAGTGCTCCAAATGCCCTACAAATTTAGTATGATTTTTATGGTATTGAATATTTTAGGCACTGAAATCACTGCAGGAAGGGCAAGCACCAGCCACGAGAGTGGAGGGCGCGCCACCCTATCTCGTGGGCTCCTGGTGTCCCCCCTCCACTTATGCCAGCACCCACACACTCCATCTTCTACCCAAAAAAATCCCCATCCAGCTCAAGCACGAGTTCTAGCTCGTTTTGCTGCGATTTTCAATCACCTTGCTCAAAGCTCCATTCACAAAACTGCTTTGGGAGATTGTTGCTTGGTATGTGACTCCTCCATTGGTCCAATTAGTTTTTCTTCTATTGCTTTATTCATTGCAAACCCTTGCTTCCTTGGAGACCCTGTTCTTGAGCTTGCATGTTAAATTTATGAGGTTCCAAGTAATTCTAATGCATGATGTAGGCTCTAGGCACTTGTAGGAGTAGTTGCTACCATTCTTGTTAAGTTTTATTCACTCTTATTTTGCAGTTACTAAAATTTCAGAAATTTTCAGAAAATGTTAAGGAGACTTTTGAGGGGCTCTTCTAGCCAAGGCTCTCAGGAAAAACAAGCTAAAAAGAAGGACAAAGCCAAGTATAATCTTCCTCGCTTAGCGGAAGTACGGTCATGTGAATGGCCATGTGATAATTTCTTGAAAGAAGCTGGAATTCATGAAGATTTTTATTCTTTGATCGAGAGTGCAAGCCTCAACGATTTTCTCCACGACCGAATAGATCGGTATCTCTTTCTTACCAATACTTCCGTGCAAAACTTTTATTATTATCCTAAGAAGTCACCACCTTCAGTATCATTTCATTTATATGATGAATTCAGAGAAATGACTTTACGTGACTTTTGCGCGGTATGTAAGATACCTTTTGGGGGATAATTAGAGGAACCCCATCGTGAAGATGTGGAGGGATTTGTTAACACTATAGCTGTAGAAGGAGCCAAAGAAAGGTTCCGAGGCAAAACTCTCTAGCATACACTTTCCTGTTTTACGATACTTTGCTATATTTGCTAGTAGATGCTTGATTGGTCATGGAAATAGTGGAAACTTAAGTGCTCCTGATATTATCATTCTTCAACATGCCTTTCTTGGAGTTAATACTTTTAGTATGGGTGCCCTCGTTGCGACACGGCTAGCCTTGAATCGTACAAAAGGCCCCATATTTGGAGGTATCTATGCTTCACGTCTTGCTAGACATTTTAGGATACCTATTAGGCATCTTAGAAAGAGGAGACAACATTGCCTCCTCGCATTTTAGACTACAAGAGCATGGTAGCACACAAGTTTATTGTCGACAACGAAGAGAGGATGCTCCTGTATAAACTTAGATTCAATAAGAAACACATTGAGATTATTATTTTTCCTGCGCCTCTGTTGATTGATTTCCTTGCAGAAAAATTTCTCGTCACACCGGAAGCGGTGAACAATCGTCGAGCCCAAGCTTTTACTCCAGAACATGAACCTGAGCCGGATCCTGAAAGGGACCCTTATCATGCATCATCTGTCCAGTGGGATCGGGAGATGACCAGTCAGTGGTATCCTGATTCCACCCCTCATTATACCGGAGAGAGTAGCGGCGGTCCTTGGTATTAGACCAACTTAGGCCAAAAGCCTAAGCTTGGGGGAGTACGTATTTCGCACCGACTTTACATTCATGTTCACACACTAGTTGTCGGTGCTCATACTCTTTCATTGTATTATCCATGTGAGTTTAAATTTCTTTTTCTAGTTTTCTTCTTGTGTGTTTGATAAACCTTGAGAAAAACCAAGAAACTTAGTTAGTTTAATTTCCATGCTTGTAGTAGAATTAAAATGAAAAACCCAAAAAGATTTCTCGTTCTTCTTTTACTTGTTGGTAGCTTTCCCGTGTAAATAGTTTTATTTTCTTTTCTCTCCTTTGGGGGTCGAGAAGACCATATTGATGTTTAGTGGCTCTCATATGCATGATTGTTTATTTAATTTAGAGCCCATATTATTTGTCTTCTCTCTCGAGTTGAATGCTTGCAGATTCCAGCTTAGTCCAATGCACGTACACTCTTATTATTATACACATCGTTCGGTCGTGCAAGTGAAAGGCAATAATGACGATATATGATGGACTTATTGAGATGAGAAAAGCTGGTATGAACTCGACCTCTCTTGTTTTTGTAAATATGATGAGTTCATCGTTCCTGAGTCAGCTTATTATGAATTAAACATATTTGCAATGACATTTAGAGATTATAATTGCTTGTGCCATGCTTGATTAGCTTTGAGTTATAATGGTTTACCTTGCGTGCCAACATGCTATTAGAATGATTATGATGTGGTATGATGGGATGGTATCCTCCTTTGAATGAATTGAGTGACTCGACTTGGCACATGTTCACGCATGTAGTTGAAACAAAATCTACATAGCCTTCACGATATTTATGTTCATGGTGGATTATATCCTACTCATGTTTGTATTCGGTGTGAATTAGTTTTAATGCATGTTTATGACTGTTGTCGCTCTCCTAGTTGGTCGCTTCCCAGTCTTTTGGTAGCCTTCACCTGTACTAAGCGGGAATACTGCTTGTGCATCCAAACTCCTTAAAACCCCAAAGTTGTTCCATATGAGTCCACCATACCTTCCTATATGCGGTATTTACCTGCCGTTCCAAGTAAATTTGTATGTGCCAAACTCCTAACCTTCAAATAAAATTCTGTTTTGTATGCTCTAGCCGCTCATGTTTCCACTAGGGCTGCCTATATCTTCCATGCTAGGTGGGTTATTCTCAGAGGAGTGGACTCCGCTCCTCATTCACGAGAAAGGGCCGGTAACCGGGATGCCCAGTCCCATGATCCAAAAAGATCAAAGCAAATCAAAATAATTAAACAAAACTCCCCCAGGATTGTTATTAGTTGGAGGCACTCGTTGTTTGGAGCAAGCCATGGATTGATGCTTGTTGGTGGTCGGGGTAGTATAAACTTTTACCATTCTGCATGGGAACTGCCTATAATGCATGGATTATGGAAGATACAACCATCTCATAGTTGTTGCGTTGACAGTGAAAGTATGCCGCTCAAATTTTTATTTAATCTCTGTTTTAAAATCGAGCTCTAGCACCTCTACAAATCCCTGCTTCCCTCTGCGAAGGACCTATCTATTTACCTTTATGTTGAGTCGTCACCCTTCTTATTAAAAAGCACCCGCTGGAGATCACACTGTCATTCGCATTCATCACTCTTGGTTTATATTGGGTATGACTTAACTAGATCTCTTTTTACCATGAATTACAATGATTTAGTCAGTACTTGATCTTTAAAGGTGCTCTGCATTTATGTTTTGCGGTCTCAGAAAGGGCTAGCGAGATTCCATTTTGTTGTATCATGTTCTGATTGTTTTGAGAAAGTGTTGTCATTCGAGTTTTAATATTATGGCTCGCTAGCTGATTATGTTATTGATATGAGTAATTGTGAGACCTAAGTGTTATTGTGAGTATGATTAGTTTATAATATTGTTGAAACCTGAATGATGGCTTTGCATATTTACAACAACACGAGCAAATAGAGTTTGTAAAAGTTTTTCTTTATCACTTTCAGTCTATTAACTGAATTGCTTGAGGACAAGCAAAGGTTTAAGCTTGGGAGAGTTGATACGTCTCCAACGTATCTACTTTTCCAAACACTTTTGCCCTTGTTTTGGACTCTAACTTGCATGATTTGCATGAAACTAACCCGGACTGACACTATTTACAGCAGAACTGCCATGATGTTGTTTTATGTGTAGAAAAGAAAAGTTCCCGGAATGTCCCGGAAATCCACAGAGGCACTTTTTGGAATTAATAAGAATTTCTGGGCGAAAGAAATACACCAGGGGGGCCACACCCTGTCCACGAAACAGGGGGCGTTCCCCCCTATAGGGCGCGCCCCCCTATCTCGTGGCCCCCTGTACCTCCACCGACCTCAACTCCAACTTCATATCTTCCGTCTCGAGGAGAAAAAATCAGAGAGAAAGTTTCATCGCGTTTTACGACACGGAGCCGCCGCCAAGCCCTAATCTCTCTCGGGAGAGCCTGATCTGGAGTCTATTCGGTTCTCCGGAGAGCGGGATTCGTCGTCGTCGTCATCATCAACCATCCTCCATCACCAATTTCATGATGCTCACCGCCGTGCGTGAGTAATTCCATCATAGGCTTGCTGGACGGTGATGGGTTGGATGAGATTTATCATGTAATCAAGTTAGTTTTGTTAGGGTTTGATCCCTAGTATCCACTATGTTCTAAGATTAATGTTGCTATGACTTTGCTATGCTTAATGCTTGTCACTAGGGCCCGAGTGCCATGATTTCAGATCTGAACCTATTATGTTTTCATCAATATATGTGTGTTCTTGATCCTATCTTGCAAGTCTATAGTCACATATTATGTGTTATGATCCGACAACCCCGAAGTGACAATAATCGGGATACTTCTCGGTGATGACCGTAGTTTGAGGAGTTCATGTATTCACCATGTGTTAATGCTTTGGCCGGTTCTCTATTAAAAGGATGCCTTAATATCCCTTAGTTTCCACTAGGACCCCGCTGCCACGGGAGGGTAGGACAAAAGATGTCATGCAAGTTCTTTTCCATAAGCACGTATAACTATTTACGGAATACATGCCTACATTACATTGATGAACTGGAGCTAGTTCTGTGTCACCCTATGTTATAGCTATTACATGAGGAATCGCATCCGGCATAATTATCCATCACTGATCCATTTCCTATGAGCTTTTCACATATAGTGCTTTGCTTATTTACTTTTCCGTTGGTACTGTTACAATCACTACAAAAACCCAAAAACTATTATCTTTACTTTTGCCACCGTTACCTTTATTATCATACTACTTTGCTACTAAATACTTTGCTACATATACTAAATTATCCAGGTGTGGTTGAATTGACAACTCAACTGCTAATACTCAAGAACATTCTTTGGCTCCCCTTGTGTCGAATCAATAAATTTGGGTTGAATACTTCACTCTCGAAAGCTGTTGCGATCCCCTACACTTGTGGGTTATCAGTCATCAGTTTTGATTAACACGACATTTAAAAATGGCTGCATTGGGAGCTAGAACAAGAGACTATAAAACGAGGCTGGTTTAACTACCTATATGCGACTAAAACTTTTGGAAAAAATGGACTCTCTTAGACGCCCTACACACCTGGACGGAGGGAGTACATTATATACTTGTGGGAGCTTAGATGTGATATCCTTAAATAACATCTAGATGTGAATTAGACAAACTGATTTTCTAACGTGCCAAGAAAGAAAACTTGATCAAAAACACGCCCCCACTTCCAGGTCGCGAGAGTCGTCGCGCACACAAACATAGACATAGACATGCATATCCGTGTTTACATAAAATTCCATTTCCATCGCCATATCCAATCATATTTGTCCAACTGGCACATTATTTACGTTGTTAGCCGTGGCAGCGGTCCGGACGTGCGCAAACAAGAGAAGTTGTACGTTATAGCACGTGCTTCCCGCCTGAAACGGTCAGTGCCGCATTCATGCCCGGCCAGAGCGGACGCGACCTCTCACTCGCGCCGGCATTGAAGCGGCGCGCCGGACGAGAGCGTCGCCCGCGCCGGTTCCAGGTGCACACGGCTGCTCTGTGTTCAAAGGTCGCAATAGCCGGCTACAACATGCATGTAAAAAGTTCTTGGGAGTCCGTGCTACAGCTAGTTGTCCTCCCCCAACTCGTCAATCTCTTCCAGTAGTGCTAGTACTCCATGGCGCGGTCCATCGACAAGCAGGCGGGAAAGTTATCATATACTACTCGGTTTGCGGTGAGTGGCATGCCGAGCGACCGTGTGGGGTCGAGCCTTGGAGGAGGGTGAGACACGAACATGACGGACGTGATTTAAACGTTGGTTTTGCTCGATGGCGCGATCCAACGAAACGAAACATTGGTTTCTCTCCATTTCAATTTTTTCTCCGGAAAAACAAAAACTTTCCACTCCATTTTCATTCCTATTCCAAGGTTGCCCCATTACAACATTCCATCAAATACAAAGGAAAACTAACACGAATGCTGAAGCGTCTCAATGATTCACAGATCATAGCCAATATTTACTTCACAACTAAAGAAAACAGTTGTGAGAGCGTGTACGAAAGAAAAACTATTGATGGGGTCACTACGACTTAAACCCTAAACCCTAAACATGATTTAATTTCCTGGCCAGGTAGAACCTGTCGAAGGAAAGACGGCTGGCACCCTCGGATCATACGATGCTTTTGTGCAGTTCCACTAAAATCGACCTGAGCATCCCTGATGGCAAAGATATTGAAGAAGTGTGATTAGAATAATAGTACTGGCACTAGTTCATGAGACATAAACTCATCACAAGTAGAAGCCGGTAGAAGTAGAGAAAGATCGACATGGAGATGGAGCTACGACAGTGGAGCAAGCCGGCTCCAAAAGGAAGATGGACTATACCTAGGACGTCGGGGTGTAGCTAGAAGGGCGGTTGGGATGCGGCATCGGCCCATACCGCGGTGACCCCCGATTGGGACGCACCGACTGTGGGTTTTCTCCCTCGCCGATGTCGACCGCGTCTACGCAGAACATTGTTCCCTTCCCCTACCAAGGATCAGGCCTGTCGTTCTATGCTTGTGAAGAGAGCAGCATAAGCAAGCATGCTTGTAGCTTAGGCTCCTGCTAGTGTATATATAGTGGTTTTCGTTTTCTCTCCATATCAACCAATTTATATTGCGTACGTGTCATTCAAGAGTGAAATGATGGTTGCTTCTTCCGACTAACTGACTGTGTGATTTGACTGCTCATTTATGGCCCCTACACGTACTCCCCCTACGTGTATGCAACAGTCACACGTACACATGGACGCAAAAACGCGCGCGACGCCCTAATGCATGCATGTCCGAGCACATGATGGAACACACACGGTCACGCTCAAGTGCTCAACCTACACGTGCATGCACACACATACTCAGTCAGGGTGAGCTAGTGACCGTATAAACACCGGAAAATATATATATTGAGCGCACATAGTGTATTATGAAGTCCAACGACTAGTGTCTTGGTTGATTGTCCTATGTATGCCTATATATGAATAAAGCTCTCTCATTTATCCGCAAAAATGATTAAGCCATATTAACCAGAAAGGAGGGAGTATGGACTAGCACTACTTTTTGGTGTGTCCCGTCAACTCACAGAACGAGGAGAAGCTTGCAGGACAAGGTGAAGCTCGCTTACGCCTTTTGACTAATGCAACCTACCCTCGGTAGACATGCATCAGTCTATTCGGTGTCAGATTGTCAGAGGCATACACTGTAGTACCCAACATGCGGAGTACCATAATTGTTCGACTTCACGAAGAGGCGAAGAGCCAAGCGCAGTAGTACGAGCAGTACTACTACTAGAACCGCATGGTGGAGTGTCTGTACTCTTTTTTTTTATCTCTGATAAAGTACACGTTTATTCCGGACAAGGGCGGAAAACGGCAGCCCAACATGTAATGAATGATATCGATCAACCAACCATGCTCAAATATATCTTGGCCTCCGTGCGAGCCCGTCTGTGTGTTCTTGCTCCTCATCTCTCTCAAGGAATGGCGGGTTGGCTCTTTGCCGTCAATTGAGATCGGTTTGCTCACACTCCTGTCCCACATGTCAGTGATATGCCAAGAGGAGGTGCATTGACCGATTGGCCATACGCGTACTTGGTTTTGCACCTTCATGCTACTCCTCCCTCCGTCATAGTTTCCCGGGCGCGCTTCATTATGATGCATTTCTCTCAATGCATTTCCACCACCAGAGAAACTTTACATGCGTTTGGTTCAATTCTCAATTAATTAGGGCATGGTAACCGCAATCGAGTCCACAATTTTCTCTCCATGTACTCTGTACTACTACAGAGTGGAGTAAGTGAATGCATGTGTGTACCCGGGGTGGAAGCACTGCATGCATGTGTGTACGCATTATTCCCTCTAGTAATAGACGTCGTGCTATAACTACCAATGCTATTTTTCAGACCGATCGCTAGTCGCCTTGGTCCCACAGATTTTTTTTGTGAAGCGCGCTGTATAAACAGTGACAGATGGAGTAGTATGAGCGGATTCAAAGAAGAGCATATTGATGGTTGCTTCTTCAGAGCAACTTACAGTGGGAAAGGTGGGGCTTATGATTTGACTGCTCATTACTCACTATTAATGCGGCGCAACGACCGGGCTGAGTCTCCCATGCGGTTGTGCACTACCCCCTCGTTTCTTATATATAATCCGGAGTATTTTTCTTTCTAGAGATTTCAACGAGTGGCTACTCAAATATTTGTCTTTTTAGAGATTTCAAATGGACTGGCACATACGGATGCATATAGACATATTTTAGAGTGTAGATTCACTCCGCATGTAGTCAGTTGTTGAAATCTCTAGAAAGACGAATAGAATATTTAGGAACGGAGGGAGTACACATACGAAGCAAAATGAGTGAATTTACACTCTAAAATATGCCCGTTTGAAATTTGTAAAAAGATAAATATTTAGGAACGAAGGAGTATAATTTTGTGCATGGCACATGGACCCGGATGATGAAGAGGCTTCTGGCAATGCTATCAAGCTTCCATCATTTGTTTACATAATTGATGTACTATACAAATAATTTTCCAGCGACATGAAATTCTACAATGGTGTGAGTTTTCATCTTTTATTTCGCGTGTCCTGCCATCGATGCTCTTTTGGAAACAATAAAAAAGTAACTTCCTTGCTAATGCATGTCAATTATTAGCAGATCAGAGCTAATAAATACATCTCAACTGAAAACAGAGTTGTGAGAAAGTGTTAAATTAAAATTGATCCATGCTTTCATTGCGAGCAACGTCCCCACAGCTCTGTCTAAATCAACAAGGCATGTTGGGAAAAAAGTAGCTGTCTGGAGCATGCAACATTCCGATCATTTTGTGCAGTTCCACTAAAATAGAGCCGAGCGTCCCTGTTCCAAAGATATTAAGTGTGATTACAATAATAGAGGACTGCTGATGAAACAATAAACACACAAATAGAAGCCGGTCACCTTGGGAGTCTCTCTTAAGACTAACTAGTTGGAGAAGATTAGGCTCGGAGTTGGATGAGGAGGATAGAGAAAAACAAATCTCCCTTTGTGCAGTCGCACTAAAATGTAGAGACATTGCCCGTGTGCCATTTTAGTACAACTGCACAAAACACTCTTAAGAAAAAAGTGATTTGTGCAGTTCACCAAAAGGTCGCAATAGCAACGAGGTGAAATGGATAGCCCTGTTTGCAAAAAAGAGGTAGAAAGGAAACAGTTACTGGCCAATAACAGTTGATGACACATGCGACGACAAAAAAGAAGCATATTCCCTGTCCTAAGGGAGGATAACAAAACGGTTGTGTTTGTCTAAAATGGTGTGAGGACGAGAATGCAATATGGAAAGTACGCCGAACGAGCTACGTTTTGGGCAAAGAACTATGGAAGATCCACATGCAGCGACGTGGGAAGGCGGGCAGTGGAGCAAGGCCGGAGGGGATACCTGGAGGTCGTCGGGATGTAACTAGGTGAGCAGCGGCGGGCGGAATTTGCGAGCAGGTGGCATAGGCCCTGCCGCGCCGGAGCTTGGTCAGAGAGAACGACGTGTACCGCAGATCGGGACGTGCTGTCTCGGCACCGTCGAATGGAGAAACGATGCACTTCCTCCCTTTCCCTCGGCGGACGGGATGCAGCCGGATCAGTGACCAACGGTGAGAGAGAGAGGCCACTGCACACTCTTTCCCCCGCGGACGGGATGCGGCCGGATCAGTGACCAATGGTGAGAGAGAGAGAGAGGCCACTGCAGCCTTGTGTGAGATACTCTGAAGAGCGACAAGCCAGGCAGGCAGGCTCCATTGTATATAGTGAGCGGACTACCTTTTTCTCCATAAAAATCGTTTTATATTTTGTGTACGTGCCATTGAGTGTTATAACTTTATTTAAAAATAATGCGGCAACGTGTCAAGTCGAACTTTGTTTCGTGCACGTGTGGTTCACGACCTCACTAGGTAAACAACCGCTACAGGCGTTCAAATTAGCACGTGGGCTGCCATTTCGTAAAGAAATGAGCTCCACCATGTACCCGCGCGGGTGTGGCTGGGCATGAAGCTTGAGTACGTGCACGGTGCACCTATTCTCTTCTTGTATACGTACACCACCTACGTGGGGTTGTGTGAGAGAGATACAAACCTAGAGAGATATAGTGTGTGGGTTCTTGAGATTTTGGGGGGGGGGTCAATCAAAAAATGTAACATATGCAATGTGTGTGAAATAGAGTCCTGGATATAACATGTATATAGAGGGGGTGATCCACGGGAAGAGAGTGGAGGTATCATTGGCTTGAGGTGTCCATAGAATCGAAGAGAGGGATGATGTGTGTGTCTGGGCGCGCGCGTGATTGATAAAGAGTGCCATCGAATTTGTGTTTGCCCACGTCAAAGATATAGAGTGGCTGGCCTACTGGAACGTGAGAGGGGACATGTGCAGTTTGTCTCTATGGCATGTATACCTACCTGAAGTGCTCGACTATCGGTGTGTGGTGGGGGAAGAGGGAGGCCCAATTAACTATAGAGGTACAATGGCTAGTATATGTGTGGAGGAGGAGAGAGGCCTACCTCATGTATTAAGGAGATCGATCTGCCTCATGTATTAAGGGAGATCGATCGGCATCGATGCATATGTGCAGGAGAGGAATAAGGTTGGGAGAGAGACAGAACTAGAGTGTTGGAGGGGGTGGTAATGGAGTTGCTTCTAACAAATGGTGGGATAGGCTTGCTAGACAGACGGAGGGCACGCCCGCAATATCAATAAGAGAGGAGATGGCTGCTTGTTGTCTGTGCACGTGCGTGTGAGAGACGGGTCAGGAGGCATGCAAGAATGATGAGGGCGGGCGATGTGGATGTGGTAAGCAGACATAACTACATAGGAAAGATCAATCGCCCTTTGTTAGAGAAAGGAGAGACATAACTTGTGACGTACGTCGATCGATGGGGGGGGGGTAGTTAAAGTCGATCTAGGTATATGTTGGGAGATCGATTGGTATACATGCATGTGTGTGTTAGAAGCAAATGAGGCACGAGGAGAAGGATAGAGAGAGAGTGATGCATGTAGGAGGTTGTACGAGAGGCATACTATATCGAGGGGGGGAGTGTGCGAGTACGAGAACGTTGAAAAGAGTGGTGGGAGTGAGGCATGGACGGTGACAAGAGAAGAGGGGAAGCATGTGTTTGTGCTATGCACACCTCGCTAGAGAGGCATATCGATCGATGTGTGCCGTAAAGAAGGAGCTGAGGGGGCCTACACACACCGTGGGTGAACGACCTAAAGTGAAAAGACGAATTTGCGCGAAGGAGCTAGAGAATGCTGAGGGAGGGTGAGAGGGATGCGGGCGTGTGCATGCACAAGAGAAAGTTAGCGCTAGCTACAAAGATAAGAGGGTTGTGTGGGTGTAAAATACGAATAGAGATCATATATACTTCATTATAAAAAGCGAATTCGGATATTTGAAGAATTTATCATAGTGTTTTAAACCGACGCATGTGTGAATATATATAACGGTGATCCACATGGTGTGGTTATGAACATGTTATACTACATTTAATATATTTTATCTCTACTCTTATAAAAAAGGAGTTTTTGATGATGGTGTGCCTACCATCCTGCATTATAGGCCGTCCGATTTATATCTGGCGGATAGCAAGGAAACTATGATGGTTGAAGTTGGCAACAATCATGATTGTAGATTCTTATTGAAATAGATAAACAAATTCAAATTTAGTTCGAATTGCAGCGGTAGTATAGACATTTGAAATGCACTAAAATGTTGGTATGAGTAGGTTACATGCATTATAGAGCAAGTGAAAAAATTTAATTGGACATAACATGGATTCATACTCCCTCCTTCCATCTATATAGGGTGTACCGAGATTCTTAAGACCGCCTTTGTCTATTGACAAGATTAATAGTACATGACATGCACAATGTGAAAATTATATCATTGAAAGAACCTTTCACAGACGAATTTAACAGTGTGCTTTGTGTAAGTTGCATGTCATATATCATTGCTCTAACATTTGGTTAATGTTAGCATCGAAAACGCATTAGGCCGTACATAGATGGAAGGAGGGAGTAGCTTTGAATAGCATTTGTATAGTAAAACGGGGCAAGACTTTCTATTTGTGTGGTGTGAATAGTTTTTTTTCGTTTTCTTTTTGGTTGAGGGAAGTGCGAATTGATTTGGTACGTACAAGTACAATATTACTACACGTTAGGCTTGTCCCTAAAATTCAACCTGCGTCTTGTTATATCCCGAAAATTCAGATATCATGCTCTCAGAACTGGCGCCTTCACAACCCGCGCCTTGCTATCCCGAAATTACAACGCGCGTGAGAACTCCCTCAAGCTGCCAAATCTCGACATGCGAAATTCCCCTTCTAACCCTGAGCCGAAAGGGCCGCTAGTTCAAATCGGTGGGGGGTACTTTTGTAACACACCCTACATTTTGGACAAGCGCGTCCCTAAGTCATGCTTCACCCCCTCCCATCGCCCCCTTTTCGCCATTCGAAATCCCAGGCCGCCATAACCTCTCCGATCCAGCCGCGAAACCCCACCCTCCTCCATCTGCCACGTCACCGCTGCCCAGTCGGAGCCTCTTCCCTGACGACGTCGTCCACTGCAACAGCTCGACGTCCCTCGTCCACCTCCCCGAATGAGGATCCGTCGTCCATCTCGCCGTTCCGCCGGTTCAGCCGCCCCGTCCTCCACCTCCAAGGAGCTGCTCCGACGATCGCCTCGTCTATCGCGGCTGCTCCATCCCCACAGCGCCGCCTTAACCAGCTCCATCGTAACCGTAGCATCCTCACCGACCCCTCGGACGAAGCCGAGGCCTACTCGGCGCCACCACAGAGGTTGTACACTCATCGCATCGCACCTTCTCCTTAACTCGACCTCCCGGCGCAGACGGTGCTCCATCTCGCACCCCTATGGAGCGGCTACCTTAAAGCCGGCGCCGCGGGTGACATCTCCACGGAGGTTCTCCCCTAGTGTGAGGCCCCTTCGGCGGCGGCGTCCATACCAGTCGGATCTGCTGCTGCTGCTCTATCTCTCGCTCTCTCGCGCATGTTGCTGCTGCTCCGGCTCTCGCTCGCTCGCTCGCGTTGCTGCTGCTGCTCCGGCTCTCGCTCGCATTGCTGCTGCTCTGGCTCTCGCCCGCTCGCTCGCGCTGCTGCTGCTGCTCCGGCTCTCACTCGATCGCTCGCTCGCTCGCTCGCCCAGCTGCTGCTGCCGCTCTCCCCTCTCGGTCGTGCTGATGCTCTGCTCTGATTAAGCCGCACTTCAGTCGACTGAATCGACTTTTGGTTCAGTCGATTTTCAGGGGTTGGGGGGGCTTGCCGGAGTTAAGGAAGAACCACCGGCAGCGAGGACGGGGGCTCGCCGGAGAGGTACCCCACTATCTATCTTAGGGTTCAGGGCGGGGGGAGAGGGGCCTAGAGGGCTGGCCGGGGCGGCGGTGGCGAGTTGTTTCGGGGCGGCGAGGCAGCACTGGGGCCGGTAGTTCGCCTGTTGGTGGCTGGCGGCTCAGGGGGGTGCAGGTTGAAGATGAACTGCAGGCCCTCCCTAAACTACATGTCAAGTGCCTCTCTGCTAACATTGCGTTCAGTTTCGACAGTAGCATTCAGATTGCACAATAAATTTCAGTTTCGATAGTTAAGTTCAGAGTCAACAGTTTTAACCTCATCTGTTGTAGTCAGGTGGTTTTTGGTGATGTTAATTTTACATCCATTTTACATCATCTACTGGAGATGCTATTAGAATCCCATTTGAGATTGACGATGTATGTCTTGTGCTGCTTCAGCCTTGATGTCTTACGGCTCACCAGAGCCGCTCCAACGATAGAACGATACATCACAACACACCAGTGCCCTGGACGCCGTCTACAGATTCCTCAGATCTTCCTCCACACCTCCGACAACCACCTCTGCCTCAACTGCTTCAGCGACCAACCCAATGATGCTGAGGTCGACACGGCTACGGCAAAGAGGTTGTACACTTGTTGCATCACTTATTACTATACATTCACGTCGATCCATTAGGGCTATTTTGGTTCAACGGAAAAACGTCGATCCACTGGTTGTTACCATCACTCTAAATTTCTGCATGCTCTCCTTACATAATCTCATCATATTTTTTTCGTATGCATGTCAGATATTGTACACAGTCATGCTGAACATGTAGAGAAAAAGAGAAGAGTTTTTCGCGGCAATACAATGTCATGCAGACATCGCTCCATGGTGGGTTCAATGGAAAACCCTCCCCACTCCTCTCCAGATTGTAATCCAGAGGAAGATATCTGTTCTGAGGCGGATTCAGACGCCGCTGACCACTCCTATTTACCCCACAAGGTGTTTGCCCTACCTTGGCATGATGATGTTAGTCATATCATGCATATGTTTCCTTGTAGTGCCTACTTTTGACATCATATATGTCATCTTCTTAGTTTAGACATGTTCTGTAATGCCACCTGTTTAGTTTCTATATCATATATTGGAATTATGTTGTCTCATGTCTTTTAGCCAGCCATAATATATGTGAAATGTGCAATGCCATCCTGTTTAACCAGGCATCATATATTTGAATGATATCTTGCCCATCCTTTTCTTCATTACATTTCCATTTGTCGATAATGTTTGTACAATAAACTACTCTTCCTGTGAATCAGCCATTTGGGTGGGAGATGAAAAAATCTGGAGTGAAAACAAGGCCTTCAGAGAAGACAGTGCTACCTGTCGAAGCAGATCTCTTGTTGGGTTCCGATAGCTCCTCAGAGATGGATTCAGAGACAGATGACCAGTCCTATTCCCCGACTGAGGTGTATGCTCTAACTTGGCACGGTTATACTGCTCATATCATGCATACAGTGTCTTGCATTGCATAGTTTAGACATCATATACACAATATTCAACGCCATGTTCTTAGTTCAGACATCATATCAAATGCCCTCTATTTAGCATATAAATCACATATGTGAATTAAATGATGCGATCGTAATTACTTAGATAACATGTAGGTGAATTATGTCATGCGATCCTGTTTAGTTATTCATCATATCTTTGAATTATGTTATGCTATGCTATCCAGTTTAAATAGACATCATATATGTGAAATTATGTCATGCTATCCGTTTTAGTTAAACAATATACATGTTAATTATTTCATGCCCTATTTTTTCCACACTATCTATTGCATTTGTCTCTCATACAATGTCTGTACATTCAACTATGTTTCCTGTTTATCAGCCATTTGAATTGGAGCGGGTGATGCCAGTATCTAGCGGACTAAAAACACGGTCTGCAAATAAAACAGTGCTACCTCTTGGTGGAGATAGCACCGCGGTTGTACATGCACTACCACACAGAACCTAAACTCTCACAGATTGTACCCCTACTGCGATGGACAGAGAACCAGCTTCATCCAATCTAACCCAAACCCCAACCGATAGTAACCCAGTTCCTGTTGACACAACACCATCTCCACCACAGAGCTCTCAAACAAGAGCAGTTAGTAAGGCAGCTCAAGTGCCCAAAGGGCCAGTACTATCACGGCGAACCCCAAATCCACCAGTTAGTACGCCTATTCCTGTGGAGGAAGCAGAACCAGCTAGTCGTAGTTTATCATCTATCGCATTTGACGTTATTAAATTGTATGTGCATATCTTCCCATCTTAGAAATATTATACTGAAGATGAAAGAAAATGCCAGTTGCAGGTGTTTGTCCAGGAGTTATGTGTAAGTACTGTTATTCATGGCAATTATTTTGCTTCGTCCCATACATCCTACCTCCATGATGGTTATAATACAACAATTTTTCTCATTTTTCTCTATAGAGAAGGACCGATTTGGAAACTCAGGATGAGGTAATCTGTGCTAATACCTCTACTATCTTCAAGAACTAGCAATGCGACCCGCGCGTTTGCGCGGCTAGATTTTCAAAATATATGTGAAGATGCCATTCTTGATTTTTATAAGGTCTCCAGATCTAATTTTTGATCATTATGTTCATACGATTGTGCTATATTGGACGTTTTATTGCAAGTAAGTCATTGATAAATTGATACCTTTTCCTTGGAAAATGAAAATATTTTTTGCAGGTAACGTTAGAAGCTTGGAAAAGAACACACATTCTACTAACACGTTGCAATATTTTAGAAATTTATAAATATTTTTTTCAAGAACTAAATTTAAATATTAGTAATGTATGTATTTATTGATTTAACCTCTTTTAGTATTTGCTTGTCGCTCTATTAGTCTCCTTGAATACAATGAAATTGATTCACGGAAGACACTTTAGGCACGATCCGTGAATGATACTTCATGCCCAAAAGCCATAGCATGAACTATAAAAAGAAAACGAATAACCTCCTACTATACGCTCGCTTCTGGTCCTCCACGTACGATCGTGCAGGCGTTGGCCATAAGCTTGAGGTGTGTATAGCAACGCTCTGAGCACAATTACTACCATGATAAACTCATCAAGTATTCACAAAGAAAAACTCATCGAGGATACATACTCGGGATACTGATAGGTTCTCCTAAGATTTATGTGCCTTCTTCGTGATGATTTTATGTGACCTTCTCCTAATATATTTATATAGTGTTCCATATCTTCCAAAATATATGGTCCACTTGAATATTTAAAGTTTCAAATTCACAATTTCAGCTATTATTTTCATTTATAATACTTCAAACGTTAGTAAAATGGCATATATGAATCAAAGATTTTGCATTAAATACAATAATTTTATTCTGACGTGTTCAATGAATACAGTGTTGATTATGTTAGTGATCAAAGTTTCAAAACTTTTACTGCATGTTTAGTTATATGTCTCATATTTTGAAGGTAGCTTCCTTATGCATGTACATTTTATGTACATATACTTTAATATGATCATTGTCATGACCATATTTTGGACTTATGAAGAATACTAAATTTGTATTTATTGGCACTTAGATGTTCACGTATGTATTTTGGGTTTCACTTAGATGTTCGCATATGTATTTTGGATCTCACTTTTACATACTTGGTAAACTATTTTCTATGTACGAACACATTCGTTTTTTTTAGTATAATTTTTTTGTTATATCCCAACGTGTGAACGTGAAGCACTAAAGCTAGCAGGAGTCCAGACGGATTAATTTTCTTAAATCGTCGATGACATTAGCGCCCATATTCTAATCGGACTCGTCTTTTTATTCTGGTGTAATCCGGCTGTTCATTTTTTATCCAAGGGAAGAAAAGAATGCTAGCTTGATCGGACTGTTCCTTCACGGGCTGCTGCAGTTTACAGTAGGTACGGCTCTGTTTCTTAAAAAGTTGTACGCTTCTTTGATTTTTGGGACAGACTCTTTTTAATAGAAGGGCATATGAGTTGGCTCAAAAATCTTGTCTCTTTGATTCTTATATATATGATGAAAAAGTTGTACGCTTTCCGTCCTTCCTCAATAGAAGGGGGCACAAAAACTTGTGGAACTATTTGCATGTGAGTATGAACCAACAATATTTGTATGTAACGCAAATTCTAATAAATCTCAGCCGTTAATATTTAAGACTAACAATCAAGATAATTTAATCTATGTGAACGAATGTGATGGCTTGTTTATCTTTTGCTTAAGTATTAGAATAAATGCATGCAGAAATAAAAACCTTATATCTTACAAACGCATGCATAGGCAAGAAAGAGCTCTGAGCAGTGCACCTATTCGCATGCAGAGGCATGCATGTGTACGTACGTGTTTGTGTTGTGCTCAGCTAAAGCACTTGATCATGTTCACCCCATGAGTCGATTTGATCATGCCGTCACAACCGCGAGTCACCAACCACTCAGCCAAGTTGTTGTATTCGTCTCTGGCGACACCTGCCTCTGCCGTTGCAGCCGCCGTCGTCGTCGCAGCCGCTCACACACCGTAGGTTAGCTGAACATCGATCCAGCGTGTAGCTAAATACACAATGCCTTTCATATTCCTCATCATGCCCACATTACGCCGTTCTAAGCCATAGACTGTCACTTACTCCCTCCGTCTCAAAATAAGTGTCTCAACTTTGTACTAGCTTTAGTACAAATTTGTACTAAGTTTAAGACACTTATTTTAGGACGGAGGGAGTACTTTGCAGCAGGCTCAGCGTTGGTCCGCTGGCGATTGCGCGGAGCATGAAAAGCCTAAAGCATAGTACAGATGCACGGTTCATCAGCAGATTTTCTTTTGAGAATCGATCAGGAGATTGTCACGTATCCATATTTGTGGAAGTCATAATAGGGTAAGACTTTCCTATGCACGTTCGTTGTATCAAAGTAGGAGTCCTGCTTACTCTTTCTAAATTAATTTGTCCTTACATGTCCAACTAAACAACTCCGATTGTTTTTTCTGTCCACCGATTTTGGTTATGCTTGAAACATATTTTCGTACGTGACATGTTCAATTCTTTCTATGTAACATTATTTGTATGTAACGTTTATATCTTTAATCTCGACCCTTGATATTTAAAATTAGTGGCCAAGATAATTTAATCTGTGTGGATGAATATCATGGCTTGTTTGCCTCTTGTCTTAATTATACTAGTCGTCAACCCGTGCATCTGCACGGGCTAGCACTTTTAATATTTAATATGCCAAAGTTGTTAAGAAATAGAAATGTTGGACAATAATATAAATACGTTGTTATGGATTATTATTATATTGGTAAACAACATGGTTATAAATTGAAAGATGTTTCATGTATCATGTACATGACCTATAAGTTTCTGAAAGATAAGATCCATTTGTCTCTTCTAGCATATATCTTCCATTCTATCACCTACTGAAAAACATACATCTTCCTTTTTGCAACAGAAGATGGTAGAATTCATCTTAAAACCCTTCGTAGATTACATTTTATATATACATGACATTTAAGCACAAGTCCTCCCTTAAGAGCCATAGATTATTCAGATTTGTTGTCTATAATTACTTTTTTTATTAACGTGGCTCGGAACTGTGTAGTAGATTATTCGGATTTAAGTTCTTCGTACCAAAACATTCTTTCATAATTTCTATTATGATTGTTCCTAATTTCTAATACTTACTATCCATGCCATGCAAAATATTAATATCCCATATATAATCATGTGTTTATATGAGATATTTCTGGCGAACGATATATCCATATTTTGTTTTTGTTACCGTAATAATCTGGTGTTATTTTCAAGATATTTTAATAGCGTTTTTTTGTAGGACACTCGTTTATTAAGTCTTTTTTTCTGTAGGGCACACGTAAAATGGTGTTTGCTTGTCCACAGTATATGGGAAATATGATGTGATAAATTACTCATTACTGGGGACATTAGCCGTCTTCCACTGTGCTATCACCAACAAAACTCGCCAAGAATACAGAACTATAATTTAAGTGGCCAAATTTGGTCAGCTCAAGAAATCAACACGTAACTGACTGTATGTAATCTGATTTCTCAAAATTAATTTGTTCCTCAAAACAACATCCAGGTTCTTCATCTCCTCGACTATATCCATTAGTCTTGAGTCTTGATTCGATCCAAGTCTTTCCTTGCGGCACACCGCCCAGATCATCTTGCCGCCAGCTTTGAACAACTCCACATCCGTAGTTGACTAAGTCCAAAAAAATACTGAATCTACAAAACACGAGATTTTTTTTAGCTAACATATAGAAAAATATATTAGACATATGATATTGAATTGTGTGAAAAAAGGAACATATAAGTGCAAAACCCCTCTCTTGCGGCACTTGGCTCTTGCTTCAAACTTCAAACAGCCAATACAGCTCCTTCTACTAAATCAGTCATTGTGAGATTAAAAGAAGGTACACATACTGTAATATACATGTTCTAAAAAAAAACTTGGAAGCTTTTTTTTTGCGGGTTCTCAGAACTTGGAAACTGATATTGAAAGGTCAAAGAGTAACACGATCAGCAGATCCATACATGCATTTTTAGTGGATCGGACCTGCCAAATCAACATATCATGTGATAAAATCATGTACTGGAATATACATGCGAAAGTTCTTGATTGAATCATACCTGGTAAATTAGCATCGTGGGATATACATGATGGCTTTTCTACATGGATATTAGGGTTCAAAGGTTAAGATGAGTCACGCTTTATATACATGATGGTTGATGTAGTTGGCAAGTGAGATTAAAAGATTGAAGATCAACACGATTAGGATAGCTGAGGACCCTTGACTTGAAAGATAAAAATCATGGCCCCCAGCCATAGACAGAAGAGCAGGGTTAAGACAGAGGAGGAGGCAGAGACCACGTATAGGAGCCCATCTAGATTTTACTCGGCCAACTATTTTATTCATGGATTTTTCTTTTGCGGGGAATTAGCAGCATCGGGGAGAGCCTAAAAAAAGCAGCATCGGGGAGTTTTTTTCCCTTTTTCCGTTGGATTGGACTCTATGGTTGGAGGCTTCCTTTTTTTGTAGAAACGGATGGATTTTTTCCCCTATTGTTTTACCACGGCTGAACGTGTCACATACCTTTTTTATGGGACATCGGGACCATCTATGTTATGTTTTTTTCCTTTTATCTTGAACGTATATTCTACGATCCAACGGTGTAATTAATATTAATGATGTGGATTAATGACAGTACTTGAAAGGTGACTCCAATTAGTAAATATAAGATATAAGATATAAGATAATAGCCTCTTGTCTTAATTATATAATAGATAGATAGATGCTTGGTGGCAGTATCGGAATTACCTGAAGAAAACGTACTTCACGGGCAAAGAAACTCATCAAATTCCCTTACGTTCTCCTGAGACACATTTACTGGACGATGACTGGGAACGCCTTGTTCTGTACTGGTCCCGAACCAAGAATGTGGTAAGGTCTATGAGCTCATTTTCTATTTTTAAGTATTATATTCTTGCGTCTTACTGTACTCTGTTCATGTAGAACAAGTGCCTAAACCTGAAGAACAATTGTTCTAATTTAAGATTACATTGCTATCATAGTTCAAAAAGCGCTAGGCGTTAATTGTGCGTTTTGCCACCGCCTTACACTTTACTGACCAAAGCGCATGCTTATGCGCAGTTATGCATAGATTATGCGTAGTTATGCGCAATGCGTTTTGCCAACGCCTAGAGCCTAGGCGCGCTTAGGCGCGCCTGTTTTAACTATGATTGCTTTGCTCTTGTATCACTGTATTTACTCATACAAACTTATTTTTAAATTGAAGGATCCAATTGAAACTCTAATGGCATAGCAGGTATGTTCACAGATGTTTCTTTAACAGGTTTGCTCTTATCAATAGCTTTGTTGATTTCAATTTCAATTGTGTATACAGTTGACTTTCATATCATGCACATTACTAGCATCACAACAGAGCCAATAGTGTTGTTGTACATCTAGCCCCGTGGTACCCATCTAAAATCTTGTTGTGCCGTGTAGTTTCCCACGCTTTGTATTCTTTCACTGCTTCTTTGTCTTGAACAGATATGATTTGAACCGTGTCTCTATTTTGATTTGGCAAGACAATGAAGTGACCATGGGACATATATATATGTTTGTTTGATGCTTTTATTATGTACTAGTACTTGGCAATAGAAGACTTGGTAGTTTAATCCTGTCCACCTTACTACTGAACTGGTTCACTGAAATGAGTTTCATATACTAGTACATGCTAAACTTGTTATGTGTCTGCTTGTTTCTTCTTTTAGAATGCTGACAGAATATTGGGGAAGAGTGCCTTATTAAGCAATGGTAAAGGAAGTAATGCAGATAAGGTTCAGGATAGTGACACATCCTTGTTGGTCTCCAACAAAGCTGATAAAACAGCTAAGGAAGACTATCTTGAAGACAGCGAGACAACCCCAAAGTCCTGTCTTGGTTTAGTGTGCGAGTTACTGGCCACTACCGCTTGCACAAGCTATTCAAAATCACTGTCTGAATCAGTTCGGTTTCTTGAGTCTCAACTACAAGCTGAAAGACATCGATCAGTTGTGCTGCGACAAGAAGCGGAAGGACTGCGGAAGTGCCTGGAGCATTCAGATGCATACTTTCTGGTGCAATAGAAAGCGTTGGAGGATTTTAGCGCCAAACAGGACAAAGCTAATCAGCTTGCTAAGCTTATTGCCAGCATGGTGGATACCCAGGATAACGTTTCTTGAGCTCTTCTGAAGTTGTTTCAGTTATGCTCTTGTTTTGCTACCGCGTTTATTTGCACTGGTGGCCAATTTTGACGGCCAGTGTATGTAATGTGCAGCTTTGTTCCCTATATTTGCACTGGTGGCGAACTTTGATGCCCAGTGGATGTAATATGTGTAATATGGGTAATAGGCTAGCATTAATTGCTTGCTTATTTATTTCCTTATTGTCTTGTTTTGTTGTTTGCTTGTAGTCACTGCAGTTCTTTTTCTGTTTTTTTCAAGTGGCCACAATAGCCTATTTTTGGTAATTAGGCCAAAATAATCATGGCAACACTGCATCGTTGTAACCATGGGCCTCCTGCAGGCCGTATGATCCAAGGGCCTTCGTCCGGCCGTAGGATCCATTGGCCTTCTATACGGGCCGTAGGATACATCGGCCTTCTATACGGGCCTTAGGGTCCATGGGCCTTCTACGGGCCGTACGATCCATGGGCCTTCTACGGGCCGTACTATCCATGGGCCTCATACGGGCCGTAGGATCCATGGGCCTTCTAAGGGGCGTATCAGCATTTCGCAAATCATGGGTCGTACTATTTGTGGACCATAACGGGCCGTTAATAGGCCGTATTTTAACTCTATGAAAACCGCCCAACAATTTTTTTTGACATGAAAACGGCCCAACGTATTAACGGTCCGCAAATGGGCCGACTGTAACGACGGGCTGAATTTGGCCCACAAGCAAAAAATGACAGTAACGTGCCGTATGTAACCGAATGCTGCAAATGAGCCCAAGAACTAATGGGCCCTGAGAAGGCCGAAAGATAACTTGGGCTGGAAACGGCCCAATGGAATAACGGGCCGTTAATGGGTATAAAGTGATACACTGTTCATTACGGGCCAGTAACGGATAGGGCGTAACAGGCCCTATGTTAGCGGGCTGTAAATGGGCTATATGCGAATAGGTCGTTAACAGGCTATCCGTGGGCCGGCCCGCCACCTTTTGACCAAGTCAAACGGGCCGGTCTTTTCACAAGAATGGACCTCTGTTGGGTCGTGCCACGTGTCGCCGTATCATAGGCGCCTTCGGTCCAATGAGCAGATGACATCTGCCCCAACGGTGAGCCGACACGTGTTTCCTCCAACCAATGATGATTTTACACGTGGAAAATCCCCATTGGTCGGGGCTGTTAACGGGTTATCGGATCCAAAACCCAACCCGATAGCTTAACGGCATTCCGTTACGGTGGATGCCACGTGTCGGTCACCCTTGACGAAATCACTTCTGTGATGTGTGATTTATCGTCATGGAAGTGGACACTTCCGTGATGATAATTTTGGTAATGTCATGGAACACTTCTACAACAGCACAGGTATGACTATCTTGATTCTGTCATAAAATCGTCATGGATGTACATGCATGACAAAAAACGCGACCTACTGTGACAAACACGTATCTTCACGGAAGTGTACTTTTTTTTAGTGTAGAGAGGAAGAGAGAGAGCAGCGAGTGGGGGAGAGGGGACAAGGGCTTCGGGGCGTCTCTGTGGCACGCCTGGGGGGTCGAGGCTGCGCGGCTGAAGCAGGAGGCAGCAAGGCATCGTCGTGGCCACGCACTGCCGTCATCCTCTGGCAGGAGGAAGACGACAGGGGAAGGCTGTTGGGCTGGGCCAATAGTGCTGGGGCGCTAGGCTGGACAGGTAAGCGGCCCAGGTAGTTTCCTCTCTCTCTCTCTATTTTCTATTTTAATTACTGTTTTATATTTTTCTGTAAAATTTAGGGCTTTTCTAAAAATACCTAGGCCCTTTCAAAAATCACCAAACTGCACATGCCCACTTTATATAATATATCCAACATGGAACATTTCAGTTTAGGATTATTTGGACATTTAAAATATTTACTAGCATTTAAATGCCCAAATTCGAATAACATATGGTTTAATCCAGTGTCCTTTGGATGACCTAGAAATTTGTGCACCATTTTTGGGAGAGGTTCTAGACCAATTCAAAAATGATGAACATTTTAGAAGGGCATTTCAGGTTCATTGGAAAAGTATTTTAGTAACCCTAGTTGATTTGGGTGGTGCTGGGAGTTTCTGTCATCCCCATTTCAACTTTCAAATAAATTTAGACATGATGCAACAACCAAGCTAGTCCAAGTGCATAGCAAGGCTAGGGATGTGACAACTCACCCCCACTAAACAAGAATCTCGTCCCGAGATTCAAGACGTAGGGTAAGCAGACAGAAGGGAACAAGAAGCTAGCACAATCTTCACGATCCAGTTTGTACATCATAAGAGCGTTGATTCGGTCATCACCTTTGTCTCTTGCTCTGAGCACTCCATCCGACATGATAACCGGCAGAAACCGACGATCAACTCACAGAACGAGACATAGCAACATCTCTCGAGATGAGACACGAAGCATACATCTAGAGGGATGGAGTGAAAAAGATGACGAAGGTTCACTAGATAGACAACAATTTGACACCTAAGGGGGTGGTGAACGGTTGTCAATGTAGCTAGGAGTTGGGTTGCCATGATACCACAACGAGACACCTTCGAGAAGGGTAACTCGTAGAATTATTACCTTAAGTCGCAAAAGAATTACTTTTGATTCATAGATCATTGAAACTTTTATATCAGCCTAAGGCAAAATCACAACAATCATTGGCGGAGTGCGGTAGAATGGCATACTCGGACTAGAATGGATGATGTGGACTACCTTGTTGAAGACAACACAAGGAATGATTTTGCTTGCGCATGCTCTCAAGAACTTGAGCATTTCCATATTCATCAAGGTTTTACCAACATCCGTGTCAAGGATCCTAGCAACACAACATACTACCATTATGAATAGTGATGGATGAGCAAATGCAAAGGAAGATAACAGCTTCTCAGATTTCACCTTAGCGAGGCCAAGGAAACAAAATCTAAATGATCGACCGAGAGACATTTAGCACTCCGCTTCTAATGTTCTCCTTGATGTGCTAGCGCAGCCCATTTATAGATATGGTTTGATAACTAGAAAATCAAGTAAAAGGTTGGACTTCGGAAGCTCAAGAATCCATAAGGAATAACTACGGAGGCAGATCCTGTGAGATCCTTATGTGGAGGTGACCAACTTCTTCAACCAAGATACTACAATAATAGGCCTTCCGGCTAGGTGTGTTGGCCACGACATCCACGTTACCGGGTTACCAAGAGACCAATATTATAATTTTTGGGACACGTTCCAACCATCATATCTGCCTGAGATTGAGATCTGGTTGGTGTCAGGATATTCCAGACTCATCAAGTCTAGAAGGAAAAATGAAAGTTTGCAACACAAACTGACGAGATGGCGTTGCAAGATTCTCAGGAAATGGCTATGGTAGTAAGCTCCAAAACATGAGCGGGTTCTGCCTCACACGTGAACACGCTGTCCCAGACAAAGATGATCACATGGTGGTCTTACAATAAAACACTACCGAGGTCTGGTAGGGAACCATCATTGAGGATATCGGAATCTTGTGCATGAACTAGTATTTGCACAGCAACTCCTTTTCCTTGAATAAATCAGTCAGTGGCTAGGTGTGCTACGAAATTCATATGGAACGAAGATGATCAGTCTAACAGACCACATAATTCTTCGCACGTGCATGACTGACTTGGGATGATTCCGGAGGAAGCAAAACTAACTTACTTGAATTCACGGCGGCGACTTTCATCAAATGCACATGAGCTAGAGGAAGTCACTTCTTTCATACGGACATATCCTTCATGAACGAAACATGAAGAAAATGCTTATAAAAGTTTCCAATACTAACTTAGATGTTCAACATGAATCATGGAGAGGATAAAATGCTGCTGATGAGGACAACAACAAGTCATCGGGGTTTCCATATAACTGGAGTTCCACAATTATGTGAACATGGTGATAGCACTGGGCAGACCCAAGGATATAATGGTGCAGGCTCGAGGGTCAACCACGAGTGAGACAACATTACGAATATCGTTGGTTCTGATTTGATTTGACGATAGCCCACACTCAAATCAAGGGTTGGATAATACAATAGCATCGACAGTTGATCACGAGGATCAATCGATGAAGATATCATCTTTCTTCAACACACACAACACAAGGATATCCCTTTGGAATGAACTAAGTTAGATATAGCTTTTATCTTCCAACTCCCCAAGTTGTTGTTTAGCTTAACCAATTAGTTTAGAGGTATCCAACACAGATTCTTGGAGAAAGAGTGGTTTACAAGAAAACCAACTTGATCATGAACTCAACATAGCGGTCATGTGAAAACCTGGTGATACCTCCGAAAAGATATTCGAAAAATCACGAACCACCAATATGTTTCTAAGCTCAAGAACAATCTTGCTTTTCAGGGCAAGACGATATGATCAAATATGCAAGGGATTGGCATAGTCCTAACTCATTGATCGAAAGATGCACTGAAAATAAGAACTAGGTAGCACAATCTATCTTAGAATGATGATTCAAGAACCAACACGCTAGGAATGAAATTATTGTCCTTTAACTACCAAGCAACAAGGTTGCTAGGAGTATTGATTTCACACATCACGATTCACTTGTCGACATTCCGGTTGCAACAACACGGGAACCGAGAAATGAATAATGATGGAGAGAGTATCACTATATCAAGACTACATAGGATGGTGTCCAATTCCCATGATATTCTTGATATAAAGATGGTAATACTCCAAGGTGGAGCAGAACAAAAGCTGGATTATTATTTGATCTGCGGAGCAAAACTGCTTTGACCCAATCCTGGATATGGATGAGGTACTGGAGTTTGTTTCTCCTAGTCATTCTGGAATAGAATGGCTTGATAGACCACAAGAGTAATAAGCAACGATTACGGATACACACATACTCTTGACTATCAATTGATAGACGAGGGCAGAAGACAATTAAAGAGGGACAACTCGAAAGAACATATGATTTTCTAAGTTGTGGATGCATAGATTAGCATGTCGAACGAGTTCAACATATTTCTTCGGGATAACCCATTCAGAAAGGTAGAACTGGCAGAGTCACAACTACGAATGGAGAACTCATCAAGAGCACTCTGGTTGTGATCTTTTGGTTCAAAACAACTTCTGCCATAAGCAGTTCTTGGTATTTGGAAGAAAGAAATACCATGGACCTCGAGGACTATCGCAAAGGTTACTAATATCCTAAAGGAACTAGCAAACACTATCAACATGAGGTAAGTAGGGCGAACCTCGGGTTCCAAAACCCAGGAATAGAATACCTACTAACTAAGTGGCATCACGGGATGCTTTCGAGAATGATGGCCAGAATCATCACTCCGGGAACACAAAACATGTCTAGATTACTATATGATTAGCTAATACACATAGGGTTATAATAAGAACTCCAACATATATGTCGAGGCAATAGGGTACCTCAACTCAGCAATTAGTGTGATTAACCTGGCCTAAAAGAACATCGAAACCAGAGGGAAAGGATTTTGCAAGTGCATCAGATTGTTTAGAAACCTGGGATGACTGGAACAGCATAACGGTTGTAAATGCCCAAAAGGATTTAGGACATCCCGCAAAATGTTGGCATAACCACTTAAATCATCACAATATCAGGGTTCCGAGGCCAATTATGAACAAACGGAAGTAGTAGGGACTGAACTGAAGCTTGAATTCAACAACCTTATAAGCCTACGGATTAGTAACACGTGATCCTAATAGAAAGAAGGGAAAGCCTAGTACCTTAACCCCGCAGGAAAGATATGATGACTCAGACCAGAAGGGCATAAGGTAAAGGAGTAAAATGAGTCGTACGTTCCACCCCAAAATCGATTCCCCTACGTATAACTAAATCATTTCTAGTATCAACTTCGACCAGTTTGGCTTGGTAATCCTACAGGCAGTCAAGCTCTAATACCAAAGCTGTCAGGACCCCGATTTCATGCCACACCGATCTAGCATGTAACACCTCATATCACTCTGCGGCCTCACGCACGGTATTCCCACGGGTGTCGCCTTACCATGCCCGAGACCGTTTGCGCCTTTTGGCACACGTATATGATAGTGCCGCTTGAGGGAGTCCTGGATAAGGGGGTATCTGGAATGCCGGACTATATACTTTGGCCGGACTGTTGGACTATGAAGGTACAAGATTGAAAACTTCGTCCCGTGTCCGGATGGGTCTCTCCCTGGCATGCAAGGCAAGCTTGGAGATCCGGATAATAGATCTCCTTTCCTGTAACCGACTCTGTGTAACCCTAGCCCCCTCCGGTGTCTATATAAACCGGAGGGATTAGTCCGTAGGACAGAACAACAATCATACCATAGGCTAGCTTCTAGGGTTTAGCCTCTACGATCTCGTGGTAGATCAACTCTTGTAATACTCATATCATCAAGATCAATCAAGCAGGAAGTAGGGTATTACCTCCATCAAGAGGGCCCGAACCTGGGTAAACATCATGTCCCCAGTCTCCTGTTACCATTAGCCTTAGACGCACAGTTCGGGACCCCCTACCCGAGATCCGCCGGTTTTGACACCGACATTGGTGCTTTCATTGAGAGTTCCACTGTGTTGTCACGATAAGGCTTACTGGCTCATCTCTTTGTCAAGGACAACATCACCTCTGGGGGAGCCCTGGCTCTAGGCCAAACTCTCCGGCTAGGCGGCTTCTTCATGACCGCCCGATCGGCTGTCGTGCTGACGATGACTTCTCAGGTCATCAGGAACAGCCTCCACGTTGATTCGGAACTCGCCGAACAGATGGATCCAATAGAGCTCTCCTCCCTTAATGAGCTCTTGGATCACATCGCGGCCCTGGGCGTCGCTATAGACCATGACCGGATCGGGCTTAAACCTGACCAAAGGGAGATTTGCTCTCCGCCGGTCACCCATGAGATAGAGGTAGTGGAAGAGCATCATGCTAAATCTCCCTCTGTCTTGAGGATGAACTACGTCCGGATTTCTGAGCTCGCTGAGCCGGACACCCGCTCGCGGGAGGACATGGCCCGAACCCCGGATTCAGAATCATGCGGCGGGCTGAATAAATTGGGCAACACTCCGGAACTCGTGCCGTAATCTCAGAAGTTTCCCTGCCCCTAGGTCTCGGATTGGGTCAGGATTCGGATTTAAAACCACCCACCCACCCAGATCTTTTCAATCTTTCACATATCAGACAAGAGCCCCAGGAAACAGTACATCATTACTGGGCCAGATTCCTCCTTGGTATAAACAGGGTCAAGGACTGTCGCGAGGTAGACGCAATCTCCCTCTTTTGCAAAAATTGCACGGACAAAGGGATTCTCAACGCTATAAGTCGCCGTGACATAGCACACTTCGCTGACTTAGCGACCATAGTGCAAAAATACTGCGTGATGGAAAGCGCCTAGAAAACCCAAACAAGCTTTTGGGACAATCCGGCTCTCACCAAATCCTCTGTCCGAACTAAAAGGGTAAACTCTCGTAAGTCACCCGATTCAAGTACCAAAAAATCAAAGCCCGCTGCAAGGCGCGGAACCATATTGGAAGAATGGCTAAACGGGCCGTGCAAAATTCACAGCACGCCGGATACCACGCCAACGCCTAGACTTAGAGCATGTTGGATACTCCGGCAGGTAGCAAAGTGCAGCGAGGATCTCCTCACAAACCATAAAGCAGAGCAACATCCCGCTGGAGACAACAATACAGTATTGACAGTCTTTGAGACTTTCGTCTCAAATAAAATGCGCAAGAGAGCTCAACACAGTCTCGCTAAAGTTTGCGACGTGGCAACAGTAAATCCATGGAACGACACGGCTATAACTTACAATCCCAGTGACGAACCTCAATTCTGAACAGTCCGGGCACCAGCTGCTTTGGTCCTCAATCTGATCGTGGACGGTTTCCGGCTCACTAAAGTCCTCATCGACGGCGGAAGCGGACTAAACCTCATCTATGAGGAAACCCTTAACAAGATGGAAATTGACAGGAGCCGCATTGAGCAAAGCAGCATGACCTTCAGGGGAATCATACCTAGTCGGGAGGCGCGATGCACGGGAAAAATATCACTGGATGTGGTATTCGGCACGCCGGATAATTACAGGTCCAAAGAAATTACATTCCAAGTGGCCCCATTCAGCAGCGGATACCACGCCCTCTTTGGGCAGGACACATTCACGAGTTTCTAGGCTATACCCCATTACGGTTACATGAAGCTCAAAATGCCCGGGCCCAACAAAATCATCACTCTAGCTAGTGATCCAGACGTCGCACTCCGCGCTGAAAATAGAACCGCCGCCCTCGCCCTGGAGGCATTATCAGAAGACCTCACGGCCGAAGAGCTGACAACGCTACGAGCAACAGTGGACAGAGATGACGTGATACTCGACAAGAGACCTAAATCTACCTCCTTCAAACCCGCGGACGAGATAGTCAAATTCCAGGTCCACCCAACGGACCCTACAAAGACAGCTTCCATTGGGATACAGTTGAACCCCATAATGGACGCCGCACTGCGATATTTTCTGCGTGAGAATTGGGATATCTTCACCTCGCACCCTTCAGACATGCCGGGCATCCCGCGCAGGTTGGCCGAACATAGCCTCAATATACTAAAAGGATACAAGCCAGTCAAGCAGACTCTCTGGCGCTTCTTAGAACCTAAGCGGCAAGCCATGGGAGAGGAGCTAGCCAAGCTACTTGAGGCCGGATTCATCAGAGACATCAAACATCTGGATTGGCTAGCAAACTTGGTAATGGTACCAAAGAAGGACAAATCCTTGCGCCTATGTGTGAATTTCAAGAACCTCAATAAAGCTTGCCCTAAGGATCCCTTCCCCCTCCCCCGCATTGATCAAATCATCGACGCCACCGCAGGACACGACTCATTGTGCTTCCTCGACGCATATGATACGTCTCCAACGTAACTATAATTTTTGATTGCTCCATGCTACTTTATCTACTGTTTTAGGCAATATTGGGCTTTTTATCCACTTTTATATTATTTTTGGGACTAATCTATTAACCGGAGGGCCAACCCAGATTTGCTGTTTTATGCCTATTTCAGTGTTTCGAGGAAAAGGGATATCAGACAGAGTCAAAACGGAACAAAGTCAACTGGAGAAGTTATTTTTGGAAGGAAACCCACCTCATGGACTTGGACTCCACGTCATAATATACGGAAGGTGCTCACGAAGGTGGGGGGCGCGCCCACCCCGCCTGGGCGCGCTCCCCTACCTCGTGGGGCCCCCGTAGCTCCACCGACGTACCCCTTTCACCCATATATACCTACGTACCCTAAAACTTCCAGAACAGAAGTTAGATCGGGAGTTCCGCCGCCGCAAGCTTCCAAAGCCACGAAAAACCAATCGGGGCCCATTTCCGTACCCTGCCGGCAGGGGGATCCATCTCCGGTGGACATCTTCATCATCCTGGCGCTATCCATGACGAGGAGGGAGTAGTCCACCCTCGGGGCTGAGGGTATGTACCAGTAACTATGTGTTTGATCTCTCTCTCTCTCTCTCTCTCTCTCTCTCTCTCTCTCGTGTTCTCTCTCGTGTTCCTCTATGGCACGATCTTCATGTATCCTGAGCTTTGCTATTGTAGTTGGATCTTATGATGTTTCTCCCCCTCTACTCTATTGTGATGAATTGAGTTTACCCTTTGAAGTTATCTTATCGGATTGAGTCTTTTATGAGAACACTTGATGTATGTCTTGGTGATCAACTTGCGGGTTTCGTGACATTGGGAACCTATGCATAGGGGTTGGCACACTTTCTTGACTCTCCGGTAGTAGCTTTGGGGCACTCTTTGAAGTACTTTATTGTTGGTTGGATGAATATGAGATTGTGTGACGCATATCGTATAATCATGCCCACGGATACTTGAGGTGACAATGGAGTATCTAGGTGACATTAGGGTTTTGGTTGATTTGTGTCTTAAGGTGTTATTCTAGTACGAACTCTTTTATAGATCGATCCGAATCTAATAACTTTGAGGTGGTTTCGCACCCTACCATAATCTCTACGTTTGTTCTCCGCTATTAGTGGCTTCGGAGTGACTCTTTGTTGCATGTTGAGGGCTTGTTATATGATCTATCTATGTTATTATTGTTGAGAGAACTTGCACTAGTGAAAGTATTAACCCTAGGCCTTGTTTCCTATCATTGCAATACCGTTTACGCTCACTTTTACCACTTGTTACCTTGCTGTTTTTATATTTTCAGTTTACAAAAACCTATATCTACCATCCATATTGCACTTGTATCACCATCTCTTCGCGAACTAGTGCACCTATACAATTTACCATTGTATTGGGTGTGTTGGGGACACAAGAGACTCTTTGTTATTTGGTTGCAGGGTTGCTTGAGAGATACCATCTTCATCCTACGCCTCCCACGGATTGATAAACGTTAGGTCATCCACTTGAGGGAAATTTGCTACTGTCCTACAAACCTGTGCACTTGCAGGCCCAACAACGTCTACAAGAACAAGGTTGTGTGGTAGACATCAACATACTCCGGATACCATCAGATCAAGATGGCGGAGTCCGAACAGGCCGCAACGACCTTCATTACACCATACGGCTGACGGTGTCCTGGACTAGAGGGTACTCACCACGTCGTCTCCCGATCAGTTGGATTGGGCCGAGGACCCCATGGCCGTATACTCATGGGCCAGTTCAGACAGTTGCCACATACAAGGAAGATTCCACAAGACTTGGTGATCAAGACAAGGACTCCTTCCCCACCGGCGTATTCGGCTAGGACTCTTGTTGCCCTAGGCCTATGTTATATTATATAAATCAAGGCCAGGCTAGTCGATGGATTATGACATTACTAATCATACCTCTAGGGTTTAGACCACAACATATGATCTTAGGGTAGATCAACTCTTGTAACCCCTATACTCAATATAGTCAATCAAGCAGCATGTAGGGTATTATCTCATCAAGAGAGCCCGAAGCTGGGTAAACTCCCGTGTTCATGTTACCATTGATCCTAAGACGCACAGCTTGGGACCCCCTACCCGAGGTCCGCCGGTTTTGAAACCGACATTGGTGCTTTCATTGAGAGTTCCGCTATGTGATCGGCGAAAGGATTAATGGCTCGACTGCAGGTCAACTGCGATGTCAGTTTCTTCGTCACCAGCTCGACTGGTCACCTTGGCTTGACCGAGGACTGCGCCCTACCTCCGATCCTCATGTTCGGATGAGGTCCTTCATCAACATCAACTCCGATCTCTATCGAGATCATGGAGGAGTCATACATGGAGCTCGGGGGCTCAACATCAACATTGTCCTCGAGCGACCGTGCTGTTTTTCTGGACATCAAACTTGTATCCGCCGCCACCGCCTCCTCGAGTGTCGCTTAAACGATTGCTTCAGTGGAATTATGCGGAATTAAGTCTAAAACAACCCTGTAAAAATTTCTCGAGTTCCGATGGAGGAATCTCCGGCAATTTCCGATATATCGGAGCCCTGTTGAATCTAGACCAGAATCCGGACGAGTATAGAGCGTGGTGTTCAGCATCTAGCTCGGATGTCCTTTGGAAGATCCAACCGTTGATTTTCTGCGGAATTCCCATATCTACCACCTGCCAAACATTCAGCTCGATCTGACCGTCCAAACTCCAGGAACCTTCCGGTTAGTGCATCACTTTTTTGAATATGTTTTCTGCACGAGAACGAATCCGACCCAACTTCATCTTCTTTACGAACGGGATTTCGGACATCCTTTTTGAAGGACGTTTTCGTATGGGTTATTGTGTTTTATTCTCAAACACATCCCACTAGTATTAAAAGTATTCTTACAATACGAACTTCACTATCGCGCCGGTGTCAAACCAGCCCGACAACATCACTCCACGGCGGCCGACCTGCGTTAGACACGTCGTCGCTTTGTTGACCCGAGCTCAATTTCTTCGGATCATCATCTCGGCCAGCCGAACAATAGTTCGGCATCACGAAGGATAAATCGTCACCAACATCGCCGCCCCATGGATTACACGGAGCGGGCACACCGGCATCGCCGCGCGGTCACTTCATCAAGCTAGCATTGACCGCGTCACAAGTTAAGACCTGCGTCGGCATAGCCGCACTGTTGCTTCTTCAAGCGGATGTCCATCACGCCGAACTACTTCAACACCTCGGCTGACAAGGCAGCTGCAACGTCTCCTTATCGACCTGCTCTGTCACCTCGGCTAGACCGAGGACTTCGCCATCTCTTCATCAACTTACTTCAGAGACTTCGGCGTCACCAGCCGACCAGCTTCACTAGTAGAAAGGAGGGCTTTGGTCCAGGCCGGGTTAGCACATTAGTCCCGGTTCAGTCTAGAACCAGGACAAATGGGGGCATTAGTCCCGGCTCGTGCGCCCAGGGGCCATGTGGGCCATTTGTCCCGGTTCGTCTGGACCTTTTAGTCCCGGTTGGTGCCACGAACCGGGACTAAAGGGTGCGATGCCCATTAGTACCGGTTCAAGGCACCAACCGGTACTAAAGGTTAGACCTTTAGTCCCGGTTCGAGCCACCAACCGGTACTAATGGTGTTTGAGGCATTAGTACCGGTTCATGGCACGAACCGGTACTAAAGGTCCCATTTTCAAACTCCACCCCCCTGGATCGCCTTTTCAGTTTTAAAATAAATAAAAGAAAATGATGAAAATGTCAAAAAAAGTAAAAAAAATAAGTTTCCCATGTGATATGTGGTCTAGTTGTTCGGAATATTTGCAAATGTGAATTTCGACTTTATTTGCAAAATCTCTCTAGAATTTAGTAAAATGGGCCTAACTTTTGCATACTAACTCGAATGAAAAAGTTTTTTATATGAAAAATCATCTACTCAAAAAGTAACATCCAAATTTAACTGGGGGATCCCCGTTAAACATTTTCAAAATCCTCAAAAACCTAACAGAGAAAAAGTTACGGGGCTTTTAAGATCTAGAGTGGAAAAAATAAAAAAAATTTCAAACGGTGGTCAAACAATGGTCAAACTAATTATTCTAGAATATTAGTGTTACTAAATAATTGTTTCAGGTATTTTGAATTTTGGTCAAATCTGGTCAAACTCTGGTCAAACAATGGTCAAACAATGGTCAAACTAATTATTCAAGAAATATTAGTGTTACTAAATATTTATTGTTTTTTAAAACAATAGTTTCAAACTCAAACAGCAAAATTCCTGAGGGTAAACAGGATGGACATCTTACTGTTGTCAGGAAAACAACAAGTGCAGACTCGGAAACGAGGGAGAATAGAACCCGGAAGTTAAGCGTGCTCAGACTGGGGGAGTGGGAGGATGGGTGACCGTTCGGGAAGTTAGATGATTTGGAATGATGAGGGGTGATTGGAGATTAGAGGATAAATTGAGCAGTGATGAGGGGTGGTGATTAGAGATTATAGGTTAAAATAATTCAGAAATTTGAAAACAAAAAAAAATTCAAAAAAAAATTCCAAAAAAACATAAGATTTCCTTTAGTACCGGTTGGTGTTACCAACCGGGACTAAAGGTGGAGCTCCACGTGGCCGCGGCCTTTAGTCCTGGTTCGTGTTAGAACCGGGACTAAAGGGAGGAGGCATTAGTAACGACCCTTTAGTCCCGGTTCATGAACCGGGACTAAAGGCCCTTACGAACCGGGACAAATGCCCTGTTTTCTACTAGTGCTTCATCACATTAGTTGGACCACGGGCTTCGCCGTGGCGAGCCAACTTTTGCCAGGATCGCCATGCCATCGCTTCATCACCCATCAGGCAATGGGTGGGGAAGTGGGAGGATGGATGACCATTCGGGAAGTTAGATGATTTCGAATGATGAGGGGTGATTAGAGATTAGATGATAAATTGAGCAGTGATGAGGGGTGGTGATTAGAGATTAGAGGTTAAAATAATTCAGAAATTTGAAAATAAAAAAAAATTCAATTTAAAAAAAAAACCATAAAATTTCCTTTAGTCCCGGTTGGTGTTACCAACCGGGACTAAAGGAGGAGCTCCACGTGGCCACGGCCTTTAGTCCTGGTTCGTGTTAGAACCGGGACTAAAGGGAGGAGGCATTAGTAACGACCCTTTAGTACCGGTTCATGAACCGGGACTAAAGGCCCTTATGAACCAGGAAAAATGCCCTGTTTTCTACTAGTGCTTCATCACATTAGCTGGACCACGGGCTTCGCCGTGGCGAGCCAACTTTTGCCAGTATCGCCATGCCATCGCTTCATCACCCATCAGGCAATGGGTGTGGATCGAGTCCCAGTTTTGGGAGTAACCTTTCTTCGGACCGCTACAACAAATAAACCAGATGCTATTAATCCTAGCAACTTTTGCTCGTTTGGGTTCATTTTTCCCAAGGAATTATTACTCCGGTTTGTTCCATCATGTGTACACAGGCCTAACTAATGGTGGCCGCATTAGCGACGATTGCCTGGTGGTTCGGTCAGTTTCCGTGCATAGTTCGGCGAACGCCGTATCCGGAACTCGGACCGACCTGTGAATTCGGGCTTTGTCACGCCTTCACTGCGTCACGCCGATGCCCTGCATCGACATTGACCTCGACGCTCACGCCACATCTCTTTCATTATTTCCTTCACTTGTATTAAATAAGTAGAAGAATTTTTTTAATATAGATTATTATCTTTATTTGTCATTACCTTTGGTTTGCGCTATTTTATCTGTGCAGCCAATTGACTCAGACTGAGCCGCATTGTTGCCTCCTTCGACCGAATTGTGTTGTCGCCTTGGCACGCCGACCTGCTCCATTACCGCGGCTAGGGGCTTCATCTTTTCGGGGTGCCGAACTCTCTGCTCGGCTACCCCGGGACCATCCTGGAGGCTGGAACCTTGTCCCGCATCAAGCTCGTACCGCGTCATCAATGCCGAACATATCAACCAGCTAAGTTGCTTTCATGCTAAAAAACTTTCAATTTTAAATTTTGTTCAGTCCGACCAAGTATTATACTTTTTTGGCACAAAGTAGTTTGTGACAAACTTCCTTGTCCAAACTTTGTTTGTGACACACATATTCAAATACCCCGTTTTTTTTGGCTCCCTTGATGGAGCTTTTCCTCTTGCATATGATTATACTTGTATGGCTTCGTTCCTTGTTCGTGTATTACACCACAATATGCACCATGTTGACTTAAGCGACTTGCAAGCTGGGTTGCCTGGCTCCTGTGCTTACCCCTACGTTCCCGATTGTTCGGCTTGGGAGTAAAGGGAGCACCTCTGGGATTGGCACGATTGGTTCATCCGAGCCGGACCTCAGACTGGGTGAAGCCGAAAGCTAGCTCTCTTACTATTTTTCACAATGGTCAGCACACAACGGAACTCATGAGTACAAAAAATCTATTGCACAAGTCTCACAATAATAATGAACGACCGAAGAAACGTATCGGTGGGGGTACTATTTTCTTCGAAGATGCTTCTTACAGTTTGTTAGTAATATAGCATAAGTTCCCTGAGCGCTCTTTGTCTGTTACAGTCTTATGGCCTGATTGTCTGGTTATCGGAAACACTGTCGATATTCTCGACATGTGGAGTATATAACACTCTTCGGTCCCTGACCAAAGAGGGAGAAGCCGACGGTCGGTTAAGACGCGTTCAAAGTACGGGTGAACACAAATATGATATAAGTACTTCGGTACGGACAATCATTATAACATAAATTATTTTACCCAAATTACTTGGGGCTCTTAAATTTATGTGAGTTGTTGTATAATAAGTGTTCTTCTACTTAGTCGTTGCAAAGTCTTTTTTCTATCACTTCCTTTTTTGACGGGAGTGTGCGGTAAATAGCCGGGGAGCCTAATTTCTCTCTCAAAGCCGCTCTAAAGTGGCCCGAGGAGAAGCACTCCGCTTCCGGGATAGTAGGTTAAAGCCGTAGGCTGACCCGCTTGAAGACTTGAGATAAGATGTGTCATGTTAAAGCACGACAGAAGAACAACTTTTTTCTAAGACCAATTTTCTGATTGGCACCGAACAATTCATCTAGTTCGGACGTCGAGTTTTTACTGACGTTTTCTGGTTTTCCAATCCTATGGGACTTTTCAACTATTTGAGTGTTTCAGCATAAGTCTCGCAGTGCAACGCCGGACACCTTTAGGGATTCGGCACAAATTCTTGGATCTTGCTATATATGCATCGGTTTTGAATTGTGTCTTTGGTCAATAGTTGGGTTGCCCGGCTCCTGTGCTTGCCTCCTACATTCCGCTTTGTTCGGCTAGGTGCACAAAGGGATAACCGCTGCAATTGTGCTTCCAGCTCGCATGGTTAAGCACCGCAGTGGAGAAAGCCGAAAACTGACTGTCACAATAAGCGTAAAGTGGTCAGCGGTCCGACGACTGTATTAAATGACGGGCCGTTCATTACATTGGCCGAAGTGTTTACGGCTTGACCTCGGCTATCGCCGAACACTAACCAGGGGGCTACTTGCTGGCCTCCCAAGTTTTAGCTCCTATGACTAAGTGAAAGTTATAAAGCCCGCATATCTGATTGCCTCGTTTCCGCTAACACAACTTCCTTCGGGCACCGAGACGTCGGCTAAGGGTTGTTTTTTTTTGCGGAAACACCCTACGTAGCATTTATAAGGGGGTAGAAGCCGACGATGGGCCACTTTCAGATTACCAACGATCGCAACGGAGGTGAAAATTTGGGTTCATTTAGACCACAGAGTTCGAAAGCTTTCCCCGAACTAAATCCTCAGTATCTTCCAACCACATGGATCAGAGTTGCGGTTTCATGATCATGCTTAGCATGACAACCCAAAGAAAGGAATCGATAGCGGGACTATTTTCTTTGGACGATGTTTCTTCTGTTAAACAATAATATAACATGTCTCTCTGCGTACCTTTGTTTATAAAACCGTATGGCCGGATTGCCTTGTTTGACGTAAATCTTTGCCCTCATAAAGGCTTTATAAAGTGGGACAAACACTCCTCGGCTGCTGGCCAAGGAGGTTGAAGCCGATGGTCGGTCAACAAAGTTTTGTACAATGCGGATCCGAGAATTAATGACGTAAAGTACTTGGATACATAGAGTCATTACACACAATTTGTGATTTTACTATGGATATCGATCCTTAATTCGGCCCCCTGCTCCCGCATTAAGGCTCGGTGGCTACTAGGCTTCGGGGCTTATTATTTACAAATATTAAAAAGGCACATCGATCCCCTAATCCGGTGTTGCCACCCGACCAGTGTCTCGGGGGTACTGCATTGACAATCCAATGCAGAAAATTTAAAATGCAATATAGTTTTCGAGGAGATTATTATCCTCAGGTCGGTCGGCCGCACCTAACCTGAGTCTCGATGACTTTGCAGACCGCGTTTCTATTCCTATGTATGCTGTCGAGCTAGGAGTTGATCCTCAGGCCGATTTCGTGCATCGACCTGGGTCTCAGGGGCAACTAGGATCAGCGGTCTCATGTTTTCCTTCAGGTGCATCTCGGGTTTTAGACCGACGCACACACCTTGAGGGCTACTGGCTAAATATCTCGGCAGAGAATAAATTGCACCAATCAAAAAATCAGCCTACAGTCAGGGGTGGTGCACCACCTCGGAAGCAGTCCGGCATAAAGCTCGGGCGCCAGTGGCTGGCTCCATAGAGGGCATTCCCGGTATTAAGCTCGGCCAAACTCCTTCAACCTTTTTGAACCAAGATGATCTATGACATCTCGGATATAGTCCGACGTTGGAGCTTGGACACGGTCCGGCGTTGGAGCTCGGATACATTCCGGCGTTTGAGCTTCGAAGTAGTCCGGCGTTGGTGCTTCGCTGCAAAAGATACCTCGAATGCAACCCGGCGTTGGCGCTCGGATGCAAGAGGACACTGACGCCCGGGAATAACTTCAAACCCGAGGTGTGGCATAAAAATAACAAGGCATTGATAAAGGCCGGAAATTTAAAGGGGCTCCTCAGATACCCGACGTGTAAACTCTTCGGATTTACTTCGGCGATCCTCAAGATCGAAGATGATAAGATTTGTTGAACCAGTTTTCAAGACCGACGACCGAAGATGAAGAACAGTTCAGAAGAATCGAGGAGCGTCCCCAACATGAAGACCGGTTCAGGGGGTTACTGACGGTGTCCTAGACTAGGGGGTACTCACCACGTCATCTCCCGGTCAGTTGGAATGGGCCGAGGACCCCCTGGCCGTATACTCATGGGCCAGTTCGGACAGTTGCCGCATACAAGCAAGATTCCACAAGATTTGGTGATCAGGACAAGGACTCCTCCCCCACAGGCATATTCGGCTAGGACTCTTGTTACCCTAGGCCTATGGTACATTATTTAAACCGAGGCCAGGCTAGTCGATGGATTATGACATTACTGATCATACCTCTAGGGTTTAGACCACAACATATGATCTCAAGGTAGATCAACTCTTGTAACCCCTATACTCATTATAGTCAATCAAGCAGCATGTAGGGTATTATCTCATCAAGAGAGCCCGAAGCTGGGTAAAATTCCGTATTCATGTTACCATTGACCCTAAGATGCACAGCTTGGGACCCCCTACCCGAGATCCACCAGTTTTGACAACGACAACGGCCCTTTCTGTTTCAACACTATGCCTATCGGGCTAAAAAACGCAGGCGCAACCTATCAACGCATGATTCAGACATGCCTTGAAAATCAAATCGGCAAGACTTTAGAGGCCTACATAGACGACGTGGTCATCAAAACAAGACACGTTGAAACTTTAATAGAGGACTTGAGGCTTACTGAGGGAGTCCTGAATTAGGGGGTGTCTGAATGGCCGGACTATGACCTTTGGTCGGACTCCTGGACTATGAAGATACAAGATTGAAGACTTTGTCCCGTGTCCGGATGGAACTTTCCTTGGCGTGGAAGGCAAGCATGAAGATACGGATATGTAGATCTCCTTCCATTGTAACCGACTCTGTGTAACCCTAAACCTCTCCGGTGTCTATATAAACCGTAGGGTTTTAGTCCGTAGGACGAACAACAATCATACCATAGGCTAGCTTCTAGGGTTTAGCCTCTCTAATCTCGTGGTAGATCTACTCTTGTAGTAGCGATATCATCAATATTAATCAAGCAGGAGTAGGGTTTTACCTCCATCGAGAGGGCCCGAACCTGGGTAAAAACATCGTGTCCCTTGTCTCCTGTTACCATCCGCCTAGACGCACAGTTTGGGACCCCCTACCCAAGATCCGCCGGTTTTGACACCGACATTGGTGCTTTCATTGAGAGTTCCTCTGTGTCGTCACCTTTAGGCCCGATGGCTCCTCCGATCATCAACAATGATGCGGTCCAGGGTGAGACTTTTCTCCCCAGACAGATCTTCGTATTCGGCGGCTTTGCACTGCGGGCCAATTCGCTTGGCCATCTGGAGCAGATCGAAAGCTACGCCCCTGGCCATCAGGTCAGATTTGGAAGGTTGAACTACACGGCCGATGTCCATGGAGACTTGATCTTCGACAGGCTCGAGCCACAGCCAAGCGCACCGCACTGTCATGATGGGCATGATCTAGCTCTGCCGCCGAACAGTGCCCTAGAGGCTGCACCAGTGTCCGCTCCGACACTTAGCTCGGAGCCGACTGCGCCAATCGAGGACGGGTGGCTGGACACCGCCTCGGGGGCTGTAATCTCCACGGCGATCGAGCCAAACACCATACCTGTCCATTGCGAAGCTCGTGACTCCAAGGTGCTGGACTCCTCTCCGGACTCCGAACCTTCCGCGCCCCTGCCAATCGAATCCGATTGGGCGCCGATCATGGAGTTCACCACCGTGGACATCTTTCAGCGCTCGCCTTCCGGCGACATTCTGAATTCACTAAAGTGTCTCTCTTTATCAGGAGAGCCCTAGCCGGACTATGGTCAGCAAGGTTGGTATGCGGACGACGAAGAAATTCAAACCCCACCCACCACCCACTTCGTAGCCACTGTCGATGATTTAACCGACATGCTCGACTTTGACTCTGAAGACATCGACGGTATGGACGACGATGCAGGAGACGGCCAAGAACCAGCGCCGACAGGGCACTGGAAGGCCACCTCGTCATATGACATATACATGGTGGACACCCCAAGAAGGGAACGACGATGGAACAATGGAGGATGACCCCTCCAAGAAATAGCCTAAGCGCCGGCGTCAGCGGCGCCGCTCTAAATCCCGCCACAGCAAAAACGGCGATTCCAGCACCGGAGACAATAACACCCTGGACAGTGCCGAAGATAACCACCTCCAACAGGATTCAGCACAGGAGGATGGAGAAGCCAACCCTCATGTGAGAGCGGCAGACAGAGAGGTAGAGGACAATAATTACATGCCTCCCTCCGAAGACGAGGCAAGCCTCGGCGACGACGAATTTGTCGTGCCTGAGGATCCTGTCGAACAAGAGCATTTCAAATGCAGGCTTATGGCCACAGCGAGCAGCCTCAAGAAAAAACACTAACAACTTAGAGCTGACCAAGATTTGCTAGCCGACAGATGGACTGATGTCCTTGCGGCCGAAGAGTACGAACTCGAACGCCCCTGCAAGAGCTACCCAAAACGCAGGCTGCTACCCCGATTAGAGGAGGAAGCACCTAGACCTATATCACCAGCGCATGATGCGGCCGACCGGCCACCTCATGTCCGCGACAGAGAGGCCTCTCGGCCCTCCACTAAAGCCGCACCCCGGCGTCGCTCAAAGAATACCAAGGCACGGGGAAATGCAGCAGACCTGCGAGATATATTAGAGGACAGGGCAAGGCAAACAAGATCTATCTATGGATCGCGTGGGCGCCCCACGACACGTGACGATAACCGTCATGCCGGATATGGTAAATTCGGCCGGGCCGAAAACAGTAGACAGAGCTCATTTGATCTATGTCATGATATAGCCCAATACAGAGACGCCGCACACCCACTATGCTTCACAGATGAAGTAATGGATCATCAAATCCCCGAGGGTTTCAAACCAGTAAACATCAAATCATACGATGGCACAACAGACCCTTCATATTCACATGGCCCACGGTGATGATCTACACGCCATCAAATACCTCCCACTAAAGCTTAAAGGACCAGCTCGGCATTGGCTTAACAGCTTGCTAGCAGAGTCAATTGGCTATTGGGAGGACCTGGAAGCCGCATTCCTCGATAATTTCTGTGGCACGTATAAAGCGACCACCAGACGCCGATGACCTAAGCCACATAATTCAGCAGCCAGAGGAATCGGCCAGACAATTCTGGACACGGTTCCTAATGAAGAAAAATCAAATGGTCGACTGTCTGGACGCAGCGGCCCTTGCAGCCTTCAAGCATAACATCCGTGACGAGTGGCTTGCCCGGCACCTAGGATAGGAAAAGCCGAAATCCATGGCAGCCCTCACGACACTCATGACCCACTTTTGCGTGAGAGAAGACAGCTGGCTAGCTCGTAGTAATAACATGACCAAGATCCCTGGTAATTCGGATACCAAGGACATCATTGGCAGGTCGCGTCGCAACAACCAAGAGCGCCGCATTAACAGCGACAATGCCGAGGATACGACAATTAATGCCTGATTCATAGGCTCTAAACCCGGTCAGCGGAAAAAGCCATTCAAAAGAAATACTCCTGGCCCGTCCAATTTGGACCGAATACTCGATCGCTCGTGCCAGATACACGGCACCCCCGAAAAACCAGCCAACCACACCAACAGGGATTGTTGGGTGTTCAAGCAGGCAGGCAAGTTAAACGCCGAAAACAATGACAAGGGGCTGCATAGCGATGACGAGGAGGAGCCCCGGCCGCCGAACAATAGGGGACAGAAGGGTTTCCCCCCACAAGTGCGGACGGTGAACATGATATACGCAACCCACATCCCCAAAAGGGAACGGAAGCATGCACTCAGGGACGTAGATGCGTTGGAGCTAGTCGCCCCAAAGTTCAACCCATGGTCCTCCTGCACAATCACTTTCGATCGAAGGGACCACCCCACTAGCATCCGCCATGGCGGATTCGCCGCATTGGTTCTAGACCAATCATTGACGGATTTCACCTCACTAGAGTCCTTATGGACGGCGGCAGCAGCCTGAACCTGCTTTATCAGGATACAGTGCGAAAAATGGGCATAGATCCCTCAAGGATTAAACCCAGAAAGACGACCTTTAAAGGCGTCATACCAGGTGTAGAGGCCAACTGTACAGGCTCAGTTACACTTGAGGTGGTCGGATCCCCAGATAAATTCCGAAGCGAGGAGTTAATCTTCGACATAGTCCCGTTCCGCAGTGGCTATCATGCACTGCTCGGACCAAACGCATTTGCAAAGTTCAATGTGCTGCCGCTCTACGCATACCTCAAGCTCAAGATGCCAGGCCCTCGAGGAGTCATTACGGTCAATGGAAACACCGAACGCTCTCTCCGAACAGAGGAGCATACGGCGGCCCTCGCGGCGGAAGTACAAAGCAGCCTCTCAAGGCAATTCTCCAGTCCGTCCATTAAACGACCGGACACCGTCAAGCGCGCCCGGAGTAACCTACAACAAGACCGCCTGGCACGTTTCGAGCATGCGTACCAATGCGGCCCCAACCCCAGCCCTCGCAAAACTGCGAAACCAGTACTACGCGTACATAACTACGCTCTGGAAATACCATGGGCATAGGGAGATGGGCACGACCACGGCATGCCCAAAATGCGGCTCAACCGCACCAGGGGCTCCCGATTTTGTCATTCTTTTTTCCTTACTTTCAGGACTCCCCTTTCCGGAAGGCCTGTCCGGCAGTACAATCGCCGAACATACGATGCAACAGCCAGGGAGAGAGAAAGCTATGTCGAGTGTCCAGGTGGTCTCTATAACGAGCAGTATACTTGTTTCGCATATCATCCCGCAGCTCGCCCCTGGAGGGGGACATGTTAAATAGTCCCATCTCTTTCTAATCGCACTATTTGTATCGTTCTGCTTTTACCGTAGACTTTTCGAATAAACAATACATAGCTTTTGTCTATTAGTGCATTCCTTTTCTTATAAAAATATGTTCATTTATGACATTATGCAACCGTACACTTTGGTACGGCCAATACACCAAGGGCTTACGTACCCCAGAATATGGTGTGAGAAGTCCGAATACTCTCATGAGTGCGGCACCCCGAACTTATAGCATTATATGCATCGGATGTGAATCATGTCTTGGGTCAATAGTCGGGTTTGCCCGGCTCCCACGTTTTGGTGCCTCATGTTCCGTTATATAGGCTAAGTAGCACTGGGAGAACCACTGCGATTGTGCCCCGGTTGAGCTGGGCTAAGCACCACAGTGGAGAAAGCTAAAACTGACCGTCATGATAGGGCGAGAGCGGGTCGCTGTTCGAGAGGTTTTCGAGTCCCTAAAGACTTATGCCGCTTAGAGCGAGGAGTCGGCTTTGTCCGTCCTAAGCATGGATAGCGCCCCGAACTCGGTCTTCCTAATACTAGGGGCTTTGCCGAAATTTAAAATTATAGAATTCTATGGCTAAGTGAGAGTGTTCAAGCATTACAGTCTGATTGCCTTGTTCATTGTGTTGAGCGCCTCCCTCGAAGGACCCAATAATGGGAAAAAGAACGCTCAAGTTTATCCCAAACACCCTAGCACTCGCGGCATGGGGGCAGAAGCCGACGACTCGCCATCTCTCAAATTTTAATAAACGGCCGCACAGAAGGTAATATTTTAAATTCAAAAGCGTTGCTTAGCGCATATGAACAAGTTTTCAGCATACAGGATTACAAATGCGAGTTTACCCAAAAATTACATCTTTGGAGCATTCATCCACTATACGACAGGCACCCTTCAGGACGCCCTCATAATACATCTCGGGCTTGCGGTGCTCCTTGCCCGGCGGTGGTCCGTCTGTCACAAGCTTCTCAACGTCCATCTTGCCCGGGTGCACTTTAGCACGGGCAAGGGCCCTACGGGCACCTTCGATGCATACGGAGCGCTTGATGACTTCAAGCCTTGGACAGGCATCCACCAGCCGCCTTACCAGCCCGAAGTAGCTCCCAGGCATGGCTTCCCCAGGCCACAACCGGACTAAGAGACCCTTCATGGCCTGTCCGGCCACCTTATGGAGCTCGGCCAGCTGCTTCAGCTGGTCGCTCAAGGGCACAGGGTGTCCGGCCTCAACATACTGAGACCAGAACACCTTCTCTGTCGAGCTCCCCTCTTCGGCTTGGTAGAATGCGGCAGCGTCGGACACACTCCGGGGAAGATCTGCAAATGCTCCTGGAGACCTCCGGACTCGGGTAAGTAACAAGTAATTCACTTTCACGTGCTTGCTTTGCATAAAGAATGCCTTACCCGCCGCTATCTTTTTCATTGCCTCAATTTCCTGGAGGGCTTTTTGGGCTTCGGCCTTGGCAGATTTGGCGCTCTCAAGCGCCGAGGCGAGCTCGGACTCTCGAGTCTTTGAGTCAAGCTCCAAACTCTCATGTTTTTCCATGAGAGCCTGGAGCTCTTGCTGTACCGCCGCCACCCGCGCCTCCTGCTTCTCTCACTTCGTGCGCTCCACGGCCGCATTGTTTTCGGCCTTGGACAGTGCTTCCTTCAGGGTCGCCACCTCGGTTGTGGCCCCTGCAATACTCACGTTGGTCCTGTCATTTTTTGCAACCACATCCTTTTTATATACTTACATAAGGTATTACTTACCTTCCTTGTCCTCGAGCTACTCCTTGGCAAGGCCGAGCCTGCTCGCACCGCTCGAGGCTCTGCTTCAATGCATTGACCTCTGCAGTCAGTGCGGCAGAGGTCAACAGCACAACCTGCATTCCCATATTGACATACTTATGTTAGACTCCTGTGTATATCTTTTTGATCCTCGGTTCGGCTTTTCTTTCCGAACACCAAACTGAGCATCAGGGGCTAGTGTCTATGTGGTAATATTTCTACATATCTTAAATAAATACCTCAAAGCCTGTTAGAAGGCTGGCACAGGCTTCGATCAGCCCGCTCTTGGCGGACTGAACCTTCTGGATTACCACACTCATAATAGTGCGGTGCTCCTCGTTGATGGAGGCGCCGTTAAGCACCTCTAGCAGATTATCCGGCACCTCCGGTTGGACGGAGGTCACCGGCGTCGTAGTTTTGCCCTTCCTACTATGGAGGCGCCCGCCGGACTCCGGAACCACTGAAGGTTCCGGGGCGGTGCCCGGCCTAGGGCCGGACTTGGTGCCCTTCGGGGTTTTGTCCCCTTTTTGCCTGGAGTCCGGGAGGTCGCCTTGCGGCGCCTCCAGGACCACCTCCTCCCGGCTTTTCCCCTTTTGGGACGCCACCTCGGCGTCATCCGCAGTGCGAGGAGAGGAGGCGGTCGGAAGTGAAGTGTTGTTCACATCTGACGAACCCAGGGAACTGCTCGACGAAGCGTCGAGCCCGGCCTTGGGCGGGCTGCATGATTATATTCAGCGTCAGAAGGCACTGTGCAATAACGGAACGCCATGAGTTATTCTGGTATCCGGATACTTACGATTTCGCCAGGGGCTTGGCCCTGGGTTGCCACTCTTCTTCGCTGTCGTCGACGTTGGTGGAGTAGTCCGGAGGGAGGGTCCTTCCCTTCTTGGACCCTCCGGCCCCCTAGTTGGGACGGCCTTCCTTTTCTTTTCTCCCCCCGCCGGGGGAGAGGCCTCTCTTTACTTCTCCTAGTCTTCACGGGAGGATTCCGCCTTGGAGTCATCGGACGATGAGTCCGAAACCACCTGGCGCCGGGAACTCCTTCGAGTTCCCGTGGCCTTCTTCTTGGCCTTCTTCTCCGGCACCACGTAAGGTGCCGGAACCAGCAGCCCCGTCAAGCGGGCATCCGCTGGGTCTTCTGGCAAGGGAGCCGGACAGTCAATCTGCCCGGACGTCCTCTGCCAATCTTGTCAAAGGTAAGGGAGTTTAGATCCCGCATAGAGTCAAACTATGAAAAACAAGTCCCGTAAAGGGAAAAATAGCTTACCGCGTTGGCGTGATGCTGCGCGCTGAATCCGCAATCCTCGGTAGCGGATGCGGGTGCCTCGGCGCCCTTTTTTTGAAACCTGAGACAGTGGGAGAGGCTACCACTGTGATATATTACTTTTCTAAATTTACATAGTAGATTGTACAAGAGATATACATAGCGCACCCTTACCACTTTGTGGTTTTGGGGGGAGGAATGACTAGAAAGCAAGACTAGTCAGAAGGTAGGGAGTCTAGGGGTAGGAAGATGAAATCCTTCATGTTATCTTTCACTCTATACTGAAGTAAGCCAAAATCTGTTTTGAATCTAGCGAGCCAGGAATTGTAGGAGGGGCTGATATTTCTGAAAAGCTTGTCATTCCTCTCCTTCCATATACTCCAAGATGCTTGTAGAAAGGCCTCCATGAACATGGGTTTGTGCCAATTGCGTTTGGCCATTTCCAACCAAGCCAGCCGTGTGGTATGATGTTCAGGGTTCATCCCAAGTTTTGACCAATAGTACCTGCTGAACAGGAAGTTCAGGATCATGTGGTCCACATCTTCTTCTGTTTGCCCGCAAAGGAGGCAGGTTAGATCATCTCCCACATTATAGTGTCTTCTCTTGAGCATTTCTCTTGTATTGAGGCGATCTGAGAGGAGAAGCCAACCGAAGACTTTTATCTTGATTGTAACCTTGGATTTCCACATCCAATGGTATGTCTTGTGTGCTTTGGCATCCCTGAAGCAGAAATTATAAAACCTTCATGCAATATATTCTGTAGAGCCCCAGGAAGAAGACCAGAAGTCTCTAGTGGTCGGGTTATAATTTAAGACAATATGGGCCACAAGGCGCTGGATGTCACGAACTTCTGCAGGGGCCTCAATGGATAGGGGTAGTAGAAACACCTCATCTAAGGAAGAGATACGCAGAAAGTTTTGAACTGAGACATCCTCATTCTTGGCAAACGAAAATGCCCGCGGGTGTGAGTCTGCTAGGGGATGAACAAGCCAGAGGTCTTTCCACATGAGCACATTATCCCCACGGTTAACCTCAACTTTGGAGATGCCACGATAGATTGGAGTTAGTTTGAGTACATCTCTCCACCAAAAAGAGCCACAAGGATCAGAAGCATGCAAAATCTTGTTTGTGTAGTATGTAGACCAAATGAGATCAACCCAGGGGAGGTCATGCTGATTATAGAATTTGTGAAAATATTTTAGGAGAAGGGCGTCACTTTGAATTTTTAACTTGATGATCCTGAGGCCTCTGCTCTCTTTTGGGCGACAAATCTTATCCCAAGCAACCAAAGAATTGCATTTCTCTCCCTGCTCCGTCTTTTTTGTCCAAAGACATTTCCGCCGAAGCTTATCCAGTAGTTCCAAGATTTTTGGAGGAAATTTGAGTGTGCATAGAGCAAAGATGATGAGCGAGGTGATGACAGTGTTTAGCAGTGAGAGTTTGGCCCCATACGACATCATAGATAGAGTAGAGGATAATCTTCTTTCCACAGAGCATACCATCGGCATTAGGTCTTGGACAGAGGGTTTACCATTGCCCAAGGGAAGTCCTAGGTAAGTGAAAGGCATAGTGCCAACTTTGCATTCAAAGATGTCAGCAAGTTCATTTGTAAGGGCATCATCACAATTCATCCGAATGAGCGTGGACTTATGGAAATTTAGCTTGAGACCAATGGAGGTGGCGAAATCATTAAGGATCCCTTTCATAGTATGTGCTTGAGCTGGACATGCTGGCATGATAATTATTGTGTCATCCGCATATTGAATAACAGGGTAATCAAACTGTCGCTGTCTTTCAAAGGGCAGGCGGATCTTCCCTTGTCGGAAGGCGTCATTAATGGCAGCTTGAAGGAGATCGGCTGCAATAACAAATCGGAGGGGGGACAAGGGGTCTCCTTGCCGAACACCACTTTTGCAGTGGAATTTTCTGCCTGGAACACCGTTTAGAAGCACCGAAGATTTACCAGAAGAAAAGATAGCATTGATCCATCAAAGCCACTTGTCATTGAATCCCATATGTTTCATAATCTCAAGCATAGCACCATGTTCAATTGTGCCGAATGCCTTGGCGAAATCAAGTTTGAGGAGAACTATTTTCTTCTTGGACACTTGGCACTGATGGATGTACTCGAACGCCCAAGCAAGGCGGTCTTGTAGAGTTCTTCGTTTGATGAAACCGTATTGATTGCGATGAACCAGCTTGAGGATGATCTTTTGAAGGCGATTGGCCAAAAGCTTAGTGATTATTTTGAGACAACAATTTAGAAGTGTGATAAGCCGAAAGTCATTGAGGGTCTCAGGCGAAGGGACTTTTGGAATTAGTGTGATGAAACCCTCATTGATACTTTCCAGGTTTAGTGTTCCTTCATGAAACTGCTCACAAAGTTTGTAGAAATCTTCTTTGATTATGTGCCAGCAAGATTTAATGAAGTGACCCGTGAATCCATCGGGTCCTGGAGCTCTATCAGCCGGCATTTCTTTGACAACATCATCGATTTCTTGTTTGGAGAAAGGAACAGTAAGCAGGTCCAAGTCATCAGTTCTTTTGATGATATTAGGAAGATCAAATTTCATAGAGTAGCCACGAGAGGAGCCCAGCCTGTTCTTGTATGTATGGTAAATAAGAGCCTCTTTTCCAGCATGGTCTTCCACAGATGTGTCATTATCGAGGCGAAGATTGGTTATAATATTTCTTCTATACCTTTCAGAAGCAAGGGCTTTAAGAAATTTAGGGTCCTCATCTCCAAATTGAACCCATCGAATTGTGCATCTTTTTTTCCAATATTGCTGCTGATAGTTTAACAGACGAAGAATTTGTTTTTTAAGGATTGTCCTAAAGTTTCGTTCTGGAAGTGTCAAAACCATTTTATTTTCTCGAGCATCTAGATCTGCCAGAGTGGAGTTTGAATTTTCAATTGCAATGCTAAGTTTAGATATCCTTTTACTCCAGTGCTTGAGTTCATATCTCAGCATTTTAAATTTGCGGCAAAGCACAGTGGCATCATTTGTAGAGTTAACTGATCTATTCCAAACCTCTGAGACCAGCTCCATAAACCCTGGGTGTTGCACCCAGAAGGATTCAAACCTGAAGATGTTACTTTTTGGAATAGTAGTTTCAATGGTCACTACACAGGGAATGTGATCAGAGACTGGCTTCCCAAGGGGTTTTACCAAAGTATTTGGATATGTGCTAGTCCAATTAGTGGAGGTTAGAAACCAATCCAATTGTTCAAGTAAAGGATGTTGTTGCATGTTATACTCCACGTATATGCCCTGCCCTTAATTGGTAGTTCAATGAGCCCCTGAGGTCAGATAAAGTCATTGAATGTGATCATGTCATTAATGTTGCCACATGGTTTATTGCGATTAGAAGGACTTCAGATGTAATTAAGTTCAAAAGCCAATTATTGTAATCCAATGAGCTCCAAGTAGTAAGCAATCTTCAGTAGCAGGAATGTTTAAGTTCAAAAGCCAATTAGTGTAATCCACTCTGAGATCGCCTTGACAGGGTCCATAAATGTTTACTAGGGTCCATTCTTGTGCCGATTGTGTGGATTTGAATTTAATTACTAGAGAAAATTCTTCCTCCATAAGTACCATACCTGTGAAAATAGAGCTGTTCCAAATGGTTGCAATACCTCCAGAGGCTCCTTGAGAGGGAATATAAGCATATTTATCAAACCTTTTAGGACAACAATACTTAATGAACACATTATCAAAAGAGCGCTTTTTGGTTTCTTGCAAGCAAATCACGGCACAGCCACTAGAAAAAACAACGTTCGATAAAGCCAAAAGCTCAGGGTCTGAGTTCAGGCCCCTGACGATCCAACAAAGCACGTTCCAGTTCGAAAGAAGTACCATTTAAAAGCTAGAAAAGAAACAATATGAAATTAAGTATTGGATGGGCCACCCTCCTGATCAGCGAGAAGCACCTCTTCAGTGAGTTCTTCAGGAGGAATGGCACACCGTGTGGATCCAATATGCTGTATCTCATGGATTGACAGTGGTGGGGGCACTTCAGCATCATGGTCGTCAGATAATTCAGTTAAGACAACAACAGAGGCCATATTTGAGATCACTCTTGGTTTAACTTTGGAGGTCTTGGCCTTTCTATCAGAGATGAGGGGCACCTTGAAGCCGTCGTACTTGTTCGAACGATTGCTGCGGCGAACCTACATGACAGAGATTGGGGCTTTGCTTTTACCACGATTGCCCTTAGACACTCCAGCAGAGGAGGCCCCAGGCAGAGAATCTGAACCAGTCATCGCTAATTCATCAGAAGGTGCGATCAGATCATTATTGAGCTCAGTAATAGTGACAGTGCTGACCTGAACATTTGGTGCTTCAGTATCAGCAAGAGACCAAAGATGCATGGAAGTGCTATAAGTACCTACAACATCAAAGAAGGTGACAGTAGTAGAAGCATCTAATTGTCCATCTTCAGAATTGGTCACCACTAACTCAATTTCCAGACTTGCAGGCTTAATACCATAACCACGTGCCCAGGGCCCAAAGGTCGCCAGGGTGGGCATAATCCCGCTAGACAAGAAGTTTGTAATAGGCACATATGACAGAGGTTCATTCAGAAGCATGGAGCTGATCATCTCAGAATCTGCAGAAAAGCTAATATTGATGCCAGCATTTGAAACCTGAATGTTGAACTGAGGGTGTTGCAGAGCCATTGGAGGGCCAGAGAAATTCTGAGCGGGGCTTTTACTGACCACCAACTCCTGAGTGGTAGCAGGACTGAAGACCAGAGAGCTGCTGCGCTGCAAGGCTTGTAAAATGTTGACTGGGACAAGCACCATAGCCTCAGAGTCAGAGCTAGTGGCAGAGCTGCTTTGAATGGAAATGGAGTCGTTCCAGGCTGCAGCAGGGCTGTCCAGGAGATTATTAGGTGGAAGGATACCAGCATTAACCTGCAATCCTTCATTGGCTAACCACTCCTGGAAGTTATACAGAGTCGGGGGAGTGTGTGGAGGTGAAGGTGGCCATTCACCATAGCTTAGTTGGAATTCCACTTCCATATTATGAGGACCTTCAATGTTGTTTGCAGCAGCAGCATTGTTGGCAGCCCCTTGCTGCACAACCCAGTTATTGAGATGCATCTGGTATAGTTGCTCAGCAGTAAGCTCATCGCCGTACAATGGATGTGGAATCCCATTGTCAGGGGGAGGATCTTCTCCTGCAGGTGGAACTTCAGGCAGGTGCGCATTCCAGTCACTGCTACGCAGCATGGTGACGCAAACAGTCGAACAGTGCCTATCACCTCCCAACTGACGAATCACTAAACTCTTTGGAACAAGGCGAAGGTTAATGACTTTAACACGGACCAGAACAAATTTTCTGTCACCTCTAGGATGATGCCAATATATGAGACTACCGAAGCTGTCCACAGATCTATGCAGGTAATGGTAAGTCTGGTAATCATATGGGAAGCCCACATACAAGATCCAAATTGCAGGGCCGTAGGTGGTGAGCCTCATATTCAGAGCTTCATCATGTGACACGAAAGATACAATAGTGTTCATATCCCCTTCAACCTCAGCATCAATCTCAAAGGTTGTTCCCACAACATTATCTCGCACTAAAGGATTGGCAAACCCAAAGATAGCAATGCCCAGGGGGTGATCATCTACATCAGCGCCCTTGAACAACACCTTCCAGGCATCTTCGTACGTAGTGTCGAAGAGCCTGCTCAGGGTTTGGTGTTGTGCCGGATCAAACTCCCACAAGCTGAAAGCCCGTTGTTGGCACGGGAGGATCCGGTGGATGAGCATGACCTGGACTACGTCGACGAGTTTGAGCTTCTTGCTCACCAAGTTTTAGACGCAGGTTTGGAGTCCGGACAGCTCCTCCGAACTACCCCACGACAAGCCCGTCTCTTTCCAGGAGGTGAGCCGTGTAGGGAAGCCAGATCGGAATTCGGGGGCCGCTGCCCATTCAGGGTCACGTGGCTCGGTGATGTAGAACCACCCCGATTGCCACCCCTTTATGGTCTGAAGGAGCCCTCGAGCCATGTAACATTGGGCATCTTGCCCACCATGGCGCCTCCGCACTCTGCTTGGCGGCCGCCCACAACCTTTGGTTTGACATTGAAGGTCTTCAGCCATAAACCGAAGTGGGGCTGGATGCAGAGGAAGTCCTCACACACGACGATGAACGTAGAGATATTGAGGATGAAGTTCGGGGACAGATCTTGGAAATCCAGGCCGCAGTAGAACATGAGTCTCCAGTCAAATGGGTGAAATGGGAAACCTAGTCTGTGGAGGAAGTGGGTGAGGAACACCACCCTCTCATGGGGCCTGGGGGTGGGGATAAGCTGTCCCTTGTCGGGAAGCCGGTGCGCGATGTCATTAGACAAGTATCCGGCCTTCCTCAGCTTTTTAATGTGCCCCTCCGTGATGGAGGAGGCCATCCACTTGCCTCCCGCTCCGGACATGACTGGAGAAGGTTGAGGCGGGATGTGCGGACTTGGGCGCTGGAGCTCGAGTGCGCGAAAATGGATAAGCATAGGAGGAAGAAGGCATAGATGGAAAAGGTGGATTCTTATCCCCTTATATGGGCGGACGAAACTATGTGCCCCCACCAGCCTGGTAAAACTCGCTTATCTCCCAAGCGCCATAAATTAATGGCACGGTTAGGTTACCCACGCCCGTATTGATGAGAATCCCGAAATAAGGGGACACGATCTCTGCTTCAACAAGATGTGCCAAGGAAACCGCCTCGCTAAGTGCGCTGAGGTAGGACAGTAAAAAATGATTCGAATAATGGTTTGGCTGTGGTGTGATGTGACATTGCAAAATACGTCAGCAGATTGGATTTGTGCATGTATTATTCTCTATACGGTGGTATGTGGAAATTATTTTGCAGAGTCGGACACTATCCTTGTGTTCAAAATATTCTATGAAGTATTCGGAGGAGGAACCCGCCTTGCAATGCCGAAGACAAACTGCGCGCCGGACTCGTCGTCATTGAAGCCTGGTTCAGGGGCTACTGAGTGAGTCCTGGATTAGGGGGTGTCCGGATGGCTGGACTACGACCTTTGGCCGGACTCCTGGACTATGAAGATACAAGATTAAAGACTTCGTCCCGTGTCCGGATGGGACTTTCCTTGGCGTGGAAGGCAAGCTTGGCGATACGGATATGTAGATCTTCTTCCATTGTAGCCGACTTTGTGTAACCCTAACCCTCTCTGGTGTCTATGTAAACCGGAGGGTTTTAGTCCGTAGGACGAAAAACAATCATACCATAGGCTAGCTTCTAGGGTTTAGCCTATCTGATCTCGTGGTAGAACTACTCTTGTCCTACCCATATCATCAATATTAATCAAGCAGGAGTAGGGTTTTACCTCCATCGAGAGGGCCCGAACCTGGGTAAAAACATCGTGTCCCTTGTCTCCTGTTACCATCCGCCTAGACGCACAGTTCGGACCCCCTACCCGAGATCCGCCGATTTTGACACCGACACTTACGTTCGACAATCTCCGAACATATGAAAATAAGCTTAACCCGGAGAAATGTGTCTTCGGGGTACCCTCCGGGAAATTGCTCGGCTTCATCGTGTTCAATAGAGGAATTGAAGCAAATTCGGCAAAAATCCGAGCTCTGTCACAGTTGGCTATCCCAACAGACCTCAAGCAAATCCAGAAACTAACTTTATGCGTGGCTACCTTAAGCCGCTTTATCTCCCTCTTAGGAGAAAAGGCACTACCTCTTTATTGCCTTCTGCGACGCACCGAACACTTCGAGTGGACGGATGTGGCCACGGCCGGACTGGAAGAAATAAAGGCACTTTTGGCCACAAACCCAATCCTGACCGTGCCAAACACTGGCGAACCCATGCTATTATATATAGCAGCAACAAACCAAGTTGTGAGCGTAGTGCTTGTCGTCGAATGAGAGGCAGACGGACACAAGTTCCCGCTCCAAAAGGCGGTATATTACGTTTCCACTATCCTCACTCCATGCAAATCTCGGTACCCACACTATCAAAAGATAGCGTACGCGCTCTTCATGGCATCCCAAAAACTACGACACTACTTTCAAGAGTGCTCGATCACGGTGGCCTCCCAAGTACCACTCAATGACCTAATAAATAACAGCGACGCAACAGGCTGAATTGCTAAATGGGCCATTGAACTCCTTCCATTCGACATAACATACAAACCACGATGGGCCATTAAGTCGCAAGTACTGGCTGACTTCGTCGCTGAATGGACAGAAGCCGAACTCCCTAAAGAGTACGGCGCGTACTCAAACTGGATCATGCATTTCGACGGCTCTAAAATGCTGGCCGGATTGGGAGCGGGTGTTGTCCTGACATCCCCAACCGGAGACACGGTTGAATACGTACTCCAAATATTATACATAGACTCCAATAATGCAGCCAAATACGAGGCTTTGTTGCATGGTCTTCGGATGGCAGTCTCCATGGGCATCCAACGCCTCGAAGTGCGTGGGGACTCGAACCTCGCAATATCTCAGATAAATGCAGACTTGGATGCCAAGGACCCGAAAATGGCGGCTTATCGCAATGCCGTCCTTAAAATGTCAACTCGGTTTGAGGGGCTCGAATTCCACCATGTGGTCAGAGAAAATAATCAAGCGGCCGATATCCTCGCCGCATCGGCGCTAAATGCCACCCAGTCCCACCCAATATCTTCTTGGAAAGGCTGTTCAAGCCGTCCGTGGTATGGGAGGGGGAGTCCGGAAATATTAGTCTGGCTCCGAACACAACCCCAGATTCTGAACCATATGACGTAATTGGAGGCTCTGCTACCGAAATAACACCTTCGGCCCATGAAATAATGGTTGTCATCGCCCCGTAGACCGAGCCCTTCTTGTCCTACCTAAATAGGCAAGAGCTCCCCGGAGATCAAAATGAGGCACGTTGTATTGTGCGACGCTCTAAGGCCTACAATGTCCATGAAGGAGAGCTCTACAAGAAGAGCACAACCATATGCCCCCTACCGCTCTCCAAACAATCCCCATAACATGGCCCTTCACGGTCTGGGGGCTGGATATGGTGGGACCCCTTAAAGGGGAAGCCATAATAAAAAATACTTATTGGTCATGATGGACAAGTTCACCAAATGGATAGAAGCCAAACCAGTTAAAACGGTCGAATCCGGACCAGTGATAGACTTCATATCAGGGGTTGTACACCGTTACGGTGTCCCCCACAGCATCATCACTGACAATGGCTCAAATTTTACAGCCGATGAGGTGAAAACTTGGTGCGGCAAAATGGGCATCAAGCTCGACTACGCCTCTGTCTATCACCCCCAAACAAACTTGGTACTCTGGGGGCTGTGGACCACGCCCAATCGTACCACCGGATACATCCCATTTTTATGGTGTACGGCGCAGTAGCAGTGCTACCCTGCGACAGCATCCATGACTCACCTCGCGTGCGCATGTACGAGGAGAAGGAAGCCGAGCTAGATCGGCATGACAACTTAGATGCTTTGGAAGAGGAGTGTGACGTCGCTAAAGCCCATTCCACATTCTATCAGCAACAGGCTCGAAGGTATCAAAGCAGAGACTATGGGCCAAAACTTATAACATTGGCGAACTCGTTCTACGCCTCGCCGAGAAGTCGAAGGACAAGCTCAAACCCAAGTGGCAGGGTCCCTTCATCATTGATAAAGTTCTCACCGGAGGAGCGTACCATATGCACAGTGCATCTGATAACAGACTCGAGCCGAACCCATGGAACGCGGCCAGACTCCGAAGATTCTGCGCCTAGTGCCGAACTCAGTGTTCGTCTCCTTATCTCCGCCTCTTGAATTATGTTCTCTTTCTTCCTTTCTCGCCCTCTTTTTCCTTTTTAACATACAACCTTAAAACTGGACGGATACCCTAATCGCTCCGGCCGAACTATGCGTGCACACTATACCTGGGGGCTTCCTATTCGGAAGCTAAATATAACTACTTTAATGGTTTCTTGCCATCCACATATGCATTTTTCTTTCCATATGTGCCTTTTCTTCACCATTTATATGCATCGATATGACTTAAGTTTGGGCCATGCTGGTTTGCCCGGCTCTTGTGTTTATGCCCTATGTTCCCGTTAATTCGGCTTGGGCATAAGGGGAGCACCTCTGTGATATTTACTACCGGTTGAGCCGGATGTGTACCTCAGACTGGGTGAAGCCGAAAGCTAGCGTTCTTAAGGGAATATTCGGTCGGTGAACAAAAGATGTTAGCATTCGTTACAACATAAATTCCCAGATGTTTTGTTTCCTGCGCTTCTCTGCGCAGTTCAGACATGCACATCGATGCATGTGTACCTAGTGAAAGGACCCCCTAACGGAACTATTATCGCTGGAAGATGTTTCTTACTATCCATGTAATATAACATAACTAGTTGGGTACTTGTCTGTTCACGCACTTATGACCCCTATGCCTGGTTTCCACGCATACCCCAGTTTTTCATAACTGTGAGGGTATTCAGATACACCCCGAACTCTCATGTTCGGGGGCTGAAGCGAAAAGGTCCGCCATGACAAATGATTTTCAATCCGGCTAGGGACTACATACGTCCATTTAATTACATAGTCACTTGGACTGGCTATATTCTTCCTCTATACCATCCAACAGGCTGTCTAGCCTACAATCCTGTTGGGAATACTTTGCAGCTAACGCTACTTGGTCATATACTAGGCTAACGGGTATCTCTTGCCCATCTGACCCCACCGGTCCGACTTCGGCCATATGGTTCGGGTCAGCCTTGGCGTATCACGTCTTCACCATGGCCCAAGCTTCTCTCGCACCTTGTCGGCAAGTTGATATCTTCCATAATCGGAAGCGCCAGCATGCTCCTTGCAGCATCTCTACAAGTTTGCTCATGCCTCCTGGCAACGAAGCGGATGGCCACAAGTCCTGGGCAATACCCTGCATCACCTGCCGAGCTCGTTCGTGCAGTTGTGAAAGTTCCTGCAGCATATCGCCCGCGGAACCGGGCATCTCCTCTTCTGGACGGCCCGTCAGCATACCAGCAGACATAACTCTGTCAATACGCTTCCTCGCTGAACTTACTATATATAAATGCCGCGTCGAAGCCTCTGGTTCTCCTTCACGGAGTCCGCAAGCTGAGCCTGAACATCATTCAATTCGACGCTCAGTCGGATATTTGCATCTTGCAGCTTATTCTTCTCCTGAATAGACTGCGTCAGCATGCGTTTGCCCGCCTTCAGCTGACTTCACAAATGCGGCTCATTATCTTCCACAGTCTTCGGATTTTCTCCGGGATTGTCTGCAGAACCTATGTCAAACAAACAACTGGTAGAAACAAAATATCACCAGAAGAGGCCTTCTTGGATTCCTTTTGTTCGGCAACATTAGCCATCATTTGGGCCTTACATTCCTCCAGCTCTTGAGACAACTGGGCATTCTTCTCTACAAGAACCTATGCATTTAATGATCCTTAAATCAGTTGTGCCAACGGTTTCAAGTCTCAGGGGCTACGACTACACATACTTATAAATTTTTCTTACCCGTATATCCTTCACATACTGGTCCGTTGCGCTGGCATGTCCATCTTGAGTAGCGCGGTTATATGCGTGTCCGCACTACAAGAAATATGTCAACTTGTGACCACCACTATTGGTCACTGAAAGGTCACTGTTTTCAATTTGTGACCTTTTTGTGACCAAAAACATAAGGTCAAAAGCTGAGGGTCGTTAACTGACTATAGCGACCTTCTCTGTGAGAAGGTCGTAGACGTTTACGACCAAAACAGAAGGTCGTTGAACCCATGACCTTTTGTTTTGGTCACTAGCTGTCTGCCCAGGCCACGTCGGATCCGACGTGGCAATCTGACGTGGAAAAATTATGACCAATTCAAAAGGTCACTGACAAGATTCAGCCCGGTCCGATTAGGTGTTTTAGATGGGCCGAGCCCAACAAATCAGCCTTTTATATATTTTTTTCCTATTAATTTTGGTCAGCTACATGGGTCAGGCCCAACATTATAGCCTTTTTATTTTTGGGATGTAGTCTTTGTTTTTATTCTTTTATGCACCTTTGTTTTTGGGCTGTAGCCTTTTGTTTTTCTTTGTTCTGTCAAGGTCATGTTCTTCATATTTCAATATACCAATACAGAAAACTGACGCAATACTTCAAATAACAGCAAGAAGCAATCTTCTATATCAGATAACATACATACAATTGTGATCAGCATCAAGTTTACAATTAGATAACAGCTCTACAAGTGTATTGTCTACCACATACAAATTAGATAACAACTCTATCACATGAGCCCTACAAGTTCTGCTACATCACACATACAAATAGGATCAGCCTAAAGGGTTTCATTACTCCCAGAACTAGCTCCAACTAGCTTCTTCCAACTTCTTTGTCTTGCTGCTCGTGAAGAAACATGAAAGGCCAACATCTGCACGTTATGGAACAAAATGATTAGGAACAAAATATAAGTAAATCTAACAGCATATTTAACAGTAAATAACAAAATAATGCAATAAATTGGTACAGAGCAAGGTACAGAGCACAGTCCAGGCCAACAATTAATTGGTACTAAATCCAGAAATAAACATCTGAAATGAACTTAATGGGACATTTTAGAATCAACTTGACAATTAACAGTAATGTTTGCATTGGACACATCCAGAACTAGAACTGAAATCATTTACTCTATCAAGCATATCTACAATGATGCAGCACACAAAAAAAGAGAGGTGCACAACAGAGCAGCATCATATATCACACAACATGGACACTCTTTGAACATACATAGTGTTCCGGTCTAAAACCAGTCAATTTCGGAAGCATGTCCAATAACTAAACATACATACATGTGAATAATTAAACATACATACATGTGTATATAGAAGCAGCAGAAGCAAATAATAACTAGAACATGATAAGCTTAGACTGAAGTGATCGTGAGACACCAATATGAGCTTAGAATTCACAAGTACACATTAATTGTAATCACTTAATAGTTATCCGCCTAAGCAAACACAGAAGTACAGTGCTTGAGATACATGTATGCAGCAAGAAAAACAGGCAATGTGATGACAGTATGAGCGCACAATAATTCTGGGAGTAAAAAGAACATAAATAAAACAACACAATACTTGAGATACATGTATGCAGCAAGAAAAATAGGCAATGTGATGATAGTATGAGCGTGCAATAATTCTGGGAGTAAAAAGAACATAAATAATACAACAATCTCTGAAACACCTAGGTATGGTCGCTTGCTGTTCATGAGTGCCAACCATCTGCATGTGTGTACATCAAAAAGAAAACACCAGGATTCAATTCATCTTCCCATATACAGCAACCAATAGACATCAAACATCATTAGATTACCACAAACTGAAATATGAAATCACGATGATAGGTCCACATGCTTCTATTGTTAGCATGATAAATTGATATGCATCGAACTTGTATGATGTTTGATGAACTTTGTGCACTACTGTATTGATATGCATCAGTTCCAAATTGGTGTGCACTACTGTTGTCAGCATGATAAATTGATATGCACTGTTGTTGTCGCTGCTGTTAAACAAATCACTACTGCTACTCCTGAGAGCAATTCCTACTCCAGCACAGAAAGTTTACTCCTAGGAGTATACTGGAAAAGTTTACTCCAGCAGACAAAGAGAAGAGAAGAGAGAAGAGAAAGAAAAACTTAACAACAGTAACCAAGTCCTATACTACTGTTGTCCTACACTAAACTACTGCAACCAGTACTGATGCAAGCTTAACAGCAGCAGCAAGTGCTATAGTACTGTTGTCCAGAGTACACTTAAATGAAATAATTCATTTATTTTTAAAAGTACTGATGCAAGCAATAGACTACACAAAACCTTCATTAAAGGAGTACTCCAATTCATCTTTAAAACAGTTTATGCAAGCATTAAAGGAATAGTTTCAGTTATTTTTAATTAACTGGGAAAGTTTTAGCTAATTTTATTAAAGGAAAAGGTTTAGTTAATTTTAATTAAAAGAAGAGAAGAGAAGAGAATAGCAGAGCAAGCAATGCTACTGCTCCAAGCTAATCTGACTGCGAATTAGAAATTACTGCAAGCAGCTCCATGAAAAGAAGTACTCCAAGCAGTACAAATTTAATTAATGGAAAAGATTCACCTAGCAAGGTTTATTTGACATGGAGTAGTTTAATCGCTGCTCCAAAACAAGCAAACATGCTACTGATGCATGACAATATGTGTCAAAGAGTTTCTGCAAGAAGTTACTCCTAATGCTACTGATGCAAAACTACTCCTAATGGACTGCTACAGCTATACTGCAAGAAGTTACAGCTATACTCCATGTACTGCTGTCCAGAAGTATTCCAATTCATCTTTAAAAAAATGTTCAAGCACTGACTGAAAAAGGAATGCAAAAAGAGATGCAGTACCCAGCTGTACTCAAGTGGAGAGCATCCGCCCAAAAGAAAACAAAGATAATGGCTGAAAAAATTACTCCAGTTTACACTCCTCTTTTAGCAGTACAGATTATAGCTAATGCAACATCATGGGAGCTGATGTCCAGGAGTATTTGCAAATGATATAGCATCATGGAGTAGGATAACATGTTTTAGCAGTACAGGTTATAGAGTAAGCAAGCAAGCAAGCAATCATGGGAGATAATGCTGCCAGTTAATATCAGCACATGACAAGACAAAAAGCATGGCATCAACACAAGCATCAACAGCATACTAACACCTAAACTGATACTAAATTGATGGAGTCCCATCCAAGGTGGTGAAGCGGCCATCATAGAGGCCATTCTCATCAACGTGACCAATGATGATCTGGACAGAGGCGTGGTCCTTGGCCGTGATGATTCTGTTGGTGGCCGAGCTGCAAGAAGCAGAAGAAAATGATTAGCACACATCCACCAGTGTAAAACACACACCATCAGACTAAACAGGGTGTGCATACCACTTCCTGGGGACGTAGAGGTCGAACATGTCACCATCCTCGTTCTGCATGGTGGAGGCTGGTGGGGGAGTGGCACAGCAACAGCGACTGCAAATGGCAGAAACAGTTGTTGAGGCACAAACTAAGCACAAGAGGAAAGGTCATGGTTAGCCAGCCACAACCTTGTGTCCAAGAATCTAGTGACATCATTCAACAGAAATATTCTTATCAACCCTAACAAATGGCAGGAATCCATTGCTACTTAATTACGAAAATAGTAACAGGATCTGGGTCGCAAACTCGCGATTAACCATTTAATCCAGGAGCATAGTTGCTCCATCTTGCGGTTACAGGGACGAAAGTATGCAAAGCATCGCATACTAGGCTAGTCATAGATCCTGACCAAGCACTTCTTTCTCGTTCTTAATTTTGTCTCTGCTTTTGGGTGTGGATTTTATCTGAAAGAAAGAACCAGAGTGGAAGAACACAAGTAATTTTGGGAGCGTGGGTGCGTGCGTACCAGGCGGCGAGGGTGGTGGCGGAGGAGGCGGCCCAGGCGGGCGAGGGCGCGTGCTCGATGTGGTAGGCGGCGCGTTGGCGGAGTTCTCGCCGAGCCGCTTCACGATCTGGGCAGACGCCGCCGAGAGGTCGTGGCGGAGCGCAACCTGCAGCACTGCTGCAGCGTCCCGCCTGATGGCACCAGCTCAGCGCCACCGGAGTAGCGCGTGCAAGCCGGGAGCGGCGGGGTTGGGCGCGAGGCCCGGCGTGGCGGCGGGCGAGGGGAAGGGAAGGAGGAGGCGGACGGCAGGGAGGGAGGAGGGAGGATCCGTGTTGCACCTCCAGCCATGGATCCAGAGCTCGGTCTCCATGGTTGCACCGCGGGCTAGGGTTTCGGGCGCTTGGGAAAGAAGGAGAAGGCGCGCGCGGTCTCCGGCGCGCCGGCGGTGGTGGTGGTAGAGGCTTGAGGGCACCAGCGGGGGTGGGGTAGAGGAGAGGGTGGGGGTCTCCGGCGGTCCTGGAGGAGGTGAGGGCGCGCGTGGGCGGCAGTGGGGCGTGCGGTGCAGGGGAGGGGAGAGAGGAAGGAGAAGAGAGGGTAGGGAGAAAGAAAGGAGGCGCGGGGGGGGGGGGGTGGATGGAAAAAGTCCACGGGCATCCTGAGAGCTAGGGTTTCGGCTTATGTGGGCTTGGGGTGAGGACTACCATTGGATCTGCGATCATCCGACGGTGTTCCATGCATGATCCGCGGGAAGCGCCAACAGACCAATCAAAATGCAATACACACGAACGATGTTATGACCTTCTAAATAGGTCGTAGTTGACTAAAAAATTGGTCGTAGTTGACTAAAAATTCATTTTTAATTTTCCAAGCGCTTAAAATGAGTTTTTTTGTGAAGGGTCTACAATATATTTATTGCAAAATTGGGCCAAATCAATTTTTTAAAATACCAGGCCATATTTAATGCATAAATGACCAAATGGTTGGGTGTCAAAAGCTTTGGTCCATCTCTGGTGAAAAGACAAATTTTTGCCGATCCAGCAGGAAGCGGGTCAAATTTGAACTGCAGCTGCCTCATAGTTTGCTATTTATGTTTTCCAGAAATCATTTCTAGGTAAATAAGTACCTATTTAATCAGAGAAACATCAAAAAATTTCCAAGATTCAACCACTAGCTAGGAACGGTCAAGCCCGCCGTTTTGACCGCATTTTGAAACGTGCATAAAAAATAAAAAAATAATAAAAAATGGAAAACCTTCGCATTGTGTCATTATATGTGACTAAGTTTCCAGGAAAAATAATAAACTTGTAATATGGTAATTATTTTAAAAAAGTGTTCTCAGAAATGAGCTATCAAGTGTGAAGATTCATGGCTTTCAAGCCAAATGGTCAATCTTATGGCCACATTCACGGCATGGTTTGTTCAAACAATCTCATATTGTGCACACGGGGGCATCTTGGAATTCCAAACAATGTTGCCAAAGGGAGTTTTCCTTTTCTTTGCACGAAAAATTCATTTTCCATTTTTCGAGTGCCCGAAATGAGGTTTTTTTGTGAAGGACCTACAATATATTTATTGCAAAATTGGACCAAATCAATTTTCTAAAATACCAGGCTATATTTAATGCACAATTGACCAAATGGTTGGGTGTCAAAAGCTTTGTTCCATCTCCGGTGAAAAAGACATTTTTTTGTCGATCCAACAGGAAGCGAGTCAAATTTGAACTGCAGCTGCCTCATAGTTTGCTCTTTAATTTTTTCCAAAAATCATTTCTAGGTACACAAGTATCTATTTAATAATAGAAACATAAAAAAAATTCAAGATTCAACCACTAGCTAGGAACGGTCAAGCCCGCCGTTTTGACCGCATTTTGAAACGGGCATAAAAAATTCAAAAAAAATCAAAAAATTGGAAAACCTTCGTATTTGTTTCATTATATGTGACCAAGTTTCCAGGAAAAATAATAAACTTGTAATACGGTAATTATTTTAAAAAAGTGTTCTCAGAAATGAGCTATCATGCGTGAATATTCATGGCTTTCAAGCCAAATGATCAATCTTATGGCCAAATTCGTGGCATAGTTTGTTCAAATAATCTCATATTGTGCACAAGAGTGCATATTGGAATGGCAAACAATGTTGCCTAAGGAAGTTTTCATTTTCTTTGGACGAAAAAACCATTTTCCATTTTCCGAGTGCCCAAAAGGAGGTTTTTTTGTGAAGGACCTCCCAAATAATTGTTGCAAAATTGAACCAAATCAATTTTATAAAATAATAGGACATATTTAATGCACAATTGACAAAATGGTTGGGTGCAAAAAGTTTTGATCCACCTCTCGTGAAAAAGACAAATTTCCGCCGATTCAACTGGAAGTGGGTCAAATTTGAACTGCAGCTGCCTCATAGTTTGCTATTTATTTTTTCCAAAAATCATTTCTAGTTACATAAGTACCTATTTAATCATAAATACATGGTTTGGTGGCGATACGTCGAGGTTTGGGCGGTGGTGAGGGCCCTAACTCTAGAGCGCCAGAACTCAAGATGTTCGGCCACAAGTGGTCACCGCGTGACCGTGGCGTTGCTATGTGTTCTGGGCGGCCTAGGCATGTCTAGTGGGATGGGCACTCCCTAGGTAGGTGCTAGGAAGAAAATTACAACATAAGATTCTCACGAGGAGACCGATCGATGCTCAAACATGAATTAGCAGCCAAGTGTTTGATTAGCGGTACGGGAAATGTTTGGCTGAGGATGATCAGTTACTAAGAAGACCGTCTTCACAAATTTTCAGCTCAAAAGGAGGAGCCTAGGTGGTACTTGCTTTGCAAACTACCACACTGGACATAAATACGAATGTTGAAGCTCGGCTCAAAATAATGAATGGATTGAGCTGGCATTTGGGGAGGATGGTTATTTGGGCATAGGAAAGCAATCAGAGAAAATGGATACTATTTGGACATGCCAAAGTGGTACTTCCTTCTCAAACTGTTGTTCTGAACAGAATAGGAAGATGAATATTTTTGAATTATTTTTGAACTAGGCAAGGAAGGTTTTTACATATTTGACGAAGATATGACCCAAAGAATTTATTAGATATTTTTGGGAATTTTGGGAATGACAGAAATATAGGTTGCCTCACAACCTAGGGCAAAAACTGCCACATGGACATGACACATAGGCAAAACTGATGAGGTGGCACCTAGTCATCACAACCCACCACAATCTATAAGGTTATCACCATCTATATTGGTCATTAACAACTAGAAATAAGGCAGCGGACTAGCAATCGCTTGCTTTGTGACCTTTTCGTGTAATGACATTACGACGTTACTGACCAAAATGTTCGCAATGGTTTAGGGTTTGGAGCCCCTCAAACAGCTTTTGACCAATTGGTCTGAAATGGTCATAGATCTACGACCAATTCTTCCAGGGTCACTGACAGAAGGTCACTAGTTGACATATTTCTTGTAGTGCCGGAATTGCAGGTATTAAACACGTCTTCAGAAAAAAATACCACCGCGAAGTACGGCCCGTCGGCGCCGGTGATTCATGGCGCTCTCCACTTCAGAATTTGTGGCGGAAAGTGACGAGCATATAGACCTGGGATAGGGTCATAGGCCTGACCTATACGTCCTATCCAAGGTCACTACCCCAGAAGATAAAGAGACCAAGAATCCACTCGACGACCTAATCACTCGACCGTCATCCCCCACTTTCGGGGATATACCCCACGGTGTAAACCGGCCGGAAGTTAACCCGGCCGGACTTGGCGGTTTATTTGAGACCCCGCTGACACTTGGCGGTTCACCGGCGACCCGTTTGGACCTGGCGGTTCACGACTCATTGGTAATCCGGCAGGCGGGTGCGAGGAGCGACAAGACCTGGTGGCCCAACGGGCGGTTCATGAAGGCCGGTTCATACTATGGTGGGCCGGTTTAAGAGGAAAGGCATAAGGAATATTTGTCTTACAAGGAGTTAAGACCTGGACTTGTATCCAGTTTGTATTAGAGATAGACTAGTCCTAATCCTAATAGGAATCCACATGTAAACCTCCCCTTCAACATATATAAGGAGGGGCAGGGCTCCCCAAAGAGGAACATGCTACAAGCAAGAAGAAGCAATCTTAGGGCTAGACACAAAGAGGAGAGCCGGTTTACGGCGACTCCCTCATGATGATAATGAGATCTAGCCATAAACAGCATGTAGGGCTATTACCGGATGATGTTTCCCGGGGCCTGAAGCTGTCTAAATCCCTGTGTTGCATCTCTCGATTCCGCTCAACCCCTCTCAAGCTACCACATAGATGCGTTGGCCTCACGACTATGTCCTGACACTAAGGACATCTACCGTGACAAATCCACGACAGTTAGCGCCCACCGTGGGGCTAGACGCATGGTGGTGATGAGTTCTTGGAGGGATTTATCTAGGGATCGAGAAATTCCAAGTTTCCAGATGAAGAAGAACCAGTATGGAAGAAATTTACGTGGGCTGTGTTTTTTATCAGCAGTTTAAGTCAGATCTGAGCCACTGCTGGGTGAATTAAATTTGCTATACAACTTTGGATCTGGGATCGCGAGATTCGGGTTCAAAAGAAATCAACAGCCGATCTGTCCGACCCGTTCAAAGAATCAAGTCGCCGAGACCGAGGGGATTTCGACTGCGCGCAGTAGTGTCCGATATTGACAAGAAGTAGGGTGTCGAATTATCCTTGAAGATCTTCTGCCATGGGCCCTCGCATACGTCTGCAGCGTCAGGCAGGTACCTGATCGGCCGGTCGCTACTGCCTCTCCGATCGTGAAACCCCATGAAGCAAGGGTTAAAGTCCCGAGGAGCTCAAGCGCGGCTGATGTTTTTACTGCTTGTTTTCTAATCTGCAGCGGTTACGAGGCCATATTGCTGCCACTTTCCATCAATCCATGTACTCTAATCTAGTCCGGGTACTACTACAGGAGCGATTTCCAAAGCTCAGGATCACGTGGGAGACCAAAAAATACTACTTGACCAAAAGTGAATCGAAGACACGGTGGATTTGTACGAGTACTAATTGGTTTTCAAGGATATACATCAAGTTTGAGTTCATGGGATCAAGATCATAAATTTTTTATGAGCAGTATTGATCAGATCCGTTGACAGAGTCATAAGAGAAAATCCCGATGGGAATCATTGGCGGCAAAGCCGGCTCTGCTTGGCTGCGCTGAATTGCCCGGCGAATACGCGTTTAAACAACGGTCCAGGAGTGCTCCGAGTCAAATCCAAGGAAACATCATGTACTACTTAAATTAATGCTACTACTGGTACATGTCAGATCAGTTGGCTCTCGCTAAAGGAATCATCCATGGTTTACTACATGCAGACCGGGTCAAATCCAAGGAAACATCATGTACTAGTACTTCAACTAGTAGTAGTTACTACTAGTATGGATTACGTGAAACAGATTACATCCATGGCAGGCAACGTATGCAGATTCGTTTCAAGTCCCGAGGAGTTATCTGTTAACAGCAAAATTGTGTGGTCGCCAGATTTTTTGTCTGATTGATGGAAGTTGCAGCTGGTGCACGCGACCTCTATGTCAAGTTCGTCTGAAAGAAAAAAGAAAATTAATCTGCCAGGGCCAGTATACATCGCCATGTACAGGCACAAGCTCCTAGGGGTGCTATTTTACGTATCCTTACTAAAGCAAATCTGTGCACAAGGAGTGCTTTGTCAGTCAAAATCAGTGGTCAAAATCAACTGCCATTATTCACATCACAGCAAGCCAGCCGCAACTGACGTGAAGACAAATTACTGAACCACTTATTCTTGTACTGAGCTGAGGCAGGTTCGCGCATATGCAAGGATGAATATTTTTATGCAGGACGGCTATTAAAAAAAAGAAGGGTGGTATCACATCGCGGAGGCGCGTTCGACTGTGCCGCGCAGCTTCACAGACACGCGTATCGCGATCCGGTTTACGTAAATGCGCCGGCCGACTCGCCCGTCTGCACCGCCTTACAACACCACGGACAACTCGCATGTCCACGCCAGCTTACAAACGTCACGGCCGACTCACCCGTCCGCACCGGTTTACCACGCCGCGGCCGGTTCACCCGTGAGCAACTTCAACCTCACCTAGCGATCATCAATTTCATGACGGATTATTTTTGGCCTGGCACATCAGGTGATATCCATCTAAAATATATTTTGTTGGTACATATTATTTTTTGTGAAAGTGGAGTTTATCTTTGTCTTGGTCTGCAATACTGTTGATGCAGGACAATTGTTCACTACATCAAAACGACGTGGTTAAATCGCCCGTCCGCACCGGTTTACAACACCGTGGCCGGTTCATCTGTTTGAGCCACTTCTGACACGGAGGTCATCTTTTCCGTCCGCCTTTCGCGGCGTGGTCTACATCAACACACCGGGCCGCACCTGTCCGCATGAGCTGTTTATTGAGTATGAGCAAGTCACAGCTTGGGTAGCCCGGTTTTCTTTCAACAAAATGGAGGCAAATTATCATATACTATCAACCGCCGCCCGCACTGGATGGCTCAATGGGCAGGCGCACAAGTCGCCGCCACTATAGTTTGGTTAACTTCAAATCGCCAGTTGGAAGGAACCATTGGCCAAGTTGCTAACACGGCTCATACGGGATCATTTATAACCCGCCGCAATCACCTCAACCTTCTATGGATTCACATCGTGCTATCAACACCAATGATATACAAGTTATGTCGGTTTATATCACGGTCAAATATGGAGAATCTCAAGCCAACTCTTCGAGTCACCATAAGACTTGGGGGCTCCAATGACATGACTCAGCAAAGGTTGCCGGTTTTTCAGTGAAGTCAAGAACCCCAGGACGCTGGAAGGAAAGATAACCCGGTCCCGGAGGCTACTACCATATGGATGAAAATTTAAGGGCCGCCAGAAAATTTCCGGTTTAAAATCCGGTTCAAGAAACATCTCTCTTTCATAAAGCATTGAAGCTCTCAAATATCCGGTTTACAATCCGGCTCAAGGGAAGTCAGTCTCACTGAAGCTCTTAAATATCCGGTTTACAATCCAGTTCAAGAGAAATATGTTTCCCCACAAGGCTCTGAAGCTCCCAAATCCGGTTTAAGAATTTCCGGTTCAAAAAGGAATTAACTTCTCGCAAATTCGAGTTTAAAGGCCGTCAGAAAATTTTCGGCTGAAAATGAAGATTCCGCCATAATCCGTTCAAGGGAAAGATGTCTCCCACAAAGCTTTTAAGCTCTCAATATCCGGATCAAAATCCCGGTTCAAGAAGTATTTATCTCTTGCAAAAAGTTAAAGGGTGCCAAAGAGGACCTGCTGCCATGATGCGCGGTTCAAACATGGGTATCACGCCTTATTGGCTTATCATATTATTGATCACTTGGGGGCTTGGTCGTATCCGAATCGTAGCTACACCTCTTGATCGGCGCAATGCCACAACATCACTTGGGGGATTTTTGGTCGTGTCCGAACCATAGCAACACCTTTTGATAGGCGAAAAGCCACAACATCACTTGGGGACTTGTGGTCAAGTCTGAACCAGTCACGCCTCTTGATCGACCTAAGGCCATAGAGTCACTTGGGGGCTTGGTCGAACCCGAACCATTGCCACGCCACTTGATCGGCATCATGCCACGGTTTCAGTTGGGGACCTGGTTGATTTGAACCATGGCTACACCTTATTGGGAGCTTGGTCATGTCGGACCATGGTAACACCATCTGATCGGCTCAAAGCCTCATTTGCAATGGTTTTATTTTGCCTTTGCTTGAATTTTGTTCTTTTTTGCTAAAGAACTTTTACTGCTATGCGTTTTAAACCGACATTGTTAATCCGGTTCAAACTGTCAATTACAAATTGGCGGAACACGGTCAAATCCTAATCCGGAGACTATCTGCCCGGTTTGATTTTATGTTATCATCTTATTATGGAGTAAACCGGTGTTCATTAACCTGGCTTGACTTTCAATTACAAATTGTCAGTGCATGATCAAATCATAATCCGGAGACTGTCCGCCCGGTCTGGTTTGACTACGAGTCGCCAAAGATATATATGGTTAAACCGGTGTTTATCACAACCCGGTACGGCTTTATCATAAACCGACACAGTATGAAAGGAGTTATCATTACTCAAGATTGGGGTTATCACCCTTACTACAAAAAATTGGTAAACCAATTAATGTGATTCAATGTCACAGGTATGATATATTTCAGTGATTATTCTTAAAGTGCAGCCTTGGTTATAAACCTGGGTTTTATGTTGGGCATTATGACACGTCCGGTGGTAAACCGCCAGGACACTTTAAACTTGTTGTATGCAGAGACAGGTTCAATAAAGCATGATGATAAATTATCCGGTGTTTATTAAACCGGACTGGCTTTAAGACGATAAGTCGCCAGTATATGATGAGAAATTATCCGGTGTTTGTTAACCCAGCCTGGTTTTGGACTATAAGTCGCCATTACATATTTGGATTGCGCAATTGGAAATCATGCGCTTATAAATCATTGGGTTATATTATTCAAATAGCCAAACTTGGCTGAATTTTCATTATGATATTAAATGAATAAGGTTTTTCATACCAGATTGTATTATCTTGAATAGCCAACATGGCTAGATTTTTATTATGGTTATCAATAACCAATATTATGATTGAGGTTTTCAAAGTCGCTTCAGCGCAATGGCTATTATTTCATCAATGGGTATGATTTATTCTGCAATGGAGGGAATAGTCCCGAGTCGCTGCAGGCTTACGACCCGACATTTGCGGGCTACATTATTTAAGTTGAGATTATATCAAATATGCAAGTCTCATGTCGCTGCAAGCATGCACCATGACACTTGGGGGCTAATGCAAAGTAATTTTTTGCTCATATTATTGAAGACCCGACTCATCATATTATAATGAGTCGGCCCTTGGGGGCTACCAATTGCTCATGTCAACAGTTGAAGGTACAAAGCTTTTTATTCATTATATTGAAGGGTCCATTGCTCAGTTGGTAAAGCACAAGGCTCTTATCCTTCTGGACGTGGATTCAAGTCCCATGATGGGGGTTACATCATATGATGTTATTTTCATTGAATTATATATTAAGTCCCAGCTCAATATTATCTTACTGAGCCGGCCCTTGGGGGCTACACATCATTGCTCAAGTCTACATGATTATACCTACAAAGTCCCTGCTCATTATTGCATAATGACCCGGCCCTTGCGGGCTACACTGGTTGAAGTTTTTATGAGTATAAGACAATTACAAGTCCTGTGTTGTCGCAAGAATGACAACCCGCACGTGGGGGCTACAGAGTATGGAGTATTCAGTTTTTACTAGGCCCCGGGATGAACAACATGGATTTCTTTGAAAGTGGCAGTATTTATATTGAAGCAAAGTCTTAAGCCACCACTTTGTTCTGCTCAAAGACTTGGGGGCTACAGGTATTATATTATTATCAAAGAAATATTGTCAAATTCTCTGATTGAGCAAACTAGGTTGACCCGGCGTCACCAATCATTATGACCCTGTGGCTGCAACCCGGCGTCATTAATAATCATGAACGGGCGTTGGCAACAATCATGAACCGGTGTCTGCAACAATCATGACTCGAAATTATCAACTTTTTATAACCCGACAGTCTTTGATAATGATAAAACCGGTAAGTTCTGCATCTTCAAACCGGTTGAATATCAGATGAGTATTTCAAGACCAATATTTCCTAAACCGGCGCTTTGGAAGCCGACTCAAGTGGATTATTCTTAACAATATTTTTTCTATAAGAAGCCAAGATCAGCAATTTGAGTATGAAGCTGATTATTGACCCGGATTTTCTAGAAGGAGGAAATGACAAAGGACTTAAGGACGATCAGGTGCCGGTCTACAAGAATTCTTAACCCGGAGCACAACCTGCCAAATTTGTTCTGGTGTTTATTTTGCAGCATAAGTTTACCATGGATAAATCCAAGCTAAATATGGGGGCTAATGTCGGGGATATACCCCGCGGTGTAAACCGGCCAGAAGTTAACCCGACCGGACTTGGCGGTTAATTTGAGACCCCGCTGACACTTGGCGGTTCACCGGTGACCCGTTTGGACCTGGCGGTTCACGACTCATTGGTACTCCGGCAGGCGGGTGCGAGGAGCGACAAGACCTGGTGGCCCAACGGGCGGTTCATGAAGGCCGGTTCATACTTTGGTGGGAAGGTTTAAGAGGAAAGGCATAAGGAATATTTGTCTTACAAGGAGTTAAGACATGGACTTGTATCCGGTTTGTATTAGAGATAGACTAGTCCTAATCCTAATAGGACTCCACATGTAACCCGCCCCTTCAACATATATAAGGAGGGGCAGGGCTCCCCAAAGAGGGACAGGCTACAAGCAAGAAGAAACAATCTTAGGGCTAGACACAAAGAGGAGAGCCGGTTTACGGCGACTCCCTCGTGATGATAATGAGACCTAGCCTCAAACAGCACGTAGGGCTATTACCGGATGATGTTTCCCGGGGCCCGAAGCTGTCTAAATCCCTGTCTTGTGTTGCGTCTCTCGATTCCGCTCAACCCCTCTCAAGCTACCACATAGATGTGTTGGCCTCACGACTAAGTCCTGACACTAAGGACATCTGTCGTGACAAATCCACGACACCCACCGTCACTCGACCATATGGGGAGTCACTCGACTGTATCGAGGACCAGGAGTAGGAAGAGCACGCAACGGCCAGGCATTCAATCCTTAGTCTTCATGAGCATTAAGAGTATTTAAGACTGCCGTTACCAGTAACGCCCTTACTTTATGTACATTAAGCCCCTTGTAATGGAGGTTGGCTGGGGTCCTGGTGCACTCTATATAAGCCAACCCCTCCTCTAGGACAAGGGTTCACACCCCCTATAACACAACACACATAATCCAATCGACCGCCTCACGGCACCGAGACGTAGGGCTGTTACTTCCTCCGAGAAGGGCCTGAACTCGTAAACCTCGTGTGAACATCTTCGCCATAGCTAAGATCTTGCCTATCCATACCTACCCCCCTTTCTACTGTCACACTTAGAACCACGACAGTTGGCGCCCACCGTGGGGCAGGTGTCTTAGCGACTTGTTGGTGAAGTTGCCAGTTTTACCAATCATCATCATAATGGTTTCCGGCGGCGGATTGGTTGAGGGCCACGAGATCCGTCTCGGCGCGCTCGTTTTCGTTGCCGACGACTCCGCGTGGCTTCAAGAAGCTCCCCTAGACGGTGAGGCGCTCCCTGTCCGAGGGGCGACGCACTTGCACGCGTGCGTTCACGGCGTCCTTCTCCGGCAGCCCTCGACTCAGTATCAGTCTGCTCCGATGGTGTTTTCTCTCCCCGTAGTTCGCCCCTGCAAGAGGTCCGGTCGATCGCGGCTTTAGCGCTGGGTGAAACACGCAGTGGCTCGGCATTCGACCACCCATCAAGTCGCGGCAATCGAGCCCGACGAAACTCTCCATGGCCTGTTTGATCTATCGACTGGCTCTGCGGAGACCGCATCCGAGTGCGATAGCAGCGATCGTGCAGCCGAAGTCTTGATGGTCAATGGGCCTCACAGCTCGCCCGGTTTCCGCCTCGAGGGTGGCGGGGACGGAGGCGGCGTCCTGTCGCACGTCCATGAGGAATACCGACCCGAGCCCCTCTCTTCGCAGTAGATTGAAGAACTTCGTCGCCGCAACATGGATGCACTCCACACGCCCATCGTTGGAGAAACCCCCGAGGCTCGGGCCTTGGAGGAGGTGCGCCTAGCTAACTTGGCTGAGCGTGCTCGACTGGATAACCTTCAGCGCGCTCTCGACGAGTGCACCCAGGAGCGGATCCATGAATCCAGTCGACGACAGCTTTTCCCACCTCCAGCTAAGGTATACCGCACTCCGATTCAGAATCTCACAGCTGCGGCCCGAATAGCAGAGTCGATCCAACCTTCCCAGTCGGAAGCTGGCAGAGGGCTGATGCAGATCCGGGCCTTGCTCAGGGCAGCAGGAGAGCAGAATATAGCAGTATCTCAGTCGTAGAATAGGATTCACAACAGATCCGTTGCAGCGGACACGGTTCAGTCGGCTCACAGCCCAAGATCGCCTCCGCGGCATGAAGGCTGTGGGCAGTATGATGATCCACTCGACCATGACAATCATCGTCAGGGACCCACGGCTCCTCCGAGGAGTGCGTCGTATGTGCCTCGGCGGAACGATGACATACGCACTTCAGAGTGGTGAGCGCAGGATTTCAGTCAACCCGAGGGAACCGGGCTTCGACGCGAGGTCTATCCTCGTTCAAGTCCTGGTCGACCGGAATAGAGCACACAGAGAAGACCCTTGCAGAGATCGTCCAAGTGGCAGCCGAGTGCATGTTTCTGGTCCCGAGTGTTTTAGCAGAGCCATCAGGGCATCAGTTATACCTCCCATCTTCAGGTTGGCGTCCGGGGTCAGTAAGTTCACCGATGAATCCAAGCCTGAAACTTGGCATGAAGATTACCGAGTGGCTGTGCAGATTGGAGGCGGTAACGACGAGATAGTGATGAAGCATCTCCCTCTTATGTTGGAAGGGTCGGCCCGAGCTTGGCTAACTCAGTTGACTCCAGGCAGGATTGCCCGATTTGCAGCATTGTGTGCAGAAACCGAATGAGACTTTGAGGGAGTTCATCCAGAGATGGTCCACTTTGCATCACACCGTCGAGAATGTTTTGGAGCATCAAGCTGTAGGTTCTTTCAATGAAGGCGTGAAATACATGGAGTTGGTCTTGAAACTCGGTGGAACTGGGGATATGACTCTGACTCGAATGGTGGAGATAGCCACCCAGTATGCTAACAGGGAAGAAGAGGATCGACTCCGTAGCGGGAAGAGCAACTAGTCGGCCAAGAGGCCGGTGGAGGTAACTCTAGTCGGAAACAGAAGCTTAAGGCCGAGCCAACGGCACCTGGAGAGATTGCGGCAGTGAATCAAGGAAAGTTTTTGGGAAAACCTAAGGGGCCCTGGCCCCCTAAGAAGGTGAAGGATCAAGAAGGGAATGATGTGCTGGATTTGCCGTGCCACATCCACACGAAGAAGGATGAGGAAGGTAATCTGATTTACCCAAAGCATACCACTCGGCAATGTTGACTCTTGATCCAACAGTTCCGGGAGAAACAACCCAATGAGAAGGAGAAGGAGTCGGACAGAGATGAGGTGGAAGAGGAAGATGACGGTTACCCCACGGTCAATTCCACTCTCATGATTTTTGCTGATGTTGAGGGCAAGAGTCGGTTGAAGGTCATCAACAGAGAGGTGAATATGGTTGCTCAGGCAACGACGACCACGTACCTGAAATGGTCCCAGAAAGCCATCACACTCGACCAGTCAGACCACCCTGCTCGCGTAGTCACCCCCGGGAGGCAAGCGCTGGTGGTCGACCCAGTGGTTGGTGGCACTCGACTGACTAAAATGCTGATGGATGGAGGTAGCAGCCTGAATATGCTGTATGCTGAAACCTTGAAGAGGATGGGCATCCCAATGTCCAAGCTTAGCGAGAGCAACATGAGCTTTCACGGTGTTATGCCCGGGAAGAAGGCCGAGTCACTCAGTCATATCACTCTCGAAGTGGTTTTCGGTGACTCCAAGCATTATCGGAAAGAAAAGTTGACATTTGAAGTCGTGGATTTCCAGTGCTTATCACGCCATCCTGGGGAGGCCGGCATATGCATGTTTCATGGCTCGACCGTGTTATGTGTACCTCAAGCTGAAGATGCCTGGCCCCAAAGGTGTGATCAAAGTTACTCGCAATCGGCAGAAGGCTGAAGAATGTTTCCAGAAAGATTCCAAAATCGCCGACGTACAGCTGGCAGCAGTCGAGTTCCAAGAATATCAGAAGAATGCAGATCCGAGTGATTTGCTTCGAGCCAAGAAGCCTGCCACATATTCCGCATTCCATTCAACTGGTGAGACGAAGCCAATTCATATTCATCCAACGGATCCCAATGCTGCACCAACTCATATATCAACGATGCTCGACAACAAATAGGAAGAAGCGCTCATTCAGTTCCTCCGTGAGAACTGGGACATCTTTGCATGGAAACCTTCTGACATGCCAGGTGTACCCAGGGGACTGGCCGAGCACCGTTTGCATGTCGACCCCAAAGTAAAGCCCGTCAAAGAGCACCTTCGGCGGTCCGTCATGCAGAAGAGGAAAGCAATTGGCGAAGAAGTGGCTCGACTGTTGGCAGCAGAGTTCATCCGTGAAATCTACCCCGCCGAGTGGTTAGTGAATGTAGTCATGGTTCCTAAGAAGGACGATTCACTTCGTATGTGCATTGATTTCAAGCATATCAATCGGGCCTGCCCGAAATATCACTTCCCTCTCCCTCGTATTGATCAGATTGTTGACTCGACTGCCGGTGAGCGCTTGTCTTTCTTAGATGCGTATTCCGGATACCATCAGATCCGACCGTATGGTCCCGATGAAATAAAAACAGCCTTCATCACCCCATTTGGGTGCTTTTGCTATGTCACCATGCCTTTTGGTCTGAAAAATGCTGGAGCCACATTCATGAGAATGATTGAGAATTGCCTGCTTACTCAAATCAGTCGGAATGTGGAAGCTTACATGGATGACATTGTGGTCAAGTCTCACAAAGGTTCCGACCTGTTGACCGACCTTGCAAAAACCTTTGCCAACCTGAGAAGGTACGATATCAAGCTTAATCCGTCAAAGTGCACATTCGGAGTTCCAGGAGGAAAGTTACTCGGTTTTCTCGTTTCCCAACGAGGGATCGACGCCAGTCCAGAAAAGGTTGATAAATCCTCCGAATGAAACGCCCCGTGCGAGTGCATGACGTTCAGAAGCTGACTAGTTGTCTGGCCGCCCTGAGTCGATTCATTTCTCGTCTCGGTGAAAAGGCCTTGCCTCTTTACCGACTGATGAAGAAGTCTGATAAGTTCGAGTGGACTGATGAAGCTGATGCAGCGTTTGCAGAGCTCAAAACCCTGCTTCCACCCAACCGGTGCTCGCTGCGCCAATCAGCAAAGAGCCTTTACTGCTTTACATTGCAGCCACTGGACAAGTTGTCAGCACAGTACTCATGGTCGAGCGAGAAGAAGAAGGAAAAGCTTACAAGGTTCAATGCTCAGTCTATTATCTCTCTGAAGTTTTGACTCCATCCAAGCAACGATACCCACATTATCAGAAGCTTGTCTATGGAATATACATGACCATGAAGAAGGTTGCACATTATTTCTCTGATCGTTCCATTACAGTCGTCAGCGACGCGCCACTATCTGAAATTCTGAATAATAGAGACGCAACTGGTCGAGTGGCAAAATGGGCAATTGAACTCCTTCCATTAGATATCAAGTTTGAGGCAAAGTAGGCTATCAAGTCCCAAGCAATTGCAGATTTCCTTGCCGAGTGGATTGAGCAGCAATTGCCGACTCAAGTTCACTCGGAGGATTGGACTATGTTCTTTGATGGCTCCAAGATGCTGAATGGTTTAGGCGCTGGAGTAGTTTTGGTATGCCCCCGCGGAGACAGGCTTAGTTATATTCTCCAGATATATTTTGATTCCTCTAATAATGAAGCCGAATATGAAGCACTTCTATACGGGTTGCGCATGGACATTTCACTCAGCGTCCGTCGCCTTATGGTCTACGGCGACTCAGATTTGGTGGCTAACCAAGTGATGAAGGAATGGGATGTCAGGAGCCCAGCCATGACTGGTTATTACAATGCAGTGAGAAAGCTGGAGAAGAGGTTTGAAGGTTTGGAGCTCCACCATAGACCCCGACTGAAAAATAAAGCTGCAGATGAGTTGGCCAAGATAGGTTCAAAGAGAGAAGCCATTCCCAGAAACGTGTTTCTGGAACATATTCATTCACCTTCAGTTCAGGAAGATCCTTTCACCGAAGAGTCACCGCAGCCCAAGAGTTCCACAGATCCGACTGAAGTTGAAATCCCAGACGTGGTCGACTTAGTCATGCAGGTTTTGGCCATCACTCCTGACTGGACAGTGCCATACATTGCATACATTCTTAGGAAGGAACTCCAAGAGGATGAAGAAGAGGCTCGACAGATCGTCCAACGGTCTAAAGCCTTTACTGTGATAAAAGGATAGTTGTTCAAAGAAAGTGTAACTGGGGTCTGCCAAAAGTGCATCAGCCCCGAAGAAGGCCAAATGATCCTCAATGATATTCACTCGGGGACCTGTGGTCACCATGCGTCCTCTCGGACCATCGTGGCCAAAGCATACCGAGCCGGGTTTTACTGACCGCACGCCAATGAGATGGCAAAGGAAATAGTGGACAAGTGTGAAGGTTGTCAGTTTTATTCCAACATGTCCCACAAACCTGCATCAGCTCTGAAGACTATTCCACTCGTCTGGCCTTTCGCCGTCTGGGGACTGGACATGTTTGGACCTCTGAGGACAGGCCGGAGTGGATTTACTCATGTGCTGGTAGCAGTCGACAAGTTCACCAAATGGATCGAAGCCAAGCCCATCAAAAACCTTGAAGCAAGCACAGCCGTGAATTTCATCACAAATTATATTCAGATATGGCGTCCCGCACAACATCATCACGGATAACGGCTCGACCTTCGATTCTGAAGAGTTCAAAGCCTTTTGCGCCTCCCAAGGTACGAGAGTAGACTATGCTTTGGTTGCTCATCCTCAGTCGAATGGACAGGCTGAGCAGGGCAAATGGACTGATTCTTAAAGGATTGAAACCTCGGTTGATGCGTGACCCGAAACATGCAGCAGGAGCTTGGGTCGACGAGATCCCATCAGTACTGTGGGGGTTGACAACAACCCCTAATCGGTCGACTGGAAGGACTCCATTCTACTTAGTCTACGGAGCTGAAGCCGTACTCCCCAATGATTTTCTCCACAATGCGCCTCGAGTCGAACTCTTCTCAGAAGAAGAAGCAGAACAAGCTCGGCAAGATGCAGTCGATCTCCTAGAAGAAGAAAGAGAAATGGCCTTGATCCGGTCGACCATTTATCAGCAAGACTTGCGTCGATTTCATGCTAGAAACGTGAGGGGTCGAGCATTCCAAGAAGGAGACCTGGTTCTTCGAGTGGATCAACAGAGACCTCACAAGCTCGCTCCTTCTTCGGAAGGCCCTTTCGTCATCACCAAGGTGCTCCACAATGGAGCATACCGTCTCTTCAACGTCGAACACAATAAAGACGAGTCACGCGACTGGAATGCGGATCTGCTCTGCCCTTTCTATTCTTAAATATTTAGACTGATCAGATGTAATAAGAAATACCTTTTAGTTTGGCTATCAAAAGACATAATTTACTTCTTTCGAATGATTGTTGTTTATTTCTTTTGTGCGCTTGACCTTAGCTGCGAATCTATTTTGCCTAAGATGAAGTGATAAAAATCCTACCGAGTGTTGAGTCTGCCTCTCACTCGGGGGCTTAGCTGCAGCCCAGTGCTCGCCTAAGTGATAAATATCCTACCGAGTGATGAGTCTGCCTCTCACTCGGGGGCTTAGCTGCAGCCCAGTGCTCGCCTTAGTGATAAAAATCCTACCCAGGGATGAGTCTGCCTATCACTCGGGGTCTTAGCTGCAGCCAGTGCCCGCCTAAGTGATAAAAATCCTACCGAGCGACGAGTCTGCCTCTCACTCGGAGGCTTAGCTGCAGCCCAATGCTCGCCTAAGTGATAAAAATCCTACTGAGCGGTGAGCAACTCTCCCACTCGGGGGCTTAGCTGCAGTCCTGTACTCGCCTAAGTTTGAAAAATCCTACCGAGCGATGAGTCTGCCTCTCACTCGGATGCTTAGCTGCAGCCTAGTGCTCGCCTAAGTAATAAAAATCCTACCGAGTGGTGCGCAACTCTCCCACTCGGCGGCTTAGCTACAGTCCTGTACTCGCCTAAGTTTGAAAAATCCTACCGAGTGGTGAGCAAACCTCCCACTCGGAGTCTTAGCTGCAGCCCAGTGCTCGCCTAAGTGATAAAAATCCTACCGAGTGCTGAGCAACTCTCCCACTCGGGGGCTTAGCTGCAGTCCTGTACTCGCCTATGTTTGACAAATCCTACCGAGTGGTGAGCAAATCTCCCACTCAGAGGCTTAGCTGCAGTCTCGTACTCGCCTAAGTTTGAAAAATCTTACCAAGTGGCTAGCAAACCTCCCACTCGGAGGCTTAGCTGCAGTCTCATACTCGCCTAAGTTCGAAAAATCCTACCGAGTGGTGAGCAAACCTCCCACCCGGAGGCTTAGCTGCAGTCTCGTACTCGCCTAAGTTTGAAAAATCCTACCGAGTGGTGAGCAAACCTCCTGCTCGGAGGCTTAGTTGTAGTCTCGTACTCGCCTAAGTATGAAAATTCCTACCGAGTGGAGAGCAATCCTCCCACTCGGGGGGGCTTAGCTGCAGTCCCATACTCGCCTAAGTTTGAAAAATCCTACCGAGTGGGGAGCAATCCTCCCACTCGGGGGGCTTAGCTGCAGCCCAACGCTCACCTATGTTTTGATAAACCTTACCGGGTGGTTGACAGGAATGTCAAGACCATTGTGGGGGTGCCTTGCTGATGAGTTGATCAATGCTACTCAAGGATCACCCAATCGATTGACAGGAACGTCAGGACCATTGCTGAGTGCCTTGCTAATGAGCTGATCAATGCTACTCAAGGATCACTCAATCGGCCGACTGGAACGTCAAGACCATTGCTGAGTTCCTTGCTGATGAGCCGATCAATGCTACACAAGGATCACACAATCGGCCGACTGGAACGTCAAGACCATTGCTGAGTGCCTTGCTGATGAGCCGATCAATGCTTCTCGAGGATCGCCCCATCAGGCGACCGGCCATTCTTTTCCAGAAGCTGCATCAAGCAAACAAACAACAATTCGAGAGAAAACCGAATTTCATTCGAGGACAGACACAATATATGAGATGATAAATCCAAAGGTTCTTAACCGCACAATAAAGTGCTCGGCCGTCAGGCCCGAAGGAGTTTTATCGATTACAAATCCACTCGGCATCCCGAGGCATATAAAGGTGAGGCATAATGTTTTTTTAAGCACTCGGTGGGAGAAGGACTTGCCGGATCGCAGAAGCTGTCGAGATCGATGCTGTCGGAAATGCGAGTGGTTGCCTCGAGGAAGATGTCCATGAAGTCTTGGAAAGAGTGCTTCTTAGTATTCGCCACCTTGCGGGCCGCCAGCTTCTCTTCCTTGGCCTCCTTGTAGTGCACGCAGACAAGGGACAAAGCAACGTCAGCGTCACAGTGAGCAGAAGGCTTCTTCCACTCTTGCACTCGGTCAGGGATTTAATTGAGTCGAGTCATCAACGACTCGAGACTTTGAGGAATTTCTGCCTGAGGCCAGAGTTCGGCGTCCACTCGGGCCATCGCGGCCTTCAGCCGAGCCAGATAGTCGACTGCACCGTCCAAGCGTGATTCCAGTTGTAGCAAGTTCATCGCAACTTCATCTTTCATGGGACAGTTGATAGGGTCGAGACCTGTCTCGACCCGTCCAGTTTCAGCTTCAAAGTCCTGAAAGAGTTCTGTTCAATCACAACAAACAATGAGTCAACAGTATTGCAAATCTCAGTCGACGACAGTTATCTAACTGAACAGTCATACCTTCAAGCTTCAATACAAGCTTCGCCGCAAGTTGTTCCAAATGAGACTCTAGATTGCCCTCTTGGTCTTGAGACCATCAACTTCAGCGGTCAAGTTCTCCTTGTCCTTCCTCAGTTTTTTGACTTCATGATTGGCATCCGAGACGTCTGTCTTCAATTTCGCGTTCTCGTCCTCCAACTTGCGGACTGAAGCCAGCTTCTGGTCCGCAAGCTTCGTCTTCTCGCGTGCTTCCTTCTGAGCAGCTGCCAGATCTAGATCATTCTGCTCCAAAGCCTCCTTCATCCTCTATAACGAAACAACACTCTTTAGAGGAGACTGAAGTTGGAGATTTTCACTACGCACATCTGTTTGTGTGAAATCACTCGGTTCAAAGAGACTGAAAGAAAAACCAGCGCGAAGTGTGAAGCTACAAAGCAGACAAAATGGCAGAGTGATTACCTCCCATGATGGCCGTTTCTTCTTGAGCAGTCTTCAGATTCTTCTTCGCAAGATCGAGGTCAAGTTCAACACCGATATGATTCTTCTTTAAGTCGGTGAGTCGAGCTCCAAGATCACAAGACCTCTGCAGACAGAAAAACAGACATGCCAGTCGACACATATAAGCGACAGTGAAGGAGAAGAATTACTCTAAGACTACTACCGAATCAAATATTCAACGGTAGTCTCGGGGACTACACCCAGTGGGTGCACTTAGCGTGCCCCCACTGGATCAGATCAATACTCAGCGAGATTTGCCCAAAAAAAGAGATACATTCTACTCAAGTCGAGTGCAATGGAAAATTTTCAAAGCTCTAAGTAAAGAAACACCCCAGTGGGTGATCAGATACAAGATAACATTCGAAAGTTCAGTCGGAGTCTTGCTGACCTGAACATTGGCCTGAAGGGCAGTACTGGCGTTGTAAGCCACTTGGCTGGCCTCGTGCACCACCTTCACCTGCTCCATGACAAGGTTCACCTGGCGCAGAGCTTCCCTAGCGGCACTCGGCGAGTCATCTGGAGTCTGATACACAGCAAAAAGTGATGGCTGCAGAGCAGCCGAGGTAGTTGCTGGGTCGGAGGCGTGGAGCTGCACTGGAGCAGCAGGCGCCGGTGCGGTCGAGCCCGCCGGACTATCAGTCATCAGCGGGCTGGCGAACGTGACGCTGGTCCGAGCAGGCTCTCCGGAGCGTTCGACCGCTGCCTCGAGCGCCGACATCGACTGTGGAATCTGAACCTCAAGCCTCCTCCTTCCAGCACTCCCACTCCTCTTCTTCATCCCATGTAGAGGCACTTCTTTTTCGTCATCAGGGCACACAAAAACTACTTGCGGTACTACAAAAAAGGAGAAAATGTTAGAAACTCTATCTATTGACAGTCTACACGATTCAACGAAGCTTGGCCGATCAGACTTACCGACTCGTGAGGTGGCTTCTTTGTCTCCTGGCGCCTTGTCAATGTCCATGTCAGTGGCAGCAGAGGTGGGGCTGGAAAGACACATGAGTTAGTGAGTCAGAACAAGAAAGTCTTCAGTCGACTTACAAAAACGCAAGCGAGGTGCTCACCACGAAGCGAAAGGGACGTCCATCTTGATCCGTGGCAGTGTCTTCCGGGCCTTGGGAGGAGCAACCTTAGGCTGCTTGGCCACCTTCTCCGTCGGCTCCGGAGTCGACGTCCGAGTGCGCTTCTGGGTAGTGGCACTCGAAGCCACGCTTTGTCCACGCCCACCAAACGGGTTATGTTGCTGTTTGGATCGACGTTCAGAGCATGGCAGCGAGTCGACCTCTTCCTCCTCGTCCGACTCCTCGCTTTCATCCTCCTCCTCTCCTCCCGGGGACTCCCACTCGCCACTCTCCTCCGCACTGTCCTCCCCCTCCTGGTCCTGCGCCAAAGCTTGTTTGTCGTTGGGCATTGAGTGCATCTCAGTGAATACATGCAAAGCAAATCGACCACAGCAAGAGTCAGCCAACAACAAGTATAGTCGGAACGCGAGCCGAAAATAGTCGGAACGGAGAATGTACCTTGTCGGGTGGGTTGCCATCACCGAAAGAGACGACTCGCCTGGATCCTCTAGGGTTGTCTTGGTTGCCCGTGATACCCTTCAGCCACAAGGCTACGGTTTCGAGCGGCATTTCTTCTGAATGGACCTGAGCGGTGTCATCCGGTCCGGAATACAACCACATCGGGTGATCACGGGCCTGGAGAGGCTGGATGCACCGACTGAGGAACTCTTCTAGCAAGTCCAAGCCAGTAACACCATCATTGATGAGCTGGACCACTCGGTCTACCGACATCCTCGTCTCCATGGCCTCAATAGCAGTAACTTTCAATGGAGCAGGATTATAGACACGGTCGAATGAAAAAGGAGGAAGACCGGTCGACTGACCTGGACCCACAATGTCTTAGTAATAGAACCAGGACGACTGCCAACCCCTGACAGATTCAGGAAGGGTCATAGCAGGGAAAGCTCTCCTATTCCTCTTTTGGATACCTAGACCCCCGCACATCTGGATAACATGGGTTTTCGAGTCACTCGACTTTGCCTTTTTTACCGACTGGGAACGAATGGTGAAGATGTGTTTGAAGGGACCCCAGTGTGGTCGACACCCTAAGAAGTTCTCGCACATCGACACGAATGCGGCTAGGTATGTGATGGTGTTGGGGGAAAAGTGGTGGAGCTGTGCACCAAAGAAATTCAAAAACCCACGAATGAAAGGGTGCGGGGGGAGCGAGAAACCCCGGTCGACGTGTGTGGCAAGCAGGACACACTCACCCGGTCGAGGTTGCGGTTCAGTCTCCCCCTTCGGCAACCTCGCCGCTCCCTTGGCAATCAGCCCGAACTCCTCCAGTTCAGCCAGATCCTCCTGCCGGACCGAAGACCGGATCCAATCGCCTTGGATCCAGCCTGGCGGCAGCCCCGCGCGCGACGATGATCCGCGGTCCTGCTTCTTGCCCTTTGCCATCCCCGTCGCCTTCTTAGCGCGCTCTAGCTCCGCCGTCTTGTCCTTCACCATGGCAAGGGAGCAGCAGTGTCGGGAGCGGAGGTGCTGGATGCGGCGGAGAAACGGAGAAGAAAGAGGAAGAAGCAAGTGTGCATAGTGCAAGCGCCCCGGCCCGTCGCCTTATAAAGGGTCACTTCCGAGTGACTGACGCGTGGGGCCGAGCAATCCCATCAAATCTTGCTACAGTTGCGCGCAGCGTACGTGGCGAAACAGGCGGCACGGGGATCGAGGCATCGCTACTTATCCATAGCGCTTGTTTCGGCACTCTCCGGCCCGCGCGCTTCCCAGAAATTTCATATCCCGTAAAATCCGGGATTCACCACAGGCAATCGCGCCCAAGATCTCATGCTTCAACACATCACTCGACGCATAAGGTCACTAGTTTAATCGATAGTTCTCTGAATGGATCAAGGCGACTGAATGAACATGAAGTGCCAACGCGGGCGTTCAGGAAACACTCGCGAAGGCACAAAAGCTCAGAACAAGTCCAAGTTTGTCCTACTTTGCACTCGCACCTTAATCCATTCGGGGGCTACTGATGAGGATACAGACCTGGGGTAGGGTCATAGGCCCGACCTATACGTCCTACCCAAGGTCACTACCCCGGAAGATAAAGAGACCAAGAATCCACTCAACAACCTAATCACTCGACCGTCATACCCTCCGTCACTCGACCATATGGAGAGTCACTCGACTATATCGAGGACCAGGAGTCGGAAGAGCACGCAACGGCCAGGCATTCGATCCTTAGTCTTCATGAGCATTAAGAGTATTTAAGACAGCTGTTACCAGTAACGCCCTTACTTTATGTACATTAAGCCCCTTGTAATGGAGGTTGGCTGGGGTCCTGGCGCACTCTATATAAGCCACCCACCTCCTCTGGGACAAGGGTTCGCACCCCCTGTAACACAACACACATAATCAAATCGACCGCCTCCGGGCACCGATACGTAGAGCTGTTACTTCCTCCGAGAAGGGCCTGAACTCGTAAACCTTGTGTGTACATCTTCGTCATAGCTAAGATCTCGCCTATCCATACCTACCCCCCCTTTCTGCTGTCAGACATAGAACCACGACAAAAATCCTATCTGTATCCTCCATAGGAGGACAGTTCGGCGTTGTCCCCACATCAACCTCCGCCCGTGAATCCGGTTCAGGAATCCGGCTGCTGGAGGCGTGGCCAGTAGGGTCCCCGGACATAGTCCGACGTTTCCCGCCAGGACATAATTAAAGCTGTCACACCTCGATAAAAAGACCAAATAACCACACGGCAAGTTTAATGAATACCTCCGCGCCTGCGTCTCGGTCCTGACTGCCTTCCTTTTAAGCCTACCTTGTCCAGGCGCCTCCTGCTGAGAAGCCCCCGCGGGTTCTGCGCAGCGTCCTGATGACCGTCTCTACAAAAATACGACATGTGAGCATAAGGTACAACATGACGAAGGGATCATTTCGGAAGGTTGGGACTCTGACATTACTTACATGCGACACGGGAAGCAGTCCGGGAAAATCCAGGATAATGGCCACTAAAGAGCCGCCACTGCTTGCCTGGTAGAAAGTCCTGTTGAAGAATTCCACGGTTATTTCTGGATCTTCTACAAGTCCGGAGTCGAGAGCCCGGCTGGGATCCTCTGGCTGCGGAGGGGGGCTGTTGAACTCTTTCACGACCTTCCTTAGTTCCTGCTTTGAAACAGCAGGGTAAATAATTGTGACAACGGAGGTAAGAATGGATAGAATCGAGTAAAGAATGACAGCTTACCCAGCTACAGGGGTTGTACATGGAAAATCCATCTCGCGGTTTAATGCGGAGGAACTCCTCTTCTTCTCCTTTATACAGATCGGACAGTATTCTCGCTAGAGCGGTGGCGGAGTCCGGACCTTTACGACCGCAACGGGAGGCATCGTCTTCGCCATTGAAGTCCCACATGGGTTTCCCCCGATATTGAAGTGGCTGCACTCCCCGCATTATGCATATTGACATAACTTCGATTATAGTAAGTCCTGATTTAGCCAGGGTTTATCCTGCTCATCAGATAGAGGGCTTCTCTGTTGTCTTCCTCCTGGGGGCTCCGAGAGTGCCAGCTTTGGCGTTTCTTCAGCGGAGTGTTGGTAAACTCAGGAAGGCCTGTCCGGACTAGGTCCGGAAGGGGAACATCATCAACATAAAACCACTCCGAAGGCCAGTCTTCGGACGCCTTCTTTGGAGTATAGGACAGGTATCCGGTTTGGGCGATGCGCCATATTTCGGCTCCGCCCACTTGATATATTGATCCCTCCTGGTTACGGGGGATGAGTCAAAATAACCTCTTCCATAGCTCGAAATGAGTTCACAGCGGAGGCCGTAAAACTCCAGGAGCCCGCGGAGGAATGGGTGGATTGGAATACCCGCTCCCCCCGAGATGGGTTAGGTAATATCTCCGCTTGCTCCCCACCATTATAGGTGGCTAGACCGGATCGGACAGGGACCACGTATGCGGGCGGAAGGAACCCTTGGGTCTGCAGCTCTATTAGGCGGCTGTGAGGGACAGAACACTTTTCTCAATCCCCTGGTTTCGAGCTAGGGGAGCGACGGGCAGAGCTGTGGTGACCGGTCATGATGGGATGGCCACTTTTGGACGCGCTCTATGGAATGCTTGCTCGGGAGAAGGTGGTGTGATTTGGATCTAAGGATCCCCGTCTCTTCAAATATACGGCTTGCCTACGGGATTATGGTGGCAAATGTAAAAATGCCCCGGCCCCTCGCCTTTGCTCGACACCTGGGGATGGCCATTATTGAAGCACAGAAGCCGAGGAGTACAACCTTCTTTGGGAGGCGGACCTCGCCACTGACGGTGCGCGGATTTGGAGAAGAACCCGCCTTGCAATGCCGAAGACAATCTGTGCACCGGACTCATTGGCATTGAAGCCTGGTTTGGGGGCTACTGAGGGAGTCCTGGATAAGGGGGTATCCGGACTGCCGGACTATATACTTTGGCCGGACTGTTCGACTATGAAGGTACAAGATTGGTGACTTTGTCCCGTGTCCGGATGGGACTCTCCTTGGCGTGGAAGACAAGCTTGGTGATCCGTATTATAGATCTCCTTTCCTGTAACCGACTCTGTGTAACCCTAGCCCCCTCTGGTGTCTATATAAACCGGAGGGTTTAGTCCGTAGAACAGAACAACAATCATACCATAGGCTAGCTTCTAGGGTTTAGCCTCTCTGATCTTGTGGTAGATCAACTCTTGTAATACTCATATCATCAAGATTAATCAAGCAGGAAGTAGGGTATTACCTCCATCGAGAGGGCCCAAACCTGGGTAAACAACGTGTCCCCAGTCTCCTATTACCATTAGCCTAAGACACACAGTTCGGGACCCCCTACCTGAGATCCGCCGGTTTTGACACCAACACCGCTAGCATCCACATGACAAAGAACTCGGGCTGACGTGGCTAGTCGTAAACCCAAAGTGGCGCTAACTTACAGGGAGATGCATACATGACCTAGAAACGAACGTGTCGGTCATCAGTGAGTGAATGCGGGCTGTAGCAACTGGGCTAGCAGGACTCCGGTAAACTAGGCTGTAGCAAGCTAACAGGACTCCGGTAGACACCGCGTAACATCTCCCTGAAAGGACAGACACATGAACGAAGAAGGACACATGCCGACCAGCCTAAGTGTTCCGGAGCAGTAGCAAGCTACCAAGGCTCAGTGGAAGCACTAGGAGTCATTTCCCGGTAAGAGAGGCTACCAAGGATAAACAACTAGATAGTTAGATCCCACACATACCAAGCATTTCAATAACATACACACAATATGCTCGATATGTGCAAATACAACATGGCATCACAACATGACTCTACAACTCAAGTATTTTATTCAATAGGCTCCGAGGAGCGTGATATTACAAATATGGGTCTCTCGAACCAGCATTCAGAGCATACAAGTCAAAGCACAAGCGGAAGCTTAACATGTCTGAGTACACTCATCTACAAATGAAAAAGGCTGAGAAGCCTGACTATCTACCAGATCCTGCTGTGGGTACAAGATCGTAGCTGAGGTAACAATCTAAATGTCGAAGTCCACGTGGAACTACTAGCGAGACTGAAGTCTCTCTGCAAAAACATAAATTAAGCAACGTGAGTACACATGTACCCAGCAAGACTTAAATCAGAACTAACTACATATGCACTATTATCAACAAAGTGGTGGTGGGGTTTAACTACAGTAAGCCAGCTTTGACTCGTTGGCTATCCTGAACTACGACTGCAAGTAACTCTTTGAGGTGGCGCACACGAGTCCACATATTCACCATATCAATACACCACTATGGATCTGCTCCCGTCTCCCTACGAGAACACCATCCATAGCACTCACGCTTATCTTGTGCATTTTAGAGTATCCACTTTCACTTGTCTATGAACTGTATAGGCAACCCAGAGGTCCTTTACCGCGGACGCGGCTATTCGAATAGATGATGTTAACCCTGTAGGGGTGTACTTCTTCACACACGCTCTCACCACTTATGGCCGTTTACACGACATGTACTCGGCAACCTTCAAGCGGAAGCCCAGCGAGGGTGTCGGCCACGACTTGACTAACCACACAAGTCTCTCGTCCAGGTTTATCACCTATTCGGGTTCCAAGCGCAAGGAGATCCGGCCGGGGTGTCGCTCATGGCCCCAAACTATGTGATCAGGGTTCCCAAGCCCACCATCCGGGTGCCACTTGGTACACCGTGCCACTGCACCTAGTATGTCGAAAGCCCACCTATACCGGGTGCCACTTGGTAGACTACCAGCACTACCTACAAACACCAGAAACTAGTTGCAACTCCTGGACAAAGATCGAGTTCACTAATGGTAGTAATTGTTAATGGATCACAAACACAGAACTCAGTTCCTGAGGACGGCTTCAATGAGACAACCCACCATGTACTCCTACCTGGCCTCTCACCACTACCTTTACCAAATCGTGTTCACACACAGTAGGACATGTTTACACACCTCTGATTCATCCCCGATGAATCAGACCTGACTCAACTCTAAGCAGTAGCAGGCATGACAAACAAGCATGAATGAGTAGGCACATCAGGGCTCAAACAAATCCTACTCATGCTAGTGGGTTTCATCTATTTACTATGGCAATCACAGGTCATGCAGAGGATAAGGGGGTTCAACTAACGCAGCAAGTAATAGATAAATCGTTGTTGTCCTAATGTAGTAAAAGAGAGCAGGAGCGAGAGAGTGGGATTGTATCAGAATGAACAAGGGGGTTTTGCTTTTCTGGCACTTCTGAAGATAGTATAGTTCTTCACCGGTGTCAACGATCACATCGTCGGAACACTTCTATCGAGAGGGAACAACCACCGACAAACAACAGAGAACACAATCAAGGCAATGCAACATTATGATGCATGAATGTGACATGGCAAGATGCTATGGATTGTGTTAATTCCACTAGCAACAAGTTAAGTGAAGCTCATGTGAATCAAGGATTAAAATGCAACTCCAAACATGAGCATTTAAAATGCCCTTTATGTGTTTTCACTTATACATATGGTATAATTTGGTTTTTCATGCATGAAAATCTTACAGATGGATAGATTTCATTTTTCTGATCATTTTTCATATATAAATTATTTCATTTGGAGCTACGGTTGATTTTCTATGAATTTTAGAAGTTTTGGATATTTTTTGGAATTTTCAGATATTTCTAAAATAGAAATAATCCAAAAAAGGGCTTTATTGCGCCAGCACTGCATCACTGTGACGTGAGCTGGTCAACTAGGCGGGTCCAGGTCAAACCTGACCTGGGGGACCCACTGGTCAATGACAACACTAATTAACCGGGTTAATTAGCACTAAGTTAAATGCTAACCCAAGTTAATTAGGGCCTGGCCCACGTGTCAGCGTCTAACTAACTAACTTTTAGTTAGTCCTAATCCTAACTTAATTAGCAGGCGGATCCCACTTTCTATAGACCCAGGGGTCAAACCAGTGGTCAAACCCCGGTCAAACGAGTCAAACCCGCCGGCGACTCGACGCCGGTGAGGCCAGACGCGACGGGGCACCTGGGATTTCACCTATAGGGCACCGTTCGACGTGCAGTTGGGCTCTACGGGTAGCTGGCGCAACGGCGCATCCGTTGGTGGCCGTGACTGGGCCTGGGGTGGCCGGAGTCAACGGCGGCGAGCTCGGTTGCGGCCGCCGGAGTTCGGGCGCGAGCGGGGACGCGGTTGCGGTGGCCGTGGCGATGTGCGTTTAGCACCTACGGCGTCTACGTGGTGCGGTGAGTTCGATGGGCGCATGCCCGGGACCAAATGGTCACCGGAGCATCACCGGAGACGAGCGCGGGCGGCGGCGCGTTCGGTTGCAAGCGGTCCGGTGGCTACGGCGGCCTATGAGGAAGAAGAGGGGGATGGACGGGGTCAGAGGCTCACGGCGAGTCGGACGAGGAGGTCGGCGAGTTCGGAGACAGTCCGGAGCAAGCGGAGTGGCGATGGCGATCTCGGCGGACCGAGGTTGAAGAAGACGGCGGGGACGGTGATTCGGGGCTTCCGGCGTTGCTTGGATCGGTGCATAAGGCGTAGCCGACGGTGGCGAGGCCGATGGATGTGTCGGGGAGGCGAGGAGGTGGCTCAGGGCGCGGCAGCAGCGGGCGGCGGTGACGGTGGCGCTCGGGTGGAGCTCGGGGAGGAGCTAGAGCGGAGGAGAGGGAGCAGCGAGTGGGGGAGAGGGGACAGGGGCTTCGGGGCGTCTCCGTGGCACGCTCGCCACGCACCTGTCTGTCTTCCTAGCAGGAGGAAGACGATAGGGGAAGGCTGGTGGGCTAGGCCAACAGTGTTGGGCATGCCAGGCTGGACAGGTAAGCGGCCCAGGTAGTTTCCTCTCCCTCGGTTTTCTATTTTAATTACTGTTTTCTATTTTTCCGTAAAATTATGGCTTCTCTAAAAATACCCAGACCCTTTCAAAAATCACCAAACTACACATGCCCACTATATAGAATATATCCAACATGGAACATTTCAATTTAGGATTATTTGGACATTTAAAATATTTACTAGCATTTAAATGCCCAAATTCAAATAACATATTGTTTAATCCAGTGACCTTTGGATGACCTAGAAAATTGTTCACCAGGAGAGGTTCTAGAACAATTCAAAAATGATGAACATTTTAGAAGGGCATTTCAGGTTCATTGGAAAAGTATTTTAGTAACCCTAGTTGATTTGGGTGGTGCTGGGAGTTTCTGTCATCCCCATTTCAACTTTCAAAAAAATTTAGACATGATGCAACAACCAAGCTAGTCCAAGTGCATAGCAAGGCTAGGGATGTGAGAATCTTCGCACTCCATAGTCTTCATATGATGTATTCGCTTGGCATAGTCTTCAATGTGAAGATCTTCACAGACCACCATTGTCTTCAATGTCTTCACACATTTTTAGGGGTCATCTCTGGTAGGTAAACCGAATCAATAAGGGACTACTACCTGCGTTATCCTGCAATTCTCACAAACACATTAGTCCCTCAACCAGGTTTGTCGTTGATACTCCAAAACCAACTATTGGTGGCACTAGATGCACTTACAATCTCTCCCTTTTTGGTGATTGCTGAAAAACTGGTTGAAGTTTTCAACGGGAATAAAAGTATGTGAAAGTTTAGTGTTGTGAGTATTGTCTTCATACATATGACAAGGCCCCCCCTGAAGATGTGCATATAAATGATTTGCTTTTGAATGCAAATGCACATGGCAGGTTTTGCTTTTTGGAGGCCATCCTCAAAGTGTGAAGACAATACATTATGCATATAGAAACATAATGAAGATAATGATATGCATAATGGAAAATGGACGTATGCAAAATGACTTCATGCGGAATTTATCATCACAACACAGAGTAGCAAAGAATGTAGCAGACGACCATCGAGTTTAAGAAAGAACCAAATGTATTAAAAGACGAGAGTTGTTAAACTTGTCAAAATAGTGCAACAACCCATAAGGACCCACTTGAAGACTATCAACTCATATGCTTCTCCCCCTTTTGTCAGTAATGACCAAAAAGGTTTGAAGACATAGAGCATCTACTCATTTTCAGAAGGAGCAGGGTCGGTGTTGGAGTTTGGTGGTGCAGAGGTGCCTGGTGCGGAGTCGAGATGAAGTCTAGCCATGGCCACCATCGTCTTCTTCATCGACGAAATTCAGAACAACAATTGCAGCCGAAGATGAATACTAAGAGTCTTCAAGTGAGGGTGTTCGGCGCTAGCTTGCATTTGGTGGAGGCCTAGAATCAAACTTGAAGCTCTGGGTGAAGCCATCTGCTTGTAGATCATCTTCAGAGCATAGTAGAGTAAGGCTTTTCCTGGACCGTTGTGCATTCTCATGGGCAACAAATGAGTTCTTGGTGGCCAAGTTGCGGATGCGATTGACATCCACCAAGAGACTCTGAATCTAACGCTTCAGCCAGTCGTGATTCTTATCATTCTTTTGATGTAGGGAGACAAGCAGTTCGCGGTCATTGAGTACACGAGAACACTGTCGAGGCCTTTGGGCAATTGTACAGGCAGTGGCTTTAGTATTTGCACGATGAGGCATGCGCACATTGCTAGCTAGAGGATAAGCAGTAGTTGCAGGGTTGGCAACATGAACTCCTTCTATAGGTTGTGAGAAGTTGTGATGATCAATATGTTGATGATATAGAGGCTCCTTGGCTGGCTCAGGGGAGATGGCTTCAACTTACAGATCAACCTCAGGCAGACTGACAAGATGGTTGCATGTTGATGGCTGATAATTGACAGAAGAATGGGGTTTTATTAGGCACATTACCCATGGAGCATAGAACTTAGAACCAAATAGATCAATCCTAGATGCAACAAGTTGTCTGATGAAGAAATCCTGGGAGTTGAATCTGATGCCATTGACAATGTAGAAGACCAAAGTCTTCAAGGCTCCTTCAAGTTTGGCTTCAGAAGAATGTCCATTGATTGGCCATGGAGTACGCCTCAGTATTTGATAGACTGTGCGGGGCAAGTACTCGAGGTATTTGACAAAGAATTCCTTGGGATATTCTGCATCTTGAGGCAATGGCTTCATCAGGCTAACCATCTGACTCATATTGGGATCAGGCCACTGAAAAATACTCTGCGGTTCTTCTCTATGAAGCTGACAACCATGCTCATACAGTTCACCTGGAGTTGGCAGGGAGGTAAGCTTGATTATGTCTTGAGCTTTAGCTTCATAGTGCACATCTCCTGTCATCCACTCGAGGATCCATGTCTTCGGTTCCCTGCTGTAGCCATGAATGTGAAGAGTGGCATAGAGCTACAGTAGAAGCTCTTCATTCCAGTGCTCTTTGGCATTGACGAATTCTAGAAGACCAGCATCCCGAAAGCAGTCCAGTGCTTCTTCAAGATAGGGGAGCCCAGCAATAGCTTCACAGTCAAGACGCATGTGAGGGAAGATTTGCTCATGATTGTAGAGGACACATGAGTAATAGTTGCATTGTTGATGGCTCTAGAAGCGATCTTTGGCTTCGAGTATGTGTTCTTGGCACTGTCAAATAATGTATTGTGTGCACTGAAGCTGTTTACACTGAATGATCCTAGAGATGTAGCAGCACCTGGAAGTTTTGGCAGCCTCGGCTTAAGCTTCTGAACCTGTGGTCGCTGCTCCATGTGATAATCATACTGTGGTCTGGGAGCAGTGGGAGTGACCATGATTGGCCAGCAAACTGTGATCAACTCCCCCTCACGATTATAAGCCGTCTCCATAGTGTGAGGCCTTGGGGAAGGCATAGCGCCGTTAGTGGGGACCGGTGTCACAGAAGCTTCATGATTCAAATTAGCTTCAGGCTCCACATCATCTTCAGCCAAGACAAGGTCATTGGCTTCAGCATTGTTTGTGGCAGCCTCATTGTTCTCAACCTCCATTTGGTCAACGACTGGAGGGTCTTGCACAATCACATTCTCCTCGAGAATGACTTGATCTGGGGAAGGGGGTATGGCAACTCTCTCATCTCTTCTTTGTTCTTCTTATTCGTCGGCTAATTCAGCCGGAATGTCTTCAGCAGCTTTGGCTTCAGACTCGGGAACCGTCACAGAAGGATTCTCTTCAGGGAACACTTGATGTGCCACTGAGCGGGACTGTTGTGAATCTTCTTCTGGGATGGTTGAAATGGAGACCGATGGCCTGAGACCTTTGCGAAGCCGTTGGAATACGGGCGACACCTTTGGCGATGGTGTGGTCTCCATGTAGTTGTCGTCATTCAGCACTTGATTGGTAACTGGTGCTGGTGTAGTACGAGGTATCTCGTCATGAACTGGGGTTTCTTCTTGAGGGCGATCAGCTCATGTATCATCTTGATGGATTGGCGTCAATGGACGACCAATGCTGATGTTTTCGCTGCTCGTTGGAGGAGGCAATGCTACCAAGTGGTCCTCGAGTTGAGGAAGGACTTCATCATCATCAACATTGTCTTAACGACCAATGTCTATAGCTGCGTTGGGGTCAACAGCTGGAACCTTTTCATCTTCATGAGCCTCTGCGAATGCAGGCTGGTGGATCACAACACATCGATCTTTGTTGGTGGCAGCAGGAGGAACAACAGAGATGGGTTCAACAAGGAGAGGCTGAGAAGCCACATCATGCTCTTTCTTTGAAGACTTAGTTCACTTAGTCTTCAACTTCTTCTTAGAAGGATCATTATCAGATACGTCCTTGTGCTTCCGCTTCTTAGCTTTAGCTTCAACCGCCCTTGTTTTCTTCATCTCTGAAGCAGCTGATGGGACCTTAGGCTTCGAGCATGTCATGCTGGTAGGGAAGACAATGCGAGGTTCTTCCTACCTTGGTGCAGGTTGGGTCACAGCAGGCGTCTTTGGTTTGGCAGCCATCCTCGGATCGATGCCAGGGCGCCCAAGAGCTTTGCGCTTCTCAGCTTCATTGTGTGCTTGAACACATTTCTCCGCAAGGTATTTCATGTGTTCTCGTGAGCCTTTAGCTTCATTGCGCTTCTTGTGGAATTCGTCCTTGGGGTCATGCATCATCTTCTTGAATATTTGAACATCTGCCACGCTGAGCTTGGCCATGTTCTTCTTGAAGTGAGCCTTCTCGTAATCAATTTTGTTCTTGATCTCTACAATCTTTTGAGCTAAGGCCCACTTGCCTGCAATTGTTACATGGAATGTGACGCTGATGTCCATAGGAAGCTGAAGATTATCAATACTTATTCTCTGGTCATCGAACCACTCATCGATGAAGTTATTCAGAATATCAACATCAAAGAGGGGCAAATCATTGAAGATTTTCATTGCCAAAATCTTCATCGCTTGAAAGATCAATGGCTTCATCTTTGTTGCGAAGAACAGCAAACGGAGTCAGTGGTTGTCCAGTGGCCTTCTTGGGCAATGCCTTCTTGGTCCTCTTGGACACGCGAGATAAGTTTTCAAACTGCACACTGGATTTAGGCGGTGCGGTCTTTAGAGTCTTCCTTGTTGAAGATTTTGGTGAAGAAGATGGCTTGGCAGCTTTTGTCTTCTCCTTTTTCTCCTTTGGAGGTGGGGGAGCTTCATCAGAATCAGCTTCTCCGGTAGATTGCTCGACATGTGCTCTCTGAGCAGCTACGTGAGACAAAAGCCCATCAAAATTGGCGAAGGGGCAAATCCTGTTTTCATTAGCTTCATGTGTCCATCAGATCTTGGAGAGGAGGGACCAGGGTTTAAGTCAAGGCCATACTCCTTTTGATTCTTGACAGCCGAATCTTTTGCAAACTGATAGTTGCGCTTGAAGAGATTGTCTTCACGACACAATAGCAGAGAAGATGGGTTGGCATTTTCAGGCTGTGGTCCTCTAACCATACAGGGATAAAACTCTCGTTCAATCGCTTCAGCCTTTGTCTTCGATACCAAGCCGCGGTACAGATTATCACCGCACGGGCGTTTAATGGCATTCTTTTCAGCATATTCAGGCGTCACAAACCTGTAGTTGAACCATTCCTCAGCCCAATATCTTCGGATCCATTGTATCTCATTTTTGCGCTGGTTGTAACTCTCCTCAGGATCTGACTTGTACTGCTCATCTAGATCAGGAGGCAAATCTAGTGCAGTGTTTCCATGGTGTTGCCTGCCACCCTTGCGTGCAGACTTCTCTGAAGCCATGATATTTCGACCGATTGGCTTCAACACTGTGAATGGCTTCCGTCTACTGGTTAGACAAGAACTGGCTTCAGGTGATTCAATGTGGCGTTGTAAGTATTCTGCAAATGAATGGAGACTATGAGAACCAAGGGATTCTCTTACGGACATGTACCTGTGACAGCATTAGAGATGCGATGGAAGGGCAAGAGGTCATATGCATTCTCAGAAGATTTTGCAGATAAATCAGTTTAGAAGACATTGACCTCATAGTGCGGAGACAATCACTTATTTGGAGAGAGTTGGTTCCAGATTTGTACGAATCTATGAAGTACAAGTGAGGAATCTAACTAGTTATGAAGCATAAGTGAATATACTTGGAATGATATGAGATGCAGAAGAGAATAAATCCAGATTCGGAAGTGAAGAAAACACTTTTCGTTGAAGTGGATGGATTTGATGGATCAAAAAGGCAATAAAAATAAAAATTAATTACCACGGACGAACTGCTAGACGAGGTTGCAAAGGAGGCCTAGCAGTTCAATCTCCCGCACCCTAACTTGGCAGCGGAAGATACCTACGGCACTGGCCGAGAGGACGAGGTCCGCGGCCGCCGTGAGCACGGCGTCAGAGAAGTCACGACAGCTAAGCGCTTCGTCTCTGGCGTCGACGCGAGCTAGTGGAGGCGCTAGGGTTTGTGTGAGGTGGCGAGGTGGAAGAACAGATATTTACCACATGAGTAAGTATTAATAAGAAGGGGAAGGGTGGCGTAGCGCAATTACGCAGGTGCCCCTGGCAGTTCACATCTGAGAGACATGTGGCATGCACACAACATATTGATAGTTGTTCCATGTTCCCGCGCACCCCTGTATTGTTGGGTGGTCATTCCGGCTTCTCCGGTTTTCAGGCAATAAGGATACATCATTAAAACATATTTAAATTTCTGTCACTTTGTCCTCTGCTGACAAGGACTCAGAGAAGACAATTGACAGTTTTCAATAGAATGCATATGATTTGGACAGATAGAGATGAGGTATAAGCACATAATAGGTTAGGGTTCGATCACATTCACTTAGACCAATAAATATTCAAGAATGAAGACATAACTATAAGTGAATCCTGTACAGGTCAGAACACAAATATATATATACATGAAGACCAACTCAACATTGCAAAGATAAACGTGAAGATAAATCAATGTTGAAGATAAACCAAATGCGAAGACTATGCAATCATAAAGCCAAGAGAAACACTTTAATAAGAATTTGGTGGTGGCGTTACCCACCGTATAGGAAGTATTAGACCCAGAAACGGCGCACAATTATCGTAGTGCTCTAAAGTTAAATTCCACATTAATGTATTCACACTCAGAGGGTAAGTCTTCATTGATTGAAGATATACGTTACTTAGTGTGTTGCACATTTAAGTCGTCAACATGCATAAGCGTTAGGATGTGTGTCCAATTACAGGACATTTGAGGATTCTAAGATATTTATCTCACACCGCAACTTGCAAAACCTTTTCTCATCCAAGGGCTTAGTGAAGATATCTACCAATTGCTCATCAGTGTTGACGTGAATGATGTCAATATCTTCTTTGTTGACATGATCACTGAGAAAGTGATAACGGACCTGAATGTGCTTTGTCTTCTAGTGCTGAACTGGATTCATGCAAAGCTTGATGGGCTTTCATTGTTGTAGAAGAGTCGTACATTGTTCGTTTGATGCCATAGTCCTTGAGAGTTTGCTTCATCTATAGAAGCTGAGCACAGCATGATCCAACAGCAATATATTCAGATTCAACAGCGGAGAGTGATACACAGTTCTGCTTCTTTGAAGACCAACAGACAAGAGATCGTCCGAGAAAGTGACATGTTCCTGAAGTGGTCTTGCGATCAACCTGGTCACCAGCATAATCAACATTAGAATATACAATCAGATCAAATGTTGATCCGTTTGGATACTATAATCTTATCGTTGGGGTGTAAGCCAAATATTGAAGTATTCACTTCACCGCCAGGTGATGCAACTCCTTTGGTGCTGCTTGGAATCGGGCACACATGCAAACGATAAGCATTATATCTAGCCTAGATGCACATAAGTAAAGCAAAGAACCAATCACGGAGGGGTATACCTTTTGATCAAACTCTTTACCATTGTCGTCAGGACAAAGATGGCATTGGCGTCGTTTATCCTTTGCAATCTTGTATTCCAAACTTCTTTAGGAAATCTTTGAGGTATTTCTCTTGTGATATGAATATGCCATTGTTCTGCCGATGAATTTGAAGGCCAATGAAAAATTTCAGCTCACCCATCATGGACATCTGATATTTCTCTTGCATCATGTGTCCAAACTCGTCATTATATCTTTTGTCAGTGTACCACGATATCAGAGAGGCTAAACCCTAGAAGCTAGCCCGTGGTATGATTGTTGTTCGTCCTACGGACTAAAACCCTCCGGTTTATATAGACACCGGAGAGGGTTAGGGTTACACAGAGTCGGTTACAATGGGAGGAGATGTACATATCCGTATCGCCAAGCTTGCCTTCCACGCCAACGAAAGTCCCATCCGGACACGGGACGAAGTCTTCAATCTTGTATCTTCATAGTCCACGAGTCCGGCCAAAGGTTATAGTCCGTCCATCCGGACACCCCCTAATCTAGGACTTCCTCAGTAGCCCCTGAACCAGGCTTCAATGACGACGAGTCCGGCTCGCAGTTTGTCTTCGGCATTGCAAGGCGGGTTCCTCCTTCGAATACTTCATAGAAAATTTTGAACACAAAGATAGTGTCCGGCTCTGCAAAATAAGTTCCACATACCTCCGTAGAGAGAATAATATTTGCACAAATCCAATCTACTGACGTATTCCGCAGTGTGACATCACACCATGACTAAGCCTTCATTCGAATCGTTTTTTACTGTCCCACCTCAGCACGTTTAGCGAGGTGGTTTCCTTGGCACGTCTTGTCGAAGCAGAGATCGGGTCCCCTTATTCTGGGATTCTCATCAATACGGGCATGGGTAACCCAATCGTACCCGTTGGAACGTCTCCTCTATCGAAGGCGAGTCCCAAACGGTCACGGGGAGGGCTCTTGGTATTCAACCTCTTTATAAAGAGACCAAGGCTCTACTCTTTTCTTTCAGTCTCAATCGAATCCGCCACTCGCCTCGAGTTCCAACACACAAAGCTCCAGATTCAGGCGCTTCGGACCTTTGATGATGTCCGCCTTCGACCTTCAAGGCCGGTGGATGCCTTCCTCCGTTACGGAAGAAGACGTGCTAAAGCTAAGAGATGCCAGGTATTTAACCGGCGAAATTTCGCATAGGCTGCCTGCTCAAGGGCAGGTTATTCCCACTCCCAAGCCTGGTGAGAGCGTGGTGTTCGCGTCTCACTTCCTTCGGGGGCTAGGCTTCCCGACGGACCCCTTCGTGAGGGGGCTCATGTTTTATTATGGGTTGGAATTTCACGACTTGGATCCGGAGTCCATCCTCCACATCTCATCACTACTAGGAAAAGGCCTACTACTATCACGCCACTAGTATTTTTTAATTTTTTTTTGTTTTTTTATTAATCTTAGGTCCCTATGGCTTAATCTCGGGTCAATATGCTTAATCTCAGGTCAATTCGCACTCTGTGGTCAAACTTCCCGAAAGGTCACCCATCCTCACACTACTCCAGCCCAAGCACGCTTAACTTCAGAGTTCTATCCAACCCCAAAGAACAGCTCACTTCACATGCACTTGTTTATATATCTAGCATATCAATCCTATTATACCTTGTTGATGTCTAGGACATTGTTCATGTTCATGACTATGATGAAATTTTGAAAAATATTTCAAACTTCCCGGTTATATTACGTATCATTTTTTGAAAAAAAATTCAAAAAAATAAATTTCAAAATCAATTTTTTTGAACTTTTTTGCCTCTAGATCTTGAAAGCCACGTAACTTTTTTTCTGTTAGGTTTTTGGGGATTTTGAAAATGTTAAACTAAGTTTCCCCGGTTAAATTCGGATGTAACTTTTCGAGTAGATGATTTTTCATATAAAAAACTTTTTAATCCGAGTTCGTATGCAAAAGTTATGGCCATTTTACAAATTTCCAGAGAGATTTTGCAAATAAAGTCGAAATTCATATTTGTAAATTTTCCCAACAACTAGACCACATATCACATGGGAAACTTTTTTTCTTTTATTTTTTGACATATTTATCATTTTCTTTTATTTTTTTTAAACTGAAAAGGCGGTCCGGGGGGTGCATTCGGGAACTTTTGGCCCAAGTTTGTAATGGCGCACCGTGTGGTGGTGCGCCGTTCCTAGTTAAACTAGTAATGGCGCACCACACCCACGGTGCGCCATTACTAGTTTTGAAAAGAAAAAAAGAAAAAGAAAATTGAATTTTTTTTGAAAAAACTTAGTGATGGCCCAACTGTGGACAGTGCGGCATTACTAGTTAAAACTAGTAATGGCGCACTATCCACAGGTGGGTGTGGTGCGCCATTACTATGTCAACTAGTAATGGCGCACCACTCCTATGGTGCACCATTAGTAGTTTTGAAAAAATTAAAAAAAAATTACTAATAGCGCAACGTGGGATGTGGTGCGCCATTAGTATTTGCACACTAATGGTGCACCAACACATGGTGCACCATTAGTATTTAGTAATGGCGCACCACATGTACAGTGCTCCATTAGTGTCCATCTCATCTATAGCCCTTTTCCTAGTAGTGCATCGTTCATTGTCGTATGCGAAGCCTTCCTCCGCATTACTCCTCACTTCGGATTGTGGCTTAAGACCTACAAAGTGGAGCCGAAGATGATCAAGGGGCATCAAGCGGAGTGCGGAGGGGCTGTTATAAGCAAGAATGCTGACGCTCCATGGCCCGAGGGCTCTTTTCAAGAGGAGTTCAGCTTATGGCAACAAGAGTGGTTTTATATCACAGCTCCCAGGTGCACCAAGTGGGTGGCCCCACCTGCCTTTCGCTCGGGTCCTCCCCTGCGGCTCGCGTCATGGGTCAAAAAAGGGTTCGACTAGGGGCCGTCCAAGGACGTGCCCTTGTTGCAGGGTCGCATTCAGGATCTCCTGGAAAGAGACATCAACCTAGCCGTAGTGACGCAGGTCATGTTGATTCGCCGCACTTTGCCCTGCAAACGCCGCCCCCTCCGCCTATGGGAGTTTAGTCCGGAGGGACCACAAGCTCTCCAACACTTTACGGGCGCGACGCCCTACAGATGTACAAATTGTTCTTTGGATCACAAGCAATGTGTCCGGACTTGACCGAGGACGGAGGTCTAAGCTGCAATCGCCCGGATACTCAAGTAAGTAGCCCTGTACCCAGACACGATATCCGTATATTCATCATAAAATTGCCCTTAAAAGAGCTGTCCCTTTAAACCGGACTGGATAGCGAAAGCAAAGCTAATGAGGTGTCCGGCCCCCCTCCCCGAGGCCACGCCGGATCCCGTGTTAACCAGGATGCTGGAGGTTGCGCCTTTGGAAGAAGGCGAAGGGGGGAACAAGGAAGCTACCATTACGCCGAAGGAGGCTGTTAGGAAAGGAGGAATCGAAAATCCCTCCATCCAAGGAAAGAAGAGGACTGCCTCTGAAGACCTGGAGACCATGGTCTCAAAGCAGGGTAAGAAATCTTCGTCAGAGGGTCCTGCGCCGGGAGGTGCCTCGGCCGCACTGTGCCCTCAAGGGGATCAGCCCTCCAGCGAGTCGTAAGTAGAGAGGGGAGTTTTAAAATAAGAGACATCCCTATTCTATTCCTGAGAAAGATAACTGAATTTTTACCTTGTAGCTCGGATCTCAGCCCTTCTCAGCAGAGCTCATCTTCAGGGGATCTTCGTCCGAAGATGATGGAGAACGGAACGCCTCCCCCTGTCGTACCGCCTTGCGAGGCGGGCAACCCTGAGGTGTCGTCACGGAGGGTTTCTCTGAATCCGGCCGGGCCGGAAAGCAGTCGTATGGCTCCCCAAAGCCCTCCGTGTCCGGCCTTCGAAAAAGACCATCAGACGAGTCCGGCACCGTCCGGTGCACGGTCGGAGGAGCTGAAGGATCTGCTCGGGCGAGCGTCTATCTCAGAAGAACACCGTGCATTGATGGGCACGGTGATTGAAAGGATTTCATCCGCGGAGAGCGGGTTGCACGAGGCCGTCAGGAGTTTACTGACAGGTTTTGAGCTACACGAAATGATGTACCCTTTGACAGTTCCGCATATAAAAGACGCACTACTAGGAAAAGGCCTACTAATGGCGCACCGATTTTGCCTACTAATGGCGCACTACTGGTGCGCCATTAGTAGCACGCCATTAGTATTTTTTACTAATGGCGCACCACTGATGCGCCATTAGTATCTGGTATACTAATGGCGCACCATGTAGTGCGCCATTAGTATTGCCCACGATGCGCCATTAGTATGCCTCCCAGGGGGCCATGTATACCAGGTGCTTTGGCATACTAATGGCGCACGACGTCATGATGCGCCATTAGTAACTTCAGCATACTAATGGCGCACAACGGCATGATGCGCCATTAGTAACCCGGCATACTAATGGCGCATCGCTTAATGATGCGCCATTAGTATCCTTTGGCATACTAATGGCGCACTATGATATGATGCGCCATTAGTATGAATATTAGGTTTTTTATTTTTTATTTTCTGTTTTTGCACAGGTTACAAAATGTATAATTGGACAAAATATAGACAGCACACATCAACAACAGATTCATCGAATACAATAGAAGATTAGTCTCTGAATACAATTCATCATATTAGTCTCTGAATACAATTCATCATATTAGTCTCCGAATTGAAAAGACCGAACAAAGATAGAACATTATATTACAAGTCTCGAGACCGCGAGTAGCGAGTTTGTCTTCACATTACAAGTCGATATCGATCATCTAAACTACCATCACATAGAAGAGAGCTGCGGTCAACACGATGAGCATCATCACGATGAAACTTCGTCTTCATCCGGTTCCTCCAAGCTCCGTCCCTCTCCCGCTAGATAGCGGGCGTATCTAGATTCGCCTCGCCCTAATGGTGTACCCTTTGTAACTTTTACCGCTGAATCGGTGAACCTGTCTCGACACTCCTCCCGATCGTCAGAGACTCCGGAACCTTACCCTTGTACACGACATACGACGGCATCGCTATGCACTAGCCAAGCAAACGTTAGTACCAATTCACAGACAATACATAAGCAATATATAAGTATGCAATAGAACGATCGGAAGAGAAAAGCAAGACATTAATAGCATCGATTACATCTAAGTTGAACGACTCTCGAAACCAAAGAGACATACTACAAGTTCATTAAAGTTTAATTACAACATGAGCCAATCGATGTTTCAGAACTAGACACAGCATCACTGCTTTCGACTCGACTCAAGGGACCGGAGCGTGGATGAAGCCGCCATCTATCGTGGGAGTCATGAAAGAACGGGCGTTGTCAGCCTGCATTTGTAGCATTGTGTCGATGTCACTGTTGGACGGTTGATTTCTGAGGTAGAACTGGCCCGAGTGCGAAGGACATCTTGATGGATGATTTCCGCAAACTCCATTTGGATGCGAAAGAATTCTTGTCTGATGTCTGCGTCCTGGATTGCCGACACGCTCGCGGCCCAATCTTTGAGTTTACTCGGTAGCAGAAGTTGATGATGGTCCCGTACGATCGCCCGCATGTGATGGATGGCGTAGTAGGCACCCTTCTGACTGCCAGGCGGCTGCTTGACGCAGCAGAACATCGTATTGTGGGAGAACAAGTGCTTGCCGTACTTACGAATAGGCCTGGTGAAGGTGCCTCCAGTTAGGCGTGGCAGGGAGAACATCATCAAGAGCCTTCTTGACATTTGTGTAGTCTACCTTTGGTGACGGTCGGGTCGAAATACGTGGCCATGGAATATTTGGGGCTTAGGAGGATGAGTGTGCAATGTGTGTCACCGCAGAAAACACGGAATGTTAAAAGAAAACGATCGAAATCTAAGAATTCATATGTTACGGGCGGTTGAGGGTGGACTTACTCGGAAAGTAACGCACGAGGAAGTTATCCTTATCTTGGTTTGCGAATGACGCCTTCGAGGTAAGAACTTCGCGACTTGCCGGTCCCAGCGCTGCCCAAGATCTTGGCACGCATGTAGAAGGGGTCGACTATCGGGATGTCCGGGTCTTGTCGCGAATGATCCGCATCTCCATACTCAGCGAAAATAGCCGAACGAAGGTGTAGTGCAGCGGATGAAGGTTCAACATAGCATGGATGTCATCAAACCGCAGGACGATCGTACGCCCGATGGAGTTATCCACAAAGCCCTTGCCCTCTGGCACCTTGGCCATGAAAACCGGGTATGCCACATCCTTCTCTCTGAGACGCCGCTTCTCCAAAGAAAGAACACTGTCATGCAGACTCCGCATAGCACCGGTTGCAGCATTGAGCATATTTGTCGGTAGCATCGCCCTACCCGCCACATGCACCCTCCTCGAGATATCCTCAGGTGAAGGTGGCCCGTCCTGAGCATCGATCGTACTCGGTGCCGGCTGGACCGAGTTCTGCTCACTGACCGCCTTCTTGAGTGTGTTGGGGCTGATAATATTTCGCACCTCGCCTAGCTGAGGCTCGGTGAAGTCGGCAATGGAGGCGTCTCGAGAGCTGAACGGCAGACGGCGCTGTTGCAACTTGGCTTCTCCGCGGTACCAGCTAGATCGCGCACGTCTTTGGTTGGGTTGGGTTCTTGAGAAGGAGGCCCCATGAAGTCGCCACCGTACCCATGATCGGCAAAGTACTGATCGACGTTGGCAAATGTATCGTCGTCGTCGTCGTTACGATCCTGTGCCATATGCATGTTTGGATCGATGGCATAGGGATGTCCGCACCGTTGCGGCGGTCTTGCCATGGGGCCGACTTGGCGGCATACACGACCGGGCGGTGTTGTCTTTGGGGTGGTGTCCCCCGCCCCCAAACGAATCTGGCTCTTTGTCCAAAGCAGGGTCCAGCTCAGGCAGGCGCTGAGGGTCATCACGTCATCATCGTCGGCCCCGACGGGTCGAATCGGAGGTAACACCTCGTCGCAGCCTGGCAGCACCCGAACCAGTTCAACCCTAAACAAGTTGGGTGGCATCCGGGTACCGTGGAACAAGGGGTTGCCCGGTTGAACGATTTTGCCCTTGGCGACATCGACCAACTCATTGTTCACGAAGTGCAGGAGAGTGCACGGAACGTCGGCGGCGCCCTGCGAAAACATGTAGGGCGTCAGGGATGCCCAGTCAAAGGCAAGGAGATGAAGTCCTCGACCGAGAGAGGCTTAATTAGTTACCGTGATGATGGCGTCGAGCTCGGCTAATGTCGAGGCACCGCCAACGGCGGGCGCAGTTGACGGAGGGGCCGCTTGCTGCAGAGGTGCGGCCGGCGTACACCCGGTGCATTAAGCTCCCGTGCGGCGTCGGAGACACCAATGCCGCCTCCGCCGGAGACACCAATGGCCCCGCCATCGCATTCTCGCCGATTGCTGGCCGTGAAGCTAGGAATCGGGCGGCCCTTGTTGGCCGCCCGCAATCCACGCACTCAACCCCTGGATCAAGGTAGGCACAATGGCGGTGATCGTCGCCCGAGTTGTTGTTGCACTTGCTCTTGGACAATCTCCGGAATCCGCGCCACTGTGCCTTGAGTTCTTGAACCTCGCGCGCTGGCTTTCCGAGCTGGTCTTTTTCTCCTTCCGCACACCAGCGGTATAGTATGACCCCATTTTGTGGACAAGCCTTTGCCGCCACACGACCAGGTGACGTCGACTTCTTGAGCTTATCCTTGTTCTTCATTACATTCAACGCCCTATTTAGAGTGGTGTCCCAAGGGTTGCTCTTAGTCGACCCAGCGCCATCGCTTTTCGATCGCCTGCGGAAGGAATGTGAACCATTTAGAAATTTGGCTTCATTAATTAGAATGCAACCATATGGAGCTAATTACCCCGGGGGTGGTATTCCTTACCAGAACAACCTCAAGCGCCCTGGTCTTCGGATCCGTGGTAAGCTCCTTTGTTTTCGGGTCCTTCTTGTACCGGGCCCTGACAAAGTTCCTGGTCTGCTTGTCACCGTATGTATCGAAGAGGGGCGGTAGGCCTTTCTCGACGCTCCGCGTCCTCCTTGTCCCATATAGGCTCCGCCACTCTGTAACCGCCGGGACCGAGTGTGTTCCCCTAAGTTCAGCTCCCGCATTTCTTTCCCCCACTGACTTGATTGGGAGTTTGCGGTGCTCGAGCAATTGATCTTGAAGTCGTTGTAGTCATCTTTGGTGATCGAAGGATTTTTCTCCTTGATCTTCTCATAACTCTCACCTTTCTCGATCATTCTCTTCACATTGCTTTTCCAAGTAGACAGGGCCTTGCTCATCTTCGTGAGGGCAGCATTGTTCACTTTATTCCCTTTGAGGCTTGTGTTTTCAAAAGCAGTGGGGAACTTGTATCGTTCGTGCAGCTTCGTGAAGAGGAGGTTGCGCAAATTCCCTCGGTCAGGATGCCTCAGGTTCTCGGTGTTGATCGAGACGGTGCTCCGGAGAATGCACCCGAGCTGAAGCGAGTACCCCTTGACTATTCGTTCGGGCGGTGTTGGATTCCTGGCCGAGTCCACTTGATAACTTCCTCCTTGAGGGTGCGAGCACGATCGGGCGCCGGTCCTTCCGTTGCCTCTTACATTGGCTGCCATCTGTGCGTGCACCGCCATCATCGATGGTGGCATCCTCGGCGGCACCATCGGTGGTGGCATCGGTGGGTCATCCTCGGCGGTACCATCGGTGGTCTCGGGATCGGTGGGGAAGGCGGCGTCCTCATACAAGTGAGGTTGTTCCTCCAGCTCTGGGACAGCTCCCAGAATGCCTTGCCGCCCGAACCCCCGGCCTCATCGTTGTGGGCCATGTTTCTCTCTAAATAGAAACAAAGTTTGGTCAAAAAGTTGGTTATTGTCAAGGAACAAGATCATGGTCTCATCATTTAGGGTTTTTCGACACCGAGGCATCCTAAAATCTAATCTTTTATCATTGAGGGTTTTTCGACGCCGAGGCACCCTAAAAGCCAAAGCTTTCATCATTTCGGTTTTTATCGACACCGAGGCACCCTAAAAGCCATGCATTAGTCACAAGTACGCCGGGGCACTTGATCCTACTTAATTAACTACCAAGATACCCCGGCCCATGCATTAGTCACAAGTACCCCATATGTCCTCTTTTTAGCAAAGTCATGCTAAAATTCACGGAAAATTTCAGCATGACCTTTGCTGAAAATAGGACATATGGAGTACCCAAATTTGCCGGAACGGAAGTTAATCGACATTCCAGCAAACTCAAGGGCCTCTCCCGGGTGGACAAGGCAAAAAGGCCTCCATCACAACATGGAAAAATAGATCTCAGCACACTCAAGGGCTTTTGCTTTTGCTTTTCAGTGCCAAATTGTAGCTAGTACCAGCAAATTAACATCTAGCAGCAATCTTCCTAGTCTAAGCATCATCTGACCTGGTAACTGTACCAGTTTGGTTCAATTAAAAAAAACCTGGTAACTGTACCAGCTACCACATTGTTCACGGACAGCTACCAAACTGTTTCTGTATCAAAACAACATGGTAGCTGTAAATGTGGCAAAGAAGCACAATAAATCTGATAAGTTGGTATACAACTTCAGGTTCCATACAAAGTCAATTGCCAATGGGCAAAAAAAGTAAGTAGCTAGTTAATTGCCTTATTTTCAGTGTAACAAAAATTATGGAAAGCATGAGGGTTACACTATAATTATAGGAAAATTTACACTGTTATTAGGGGAAGTTTTATACTGTAATTACATATAAAAAACATCAGGGCTACACTGAAAATTGCTGAGCTTACACTAAAATACATCTGCACTGCCCTGTCAACAGAAAATTGCTTAGGTTCAATAGAAAACAAAAATGCCCTGCCAATTTTCAATGCCCTGTTTAATTGACCAAACAAATATTTTTATAGGCATAATACAGCAGCACAGCCCCTTAACCCTTCAGATACTAACTTGAAGCAAACTTGAAGCAGTAGATTAACCAAAAATAAGCTTAACCCTTCAGATACTAACCATTTTAATCATATTCATATATTTTAATCAAGTCCAGCGGGTAGGAATCTCGCAAAATTTTCATTAAAGAGTTGTAAAAGACCCGGAGACTACATTGAGACTCATTTTGTATATCATAGTTTGAAATGGCCAGGGAGGAAATCTGACTGACAAATGTTGAAGAAAATGGCGAAAGAACAGTTTGCTTTGTGCTCACCACGCAGGGGAGGAGGCGACGAGGTCCGGGTGGTGGTGGTGCTCTGGCGACACCTACATTGTACCCATGGGCATTCAGCAATTTTGCATAAGAGAGCATGTCTTAGGCTCAACCACTTGTTCAGGTTTATGAAAAATTTTAACCAATTTAACCAATTTAAGCATCTGAAACCATGCCATTGCCAGGATATACATTATGTTTTTATTTGTATGAATAACATACATGTTGTGAGTGTACAGCGATGAAATCATCAATAAGTAGGATTAGTGATTCTTAATCATTAATAAGGTAGCACTAGTGATTTTTTTGGAGGACAAGACTATTTCTTATTACTCAGTTAAGTAAACAATGAGATACCTGATGCATATAAGTAGATATTGTTAACAAACTATGAAAAGGGTATACCCCACATAAAGTAAAGAATTCTACCGTGATACAACAGCTATATCATTCTTCGCAGCTAGGTGATGGACATGTCTCCCCGTCTATTTTGTGAGCAATTCAATGGTGCTACATATCCCTTGCAAATGGCCTCTACATGGAAGAGAGCTGTCAGTGGCTCGCCGACCGCATTTAAAATGACGACGAACCACTCCTAATTACAATGGCCTCTACATGGATTAGCTAGTGAAGCTAGATATGAACATGGACTCCGTTTGCTTTCTGTTTGGGTCATCAGGGTAGTCATTGTAATGTTGCTCTTTCATTCGCATGCAGTAGGTAACTGTTGTGGTACCCGGGAACCTGATGTACACTCACTTTGCAATGGGGCCATGGAGTTGCAGACTTATTATTTGTCAAAAAGATTAATTACTGGATTCTGATTTGCAAGTTTATGTTAGTACTGAATCTTGATTTGTAGAGTTATTAATGATTAGTTACATTGAAGGTTAATGCATAACGCCAATACACTGACATTAGCTATCAAAATTACATTCCAAGCCACTGGCATGGCAATTACTGTTCTCGCCATCTCAATGCTCATATGCACCTATTAATCGTGTTGCATCCAAATGTGACAAGCATGTTACCAGATTGATCATATGAATTACAGCACCACCAACACTTGTATATATGACTTGACCATGCATCATTACAGAGAAGGGTGGCCATATAAAGAAAAAAGCTTTATTGCTGCTCCAAGGCACTTATTATTTTTACCTCACCAGAATACATGAGAGAGCATCATCAGAACTCACCTAGAAAGCTAAGGAATTAACTACATGGGAGATCAAAGATGTAGAGTACATTTAAGTTCAAATAAAATGCAGGAACGAATAAACGGGAACGCTGAGCATAGAAACACAACATGCAACTTCTGAGAGGACTCACAGCTGCAAATAATAGCATAGTTTGAACTAAAGATGTGAAGCCCTCTGCCGCTTCCCAGGTCCGGATCGGGGGGCGTGGGTGGAGGAGAAGATCGAAGGACGGAGAGGGAGGAGATTTTCTCTTTGGCTCCTCATTGGAGAGGGCCAAGCAGAGGGGATCGAAGGGTCCGGGGTCCGAGTAGGTGGGGCGAGGCAGGGCGAGGGAGGATGGGGGTTGGGGTGGTCGACGGCACGGGGAGGGGAGGAAGAGCGGGTGGGGGGTGGGGTGGGGAGAGAGTGGGCAAGTCCAACCCGCCCGGACGGTGGGGAGGCAGGGAGCTTCGGACTTGGGGGCGGGGCTGACGGCGGGGAGGAGGGCGGAGGGGATGTGGAGGGCGTGGCGGAAGGGGAGGGAGGGAGGGAGGGAATGGGGAGGAAGGGTGGAGAGGGAGGAAGGAGGAAGGAGGAGAGGTACCTGGGCGGGTGCGGCCGGTCGCGGGAGGGCTGGCGACGGTGGTGTGGACGGGGAGAGCGGCGCCGACATCGGGGCCTCAGGCGGAGGTGGTTGGAGACGGGCGACAGGGACGATGTGGCGCCGGCGATGGGCGCAGGGGCAAGGCGGCGGGGCGGCGTCGAGGCGGTGGGGCGGCGTCGAGGCGGCGGGGCAGCGACGTCGGGAGAGGAGAGGGGAAGGGGATCGAGGCGGGGCGAGGAGAGGGGATAGGTGTGGGCCCGGGAGGAAGTATGGATGGGGGCGGCACAATACTAATGGCGCACCACACCTCGGTGCGCCATAAGTACATCCATACTAATGGCGCACCTCACCCTGGTGCGCCATTAGTACTTTTTTTTATTTCTGCTCGAGCCAACAGGTTATCTCCCACCTAACCTGATCCACATCAAGGTCCCTCTACTAGCTCGACTGGTCAGCAGCCAGTTCTCACACCAGGAGGTCCTGGGTTCGATTCCCAGGCTCCATAAATTTTTTTTATGCATTAAAAATGCTGTTTGATACTTACAGGTGTTTAAATATGTTCAAACTTGTTTAAATCATAACAGTAATATTTTTTATAAGACAGTAATATTTTTTAAAAATATCATCAAACAGTAATGCCGGTGGAGCAGCCAGTTCTCACACCAGGAGGTCCTGGGTTCGATTCCCAGGCTCCACAATTTTTTTTATGCATTAAAAATGGTGTTTGATACTTACAGGTGTTTAAATATGTTCAAACTTGTTTAAATCATAACAGTAATATTTTTTTATAAGACAGTAATATTTTTTAAAAATATCATCAAACAGTAATGCCGGTGGAGCGGGGAGGTGCTTGAAGTGCGGGGGTCGTGGCGTTTGAGTAGGGAGGAGTGCGGGGGTGGCGGGGGCGGTTGAGTAGGGGAGAGGTGCGGGTGGTCGGCGGCGGCGGTTGAGTAGGGGAATCGAGGGTGCGGGCGGTCGGTGGCGGCGGCAGTGGACCGGATCTGGCGAGATGGGATAGCGATCGAGATGGAGGGGATCGAGATGGAGGGATCGAGTGTCCATGAAATTAAAAAATATTCATGATAGTTCAAAAGTGCCCATGAAATACAATCGAGAAATGAAGTCTCTGATTTAAATACAATCGATCTTAGCTAGCTATCTCTTCACAATCTTCTTGCCCTTCTTTTTCGCAAATGGAGTTCTTCTATGGAACGGACGTCCTTTAGGTAGGGTGGTCCTGCTTCTTCTTGTGGTGTATGCTGCTTGTCGTCATGTTCGATCCTCGGGTCGCCGTACTTGTCGAAGTCTTGCTCATTGGCTACTCCATCCATTCCGATGATCTTCCTTTTGCCTCTCCTCACGACAACACGACTGGGATTTGGCGGTCGGTAATGAAGAAGCATTGGTCCACTTGGGAAGCCAGTACCCATGGCTCATTTTTCGCGGTGACGTTTATACCATGGGTCTTGGATTTGGCTTCGGGTATAACCATGGTGGTGAAATACCGGTCTTCTTTAATGACGTTCTTGGCCCATCGACACGGAACATCGGGACCTTCTCTCCGGTAGCTCAGCTCCCAGATCTCCTCGATCCTTCCGTAGTATCTGTCCTTGTCGTTACGGTGTAGGATTCCATCGTTACCCGGAGTTACGATAACCATCGCTCTTCATGTCCTTGGCCTCGGTGTAGAATGTGTAGCCGTTGATATAAATCGCCTCATAGGTCATCGAGGTTGTGCTCGGCCTGTGACAAAGGCGAATATGAGTTATTCTTCCGGAAGAATCCTCATGTAAAGGGTGCGACGAAGCTTCGCTTGAACCAACGTGTGAAACATGAGTTGTGCTCTTTGAGTATATCTCCGTCCGTCCTCTGTTGGCCTCGGTCATTGTACGTCTTCTTAATAAAGGTTACGTGCTCTACCACCCAAGGATCGACCACGTCTATGTGTTGTAGCGCGACTAGGTTTGCTCTTTCAAAGTCGGCGAAGTCGACCCTCGAAGTCGACATGCATTTCGCGGCGACCCTCACGGTAACCCCATCCAGCGAGCCCGCCGAGGTGCTGTTGACGGGCAGACCAACGGGTTCTCGATGCCTAGATAATTCGTGCAGTAGGAGATGCACTCTTGATTGAAAGCCCCTGGCTATGCTTCCTTACGACGTGACATGTTGCGAACGTGTCCTTTGATGACACCATTCATCCTTTCGAGCGGCATCACGCTGTGCAGGAACGCGTCGGCCCGAGTTGGATGATATCCTCCACTATATGGACCACGGATGCACCATAACGTCGAAGAATGCGGGCGGGAAGTACATCTCAAGCTCGCATAGTATCACCACGATCTCTTCCTGTAGCCTTCTGAGTTGCCTCACGCCAATCGACTTCCGAGAGATGACATCGAAGAAGTTGCATAGGCCAAATAGCGTTTCATGGACGTGCGTGTCCATGATCCCACGGATTGCAACTGGAAGTATCTGCGTCATCAGCACGTGACAGTCGTGAGACTTCATCCTGCTGAACTTCTGCTTCGCTGGGTCTAGGTATCTGCTTATCTTCCCAGCCAGAATCGTAAGGAAGTTTTACTCCTAGGAGGCAGGTGAAAAACTGCTCGATCTCCTCGACTTAGAGTGAAGCACGCGGAGGGTAGTCATTTCTGGTCTTCTTGGCCTTTTGCCTTTGGCGACGACTTTACGTGTCTGCTTCGCCTCATCATCAACATCATCATCATCATTAGCGTGAAGCTCTGCACGATGCCCATTGATTTCAAGTCTGCCCTTGCTTTCGGCCCATCTTTGGTCCTCTCTGGCATGTTGAGCAGGGTACCAAGCAGACTCTCGCACACGTTCTTCGTGATATGCATGGCATCAAGGCTGTGAGGCACACGGTGGATCTTCCAGTACGGCAAGTCCTAGAAAACAGACCTCGTTTTCCATACCTTCAGCAGCGGCTCTGGCGCCTTTCGCTTCTTTCCCGGCTCTGGCGCCTTTTGCTTCTTTCGGCGGTGGGCAGTCTTTCCAATTTTTCAATAGCTTGTCTATTTCCTCGCCGCTCCTCGTACAGGCGTTTTGGGTTCGGTTTCACCATCGAACAGATCCTTGCGTTTCCTCCACGGGTCATCATCGCGAAGCCACCTTCGATGTCCCATGAACACGGTTTTCAAGACCCGGGATCTCTATCTAGCTGGCGATACGTTGTGTCATCCATGCACCTTACGCATCCAGAAAATCCGTGGACTACCTGCCCCGCGAGATATCCGTAATCGAGATAGTCGTGCACCGTCGTGAGCGTGCGGCTCTCATAGGGAGATATTCTTTCTGCGGCGTCCAAAGTATTGGCTGGCGTTTTCCACAGCGTGTCAAGCTCCTCTTTCAGCAGCCCAGATCTGATTGATGTCGTTCCTGGTTGTTTCGGCCCTTCAATTAGCATACTCATGTGAATGTACTTCCTCTTCATGCACAACCAGGGGGGAAGGTTGTACATCCACACAAACACATGCCAGGTGCTATGTGTGCTTCTATGGCTGCCAAACGGATTGGCTCCATCGGTGCTCGCACCCAGCACGATGTTCCTTGGATCGTTCCCAAATCCTGAGTCTTCGAAGTTCAACGCTTGCATCCTTAGGGTGACTCAACATCTTGTCTTTTTTATCTATCTCCGGATCATTTGCGTCATCTTCTCGCTTCTTCTCCTCCCTATCCGCGTGCCAACGCAGGAGCTTCGCTACCTTAGGGTCCGCGAAATACCGCTGCAGACGAGGAGTGATCCGAAAGTACCACACCACTTTTCGAGGAGCTTTCTTCCTCTTCTTGTATCGAGTGACGCCGCACACCGGACATATGGTAAACTCCGCGTGCTCGTCCCGATAAATGATGCAATTGTTCATGCACACATGGTATTTCACGTGCGGTAAATCGAGAGGACACACGATTTTCTTCGCCTCCTCAAACTGGTCGGGCACTTGTTCCCCTTGGGAAGACGTTCGTGCGAATGACATGTTCTCGTCGAAGCATGCGTCGGTCATTTTGTGTTTTACCTTCATCTCGAGCCATGAGCGTTACTTTCGGCGGTTATCCTCGGGCCTGCATCCTTCATACAATGGAGTAACCGCGTCTAACTCAAGTTGATCCATCTTGGCTTTCTCTCGGGCGGCAGCTCTGGCGTTATCCGTGCATGAGAAGCAGCTCTTGAATATGAGGGTCCTGCACCCAGCCAATAGATGGTCCAGCGTCGTATGCTCCGCCGGCATCATCATCTTCATGATCCTGCCCGTCGTCTGCTCCGGCATATTCCTAATCATCATGTCCTGCATCTTCTACATGATGATCGTGTTCGACATCACCGTCGTGATCATCTCACGGGATTCTTCGTCTTCTCGCCCGCCCGAGCCGCGGTGGTTGTCTTGCTGCCCTTCCTCATTTCTTGCGGCCCCCACGGACGACTTCGTAGTCATCTTCATCACCTTGCCACCGATAGCCATCCATGAAACCACGCAAGAGCAGGTGGTCCCGCACCTGCCGGAATCCGACTCCGCAATAAGGCTCTTGACTTGCATCTTCGACACGGACATCTTATCTCCGTCTCGTTCTTTTGAAGCATCTCGGCCTTCGCGGACCTCAAAAACCTATTCACGATGCCTTCGGTCATCGTGCGGACCATAATTACTTTGTGGGGTAGAGCAAAAGCGATATTTTAGAACCAAACAAAAATTTGGCATGACTTTCCCTAAAAATAGGACCAAAAGAATGCTTAATGCCAAAATTCTCACTAAACGGAAATGAATCAACATTCCGGCAAAATATTGGCAACTATCGCATTTCAAATACCGGTACACCTCCAAACACAAACACATATGCAACACCACAAACATATGCAACACCACGAACATACATAGATCTAGCTAGGCCATAAAAAGTGCATGTGCACATTGTTGTAGGGAGAACAACATAAATATAGCTTCCCTTACTTACCTATTAAAAACAAGGTAATTTAACCACTTAATTTGAATGAATCTATGGTGGAAATGAGGTGAAAAAGAGGAGGCACCCGAGACAAGGAGGAGGTGGAGAGAATGAAGTGGGGAGAAAGTGAGTGTGGGTAGGAGAGGCTGTCCAAAATATCTAGTTGCTGCCCACTTACTAATGGCGCACCGGCAATAAATGCGCCATTAGTAATCCAGGTTACTAATGGCGCACCTTCTGGCGGTGCGCCATTAGTAGTTTTACAAAAAAAATACTAATGGCGCACTGATCCATGATGCGCCATTACTAGTTTAAACTAGTAATGGCGCATACGATTGATCGATGCGCCATTAGTAGTATTGCAAAAAGGAATAAAAAATATAATAAAAAAACAACATTAGTGGCGCACATGTGGGAGGGTGCGCCATTAGTAGTTACAACTACTAATGGCGCACTTTATCTGGATGCGCCATTAGTATGTTTGGACAGGCGCACTACTTCAAAAAAAAATTGATACTAATGGCGCACCCTTTGCATGGTGCGCCATTAGTAGTTTCAACACTAATGGCGTATCAGTAGGTGGTGTGCCATTAGTATATACTAATGGCGCACCAACTTTCTGGTGCGCCATTAGTGTCAATCCCATCTATACCCCTTTTTCTAGTAGTGACGCGCCTTGTATAGATAGTAGCTCCTGAGACTCGGTGCGTTGTCAAAAATGACAGCGCGCCGAGGATCATAATCCTAGGTATAACATGTCGCTCTTCCGATGTAGGTGGCGAAGCGTCCGGTGGCTAGCCGGACTGATGAATTTGCCGAGCTAAAGCGGCAACTTGACGTGGAAGATGCCGACATGGCGCTTGTCAACAAGCGGCTTGACGAGTTGCAAGGTATGCAATTTCTCCGGGGACACCTGGTAAGGGGGCATGATGCCCGTGCCTTACATCATGTATGCTTGATGCAGATGGTGCCGCTGCCATGGAGAACCTTCGGGCGGAACTCACCTGAGCCAAGGAGAAGAACATAAAAAGTGATGCGGCTGCCTTAAAGGCGGCCGAAGAGCTGAAAGCCGAACAGGCTGCTCACTTCCGAAGCAGGAAGGAAATGGACGAGGTGGCTGTGAAGTTGAAGCATGCTGCCGACCGCTGCAAGATTCTTGAAAAAGAAGATCGGGCGGAACAAAAGAACCTGGAGAAGGCCACTACCGAGGACAAGGATGCTCGCTCTGCAATGAGAGCCATGAAGCAGGAGCTACGTCAGGCCGGAGATATCGCGGCTGGAAAGCCCTTTATGCTGCGGATGAAGTTCGGGGATCCTAAATATGCTCAGTTGGACCGGCTGTGGAGTGCGGCGGATACTTATCTGGACTTGGCGGCAACTGCCGCGGACGCGGCCGAACACTTCCGCGATCAATAGGATCACGAAGTGGAAAAGCGTTTTTGGTCGCAGTTCCATAATCAAGAGCGCCCACTTCCATTAACCGAGCGTTTGGCCGAATGGGCGGAGCTGAATAGGTTATCCGGACTCGCCATGAAGGATGTCGTGAGTCATCTGTGGTCGAAAAGGCCTGAGCCGAAGAGTTATTTTGGTTTGGTGCAGTAGTTCCTTGGTGCGGTGCCGCATATAATGCAATGAAGAGGTCAGCATGCATAGAGGGTGCGCGGATGGCTCTTGCCCGTGTCAAGACATACTGGGCGGAGATGAAGGCCACCGACGTTGCATCCCAAGATTCGTACGGGAGCCGAGTACCTGCCGAGCACTATTTTCAGGAAGTTCTGCAGGGCGCTCGTTTAATAAAGACGCAGTGCTCGAAGGATATCATGTTGGAATAACATGTATAATTGTAAAACAATGTTTCGATGGAATATAAAAGCTTTTTATACTTGTGCCTGCAAGAATTAATATACCTCATGTGCGGCCGTTAATGTATATGTGTATATCACCTGAAAGATTGCAGTCTTCGGCTTCAGCCCCCACGCATATAATGCGGGGTGTTATGGCGCATTTTCACACTTGATCCAACGTCTTGGTCCTATAAAGGAGGTGATAGCGCAGCGAACTAGGCAACCAGACTATAATGCTTTATCACTTTCCTTAGCCATAGGAGTTTGACAGTGGGGCTACTATATAGCCCCTAGGGGCACCGCGCTCGCCCGAATTCGGTGCGCGTGTGAGCCTGACCGGGAAACGACCCTTCGTTAATGCGGAGGAATCCGAAAAATTCCGGTGGGTCAACGAGTGGTTGACCAGTCTGACGCTATATCATGACAGTCAGTTTTTGGCTTTCTCTACTGAGGTGCTCGCCTGGCCGAACCGTGGCACAATCGCAGTAGTTCTCCTGGTGCCGCCTTAGCCGATAGAGCGGAACGTAAGGCAGCAAAACACAGGAGCCGGGCAAACCCAACATTTGACCAAAGACATGATTCGGAGCTGATGCATATAAGGCCAAACTCGCAACGCCGGACACTCCCTAAGGTATTCGGTCTTTATGAATACGGGCTGAACAACGCCCTTAGTAATAGGCCCCTGGTGTCCAGGTACGTGCAAAATCCTGACATGGACGATGCCAAGACGCCAGCCTCCACCTCGGTTATAGCAAGAAACCGGGGGATGTGTATCAACAAGAGACAGTAAAAAAGATTTACGCATGGTCTTAATCTGAAAAGAATCATTGGAGAGGGTCCCTACTGCATGTCTGCGCCTGTGTCTCCGTTGTGCTGTACCCTGGACAGGAGTAGCACGGTGTTCATCTGTAAAAGAGAGGAACTTAGTTGAAAAAGATCGTGTGAAAATGTATGTTATATTAAATAAACAAAGTACAATTTAAAAAATAAAATTGAGCTTTATTGTCTCTTGTTTTACATGCGGAGCCCTTGAGCGGGGTATGCGGCTAGTAAGCCCTTGCGCCGGACTCGTCTATCCATGTCCGGGGTCTAAACGACCCGTTTAGGTGCTTTGATTAGTGAAGCCGGTTTAGTGTGTGGCTGTTAAGGCAGCCGCACAATCTTCCGTGCTCGAGGAACACTCGATGTTTCCCTTTAATGAGATGATGCCTCGTGGACCGGGCATTTTAAGTATAAGGGATGCATAATCTGGTATTGCGTTAATGTCACAGCCCTAGAGCTTGATTGTAACTAGTGGCATTGCATCCATGCATCATGTTTAATTTTCATGAAATTTGAAATGGGGATGACAAACCCTAGCACTAAATGAAATGCATTTAGGATCAAAATAAAAATATTTTCTCAATGACCCAGAATGCCCTTCGGAAATGTTCATGACTTATGATAAAGGTGAAAACCTCTTCCAAGATGATGAACATATTCTATAGGTCATTCCTGGATTTTTGAATTAAATCTTAAACTATTTGACTTTGGGCATTTAAACACTATAAATAATTTAAATGCTCAAATAATGTTGGAAGTATTTGTGGGCCACTGAAATAATTCAGAAAGTGCCCGTGAATATTTTCAGGATTTATAAAATTGATTTGGTTTTTAAAAACTGGACCAAAAACAAACTGCAAACTAGAAAACAGAAACAAAAATAGAAAGGGTTAGAACTCACCTGGCTTACCTGCGCAGCCCACCAACCGGCCCAGCACTGTAGCTGGCCGGCCCAGCCCACCACCGCCTCCTTCCCTGTCGCCTTCCTCCTCTGCCAGGAGGATGAGCGCGTGCACGGCCACCGCACGCCACCTCCTGCTTCCCAGGCCCTCCTAGCGACGCCACGACGACGCCCCGTGTCCTCTCGCTCCTCTCCCCCCCCCTCTCATGCGCCTCTCCCCTTCTCTCTCTCGCTCTCTCCCGCGACGCCCGAACACACCGGAAAGCGCCGCCGCACGCCGACGCGGCCACAGCCTCCCTCTCGCCTCGCCGTCGTGCCCACGCGCCCCGCCACTGTGGGCTACGCCTCCTCGTAGAGACGCACGGCGCCGGAGGCCCCGAGCAGCCGCCATCCTCTTCATCTTTGAGTTCGGCCACCAACGACCGCCGCCTCGATTCGCCGTCGCAGGAGCTTCCCCGAGCCCATTGAGATGCTTCCCCGACTCCTTGTGAGCTCCTTCTCCTTCCCCCATGCTCTCCCCCTCCGTTCCTCTCCACTAGCTCGTTCTTCGTCGGAGCCGAGAACTTCCGCCCGCCGGCCATGAAGCCGCCATGGCTATTGCGAGTTTCGCTCCCGTTCGAGCACCGTTACATGCTCAGTCGGCCGTCAGCTGCCCAACGCCACCAATAGCGCCTCCTGTCGTGCCCTGTAGTGCCATTTCCCCCTTTGCCCGAGCTCCGGCGCCGCTCCGCTTGACGCCGCCGTCGCCTCAGGCCATCTCCGGCAGCCCCGCAGCCACCACCCGATGCGCCTCGTCGCTTGTAGCCTTAGAGTCCAACCCGCCTCCTCTGCGTCGTCGTAGGGACGGCGACGCCGCAGCGTCATGTGTCACCGGCGGCTAACCGCCGGCGTGGCTGACATTAGATTAGGGACTAATTAACCGTATTTAGTTAACACTAGTCAGCGACAGACGGTCCCGATTTATTAGTTCTTGGTTAACAAAAATAATTAGGCTAATTAGCAAAACCAGTGGACCCACGCGCCAGAGTTGACCCCGCTGACGTGGTCGTTGACTGGGCCCACACGTCAGCGACCCTAACCAGCACCGTGACACTGACCAGTGGGACCCCCTCGTCAGGTTTGACCCGGGGCAGCCCTGTTGACTCTGCTGATGTCACCCTGACGCAATGCTGACGCAGTTAATGATTTTCTGGAATTTAAATAATTCAAGAAATTCCAGAAAATAGCTAAAACTTCTAAAATTCATAGTAATTCAACCGTAGCTCCAAATCAAATAATTTATATATGAAAAATTATCAGAAAAATTCAAGGAATCCATCTGTACCATTTTCATGCATGCTTGAACAATGTTTGTCCTCTGTTTTGGACAAAACAAATAAAGGGCATTTAAATAATCATATATGGAGTTGGAATTTGCATCATGTATTCAAACCAACTTCATTTAAATCATAGCTAGCTGCATTAGCTGAAATCACAGCATATTGCCATGTCATGATCATGCATCATATTGTGGCATTGCATTGATTGTGTTCTTTCTCTGTTGCCGGTGTTTGTCCCCCCCTCTCGGTAGGCGTATCCCGACAATGAGTTCGATGACACCGATGAAGAACTATATTATCTTCAGAAGTGCCAGGCAAGCAAAACCCCCTTGTTCATTCTGATACAATCCCACTCTCTCGCTCCTGCTCTCTTTTACTACACTAGGACAACAACGATTTATACATTACTTGCTGCATGTAGCTGAACCCCTTTATCCTCTGCATGACCTGTCATTCCACAGTAAATAGATGAAACCCACTAGCATGAGTAGGAGTTGTTTGAGCCCTGTTGTGCCTACTCATTCATGCTTGTTTGTCATGCCTGCTACTGCTTAGAGTTGAGTAGGGTCTGATTCATCGGGAATGAATTGGACTTGTTATGAACATGTCCTATTGTGTGTGAGCTAAGTGTGTGAACACGATTTGGTAAAGGTAGCGGTGAGAGGCCATGTAGGAGTACATGGTGGGTTGTCTCATTGCAGCCGTGCTCGAACTGAGTTCTGTGTTTGTGATCCATGAAACAGTTACTACCACGCATTGGGCCGAAACCAATGGACCCTCTCGGCTTCTTAACCACCCTTGTTCTCTGTCCAGGAGTTGCAACTAGTTTCTGGTGTTTGTAGGATATGTGTTGGAGGCCGTGCGTAGCGCTGACCCTAGGGGTGGGCTATGATGCGGTAGATACACCGTGGCCGGTCTGCGAATGCCCGTTTGGTATCTTGGGAACCCTGCACATATCGTTCGGGGCCGTTAGTGGAAACCTCGGCCGGACTCCCTGCGGATGGAACCCGAATAGGAGATAAACCTGGACTAGGGACTTGAGTGTTTAGGTAGGTTGTGGCCGACACCCACGTTGAGCTTCCGCTTGAAGGTTGCCGAGTACATGTCGTGTAAACGGTGGTAAGTGGTGAGAGCGTGTGTGAAGAAGTACACCCCTGCAGGGTTAATATGATCTATTTGAATAGCCGTGTCCGCGGAAAAGGACTTCTGGGTTGCCTATATCAGTTCATAGACAAGTGAAAGTGGATACTCTAAAATGCGCAAGATAAGCGTGAGTGCTATGGATGGCGTTCTCGTAGGAAGACGGGAGCGGGTCCATAGTGGTGTATTGATATAGTGAATATGTGGACTCGTGCGCCACCTCAAAAGAGTTACTCGCATGATCGTAGTTCAGGATAGCCACCGAGTCAAAGTTGGCTTGCTGCGGTCAAACTCCACCACCCCTTTGTTGATCTTGATGCATATGTAGTTAGTTCTGATGTAAGTCTTGCTGAGAACATTTGTACTCATGTTTGCTTATTTTATGTTTTGCAGAGAAATGTCAGTCTCGCTAGTAGTTCCGTTTGGACTTTGACTTTTAGCTTGTTACCTCAGCTACGATCTTGTGCCCTCGGCAGGATCTGGTAGATAGTCAGGCTTCTCAGCCTTTTTCATTTTATAGGTGTCTGTACTCAGACATGTTAAGCTTCCGCTTGTGCTTTGACTTGTATGCTCTGAGTGTTGGGTCATGAGACCCATGTTTGTAATATCTCGCTCCTCGGAGCCTAATGAATAAATATTTGAGTCATAGAGTTATGTTGTGATGCCATGTTGTATTTACACATATTGAGCATATTGTGTGTATGTTTGAAATGCTTTGTATGTGTGGGATCCGACGATCTAGTTGTTTATCCTTGGCAGCCTCTCATATGGGGAAATGTAGTCTCGTGCTTCCTGAGCGATAGTAGTCCGCTACAGCCCGGTTCACCGGAGTCCTGCTAGCCCAAAGACTACTGCTTTGGACACTTGATTTGGCGGCATGTGTTTCACTTCGTTCCTATGTCTTTCCCTTGAAATGTCACACGGTGATATTCGAGTCCTGCCTAGCCTGCTACAGCCGGGATACCGGAGTCCTGTTAGCCCGATGCTACAGCCGAATTCATACGTTGATGACCGAAATGCTCGATGTGATTCATGTATGGCTGTCCCCATGGGTTAGTGCCGCTTTGGGTTCACGACTAGCCATGTCGGCCCGGGTTCTTTGTCATATGGATGCTAGCGACACTATCATATCCGTGAGCCAAAAGGCATAAGCGGTCCCGGACCATGGTAAGGCGACACCGTGGGAATACCGTGCGTGAGGCCGCAAAGTGATATGAGGTGTTACCGGCTAGATCGATGTGACTTGGAATCGGGGTCCTGACAGCGTTGGTATCAGAGCCTGACTGCCTGTAGGATTACCAAGCCAAACTGGTCGAAGTTGTGTCTAGAAATGCTTTAGTTATGTAAGGGAATTGATTGTGGAAGGGACCGTAAGGCTCTTTTTACTCCTTATACCTCATGGCCTTCTGATCTGAGTCATCCTCTTCTCTTCTACGGGGTTTAAGAACTAGGCCTTCTCATCTATCTATCAGGATGACGTGTTACTAATCCATAGACTTTTAAGATTGTTGGTTTCAAGCCCCAGTTCAGTTCCTACTATTTCTATATGTTAACTGTTGATCTCGGAACCTTGATATGATGTTGTTGAGTGGTTATGCCATCATTTATTGCAGGATGTCTCAAATCATTTTGAGCATTTACAGCCGTTATGATGTCCGAGTCATCCCAGGTCTCTAAATAATCTGATGCATTTGCAAATCTTTTCCTTCCATTCCCGATGTCCTTTTTGGTCAGAATAAGCACACTAACCGGTGCGTTGAGGTAATTTATTGCCTTGACATATATGTTGGAACTATTATTATGACATAGGTGTTTTAGGAAGTCACCTAGTAAACTAGCCATGTTTTGTGTTCCCCGTGTGATTATTCTGGCCATCATTCTCGAAAGCATCCCGTGATGCAATTTAGTTAGTAGGCATTCTATTCCTGGGTTCTCGAACCCGAGATTCACCCTACTTCATGTTGTTAGTATTTGCTAGTTCCTTTAGGATATTAGTAACTTTGCGATAGTCCTCGAGGTCCATGGTATTTCCTTCTTCCAAATACCATGAACTAGTTAAGGCAGAAATTCTCTGAATTAAAAGATCACAATCAGTACTCTTGAGGAGTTCTCCATTCATAATTGTGACTCTGCCAGTTCTACCTTCTCCGCATGGGTTATCCGGAAGAAATGTTGAGCTTTGCTCGACATACTAATCTATGCATCCACAACTCAAAAAATTATATGTTCCTTTGAGTTGCTCTCTTTAGTGGTATCCCGACCATCCTCTATCAGTTGATAACCAAGAGTATGTGTGCATTCGCTTATCGATGTCTATTACCCTTGTGGTCCGTCAAGCCATTCTATTTCGGAATGACTAGGAGAAACAAACTCCAGTGCCTCATCCAAAGCAGTTGTAATCCGCAGATCAAATGCAATCAAGCTTTTGATTCTGTTCTATCCTGAAGTATTACCCACTTTATGTCAGGAACGTCATGAGAATTGCACCTTCTCTTATGAATTCTTGGCCTTGATGATACTTCTCGCCATCATTATTCATTCCTCGGTTCCGAGTTGTTGTAACCGGAATGCCGACAAATGAATTGTGATGTGTGAAATCAATACTCCGAGCAACTCGTTGCTTGGTAGCTAATGGACAATATCCTCATTCCTAGCGTGTTGGTTATTAAATCATCATTCTAAGATAGATTGTGCTACCTAGTCCTTAGTTCTGGTGCACTCTTCAATCTATGAGCTAGGATCTTGTCAAGTCCTCACTCATTTGATCACATCGTCTTACCCTCAAAAGCAAGATTGTTCTCGACCCTAGTAATATATCGGTGGTTCATGACTTTCCAAATATCTTCTTGGAAGTGTTACCGGGTTGTTTTTTGACTGTTATGTTGAGCTCGTGATCAAGTTGGTTTCTTGTGAACCACCCTTTCTCCAAGAATCTGTGTTGGATATCCCTGAGCTAGTTGGTTAAGCTAGACAACAACTTGGAGAGTTGGAAGATAAAAGCTTGCCTAAATTAGTTCGTTCCAAAGGGATATTCTTGTGTAGTGTGTGTTGAAGAAAGATGATATCTTCATCGATTGGTCACTGTGATCAGTTGCTGGACCTATTGTCTTATCAATCCTTTGATTTGAGTGTGGGCTATTGTCAAATCAAATCAGTACCAACGATGCTCGTAATGTTGTCTTACTCGTGGTTGATCCCTCGAGCATATACCATTACATCTTTTGGTCTGACCAATGCTATCACCGTGTTCACATGATGGTGGAAGTCCAGTGATATGGAAATTCCGATGAGTTGTTGTTGAGCCCATCAGCAGTATTTTGTCTCCCCCATGAGTCATGTTGAACATCAACCTAGTATTGGAAACTTGTGTAAGCATTTCTTCGTGTTTCATTCATGAAGCATATGTTTGGATGAGAGTAGTAACTTCCTCTTATTCATGTGCATCTGGTGCAAGTTGCCGCCGTGAATTTGAGAAAGGTTTGTTTTGCCTCCTGTGGAATCATCCCAAATCGGTCATGCATACGTGCGAAGTATTCTGTGGGCTGGAGACTTGCAACGTTCATTCCATATGTATTCCTAGCACACCAAGCCACTGATTGATTTGCTCAAGGAAAAGGAGCGTGTTGTGCTAATTCTAGATCATGCACAAGATTCTGTTATCCTCGATGATGGTTCCCAACAAGAACTCGGTAGTGTTTTATTATAAGACTACTACGTGGTCATGCTTGTCTTGGACAGCGTGTCCACGAGTTTGTGGCAGAACCAGCTCATGTTTTGGAGCTTGCTATCGTGGTTCATTCCCCGAGAATCTCGCAACGTCATCTCGTCGATTTGTGTTGCAAACTTCCTTTTCAGACATGCTGAGTCTGAAGTATCCTATTACTAATCGGATCTGAATCTCAGGCAGATATGATGATTGGAACACTCCCGACGGTTGCATCGTGTTCCCAGCCTGCACCGCCATTGTGCCAATTCCCCATGGGCTGCCCTTCCCGGTAGTTGCTATCCAATATCATCTTCAAAAGTGGACTTACCATGGGTTCCATCCATTTCCGATGATAAGCAAATCATCCATTGCGTTGTCCTCAAGAAGGTAGTCCACATCATCCATTCTAGTCCGAGTATGTCATTCTTTCGAACTCCTTCAAATGATCGATTGTGATTGCCTTAGGCTGTTATAAAGAGTTCCAACGATCTATGGATCAAAAGTAATTCTTTTTGCCACTTAAGGGAGTAGTTCTTTGCGTCACCTTTCCTAAGGTGTCCCGTTATGGAATCATGGCAATCATCTCCTTGTTACTTTGAAACCATGCACCATTTTACTTAAGCGTAGAATGGTTGCCTACCAATTTGAACCTTCGTCATCCATTTCTTTACCATCATTCCTAATGTGTGTTTGGTGTCTCAACTCAAGAGTTGTTCTTACGTCTCTCCATGAAATGATCTTGAGTTGCTCGATCTTCAAGAAGATTAAATCCTGTAGGGTTTCCCCCTCTTTCTGTTGTCGTGCCGAGTGAATATCTCGAAAGCAAAGACGTCAGGACCAAGATGATGGAATGAATCAACATCCTCGAGAAAGACATCTGGATCGTGAAGTTTGAGCTAGCTTGTGTTCCCCCTGTCTTCTTACCTCACGTCTTGAATCTCGGGACGAGATTCTTGTTTAGTGGGGGTGAGTTGTCACAGCCCTAGAGCTTGCTTGTAACTAGTGGCCTTGCATCCATGCATCATGTTTAATTTTCATGAAATTTGAAATGGGGATGACAAACCCTAGCACTAAATGAAATGCATTTAGGATCAAAATAAAAATATTTTCTCAATGACCCAGAATGCCCTTTGGAAATGTCCATGACTTATGATAAAGGTGAAAACCTCTTCCAAGATGATGAACATATTCTATAGGTCATTCCTGGATTTTTGAATTAAATCTTAAACTATTTGACTTTGGGCATTTAAACAATATAAATAATTTAAATGCTCAAATAATGTTGGAAGTATTTGTGGGCCACTGAAATAATTCAGAAAGTGCCCGTGAATATTTTCAGGATTTATAAAATTGATTTGGTTTTTAAAACTGGATCAAAAACAAACTGCAAATTAGAAAACAGAAACAAAAATAGAAAGGGTTAGAACTCACCTGGCTTACCTGCGCAGCCCACCAATAGGCCCAGCACTGTAGCTGGCCGGCCCAGGCCACCACCGCCTCCTTCCCTGTCGCCTTCCTCCTCTGCCAGGAGGATGAGCGCGTGCCAACACGCGCACGGCCACCGCACGCCACCTCCTGCTTCCCCGGCCCTCCTAGCGACGCCACGACGACGCCTCGTGTCCCCTCGCTCCTCTCCCCCCCTCTCCTGCGCCTCTCCCCTTCTCTCTCTCGCTCTCTCCCGCGACGCCCGAACACACCGGAAAGCGCCGCCGCACGCCGACGCGGCCACAGCCTCCCTCTCGCCTCGCCGTCGTGCCCACGTGCCCCGCCACTATGGGCTACGCCTCCTCGTAGAGACGCACGGCGCCGGAGGCCCCGAGCAGCCGCCATCGTCTTCATCTTCGAGTTCGGCCACCGACGACCGCCGCCTCGATTCGCCATCGCAGGAGCTTCCCCGAGCCCACTGAGATGCTTCCCCAACTCCTTGTGAGCTCCTTCTCCTTCCCCCATGCTCTCCCCCTCCGTTCCTCTCCACTAGCTCGTTCTTCGTCAGAGCCGAGAGCTTCCGCCCGCCGGCCATGAAGCCGCGGAGGCTAGGGCGAGTTTCGCTCGCGTCCGAGCACCGTTACATGCTCTGTCGGCCGTCAGCTGCCCAACGCCACCAATAGCGCCTCCTGTCGTGCCCTGTAGCGCCATTTCCCCCTTTGCCCGAGCTCCGGCGCCGCTCCGCTTGACGCCGCCGTCGCCTCAGGCCATCTCTGGCAGCCCCGCAGCCACCACCCGATCTTGGCGTCGTCGCGCTGTATAGAGTCCAACCCGCCTCCTCTACGTCGCCACGATGCCGGGACGAGCGACGCCGCCGCGTCTGTGTGTCACCGACGGCTAACCGACGTGGCTGACATTAGATTAGGGACTAATTAACCGTATTTAGTTAACACTAGTCACTGACAGAGGGTCCCAGTTTATTAGTTTACTGGTTAACCAAAATAATTAGGCTAATTAGCAAAACCAGTGGACCCATGCGCCAGAGTTGACCCCGCTGACGTGGTCGTTGACTGGGCCCACACGCCAGCGACCCTAACCAGCACCGTGACACTGACCAGTGGGACCTTCTGGTCAGGTTTGACCAGGGGCAGCCCTGTTGACTCTGCTGACGTCACCCCGACGCAATGCTGACGCATTTAATGATTTTCTGGAATTCAAATAATTCTAGAAATTCCAGGAAATAGCTAAAACTTCTAAAATTCATAGTAATTCAACCGTAGCTCCAAATCAAATAATTTATATATGAAAAATTATCAGAAAAATTCAAGGAATATATCTGTAGCATTTTCATGCATGTTTGAACAATGTTTGTCCTCTGTTTTGGACAAAACAAATAAAGGGCATTTAAATAATCATATATGGAGTTGGAATTTGAATCATGTATTCAAACCAACTTCATTTAAATCATAGCTAGATGCATTAGCTCAAATCACAGCATATTGCCATGTCATGATCATGCATCATATTGTGGCATTGCATTGATTGTGTTCTTTCTCTGTTGCCGGTGTTTGTCCCCCCCTCTCGGTAGGCGTATCCCGACGATGAGTTCGATGATACCGATGAAGAACTATATTATCTTGAAGTGCCGTGCAAGCAAAACCCCTTGTTCATTCCGATACAATCCCACTCTCTCGCTCCTGCTCTCTTTTACTGCATTAGGACAACAACGATTTATACATTACTTGCTGCGGTAGCTGAACCCCTTTATCCTCTGCATGACCTGTCATTCTACAGTAAATAGATGAAACCCACTAGCATGAGTAGGAGTTGTTTGAGCCCTGTTGTGCCTACTCACTCATGCTTGTTTGTGATGCCTGCTACTGCTTAGAGTTGAGTCGGGTCTGATTCATCGGGATTGAATTGGAATTGTTATGAACATGCCCTATTGTGTGTGAGCTAAGTGTGTGAACACGATTTGGTAAAGTTAGCGGTGAGAGGCCATGTAGGAGTACATGGTGGGTTGTCTCATTGCAGCCGTCCTCAGGAACTGAGTTCTGTGTTTGTGATCCATGAAACAGTTACTACCACGCATTGGGCCCGAAACCAATGGACCCTCTCGGCTTCTTAACCACCCTTGTTCTCTGTCCGGGAGTTGCAACTAGTTTACGGTGTTTGTAGGATATGTGTTGGAGGTGATGCGTGGCGCTGACCCTAGGGGTGAGCTATGATGCGGTAGATACACCGTGGCCGGTGTACGAATGCCCGTTTGGTATCTCGGGAACCCTGCACACACATCGTTCGGGGCCGTTAGTGGAAACCTCGGCGGACTCCCTGCGGATGGAACCCGAATAGGCGATAAACCTGGACTAGGGACTTGAGTGTTTAGGTAGGTTGTGGCCGACACCCACGTTGGGCTTCCGCTTGAAGGTTGCCGAGTACATGTCGTGTAAACGGCGGTAAGTGGTGAGAGCGTGTGTGAAGAAGTACACCCCTGCAGGGTTAATATGATCTATTCGAATAGTCGTGTCCGCGGAAAGGACTTACGGGTTGCCTATATCAGTTCATGGACAAGTGAAAGTGGATACTCTAAAATGCGCAAGATAAGCGTGAGTGCTATGGATGGCGTTCTCGTAGGGAAGACGGAGCGGGTCCATAGTGGTGTATTGATATAGTGAATATGTGGACTCGTGTGCGCCACCTCAAAAGAGTTACTCGCAGTCGTAGTTCAGGATAGCCACCGAGTCAAAGCTGGCTTGCTGCAGTCAAACTCCACCACCACCTTTGTTGATACTGATGCATATGTAGTTAGTTCTGATGTAAGTCTTGTTGAGTACATTTGTACTCACGTTTGCTTATTTTATGTTTTACAGAGAGATGTCAGTCTCGCTAGTAGTTCCGCTTGGACTTCGACGTTTAGCTTGTTACCTCAGCTACGATCTTGTGCCCTCGGCAGGATCTGGTAGATAGTCAGGCTTCTCAGCCATTTTCATTTTATAGATGTCTGTACTCAGACATGTTAAGCTTCCGCTTGTGCTTTGACTTTTATGCTCTGAGTGTTGGGTCATGAGACCCATGTTTGTAATATCTCGCTCCTCGGAGCCTAATGAATAAATATTTGAGTCGTAGAGTTATGTTGTGATGCCATGTTGTATTTACACATATTGAGCATATTGTCTGTATGTTTGAAATGCTTGGTATGTGTGGGATCCGACAATCTAGTTGTTTATCCTTGGCAGCCTCTCATATGGGGAAATGTAGTCTCGTGCTTCTGGCGATAGTAGTCCGCTACAGCCCGGTTCACCGGAGTCCTGCTAGCCCAAAGACTACCGCTTTGGACACTTGACTGGCCGGCATGTGTTTCACTTCGTTCCTATATACGTCCCTTCGGGAAATGTCACGCGGTGATATTCGAGTCCTGCCTAGCCTGCTACAGCCGGGATACCGGAGTCCTGTTAGCCAGTGCTACAGCCCAATTCATACGTTGATGACCGACATGCTCGATGTGATTCATGTATGCCTGTCCCCATGGGTTAGTGCCGCTTTGGGTTCACGACTAGCCATGTCGGCCCGGGTTCTTTGTCATATGGATGCTAGCGACACTATCATATACGTGAGCCAAAAGACGCAAACGGTCCCGGGCCATGGTAAGGCAACACCCGTGGGAATACCGTGCGTGAGGCCGCAAAGTGATATGAGGTGTTACCGGCTAGATCGATGTGACTTGGAATCGGGGTCCTGACAGTTAAAGCGGGGGAAAGCTTCGCGTCCCAGTAGTGCTTGATAGCTACTTGTAAATGGGGCGATGTGGAAGGTTAGCTTTTCACGGCGCAAGTTGTCGGGTGAGTCAAACATAACTTCTAGCAGGAGGGAGCCCATACAATGGGCATCTGGGCCTAACGTTACCCCTTGAAAGAAAGTGTTGCTATGGCGAATTGTTGTTGGGTCTATCCCCAGTTTGCGGATTGTGTCCTGATATAGCAGGTTTAAATCACTGCCGCCGTCCATTAGGACTTGTGTAAAGTGGAGTCCGTCAATTATCAGATCTAATACCAAGGCAGTCCAGCCTGCATTCCGGATACTTCTAGAGTAATCCTGATGGTCGAAGGTGATTGGTTTTAACAACCAGTGGCGGGACTCCTCTGGGATAGGCCGTATGGCGCGTATCTCTATGGGCGCCACTATGTTCTCCCCTTTTGTCACGTGAAGTGAATTTACTGTTTTAACTTCTTTGTGGGAAGTTCTTTTGTTTTCCGGTGCTCTGCTTGTGGGGTTCGTCATCGTCCTCGCTTGGTGTGTCGAGCCCCTTGTGTTCGGCATTGAGTTTGCCGGATTGCTTGAAGACCCAGCAATCTCTGTGGGTATGGTATGATTGTTGTTCATCCTACGGACTAAAACCCTAGAAGCTAGCCTATGGTATGATTGTTGTTCGTCCTACGGACTAAAACCCTCCGGTTTATATAGACACCAGAGAGGGTTAGGGTTACACAGAGTCGGTTACAATGGGAGGAGATCTACATATCCGTATCGCCAAGCTTGCCTTCCACGCCAAGGAAAGTCCCATCCGGACACGGGACGAAGTCTTAAATCTTGTATCTTCATAGTCCAGGAGTCCGGCCAAAGCTTATAGTCCGGCCATCCGAACACCCCCTAATCCAGGACTCCCTCGGGGGGTGGCATCGAAGGATTAAACCGGTTAGGAGACACCACTCATACCTGTGTGGGCTTGGTCTGAGTGTCTGACAGAGGGCCCCAGCGGTCAGGTCGGAGGGGGGAGAGAAGTAGAGTCGGGCGGCGCGGCGACGACGCTTTCTCCAGCGAGGAGTGCCCGACGACGAGATTTGAGAGGATAGGATTATAGAGGAGATCGAGGCGCACCTGCCCGTACCCGTGGTGTGGCTAGGGGTGGCCGGATGGGGTCGGAACGGAGCTCTCCAATGACGCACTGGTTCGCATGGTGGAAAATGTGCATACCTAAAAATAGAGGGGGCATGGGATTTAGAGATACCCATTACTTTAATCTAGCATTATTGGCTAAGCAAGCATGGCTCTTGATTGATTATCCTAAGTTGCTATGCGCTATTATCCTTCGAGGAAAGTACATCCCTCATGGAGATTTGTTCAAAGCTACTTTGAAGAAAAAAGCTTCGTACAGCTGGCAAAGCATAATGGCAGGAGTGGAAACCTTGAAGAGAGGTTACATATGGAGAATAGGTGATGGATCCAAAGTGATTATTTGGGATTGTTAGAGTTGTGTCGAATATAGTGTAGAAGGTAGGTTACAGTTGGACTTGTAGTTGTATCGTGTTTACATAGGATGTGGAGCCGTGTCCTAGTAGGACACTTGTATCCTAGGCCTCTCATATATAGCGGGGGTAGACACACGATGTAACCTATGCCAACATAATAGCACAGGCTCGCAAGGGGGAGCCGGCGGCTTGTGCCGGCGCCCGGGTGGCCGGTGTGCGGTATTGTGACAGTGTCACGGGGAGGAGCGCCCGTAGTCAGGCCCCGGGGATGTAGCCATATCGGTGAACCTCGTTAACAAATCTCGGTGTCGTGCCTCGTGTGATTGCTTGGTCCTCGGATGATCAACGGTATGCCTCGGATTTATTCTAACAAGTGGTATCATGAGCTAGGTTGTTCGGAGGTCGTTGTGTTGATTTAGAGGAAGAGCGGGCGTAAACATGCAAGTCGACGGCGATTTGTTCCAAGCCTCGGCGAGATGCGATCGAATCAAAGTAGTCGTGTGGCGATGGATCGATGGATTGATCGGGCGGCGTACTCAAGGCGACGCTGACATCGCTGGCGCTTATCGGCCTATCATGCAGGCAAGCCCAGGCGGGCAGGCCGAGCAAGCCCCAAGTGGGGCTACGGCCCGTGCAAATGGGCAGGCGAGGCGCGGCAGCATGAGCAGGATGGCTGGTGAAGCAGCATCGCAGGAAAGCGCTTCTGAAGCAGCGAACCGCGATTTGTTTGAGAAAAAAAAGAGGACCGAGTCCTTGTGTGCGACGCGGACGAAGGCAGCAGATCAATTGGGAAAGAAAATCCATCAAACGATGCGTATTCTGTGAATAGTATGGCATTGGCAGGACAAGGCAATAGCTAGCGTCGGGAGTTGTGCCCAGGAGCTACATGAAAGACCAAGTTTGGTTGGATTTTGCTATTAGTACATGGGGGTGTACCTCATCAGGTTTTGCTTGTGTACTTGGGGCATTGTGTGGAGCTTAGATAATTTTTTCACAGGGTATGCTGTACAAAGAACTATGGCGCCAA